>CM022303.1:146875172-147475172 GCA_011799875.1 Thinopyrum elongatum
TGGGTTTGGTTTGGGGGTTTGTAGGGTTATTTAGGGGTTTCATATATTGTGTAGCTAGCTAATAGAGAGAAGTGGGACCCCCCCCCCCCTTTCAAAAAAAAACAAAAACCCCAGCTCCTGAGCTGCTGACGCGTGGATGCTCTTTGGTCCCGGTTGGTGTTACCAACCGGGACTAAAGGCCCTCCTGCCTGGGCTCGCCGCAGTGGCCACGTGGAGCCACATCTGTCCCGGTTCGTAAGCGAACCGGGACTAAAGGTGTTGGGCTTTAGTCCCGACCCTTTAGTCCCGGTTACAGAACCGGGACAAATGGGCCTCTGGAACCGGGACAAATGGGCCTTTTTCTACTAGTGATTGTATACAATAACTAATTAAGAGTTGGTGTGCAAGTAAAAATTGAGTTTGTTAGCAATTGAGTACAAACAAACGCAAGCCTACTTAACCATGAACAGAGAGAATATCCTATGGAAACCAAGTTTCAAAGAAAACTTCGTGGAAACCATGCTTAAAAGTTTCGGAAACATCTGAGAAAAATACAGGATGTTAAGAGGGTGATGTTCTATTGGCATGAAAATTTTCAAGTTCAAACACATTACCATTTACGAGCTATGAAAAGAACAAATTCAGCAATGAATAGTGGCGCATACTGTTCAGCACTATTCAATGCTGATTTTGTTTTTTTTCGTAGCTCGTAAATGCTAATGTGTTTGAACTTGGGAATTTCACATGGTAATAGAACATCACACTCTTAACATCTCATATTTTTTTGAGATTTTTTCAAAACTTTAAAACATCGTTTCCATGTGGTTTTCATCGGTTTCCACTGAAACTTGGTTTCCATGTGATATTTTCTTGAACAGAGACATTGGACGTGCATACCAAAAGTTACGACTAAGACATGAACAATAAGGAGACAAAAAAGAAAGTCTAAATAACGAACAATCAAAGAGAACAATAGAAATCAAAAGGATCTTCATCGGGTTTTCATTTCAAATATGAACATATCGAACATCTTCACTCCCACTTAATCCATGCAATTTAAGCAAAAGAAATCCTCAAGTTCCCCCTGGTTCCAGTAAATCACAGCTTCAGAAGACAAACATCAAGAATCTAAATTCAAGAGATCAAATAAATTTAAAAACATTGTAACTAAAAAATATTGAGCCAGGTGATATATATTGTTATAAATGTGTTGATAAATATAAAGAAACTGAATAAGCGGTATCTTTTTCCATTGTTTTCTTTTGAGGGCAAGAAAGTAGAAATACATCCGTTGGACCCCTCAAGTGGTAAAATGGACCCCTGCCCTTGCGTGCGCATGGGTCACCGCTCCATTTCAAGGCCAGAATAATTTGTCAGGCCATCGATGTGTCTGTTTCGAGGTGCAGAGGACAGAGGAGCAACATTTACGACGATCATATGTATTCTTAGGAGGAGTATCATATTCACTGATATCAACAATATGAGGACAACTTTCTCTTTTGTCCCACTTAGACCTCCCCTTCCTAGCAACGACAGTCATTTTAACATTTACTTATTAGTTCCAGATAAGAATATCACTTCCAGCATACCCACAAATGCATGGTATGTAAAGTAGATTTTCGATATGCGAAGTTAGCACAAAAGAAATAATGACGAAGCAAAGGCACTTAGAAAACAGGTGGTTAATTGTATAAAAAAAGTTGGATCCAAGATCAGCCAATAGAAAATATGATGTTCAGGCAATATAAACTCTAGAATGATGCAGAGGCCGGAGGAGCAATCTTAACTTAACAGTATAAAAGAAAAGTTAAGCATATAAATTGACCAAGATGAAATTTTGAAGCAATGACCTTTGGTGAAATTTGTAGTCATTACAAACTTCACACATTTTCATGATGGCACAAACGCCAGTAGCATTAAGAGGGAACAATTTATAAGCATTGGAGCATCGTGATAAATAGTGTACACCGGAAGAAAAGAACGGTGGATTGTTTTTTAGGGGAAATGGTTTGCAGAGGTCATATTAGTTCATGGAGTAACAACAACAAGGTTCTATCAGTCCATGGAGTAACCACGATAATAACATCCATTGGAGAGTGGTTGCGTAGGGAGCGAGAGGCAAGCCTGAAAGAGTGGTGCCGAGCCACGGTGGTGCCCTTGCAAGGTTGTGGCTAGCATCCATCAATTCAGAAACTACCTATTAATTGATGTTCTGCAGTTGGCATTAGGAGAAACATACTCAAACACCGTCCGAGTTGACGGTTCTTCATCTTCACAGTAACGTACAATGTTCATTAAATCCTTATTATGATTCTTTGTGCCTAGGCTACAATTTAGAACTCTTGAACTGTGTTTAGTAGAATAACAGACATCAAAAGCATCAATAAGATCGACAAGCATATAATAAACAGGTTATGAAATTATGTCAGTGTCATTAATTTATCAATTTCGGAAGGCTGTTGTACTTGATTAGTTAACATGGTAGGCAATTCAACCTCTCATGATGAATACCTGTCAGGTTATTTTCGAATCCGGGGCTGCTCATTTGAAACAAAGTATTCACCGCATATTAAGTACGAAGTCAATCACTGGCAGTAATTTTACATGGAAAAATTAACTTGTCATTGTACCTGTCATTTCAAAGGAGCAGCCTGAGATATTATTTGTGGGCATAAAGCTCTCTTGCCCATGCACATGTGCAGATGTGGACACTATGCATATTTCTTTTGTTGGATTGTGCCGATCTAATTGAGCAGTCCCTAAAGTTGGAAGGAATATAGGTGAGCCAATAGCTGGAGGTACCTCTGTTGTGAACATACTTGCTTTATTCTCGATTAGGAAGTGCTATAAGTATGAAAACATCATGCAAACAGAAATGAAATGAGCAACCCCAGTATACCATTAATTGTTGATTCTTTGTCAGACCCAAGAAAGCACTCACACCTCCAAGATATCTACATAATTAGATAGAAGAGAATACTGGTTAGGAACTATACTAGTTCTATGAATGGCAGAGTGAATCTCTCCGCAGAATTATGAAGTGAATACTGGTTAGGAACCAAGGTTAAAAGCGAACCTCAGATAGTATAATATTGCTACTCTTCTATTCTTCTTCTTCATTTTCCTATTTTTCTTCAGTCCCCTAAGTGCATGAACTGAACAACCACATCAGAGTTAAGTAGAAATAGAACAATAGAGGGGTTGGGTGCAGATCATCCTGCTTTAAACATCGAGAAGCATCAACGGAAATAACAAACTTGCAAAGAACCTGAATTTACCTAGCGATTTTGGATGCTGTAAAGGGGAGATACGAATTAGCATGTCCTAATGTCCCAATGGAAACTCATTTTCTTAATTTCCCAGGATGACCTCTCATGTCCTTCTACCAAACACGTACAAATTCCTCAAATCATCTCCAATTGGCATGACAATTCGACATGCTCTTTTTTTGCAAGTCCTGACCGCCACAAAAGAACAATTTTCCGTTCGTATGAGATGCAGCTCAGCGACGGCTGTGTTAAACATCGGCTTGATGCTGCTGCAGTTAACTCCTGGTGCGAATTTATAAGATAAGTATGAGCCTGTTATGTAGGAAACATGCATTAGTAATTCACAGAAAAATAAAATATCCAGAAACAACAAGAGGGAGAGGAGTTTATCCTTCACTTTCACCTCACATGCAGCCTGCTTGGATTTCTTATCTTATCGGAATGACACATAAAAGATCTTCAGAAACAACATGAGAGAGAGAGAGAGGTGGTTTAACAAATGGTACTAAGAAGGGGAAATCAAGAATCAATGTCCAAGATCAATGTAGATGAACTGCAGCAGCACCAATCGTTTAGCCAAGTCTGTATTGAATCAGGAGCCATATTTAACATTACAATCAACAAAAACAAAAAAGGAACTCACGAATCCTATTTACCTCCCTGTTGGCAGAGTTGAGGGCCAAGCATGAGGGGGCAACCCTGTGATGGCGAGCGTTGGGGCGGTGAGGAGGCGACCGGGGCAAATGGATCGTCACATCCCAGAAGCAGCTATCGCCGTGTCCTTCGCCGAGCGGGTGAGGGCTGATATGTTTTCCAGGTCGTTTTGCGCGTCCCTTCCCGGCTGCCTTTCGCCGTCCCTCCCGGAGAGTCCTCACCTCCTCGGCCGCCACCTGATTTTCGAAACCCTAGTGAGGAGGCCATGGACCTGACAGTGATACGTTCTCCGTCTCACCCAGATCCAGATGGATCCGCAGTGGTCGTCGCGGTGGAGCCCGAGGAAGCGCAGGTCCGGCACCCTCGCGTGGGGAGGCGGCGGGGTTGGGGTGTCACGTGGAAAATGATGGACAAACATGATCCAGATCGAGATAGTTATATTTCTTTGCGGACTGGGCGTGGCGTGGTAAATTTCGTTCGCTCGGCAGAGTATCGTCCGCCACCGTTAATTGCTAAACGCAATTTTAGCTGAGGGTTAGTGTAATCTGAATGGTTAGATCAAATGAAGTGATCTGATCGAAGGGCTATAATTCCTCGGTGTTGTTATGTGTAGCCTAGGGTGGGTGGAGTTAGGGATGAATATGTTTTCTTGTTAATAGTAGTAGAGATAGAGATAGAGAAGAGATAGAGATAGAGATTCGGTCCTGCTCGTTCCCCCGCCGCCGTCGCCGGGCACGTGAGGACTGTTTCCACCGCAACCAGCCACCATAACGGCCGTCCCATCCACTCTTGCTAGCCCCAATAATACATAGCCTATTCATCTCGCGTGCGGTAGCTGAGTCCGTTGCTCAGATCCAATACAAACTCTCAACCTAAGCGGGCCGAGGCAAACCTCTCTCCACCGCCGATGTACGCAGCAAGGATCGGGAAGAGGCAGCGCCGTCTTCTTCGTTGCATCCTGGGCCATTTTTCTCTTGTTTGATTGCTTGATTTTGCTTTAGTTTTAGCACTGGATGTTTGCACTGGGGGAGTGGGTGTCGATTGGGTGATTCCTCTCCGAGCCGCTGGAGTGGCGTACCATGTCGCAAGTACAGGCTGTGCTGCCGACTACCATGGGACATGTCCAATCATCACCAGCGTCTGAGCTGAATCTATTGGTGCAAGGCAAGTTATCTGTGTCGGTTGCAGCGGTTGAAGTTCGATATGCATCCTCCAAATATGTTTGACATCTGCATCCTCCAAATGTGTTCGATCTGCATCCTCCAGAGTTGTACTCCATGCTTGTTGGCAATCCATTCCTCGGAAAGTGCAATACATATCGAAGGTGTCGAGCTCTATCTGCTTACTTTATCCTCTAATCTCATAGTGTTTGTCCAGCATCTACTTTTTAGAATTTATAAGATTGTTTTGTGAGTTTTTTTCTCCACAATGTAACCCTTGATGACATTCGCAAAATAAATGTAGCACTTAATCAGTGGAAGCCAGCCATGAATGTATGTACAAAAGTCTTTATGTTCTAATGAATTTTCAGTAGGAAATAAGTTTGAGCACATATAGACACACAAGAATGCGCCTCTTTCTTTGGCAAATTCCTTCGGCGAGCCATGGATTAGTTTTAGATATGACTGGAGTGTCACAGCACTTACACTTGATGTGGCTAACTAATTCAAACTCAAAGACAACTGAAGTTATTCTCAGTTCTTAGCAACATGAATTAGAAAAGTTTGAAGGATAAAAATAAGTTATTCACGTTGTAATAAGCAGATTCACTTTAGCTGGAGCTGCACTTGATGAGCTCTTATTCTGTGAAGGGCAAGGATCAGAAGCGATGATAATAATAATCATCTATCTTATGATCAGTTAATAAAAAAGCAGTCCTGAAGCAATTCTAGGATGTAGCTGTTCCGAAACAAAGTTTATAAAAAAACTAGGACCAGTAATAGAAACACCTATATCTTTTAAGTTAGTTCAGATATCGAAGTTCATTACATTCTGGCAGTTCCACATATTGATATCCGAAACAAATAGTTACATGCACTATGAGATTTCTTATCATTCTATGCATCGCTATGCTATTACACAATTTTATGACATCTATTAACTAGTATCAAGAAGGATGTGTACATGTCGAAGCATTTTCACAAGAATCCAAGTCTCATCCTTAAGAACCGTCCCTTGGTGTGTAAGCATTTGTTGATCAGCTGGGTAAACATTCTGCCCTGGCCAACCATGATGGGGTTGCACATAGAGTGAACTAGCAGATGTCATTATAAAATTTGTTTTTTCATTTTTGTTAGTTAAGCCAAATATTTCCTTATTATTTTGCTTCACTACTGGTATGTAAGACATTGATATTTGAAAAGCTGCATAAGCTTCCACACCAACAATCATTGGGGACAACCAGAAGCATGCATTGTTATTTACCTTATTATTTTGCTTCACTACCGATATTGGCTCACAACATTTTCTGGATTTGAAAATAGTATGGGAGCAGAGCATGTAACTAAGTTCCTTCAGTGAAATATATATTTGTGAGCCTAGCTTTTTAGCTATCAGAAGATGGTTTGCATATCCTGTGTATGCATATCATGAATGTGATTGGCCTTTTTATGCATACAATTAGTGGAAGCTTTTACATGTCTTGGAATTGAGCTTTTGCATGTCCTGAACTGAATTTTTAATACACCATGTTCTAGCCAGGCATCAAACAGTTGCCAATCGTGCATCTTATTTTGTTTAGAAGCATACATATGAATTTTGATTCTGAAAATTAGTTTTTTGTTGAGGGCCTACCATAGAATCTCATTTATGAAGAGAATAGGTGCTGCCTTCTATTGTCTTCCTATGCATAGTACAGTACTCCCTTTTCCTTGATCCAATACTCATTTTTTCCTTGATGCAAGCAAAATGGTGTCACACACTGAAAGTCTAAAAGCATGCTAGTAGAAAAATGTGTTTTGTCAGCTATCTATCTATTTTAAAACTTAGTATAACTACTTGCTTTGGAACAACTATTTCCAGAAATTGTCTGAGCCTATTACATGTATCTATTAGTTATTTCTAGAGAAAACTTTACGAACCGAATTTGCTGCAACTCAAAGTCTTATGCATGGAAGAGAATTTACATATTCCTTACTCTGTACTAATCAAAACATATGTGTGGATACTCTGCTCATTTTGGTTCATGTTGCTACTTAATTATAAGCTCTTCTTTTATGAGCTTCTATCTTACCCAAATAATGTAGTAATTATTTAGCAGCTTGCTTTCATGGCTTTGGATCTTGATTGAAAAAACTATAAGTGGAAGTGTTTTCTTGCAGCGGCGCAAGCTCGGCGGCAGCCGTTACGACCCCAATCTCCGGATTACTATAACCAGTGGCTGGTTGTGCAGGTGGTCAAGCTGCTCGCGCACAAGGTCGAACCTGATGCCCTCAACGCCACCATAGAGGAACTTGCTCGATATCGGCTTTGGATTACTGTCATGCCATAAATAAGAGAAAATTTGTTGAATCTGTATGAACTTGTAAACAGATTGCTTACTTTTGTCACTTGTTGTACCGATGGTTGCTTATTTTAGATGTACCAGTTTTTAGCATGTGGTACACTGTTGCTTATTTGTTTCAGCCGGGCAAGATTTCATCTTTACATTTCTTGGTTGATTCATTTTCTGTAGACAGATCCCCTGTGAAGTAACCGAACATGGCCTAATGATGTGGTTTAAGTTTAATCAATCCACGCCTCTTGGTTTGGTTCAAATAAGACCAACCGGGCCACAATATTCTATACTTGTAGATAAAACTCAGAACTATTGGGATCTTGAGGAGAGATGTGGAAATCTGTTGTGAGTTAGCAAAGATAGCATATTTTCGAGGGTGCAGATGCAAATGTACCAAGGGGGCATGTGTAAATGATGAGCGAGTTGATCCTGTCCGTTGCATGTAGATCCAACGCACCACACAATCCTGGAGCAGCGTATCATGTGGTGAGCCGTATCACTCGATATTTTCCCCGTGCATAACACATGTTGCCGGACGGAATCACCAAAGAAATGGTGGAAGAAGAAGTGCAGCCACGCCATAGAACAAAGACAGAGCCCTTGTGATATGGCCACACGTACTGTTGTACCGCTTAAGATCGCAGATATATATGTGCCCAGAATATTACAGTTCTGTGAAGATGAGCAGGAGCTAGATAATGCAGCTTGTACAGGTGATGAGACACTAAAAGAGATGTGCTTGGTTCAGTTTAAAGAGAGAAACCAACAACTAAATATGTCACGTGAGGAAGAGTTTGGTGGAATATTACTGCTTGAAGATGTACATGCGATCGAAGGAATTTTTTGCGCGGCTCCGCTCCAGCCCTCCCCTCGCGTAGCCCTCGGAGCGCCGGCAGCCACTCCGGCTCCGGCGGCCACCCTCCCCGCGCCGCTCTCCACGCCGGAGGCGGCGGCCACCGTCCCCCTCCCCCGCGCCATGGCTTCGCCGGTCTCTCTGTTCGGCTCGTCTTCGTCTGAGTCCCCCTCCCCTGCTCCGCTGTCTCCGCCGGCGCCGCGGCCTCGTCAGCAGGCCCCTTCCCCGCCCCCGCAGGCCCGCCCGCAGCTCCGGTCCATCATCGTCCCTCCGGTGGTCGGCACGGCCTTCGGCCCGCTGGTCCAGGGCGGTGGGGCGGGGACCTCGAGGCTTCCGCCGCCGGGAGCTGGGGGTTGGCAGGTGAAGCAGGGTCGCCGTCCGAGGGGCCCGCCGGCTCGCCCGCCCCTACGGCGTCGGCGTCCTTCCAGGCAGCGCGTGCTCGCTGCACCTCGCCCGCCTCCAACCTCGAGGGTGCCGGCGGAGCTCCATGGGTGCTGCTACAATTGCGGCAGTGATGATGGGCACATCTCGGCGGAATGCAGGAACCCCAGCTTCTGCGTGCGGTGTCGCGGGGTTGGCCACATCTCGCGCGGCTGCACCCGTCCCCGCAGCCCGTCTCCGGTCGACCAGCCGCCGCGCCCCCCACCTGCTCTCCACTCCAGGGCGGCGGCCCCGGTGCCCCTGGCCTCCCCGCCCCTGTGTTCGTCTGTGCGCCCCTGCGGGGTCCTGGCCCCCCCTCCGCCTGGGGCCGTCCGGCTGTGGAGCCACGTCGTGCGGGCGCCGTCGGCGGGGCCGGTGGAATCCGTGGAGAGCGGCGTTGGCCCGGAGTTCTCTGTTCCTTTCGTGCGCCGTGGGGAGTCCCAGGCGCAGGTGGATCTTGGCTCGCCGGAGCCGGTCGAGGCGTGCTTTCTGGAAGCCTCGGAGGACACTTGGCGGATGGAGGCGGAGCTCGCCCGGGCGGTGCTGGTGTCCGTCACGGGCGTGCGCCCAGAGGTGGATTTGGCCTCGGCGGCGGAGGCGCTGCACGCGGAGTTCGACGTCGCTCCTGAAGACATGTCCATCCGGCCCTTCTTCCCTGATGACTTTCTCGTGCTCTGCCGTGATGGGGCGGTGCGCGATCGCATGGTGCGCTCCGGCCGGGCGTCCTCCTCCTGGTTCGATCTCTCCCTCAGGCCGTGGATTCGTCAGGCGCAGGCCACGGCAGTGTTTCTCCCCTACCTTGTGCCGATCTCGCTCCGGGGAGTGCCTGCCCATGCATGGTGCCAGAGGACGGCGAGCGCGGTCCTGCGCGGCCTTGGCTTCGTGGTGGGCGTGGATGATGGCACGGCCAGGCGTCATGACATGGAGGATTTCCGCGTTTGGCTACGCACGGACCGGCCGCGGCGGATCCCGCGCCGCCGGCTTCTCTTCATTGACGAGCCGGGCCGCACTCTGTGGGCGGCGGATGCGGACGGAGGGCGTTCTGTTGGCAAAAGGGCGCATACCCTGCAGTATCCGATCGAGATCTCAGTGCTGGGTGAGCCGGTGATGGTGGATGGAGATGAGCCAGAGGCGAGGCCGCCGCCGTCGGAGGATGAGGACTTTGGGCCGGCACGGCGGTTAGGCTTGGGAGGCGCTGGCCCCTCTGGTGAGGGCGTTGCATGCCCGGTTTCAAACGGGGACAAGGGTGGCGTCACCCCTGCGAGCGCTGACGCGGGTCCAGCCCGGCCCTGACGACGCTGGTTCAGATAAGGTGGGGGGGGTCCTATCCTGGAGCGACAAGAGGCGCGGCAGTCGATGAGGATACGCTCAGCCGCGCCGGGCTGGTGACCAGGATGGTGGAGACGCGGTCGTCCCAGGCTTCTGTGCAGCTTTCTAGAGCTGGGGCCGCGGAGGTGGCTCGGGATCAGCTGCTGCAGCAGCTGGACTGGTCGCCAGCTTCGGTATGCATGGCCCGATGGACGGGTGCGGCTGCAACGGTTGTCGAGGATTGCTGTGGGTCCTTGACAGCTGGTGGGGACAGGCTGGATGGGCCACTTCTCATTGGCTCTGTCGAGATCCTGCCCGGAGACGGGAGACCCCAGCAGGGCTCGCCAGGGGCGGTCGGCAAGAATCTGGTGGAGGCTTTTTGACCCCGCGGTCCCCTTTCTCGACCCCCGAGGTTGGCGCGCTGCAGAGATAGCAGGTGGAGCCCGAGCGCGGCTCCGGGGATTGGTTCCTGGTTAGCCTGTCTCCGGGGCCCCCTGCACCACCTGGCTCGCCGAGCGTGGGCCCGCACGAGCCATGCAGCCTATCCCCGGGCCGGCTCCCATGCAGCAGCCCACATGCTGCGGTGGAGATGGACCGAGGCGGGGCCCAGCTGGAAGGGAGTGAGAGGAGGTCCCTTGTCCATACGCCGGGCGCATGCGGCAGCCCGGAGGAGGCGGTTGCGGAGCCGCTGAGTGGTGGCCCTCTGCATGATACCGGGGCCATGCAGGCTGATCCATTGCCTGTTTCGCCAAGGGCGTTGGCGCACGCTTTCTGTGAGGAGATTCAGGGGCACATCTCGCCTATCCTAGCCGTCCCAGAGGACCACAAATCGCGCCGGCCGCGGAAGCGCAACATTCCCGCGGGCTCGCCACGTAGGAGCGCTAGAATCGCCAAGAGCAGAAGGCCATCTACGGCCTCCAGGCAGCAGCAGGTCCTCATCCGCAAGCTCTGCCTGGCCAACGAGGGGAAGGTGATCGGGGAGGAAGCGCTGAAGATGTACGTCGACCTGTTCAACAAGCCACTTGCTGATGCCCACATCGCAGCTGTCCTGGCCTTGTTCGGTTGGGAGCCCTCAACGCTGCAAATGGTGGAGATGCCCGTGGGCTTGGAGGCCGCGGCTTGACGAGACGCACCGTGTGGGCCGTGCTGTAGGCCTCCCCCATGGCTACACACCCCATTAAGGTGGTTGTGTGGAACGTCCGCGGCCTCAACGATCCGGCGCGGAGGAGTGCGGTCTACCAAGTGGTCTCGGCGGCCAATCCTAGCATAATCTGCTTTCAGGAAACGAAGATGGAAGTTGTAAACCCGGGCATGGTTGCGCACTGTTTGGACAATAAACTAGCAAGTTTCTATTACCTCCCGGCCTCGGACACACGTGGTGGTATTCTCCTGGCCTGGGATCCCCTTGTGGTCCAGCTCTCTAACCCACACTATACAGAGAACGCGGTCACCGCGCTAGTCACGTCGGTCGGGACGTCATCCCATTGGTGGATGACAGGGGTTTACGGCCCTAACCCGGACGCGCAAAAGATTGAGTTCTTGCAAGAATTGGTTGACATCCGAGATCTCATTGCAGGGCCGTGGACAGTCTTGGGTGACTTTAACCTCCTAGTGAACCCGGAAGGCAAAAGCAACGATCACATTAACAGGCGTATGATGGCACGTTTCCGGTCCAAGCTCAATCTCCTTGAGCTGAAAGAGGTGTACCTCAATGGCCGGAGGTACACGTGGTCGAACGAGCGCGGACGGGCCACTCTCGAGAAGATAGATCATGTCTTCACCACGGTGGATTGGGAGGAGCTTCACCCTTCTTGTTTTGTTTCGGCCATGGGCTCTGCCGTCTCGGACCACTGTCCCCTCCTGCTGGATTTGCACGCCGACTTTAGGGTGGGCAAGCGGTTCCGTTTCGAAGCCTTCTGGCCGAAAGCTGAGGGGTTCCGCAATGTGGTGCAGGCTGCATGGACTTCGGTGCCCTCTGTGGGCAACCCCTTTGTGGCCCTTGATAGCAAGCTGAGAGCAACTGCAAAAGCGTTGCAAAGTTGGAGTGACAAGTGGATTGGAAATGTGAAGTAGCAAATAGCCTTGGCTCTTGAGGTTATCCTTCAGCTGGATGTGGCGATGGAATCAAGGCAGCTATCGGAGCAGGAAATTGGCCTTAGGAGGATCTTGAAGAGGATGTTGCTCGGCTTGTGCTCTCTTGAGAGGTCCATCGCGCGCCATCGATCTAGGATGACATGGCTCCGCGATGGAGATGCCAGCTCGCAGTTCTTCAAGCAACATGCCAGCCACAAGAGGCGTTGTAACACTATCATGGGCCTACGGTGCAATGATCAATACCTCACAGGCCAAGAGGAAATTGCGGAGGCGGTGGATGGATACTTTTAGGAGATTCTTGGCTCAGCACCGCAGCGCACTAAGAGCCTCAATCTCGACTTGCTGGGCCTTCCAAGGCTGGACCTCGCGCATCTTGAGCTGCCGTTTTCGGAAGAGGAGGTAGCAAAGATCTTAAAAGCTATGCCAAGAGATAAGGCGCCGGGGCCGGACAGTTTTACGGGCCGTTTCTATGCCTGTTGCTGGGACATCATCAAAGGGGACTTCATGAGAGCGCTGGACAGCTTCTACAGAGGGGACATGTGAGGGCTATCCACCATTAACAAAGCTTACGTCACCTTAATTCCTAAGAAGGATGGCGCGGAGGAGATTCGGGATTTCCGCCCGGTCAATTTAGTGCATGGGGCAGCCAAAATTTTTGACAAAATCCTCTCAGTCAGGCTAACGGAAGATTTGCCCAAGCTCGTGGGAAGCCACCAGAGCGCCTTCATCCGAGGGCGCTCGATCCACGATAACTTCATGATGGTTCAATGCACCGTGAGGAAACTGCACGCCCTGAAGAATGCCGCTGTCATGGTTAAACTTGACATTTCGAAAGCCTTCGACATGGTACAATGGCCGTTTGCCATTGAGGTGCTTACTAGTCTGGGCTTTGGGCCGAGGTGGATCGATTGGATCATCGGCCTGCTCGCAACCTCCTCCACGCGGGTCCTAGTGAATGGGGTGCCGGGCGCGCCGATATGCAACCGAAGAGGGTTTAGGCAAGGAGGGCCGCTATCTCCCATGTTATTCATCCTCATGATGGAACCGCTGCATCGACTCCTCTCCCTCGCGTCAGGGAGAGGGTTGCTCGCCCCCCCCCCCCCCCCCCCCCCCCCCCCTTGCAAGATCTGGAATGCACCAACGGATGTCCATCTTTGCGGACGACATCATACTTTTCCTTAAACCGGTGGAGGGAGAGCTGCAACTCTGCGTGCACATGTTGAATGCCTTCGGGCAGGCGTCGGGCCTTAGAGTGAATCTAGCAAAAACCTCGGCTGTGCCTATTAGATGCTTAGAAGACCAAACAAGACTCATTGCATCGTCCTTGGGATGCACGATTGGGGCTTTCCCATGCAAGTACCTGGGCCTCCCGTTGAGCGTCCGAAAATTGTCGGCTCCGCAGCTATATGACTTGGTTCATCAGGTGGTGAGCATGTTGCCCCACTGGAAGGGGACGACGCTGCCCATAAGCAGCCTGCTAATACTCATTAAGTCTGTCCTTTGTGCTATCTCGATCCATGCGATGCTGGCACTTAATATCCCACAGAAGACGATTAAAGCCATTGTGAAGATTTGCCGGGGTTTCCTTTGGTGCAGGAAAGCGGAGGCCAACGGTGGACACTGCAAGGTCGCTTGGAGCTTGGTTTGCGCGCCCAAGTGGGCAGGAGAGCTCGGCATTCCGGACCTCTCATGGCTCAATTTTGCCCTCCAAGCTCGCTGGCCATGGCTTCAGCGCACGGATACATCGCGACCATGGGCTGAGTTCGACATTAAGGTTGCACATGAGGCTCGCCAGATCTTCCAGGCTGCGACGGTCACCAAGGTTGGCAATGGCTTGACGGCGCTGTTCTGGGAGGACAGGTGGATCCAGGCCATGCGGGTGCATGACTTTGCACCAGGCTTGTACATGCGGGTGCGGAAGAAGGTCCGAGCTGCTCGCACGGTGTCCCAAGCCCTCCAGGATGGGGCATGGGCTCTGGATGTCGGGCCAGATATCGATCACACCACGCTTTCTGAGGTGTTTGGGCTATGGGAGAGGGTTATGGAAGTGGAATTAGTGCTCACAGTGGAGGACTCGACGGCATGGGCCTGGGAGGCGAGCGGCTCGTACTCCGCTCGGTCGGCCTATGCGGCTAGGTTTTGGGGCATGGAATCAGCGCCGTACGCGGAGATGGCTTGGAGTTCGAAAGCTCCGAGGCAGTGCCGCTTCTTTGCTTGGCTCGCTAGGAGGAATAGATGCTGGACTTCGGATCGACTAGCCCGCCGCGGTCTACCACATCAAGTTGCCTGTCCCTTCTGTGACCAAGAGCAGGAGACCTTGAACCATGTGCTCATAGGGTGCGTTCTGGCCAGATCGGTGTGGCACCAAGTGCTTAGTGCACTCGGGAAACCGGAGCTGTCACTAGCGGCTGGTGATGCGGTGGTGGAGTGGTGCAACGCCTGCAACCTGAGGATCCCCTCCGCCAAGGAAGCAAAAGACGTACGGACCCTGGCATCTCTAGTAATGTGGGAACTTTGGAAGCATCGGAACGCGGTAGTCTTTGATAGGGTGACACCCTCAGCTAATGCCGTGCTTGTTAGGGTGGATAGCGAGGCCCGGGCGTGGAAGGCGGCAGGTTTGTTCAAGGGTGACCTTGAGCCTTTTCTTGGCTCCTTAGCTAGGTGGGTGGTGGGCGAGTAGTCAGTTATACCTACAGCGAGGGTAGACGGAGAGTCGTCATGTAATCTAACCGCATGTAAGACTGGTGGATGGGGCTCTTTACCCCCTTTCTTTCTCTAACTAGTAAGCATGCACGTGCAAATGCACGTCTCGACTAATATACAAGTATATATGTGAGAATAACATGCATATAAAGATAGTTTGGTTGCACCAGAAAATATTACAAATCAAGAAAAGACAAACAAGCCTGCCTTTGCATATATAGCCTAATTAATTTAGAGATAGAAGACTATAGGAGATCCAGAGCAGCGTGCAATTCTCTGCACCCGGTCGAGCTTCATATCAAGCACCAGAGTGACACCTTGTTTCAGTAGAAGCTCCTGTATGCCACACGAAACTGTTTTCTCCACCAGGATGACATCTGGAGCACATTTCTCCATCAATTGGCTGATATCAGGTCCGGCTTGGAGAAATTGGCAATAATGTATCAAAATTGGCAATCAGGATGCTAGCCCGAGCCTCAAAATCATGCTCGAACAATATATATGTAAAATATGTAGATACAAATGTCGTGCTGGGGGTAATCTTCTTTCTTTGGGGTTATTCACTTCTGACAGAGGAAAAGAGCAATATTCTAATACTTACTACATCGATACATGTACATTTATATAACAAAGTTTCTTTGCCAATGAAATTAAATATTAACCATAATTCTTAAATAAGAAAACAAAGTCCCATGCACGCAAGCAGGGACAAATCTGAAAAATTAACCTTCTCCTATAAAAAAGAACTGAACAGAGGAATCAATAGAAGCCTGGGCTTTCTAAAAAATAATGTCATCACAAAGAAGCCAATGAGGACCAGAATAGGTAAAATGCTGCAGATCTGGTAGTGCCGAGAAATGTATAATAGCCATACACAATGCTTGAACTCTTGTGCATCTCCCCACCGCACGATGTACATCTTCATTAGTCGCAACACAGATCGTCAGGTCTTGTCAGTCCAATACAGTAATTAGAAGCACCATATCACACTGAAACTTCCATCTACACTCCAGCAATATGAATTCAAAAATTCTAAACTTCCCCAAGGAGTCATGTGTGCAACTGCTCTGTATAGTGCAAACTGGACATAAGATAAGATGAACCTTTTAAATATGTATGTAGAGGTAGATTTAAAAAATGTTGGACTGACAAGAGCGAAAGTACAAATTTGCATATAAAAAAAACAACCTGACAATGCTGCTAGAGCAAATAAGCAGTGTTACTGAGACAAGCGTTCGTCAGAACAGGATAATTAATGATTAATTCAAGAATGATAATCATGTAGGATGGAGCATGTGTGATCACCATGAATAAATGAGACTGCTAGGCACACCAACAAATAGTTAAGAGCTAACTTTGAACGATAAAATGTTTCGCAATGCAGCTTACAGGAGATGGCTTCTGTATCCTGCCAACAGGATGTGTACTGACGAAAATCTGCATTTAGAAACATATGATGTTAGTTCTAAGAAACATTATACATACACGCCCAATAGTAGAAATCCACAGCAATATTTATGGATGACAAACCTGCTTCATCCCTCCAAGACATCTCTATACACAATGTTTTTGGTGCTTTTACCAGTTTGATCTATTTCTTTATTTGGCTTTGCCAGAACCCGAGTTGTCTGCCTTGAAACACCCCTTGACAGTGCAACATAAAGCTGGCCGTGAGAGAATACAGGCTCCGGAAGGTAAATGCCAACAGTTGGGATGGTTTGCCCCTGGGCTTTGTTTATGGTCATTGCAAAACTCAGACGAATAGGGAATTGCTTCCTCTTCAACTTGAAAGGAAGTGAAATATCCTCCGAGGGTGCCATCGGGATCCTAGGGATGAACACTCTCTTTCCAGCATGTTGTCCACCAACAATCTCGGCGTCGATTGCTTTATTTTGGAAAGCTCTAATCATCAATGTCGTTCCATTGCAAAGTCCGTTATTAGGATCGAGATTTCGGAGCAGAATGACAGGACAATTAACTTTAACTTTTAAAATATGGGGGGGCAAGCCATTTGGAGTGAGGTTGTTTAGATAGTCAATTGGGTAGTTATTGCGTGTATCATCATCGACGGAATCAAAACTATAGTATACCTTTTCTTGGCCGGGAAATCTGTCAATCATCTTTGCATTTAGGTTGTCCACGTGCTCATTCTTGGTAGAAAGAATAGCACGTGTGCTCATGTAGGCACCGGATGATGCGTTCTCATGAAGAGATGGGAACACGTGTTCAATAAGCTTCATGACTGGTGCGTCACCAGGTGTGTAACCTATCACAATGTCATCAGGCAGACGCACAAAATCATCACCGATCGTCTCCTCCGTTCCATTGCCAATTCTCAAGAGGTATTTGGAGAACCACGGGTCAGTCTGTGCTCTCATATTACGCGTGAGGCGTATTTGTCTAATTCTCTCCCATAGATATGATCTTTGTAGCGTGGTGTCAGTGATTTGTGCTCTTGTCCCACGCGGGACCACGGGAAGAAGCTGCCTAAAATCCCCTCCAAACACCACAACCTTTCCCCCAAATGGCATAACACATCCCATGATATCCTGTAGTGACCTATCGAGTGCCTCAACTGCTTGACGCTTCGTCATGGCAACCTCATCCCAGATTATGAGAGATGCTCTCCTAAGCAACTCTGCAGTACCACTCTGCTTGGTGAAGCTGCAGATGCTATTATCCATGAGCTTAATTGGAATTTTGAACCTGGAGTGGGCGGTACGTCCACCGGGCATGATTGAT
This sequence comes from Thinopyrum elongatum, assembly GCA_011799875.1. Taxonomy (NCBI): domain Eukaryota; kingdom Viridiplantae; phylum Streptophyta; class Magnoliopsida; order Poales; family Poaceae; genus Thinopyrum; species Thinopyrum elongatum. The sequence continues at coordinate 146,892,691 of CM022303.1, forward strand.
GCGGCTATTCCGGATGTCGCGGTTGCTATAGCTATTTTACCCAATGAACGCACTTTAGCAAGAAGCGCCTTGTAAAGATAAGTCTTACCCGTGCCACCAGGACCATCAACAAAGAAAACTTGTTTCCTGTTGCTCACCACGTGATCCAAGATTTCCTCAAACCCAGCCCTCTGCTCAATGTTCACGGATGTATACAGATCTAAATGCTCTTGATCCACACCGACTGACAACTCCTCTCGAACCTCCCTTAGGAGGTCGCCGGAACCATCACCGGTCTCAACCAGCTCCGGGAGGCCATAGCTTTTAATATCTTTGCCCATCGAATGCACCAAATCCCGGATGTCTCTAAGGACCATCTGTTCCAGCACAGCCTGGTTGGACTGGGTACGACGGTAATCCTCAGACGTTGACTCCAGGTGCTTCTCCCACAATGCACGTATGTTGGTCGCCTCGCAGAACACAAGAATAGTTGCAAAAAGCCTTCTTAGAGCACATGGCATCTGGAAAGTAGCAGACTCGGTCAAGCAGTCGTCAAGAGATTTGTCAGTCTCTATTAGGCCCATGAGCTCACACGCTTCCCTGAAAGTCGAGCAGAGCCTTCCATTTACAGTTCTCAAATCCTCATATGAAGTGGCACCACTTCTATGATTCAGAAGCACTCTCAGAAATTACCTCTCACCATCAGCAGCGTGTGCATAAACAATCCTTCCAACTTGTCCGCGCCCCCTTTGGCTTCTTTTCTGCCACTTTTTCTTACCCTTAATCCATCGAAAGAATTCTGGAAACTCTTTATACAAGAAGTTTCGTGCATAAGGGTCCACCTCATTCATCCTAAAGTATTCTGTGAGCATGGTTTTGGAAGAGGATGGTCGGTTCATGACATCCTCTAGGTTATCAGTACCGTTGAATGCAACAGTATGCATGTTGGGCAAATGCAGCTGTAGTTGCAACACAGCAGGAGAGACACCAAACATACGGAAAGCACATACCCTATACATAGACTCTGGGGGTGTTACAAACCTTGCATCCCTGTATTGCCGAATCTCATTTATCACACCACCATCATTTGCCGCCGGGTCAACTGAGAAGGAAGCACGATCATGCCCCTTGTATATGTACTTGTACAAATATTTGACTGCTTTTATGCTCGAGCAAGCTTCAACATTAATGTGACAATTATATCTCATAAGCAGTCCGGGGTTGTACGGGACGACCCATCTGTTGTCCAACACTGCATTCCTAACTTTTACTCGGCGGCCATCATCCCGTCTCCTATATATAGGGTATGAGTCCTTTCCTTGTTGTGTTGCAGGGCAAAACTACCGAGGGTAACGAAAACGACAATTTCCATCTATCATGCAAGGACAATTCTTCTGGAGAGTACCACATGGGCCATGGAGCATATGCTTGATAACCAGTCCATGCAACACAGGGTACTTGTCACGGCTAGGGATCTCTGCCGAGATTACCCTATCATAGGCGTCTGGATTTCTCAGCTTACTATCTGAGGCCATGATCAGCAGGAAGTGCTCATGCGGCAGACCCCTTTTTTGGAACTCGGTAACATGAGCATACGCCGCAACCGGATCAAAGTACTTCTTTTTTATCATAAGATCTTTCAGACTCCGCATCTTGGCCCTGTATACTCTGGCCACCAGGTCAGGACGGTCTTGTGGTGTTTGTCCGGGTGCAAGTCTGGAAGTTATCTCCTCCCAGTAAGGGTTGCAAGTCATAGTGATTAAGTAATCAGGCTTCCCGTATCTCTGAACAACGGCCATCGCATCAAGGAATCTTCGCTGCATGTCTCGATCACCTCCCGGAAAAGTCCGAGGGAGCACGATTCTTTTTCCAATCTGAGCAGCACGCGTCTCTCCAGAAGCAATGGTGTCAACAACACCCTATGAAACAAATGAATAAGGCTCATAATTGGTTCTTGCTTTTAGAATACAAGCATGCCGATAACCAACAAGACTATACATTAGGCTCATATTTGGTTCATGTTTAATTATAGTTATTCAGTAACATGCCTGTGTGTGTCAAGTTGTCATAGTATGTTGATGAGACTGGGGAGATTTTTGTTACCTGGTATAGCTCAGCACATATGAGTTTTTGATTCTGAGGCTTCGAGTAGAAATCAAGCCTCATAGTCTCCATTTTGATGTACATGTCAACAAGCCACTGTTGGAGAAGACGCCCCCCAAACAATAGGATGTTAAAAATTCCTTCCCTGATCTGCAACTTGAAACAGTAATACTCCCTCGCACTAACATATTTTTTAGACTCAGTGGCTTCATCATCATCTTGTTCTTCGTTGTCATCTACAAGATGGTTGCGGCAATGAATTATGAATAATGCTACTACTAAAGATTGGAGGAATTCATGGATGGGTCACCAATTGTTATGACACCATTACCTGCTTCTCGTTCATCGTCTTGGTTGTCGTCGTCATCCTCATCGCCTGCCTGAGCCGGTGTTGGTCCCTCATATGGCAGGCAACGGTTCCATCCTGTCTCCCCAGCTGGGTTAAATAATGGGTACGCTAAAGGATCATAGCATCCATAGTAGGCTCTGATGTACAAAGGACGGTCCCCTTTTGCATGCACAATAACACTTCTCTCAAAAGTGTGTTGCGGGTCAGTACCTTCAACCCACATTGCAGCCACCTGTGAAGCTGTAGGGGTATTGTACCTCCGCTGGTCCAATTTTATATTTGTGTTCAGGGTAATTTTATATTCCGCTAGGTCTGGAACTGAATCAAGGCTCTTGAAAGTCTCGACATATGGGTTGTTCTCCAGTATACGCAGAATCTTCCGTATGAGGTTGATATCTAGATCTGGAGAGCGCTTCACCCTATGTTCTAAGGCTTCATCTGTATCATAAATGTACAGCTGCAAATGCCTGGGTCCGTGATCACCTGGTACAAGATGGTCTAGACGGTGGTACAACTGACCATGAGCACGGAAGGTGTATACACCGGTTCTTGCCGCGGTGTTGACCCGTTTGTCCAGGGTAACTCCAAGGCTTGTGAAGGAGAAGTGGGAGTTGAAATATCGAATGTGCTGCCTAAAGTACTTTGCATCCTCATCTACCTGACTTGAAAATAATCGTTGCAGCTCTTGAGGAACCTCTGGGATAAATACCTTGACCTTACCTTTTCTGCAACAGAAGGCTGGACCTTCGTACTGGAACCTAATTGCTCCACAATGGATACAGTCTTTTACTGGCTTCAAAACATGATTCTTGGTGGGTAGATTGTGGTAGACGTAGTCGTAAGGATCATGAGTCTCAAAAGCATACGAACCATCAGTTGTCACTTTGTATGATTCAAAGTCATTACCTGGAAAGTCAGGAGCAAGAATTAAATCCGGGGTCACAAAGAATAGTGACTCACAACAGTAATGAATTATAATCTCATGGTATAAGTAACCTTGTGCGCTGAAGCGGCTACTCTCCTCCTCATCATCATCATACACAGTCTCTCCCTCCTGGGAGGTGTCCATGTTTTCTATGGGAACACAATGATTGAATCAGCTAAATATAATGAATGTGGGTACCATTATGGGAGGGAAGACAACACACCTTCAATTTCAGCATCCGGTCTCATTGGCTCGAAAATTCCGGCTACATCAGAGTCCTCGTCAATGTTGCTGACTCCTGGAAGACATAGGGAAACCAACCCAAGAGAGTAGACAAAGTTGTCAAATGTATAATAGCATTCTCAGTGTGAATATCAAGCGGCTTATGCGTTTAAGATCCCCATCAAACTATACTATGCAATTCAATCAGACAGTTAAATACATATATGGTTGTTTTGTATGGCAGGTGTGCATGGTGACTGGCATACGGATCCAGATGTCTTACCAGCATGGTCGTACTGGTCGGATGAGGCACAAGTCATCCGCTTTCTTTTCTTGTACTCGCGAACCCGATATAATAAGGCATCTCTCTGGTCCGTGCTCATTTCCGAGTATTTCGTTCTCTTACGAATGCACTCCTTCTCGTAGCGGGCAGCTGAATCTATATAACGTAAGGTAGAAGTCTCCATGTCATGTCGAAAGGACATTGTGCTGTAATATAACAGAATGAATAATTGCTGGTAAGTTTCAGCATACCTTGTGGTTCAATGGACGGACTGAAGATAAAACTCGTGGGCACAAAGTCATGTTGTCCGTGCTCTCCTCCAGTCTGTAAGACGTTACTATTGTGTTCAGCCCACCTGGATCCAGTCCGTAAGACGTTACTATTGTGTTCAGCCGACCTCGTTCCCCGTACGTAAGTTGGATTCCTGTGCAGCCAATCATCAGAATCGTCCTCCTCTGTATTTGGCTCTCCAACCAGCGTGTGTCCCAGACGGGTGATACTGGATTGTGCCGATCCATAATGTGTGATACCTAGAGTTGATGTAGAAACATGTGGGATGATAAGCATTCCGGCTTCAGTCCACAATTTATGTGACATTGCAAGTATGAACTGAAAACAAATGTTGGTGCTCTGACCAGGTGACGCTTCCCCGGCAGATGGTTGGCGCTGTTTGACACTCGCAGCGCCGGTTGCAGTTGTCGCTTTGTGCCGTGCCACGGGAAGACAAGTACTCTCGGAGATTGGTACCGTAATGGCTGAACTTGTTTTGAAGAAGAGTAGACAAACTCATAAACCCAGATGAAGATGTGTCATTAATACAGTGGTATTTGAAGGTGGTATTACCAGGTGAAGATCGCGAGTACGAGGTGTGAGGTACTTCGACAGTAACACTGTCAGCTACAGCTTTTTTTTGCAGGCGAGCCAACCGCAGCTTATGCAAGTGTTCTGCTCTTTGTTCGTCTGTTAGTCGAGCATACCAATTATGGGCAGTCCTTTTTCGCCCAACATTAGCATCTTCGGAATGTCGAACAGTAGTCGTGGAGTCCCCTGTACATCTTGCATCTGACATAACGCGGGAGTCAGACGTCCAAGCAAAATGAGTAAATGGTCATTCAATAATTATGATATGCAGAGTATGAACATACCATTTGTGTGTGTGTTGGTTATGTTGCTCAAAGGGGTACATTCCTTGGATCCTAACGAAGCATGTGCCTCAGGTGTTAGTTGACCAGTAACAATATTCAGAGACTGAGCCATCTTTTCTCGTCGGGACATACGCCGTTTTTCGAGGAATGCTGCTCTCTTCTCATCAGACAGTCGGGCATACCATGTATTCTTTTTTGCTTGTTGACTATTAGTAGTGACATTTGCATTCTCAATGGTAGACGAGTTCGTTATGTCTGTAAATGGCAAACGATGCGTAGTCGTTCGTGGAACTTTGTCTGCATTACTCTTCGTCATCTTATAGGAAAAACACAAATGTTAAGAAGAATCAATAAAGTACAGAAAGAGGTGAAGAAGCAAATGCAATAACCAGACGTTGGAACAGCATGTGCAATGTGCGACTACAGAGTTCAGAGCAAGCAACATAGATAAAGTGCAGGATTGGAAGTCGAGCAATACATATATTTGCACTGTAAATTGATTTATTAGAAGAAGATATAAACAGAGCTTTAATTAACAGCAAGGCTATTGGATCTGGACACCAAAATAATGAATTAAATAAGTAGAACTTCAGAGAAACTACCACTATTTAAAAAGAGAGATCTGTTGTATTGATCAAATGAATAGGTTATTTTAAACTGAAAAGGCCTTTCCACAGAGATGCTAATTATCCTAGAGAGTTAGAATACCAAAAATTATTTAACCCACTATGCTAATTATCAAGAAGTATATACATACTATTTTACAAATGAGGTATATACAACAATTCTCAGAGTATATACTACCATATGGAGTATATACCTATGATACTGGCAATACGATTAGTATATACTTGAGGGCAAAGCACATGCAGCGTGGAGGTCCGGCGTGGGCTGTGTCCTGGCGGCGCGTGGCCGCGGCGGCCCGGTCAAGTTGATGTATACTATGTCGTAGCTGAAGTTCCTGATAACAAAAATGAATAGAATATGATAGCTAATTTATTGTTAGTAAAAAGGTGCAGAATGTAAGCAGATATGAAATCAACCATTGTGTGTATGCATGTCAGATACATAGTTCTAGCTAGTGCTCCTTCTGAAAGAAAGATTGCATCTACATATGTAAATTAAGCTCAGCTCCTTTCAGCACATGGATAGAACAAATTTTAGCAATAGCCAGCTGCATAACAACAGGGATTCTGAAAAAAAGAGCAGAAAACATCTCGTTGATCCATGAAACGTGAAGCAGGTATGGGGGGAGTATGCACATGATTCGTATGTACGGCAGGCCGGCTGGCTCACGGCCAGACTTATCGATCCCGACGACATGGGCATCCACATTAAAAGGAGACATGAAGAGAAGGACAAACAACGCATCCTAGAGTAGCTGTGCAGACCCGGTGAAGGAATTGAAGAAGGACCTTTGTAGGCGGCCGTGCGAGGAGAGAACGGTGTCAACGGCGTCGTGGATGGGTCGGCCCGGGCGGCTGGCGCGTGGACGGGGCGGTCCGGCGGCGGCGTGCAGACGGAGGCGCGTGGACGAGGCGGCCCGGGCGGCGGCGCGTGGACGGGGCGGTCCGGCGGCGGCGTGCAGACGGAGGCGCGTGGACGGGGCGGCCCGGGCGGCGGCGCGTGGACGGGGCGGTCCAGCGGCGGCGTGCAGACGGAGGCGCGTGGACGGGGCGGCCCGGGCGGCGGCGCGTGGACAGGGCGGTCCGGCAACGGCGTGCAGACGGAGGCCCAGGTCGAGGGCGGTGGCTAGCGGGGAGGATCTGGGGAAGAGATGCTCGTGAGGTTTTTTTTTTACGGGATGTTAACCCAATGGCATGGTGGGTAATTAATTACCGTAATGGCATGGTGGGTAATTAAAGTATATAAAACGCGTTTAGTATGCTGGAGGGATGTACACCATCAGATTGCAGGTTTTGATGGATAGGATGATTTGGTTCTCCGTCCTCTCGTGCTTTTATAGGGGTAATAGATAGTAGATACGTTTAGTATGCTGGAGGAATGTACACCATCAGATTGCAGGTTTTGATGGATAGGATGATTTGGTTCTCCGTCCTCTTGTGCTTTTATAGGGGTAATAGATAGTAGATACATGAGTGTGTATCCTCAAAAAAAGATGTACATGCATGCAAGTCTGCATGTTGGCCTAATTACTCCGATGGATGTGTTGAGTGTTGCAAGGCAACACTGACGTGCGTTAGATCATGGAAAGAAAAAGAGTCCTACTATGATACAAAGACTAAGACGAGATCAGATTGGTCTGGTTCGGTCAACAGGATTAAAAATAGAGAGCTATTTATTTTTCTACCATGGAAAGAGAAGACACGTGAAGCTGCCAGGAGGAGTCCTGACGTGCGTGAATATCTTTTATTGTGTTCTGTTGGCTGGGGCCCACCCCAAAGAGATCGGCAAGATATTGTGTCAAGTTTAGAGTTCTGTTTAGGAAGAATATTGAGCCAGTTCGTATCTTTAGTTGGTTCCGTTTAGAAGTCAGGAATAGTTACCAAAGCTTGCGTGTGTTTAATGGGTCGGCTATACTAGTATAAATAGTCATATCACGTTCCATTCCATGTAAAGGGGGGTTATTTTTTATGAATAAACACGATGTGTTTTTAGGGTAAATACCCGTATTGAGTTTTGGGGAAGCTGTCTAAAAATCTCTAAGTTTTGGAGGAAGCTTTAGAAAACCTCTGTGTTGCGATTTCTCTGTAAGGAAATTGTTTTGCGTGTGAGTATCGTCGTCGAGATTGGTTTTCTCGTGCTGAGCCGCAAGGTTCAAACCCTCTATTTCGTGTACATCGCGTGCGCGGGCGAGAGGTTGCTGCTATTGGTGCTGGAATGTCGTGAAAGATCGGGCCGCAACAACAGATCGGATCTCGCCATCGAGGTTCAGTATATATCACCTTGCATAGCTGCGCACCCCTACGTCAGCACGCAGCGCGACAGAGCCTACGAACATGTCCTACCACTACTCTGCTGCCCCATTGAAGACCACCAGCCGCCGTCGACGCCAAACACCCGTGCAAGAGCCTTTCCGCCACCCCACTGTCCAAAGGCAGTGCCTTCATGTAGGTGACGATGTCGGGGCACCGCCGCCCAAATCAAGAGATTTCTAGTTTTCACCAGGGGTACACATGGGGGTGTGGGGGTGTGTGTACGTGTGTGTGGGGGGAGAGGGTCGAGGATGCCGTAAGAGCATGGTGCCCGTAGCACTGTCGCCTTTGTACAAGGGTTTCCCCCGTCCATCGCCCCAGCCCTAAGCCGCCCTCCAACGTACAAATCCGGTGAACCAGAATCAGGAGTAGATGGGGCTGGCCAAGCTGCAGGCAAAGATAAGTCACCGTCTTCAGATCTTACGCCAGGAGGCAAAGGAGACCTCCCCACGTCCGCCGCCACCTCATCGCCCGCGCGGCCAAGGGGGCGCCTCTTTGCCTCAGTTGCCGCCACCTGATGCAGGGACGCTCTCATCGTGGAGGCCACCTCCTGTCCTCCTCGGATCCGGAGCACCCCATGTGTACCGTGGGGCGGTGAAGAGCCTCACCGCCACTTTCCTCGGCGGCCGCGCGGCAAGCCCGGTGACCCCTTCCGGCAACAGCAATACAAGGAATGGGAGGGGTGGGGTGGCGGTGCTAGAGTTTCGCCCCACGAGTCGCCACCGAGGAGCGAATGCAAGGTCCGGGTTCACGCCCTGAATCGTCTTCACACCAACACTATCCTTTGCATTTTTTGAAGAGAAAAGTATGTTTTTGCTCCCTCAAGTTCCCCAAAAGTATAGACTTGGTCCCTCAAGATTTTTTTGGTACATATTTGGTCCTTCAAGTCCCAAAATCGGATAAGTTTGGTCCAAAACCAGATTTTGAGCACGTTGACCAGGGTTTGACCATGTTGACCAGGTTTGACCAATGAACAGTAAATTCATAAAAATAGCAAACAAATTCAAAAAAATCTGAAATTTTGTGACAACCAACATGCTTGGGTGCGCTTGGTGCGTGTAATTTTTTTTGCTCAAATAACATCTGAGGAGCTCTAAAAAAACAAATTCACTACAGGAAACTGGTAGTTTGCCGTCAGGGACGTACAGACGGCAAAGAGGGAAATACTGACGGCAAAGAGTTTGCCATCAGTCAATAGACGGCAAAGTCAGACGGCAACGCCTAAATCGGCAAAGCACTGCTTTGCCGTCTGCTCTTTGTCGGGGTGACGGCAAAGTCTTTGCCGTCAGCCAAACCGTCTTTGCCGTCATGCTGTATAACAACAGACGGCAAAGAAAACTACATTTGCCGTCTGCCAGAATCCATCTTTGCCGTCTGCCATAATCCACCTTTGCCCAGAGCCTCAAACACCAGAGACGGCAAAGAATGTTTTCTATTTAAAAAAAAACAGTCCAACTGCAGACAACAAACACCACAGTATCACTACAGGAAACTGGTAGTTTGCCGTCAGGGACGTACAGACGGCAAAGAGGGAAATACTGACGGCAAAGAGTTTGCCATCAGTCAATAGACGGCAAAGTCAGACGGCAACGCCTAAATCGGCAAAGCACTGCTTTGCCGTCTGCTCTTTGTCGGGGTGACGGCAAAGTCTTTGCCGTCAGCCAAACCGTCTTTGCCGTCATGCTGTATAACAATCCATCTTTGCCGTCTGCCATAATCCACCTTTGCCCACAGCCTCAAACACCAGAGACGGCAAAGAATGTTTTCTATTTAAAAAAAAACAGTCCAATTGCAGACAACAAACACCACAGTATCTATCAACACCTCCTACCAAGAATCAACCATGAATGAATGGATTTCACAAGCCAAAACTACTCTATTTACACAGTATCACTCATCACTCGCTGATCTAAAACAAAACTACTCTATTCCACTAAAGGAACGGAATACACACGAACATACAGTATTACACAACACACTACAGGAGTTAGATCTGGACGCGGGCGCCTCAGTTCAACCATCCCTGTGCCGGTGCTCACCGGAGCAGCAGCAAGCAGCAGCCACGCTCCTCTCCCTCTCCTTCCTTTCTCAATGGCCAGGAGCACACCGATGCCACCATGGACGACCGAGGAGCTCAAGCCATTCGCCACCGCGCCAGCTCGCCACCCTATTCCGGGCGCTGGAGACCGTCGCAGAGGAGAGCAGCGGAGACCGGCCGGTGCGCGGAGGCGGGCGGCAGAGGAGAGTAGCGGAGGTCGAATCCGGCGCGCGAAGAGCAGAGGAGGCGGACTCCGGCGGTGCGCAGAGCAGGGCGGAGGCCGGCGGAGCCACTCGGAGGCGGGCAGCCGTTCCGAGGCCGGCGGCGCAAGGAGCCGCGCGGAGGTGGGCGGCCGGGCCGGGCTGAGGCCGGCGGCGCGCGGAGGCGCGTGGAAGCGGGCGGCCGGGCCGAGGACGGTGGCGCACGGAGCCGCGCGGAGGCGGGCGGTGGCCAGCGGCAGGTCCGGCGAGGCAGCAGGTGGCGCGCGGATCCGCGCGGTGGTCGGAAGCTGCGCGGTCCGGCTATGGCAGCAGGCAGGTGGTGGAGTATTTTTTTTTTAGTCTAGGCAGGTGGTGGAGTAGTGCCAGGGAGATCGAGAGGACGCACGTGGGCTGGTTTTTACTAGTTGCGTGAGGGCGTGGTGGGTGGTTGTGTGTCAAGGCCGGTGGGAGTGTGTGGTGGGCAGCTGGTGGGGTGGTGTGTGGTGTAGATCGTGTATAGGAGCAGCGGGCGGTGGTGGATTGCTGCCATGTCATCAATCCGCGAGGTTGATCCGCGTGATGTGCTTTCTCACTTTGCCGTCTGCAGACGATAACACAGACGGAAAAGTGCTTTGCCGTCTTTGGTTTTTTTAACAGACGGCAAAGTGTGCATTTTGCTGTCTGTAACAAAAAACGAAGACGGCAAAGCACTTTGCCGTCTGTGTTTTCGTCTGCAGACGGCAAAGTGAGCTCTTTGCCGTTTGTGTTTTTTTTCGCAGACGGCAAAGTCTATTTTGTCGTCTGTGTTTCTTTGCCGTCTGCTGATGACGGCAAATTGTTTCTTTGCCGTCTTGCACGATGAAAAGTTGACGGCAAAGAGGCTCCCAGATGGCAAATTAACTGTTTCCCGTAGTGTATCTATCAACACCTCCTACCAAGAATCAATCATGAATGAATGGATTTCACAAGCCAAAACTACTCTATTTACACAGTATCACTCATCACTCGCTGATCTAAAACAAAACTACTCTATTCCACTAAAGGAACGGAATACACATGAACATACAATATTACACAACACACTACAGGAGTTAGATCTGGACGCGGGCGCCTCAGTTCAACCATCCCTGTGCCGGTGCTCACCGGAGCAGCAGCAAGCAGCAGCCACGCTCCTCTCCCTCTCCTTCCTTTCTCAATGGCCAGGAGCACACCGATGCCACCATGGACGACCGAGGAGCTCAAGCCATTCGCCACCGCGCCAGCTCGCCACCCTATTCCGGGCGCTGGAGACCGTCGCAGAGGAGAGCAGCGGAGACCGGCCGGTGCGCGGAGGCGGGCGGCAGAGGAGAGTAGCGGAGGTCGAATCCGGCGCGTGAAGAGCAGAGGAGGCGGACTCCGGCGGTGCGCAGAGCAGGGCGGAGGCCGGCGGAGCCACTCGGAGGCGGGCAGCCGTTCCGAGGCCGGCGGCGCAAGGAGCCGCGCGGAGGTGGGCGGCCGGGCCGGGCTGAGGCCGGCGGCGCGCGGAGGCGCGTGGAAGCGGGCGGCCGGGCCGAGGACGGTGGCGCACGGAGCCGCGCGGAGGCGGGCGGTGGCCAGCGGCAGGTCCGGCGAGGCAGCAGGTGGCGCGCGGATCCGCGCGGTGGCTGGCAGCTGCGCGGTCCGGCTATGGCAGCAGGCAGGTGGTGGAGTATTTTTTTTTAGTCTAGGCAGGTGGTGGAGTAGTGCCAGGGAGATCGAGAGGAGGCACGTGGGCTGGTTTTTACTAGTTGCGTGGGGGCGTGGTGGGTGGTTGTGTGTCAAGGCCGGTGGGAGTGTGTGGTGGGCAGCTGGTGGGGTGGTGTGTGGTGTAGATCGTGTATAGGAGCAGCGGGCGGTGGTGGATTGCTGCCATGTCATCAATCCGCGAGGTTGATCCGCGTGATGTGCTTTCTCACTTTGTCGTCTGCAGACGAAAACACAGACGGAAAAGTGTTTTGCCGTCTTTGGTTTTTTTAACAGACGGTAAAGTGTGCATTTTGCTGTCTGTAACAAAAAACGAAGACGGCAAAGCACTTTGCCGTCTGTGTTTTCGTCTGCAGACGGCAAAGTGAGCTCTTTGCCGTTTGTGTTTTTTTTCGCAGACGGCAAAGTCTATTTTGTCGTCTGTGTTTCTTTGCCGTCTGCTGATGACGGCAAATTGTTTCTTTGCCGTCTTGCCCGATGAAAAGCTGACGGCAAAGAGGCTCCCAGACGGCAAATTAACTGTTCCCGTAGTGTATCTATCAACACCTCCTACCAAGAATCAACCATGAATGAATGGATTTCACAAGCCAAAACTACTCTATTTACACAGTATCACTCATCACTCGCTGATCTAAAACAAAACTACTCTATTCCACTAAAGGAACGGAATACACATGAACATACAGTATTACACAACACACTACAGGAGTTAGATCTGGACGCGGGCGCCTCAGTTCAACCATCCCTATGCCGGTGCTCACCGGAGCAGCAGCAAGCAGCAGCCACGCTCCTCTCCCTCTCCTTCCTTTCTCAATGGCCAGGAGCACACCGATGCCACCATGGACGACCGAGGAGCTCAAGCCATTCGCCATCGCGCCAGCTCGCCACCCTATTCCGGGCGCTGGAGACCGTCGCAGAGGAGAGCAGCGGAGACCGGCCGGTGCGCGGAGGCGGGCGGCAGAGGAGAGTAGCGGAGGTCGAATCCGGCGCGCGAAGAGCAGAGGAGGCGGACTCCGGCGGTGCGCAGAGCAGGGCGGAGGCCGGCGGAGCCACTCGGAGGCGGGCAGCCGTTCCGAGGCCGGCGGCGCAAGGAGCCGCGCGGAGGCGGGCGGGCGGGCCGGGCCGAGGCCGGCGGCGCGCGGAGGCGCGTGGAAGCGGGCGGCCGGGCCGAGGACGGTGGCGCACGGAGCCGCGCGGAGGCGGGCGGTGGCCAGCGGCAGGTCCGGCGAGGCAGCAGGTGGCGCGCGGATCCGCGCGGTGGTCGGAAGCTGCGCGGTCCGGCTATGGCAGCAGGCAGGTGGTGGAGTATTTTTTTTTTAGTCTAGGCAGGTGGTGGAGTAGTGCCAGGGAGATCGAGAGGAGGCACGTGGGCTGGTTTTTACTAGTTGCGTGGGGGCGTGGTGGGTGGTTGTGTGTCAAGGCCGGTGGGAGTGTGTGGTGGGCAGCTGGTGGGGTGGTGTGTGGTGTAGATCGTGTATAGGAGCAGCGGGCGGTGGTGGATTGCTGCCATGTCATCAATCCGCGAGGTTGATCCGCGTGATGTGCTTTCTCACTTTGCCGTCTGCAGACGATAACACAGACGGAAAAGTGCTTTGCCGTCTTTGGTTTTTTTAACAGACGGCAAAGTGTGCATTTTGCTGTCTGTAACAAAAAACGAAGACGGCAAAGCACTTTGCCGTCTGTGTTTTCGTCTGCAGACGGCAAAGTGAGCTCTTTGCCGTTTGTATTTTTTTTCGCAGACGGCAAAGTCTATTTTGTCGTCTGTGTTTCTTTGCCGTCTGCTGATGACGGCAAATTGTTTCTTTGTCGTCTTGCCCGATGAAAAGCTGACGGCAAAGAGGCTCCCAGACGGCAAATTAACTGTTTCCCGTAGTGATTTTGGCATTTTTTCCGAGCCAAAATTAGTTTTTTTGCCACGAGCTCCTCTGATGTCGAAACACCACACAAATTTGCACGCACCCAAGCATCTTGGTTGCCACAAAATTTCGAAGTTTCTTTAATTTTTCGTTTTTTTTTATTTACTGTTCATCAATCAAACCTGGTCAACATGGTCAAACCCGGTCAACGTGCTTAAAATCTGGTTTTGGACCAAACTTATCTGGTTTTGAGATTTGAAGGACCAAATGTATACCAAAAAATCTTAAGGGACCAAGTCTATACTTTTGGGGAACTTGAGGGACCAAAAACATACTTTTCTTTTTTTTTAATTATTGGACTCTGAGGGGAAGGAAAACAAATATTGTTTGCCCTCGGGTGGAGTCCAAATGTTTCCGATATATGCTAGTTTTATCTTACGAAACGCTTCCGTACGTCTTTTAAAAATTTACACGAATCTTAACGCTAACTAAAAAGGCTATCACCATAGTCTGCAGATCAAACGTATCGAATAATTTGAACTAGAAAATTGTCTTATATTTTGAGACGGAGGTTATATTACTCTTTAACTTCTAATCTCCACTAGTGGTCTAGGTAACTTTTATTATTTCTGGTATTTGTTATGGGAAAAGATTAGAGTCAGCCGGCCGATCACGCGTACACTTCCGCCGCATACGCAGCCGTCAGATACGAGTTTGATCAGCCGACGCACAACCGGCCAGGACTTCACCACTGGACGCGTGCCTCTGCCACTTACAATTTTTCTGGAACATTATCTGTGTTGCAGAAGTCCTTTCGCAACAACACCCATGTTGCAAAAAAATTAATACATTTTTTTTTGCAACATCATCTGTGTTGCAGAAGTCCTTCTGCGACAACACCCATGTTGGCAAAAAGTTAAGTCAAAAAAATTCTGCAACATCACCTTTATTGCAAAAGTCCTTCCGCAACGACACTCATATTTTAAAAGAGTTTAGACGAAAAAAGACTCTGCAACAGAACCTCAGTTGCAAAGGGTTGTGCAACACTCGCTTTGTTGCGATGGTGGGAAGGGGCAGGCCGCTGGATGGCCCCGATCAAATGGATGCGGAGGCGGCCGACGCGTAGCATCGTCCATTTGTTATACTACCATGATTAAAGATGAATAGATAGAAAGTTTGCCAGAAAAAAAACTTCTAATCTCCACTTTTAATCTGCCTCGAAACTTGTAAAGTTTTCTAAGAGGGTGTATCGAAGCAAAGTTCATATTTTACATCATAGATAGATAGAATTTTTAAACGTGCAGCATAATTTTTAAGCTTGGTGTCATGTTAAAATCCGTTGTAGTTTTAAAAAAAAATCCGTTGCCAAGCTTGGGTAGCACTTCATTGAAAGAGTAATTGCGGCGTCTAATATGCTCTGTATCAATATAAATCAGATCGATCCGGTATTCCGGGGAACCCTAGCTAGTAAGGAAGTACATACAGAAAAAGTAGCAAAAAACACGGCATCTAGCTGGCACAGATGGGCGCCCAAGCATCGCCGGACATACAAAACCCGCTGCTCGGCGCACGGCCACCGGCGGACGATGAACGCCGGCGCCAGCGCTGGAGGACGATCTGCTGCGATATTCTGCTTTGTGCCCTTTGGTCTTTGATCATACTTTTCCTGGTAGGCTGGGTTGCCTCCTTCATCTTCGTCGCGTCCACCAATGGAGCCCTGGAGTACTCGGTGGCCATAACCAACGTCGACGGACTGGACCCGGCGATGGACCTGAGGAGCGACCTGCGGCAGACGCTTTCGCCGGTGCTCAACCTCACGATCTACATCAAGGAGTTCGACAACTTCTTAAACTATGCGTGCATCGGCGGCCGCTCGACGGAGCTCACCGTGTCATACGGCGACGCGTTCCTAGGCAGAGGCGCGGTGCCGTGGTTCTGCGTGTGGACGATGCAGGAAGACGCGATCGCCACCCAGGCGTGGGGCGTCAACGTGGTGGTGCCACCGTTCCTGCGGGAGCAGCTCGCCGGAGAACTGGAGCGTGGCGAGGGTGTGCTGGATGTGACGGTGACGGATCCCTGGTTTTATTTTCAAACGAGTGATCCCTGGTTTTACGGCTCGGTTCTTGCTTGCAAGGCCAAGATCGGAGGGGGCCGATGCCCCTGCAAATTGGAGTGAGGATTAGCAGTCTAGCACCGAGTGTCCATTAGTTGGCTATAAGATTTAAGACAGAATTATGTAGGAGTATAATAGAGTAATACAATATTATGATTAGGCATGTAATATCGATGTGTGCAAATCTTCTGATTTTGCCTGCGCGGGGAGGGAGATCGAGATAGGTAGAGAAAAGTTTTTGTTTTCAGCAATGTCAACGCATTATGCATGTATATCAAGCATTTTAACTACGGTCTCCATTCCAATTCCAAAACACACTACGTGTAAATCAACATGCATATACTGCAGATAAGACTTCACGGAAAGCCCTCATCTGCCACTCTGGACGGGGCGAGTGGCTAAAATGTTCATCGGGGTATAGGAATAGCGTGAAGGGTTCGGAGGAAACGCCAACTGTGATGGCGGTCTGATGCTCTTGGCGCTCCATAGAAGCCCGTGAACCGCCATTCATTGGTGCCCGCTGATTCATCACGGACCAACACATCTATGTGACTAGCATTATAGTTTTTGAGTTCCACCTTAACATCTTTAGACCAGAACAG
This sequence comes from Thinopyrum elongatum, assembly GCA_011799875.1. Classification (NCBI taxonomy): domain Eukaryota; kingdom Viridiplantae; phylum Streptophyta; class Magnoliopsida; order Poales; family Poaceae; genus Thinopyrum; species Thinopyrum elongatum. The sequence goes on from CM022303.1 coordinate 146,909,164, forward strand.
ACCTATGCCTCCGCTAAGAGCATCTCCAATAGATGGTCCAAATTTTGGCGGTCCAAAACCGAGGATGTAAAATATGGACCGCTAAATGGTGCGTTTTGGAGCTCCGAAAAATGCTTAACTCCAACAAATGGTCCAAATTGGAGATGTAAAAAAAAAAGCAACTCCAACAGATGGTCCAAAACGAAGATTAAAACGACCAACTAGTACTTCATCTCAACATAGTTCAAACATGAAATTCAACATAGTTTCATACACAAATTCAACTACTACTTATTCGAACTACTAGATGAAACTACTCCTCGTCGTCCGAGCTGCGGAACTGCTCCCAGAACTCGTCCTTGGTCGGGTCATCGCACCCCTCGTCCTCCTCCTCGGAGTCACCCCAGTCCTCATCCGACGACTCGATAGGGATCACAGTCGAGGGGCCGGCCTCGTTCTCCTTCTTCACCCCCTTCTTTTTCGCCTCGATGTCGCGCTTCCAGTAGTGCTCTAGCTCGGCCTGGACGTACTGCGGATGCTCTCGCGCAAACCGAACGCATCGCCGCCTCGTCGCTCTCGCCGGGAGCAACGACAACCGCCGGTCTCTTCTTCGCCTTCTTCGTCGGCATCTCCTCCATCCGAATGCCCTGCGGCACAAGCCACTCCGCCACCGCCTGGGACTCGATCTCCGGGAAGTTGAGGTCCGTCTTCGGCCGTCCGGCACGCCACACCGCCATGTCATAGGCACGCGCGGCATCATCGGCGGTGGGATACGTGCCAAGCCACCAATGCCGCCCGGCGTCGGAGAACTCCACTCCGAACTTCCCGGAGGGCTTCGCCCTCACGCCGAAGAAACCGGACTTGCCCTTCGGCGTCTTCTTCGGCGCCATCGGGGAGCGGGCGGCGGACGGACTGGAGGCGGAGGCGGCCGGCGAGGAGGCGGACGGAGCGGGGCCGGGCGGAGGACGGACCGGAGGCGGAGGCGGCCGGAGAGGAGGCGGACCGGGTGCAGAGGCAGCCGGGGTCGGGGCGGGGCGGAGGCGGCCGGAGCGGAGGCGGAGGCGGCCGGAGCGGAGGCGGAGGCGGTCGAAGAGGAGGCGGCCGGAGAGGAGGCGGACGGGGTCGAGGCGGGGCGGCAGGCGGCGGCCCAGGCGGGGTGGAATCGGTGGCGGGGGTCTGGATCTACGGCGGGGCGGCGTCGGAGAGCTGCGGCGGGGCGGCGGCCGAGCGGGGAGCTGCGGCTGGGCGGCGGACGGGCGGGTCGCGGGCGGGCGGTCGCGAGGCGGAAGGTGAATGAACTGGCGGTTGGGCGTTGGCGCGTGGCCGTGGTTTTTACATCAGTTGCATCTCGTGATGTAAAGTTTTTTACATATGGACCGTCTGTTGCAGCAGCGTTTTTTGCCCCAAACGGTCCAAAAATTAGGTATTTTTACATTTGAACCATCTATTGGAGATGCTCTAAGGCCGTTGCTGTCCACTGCAAAACTGCCAGCAAACCCGAGAGTGTGCCGCAGATCCTTGACTCTTTTACCTCTGATCTTCGTCTCCATTACAAAAACCAGAGTAGGCCCTTCTTGCTTCACCACATTGCGAAGCTCTCGAACTGCCTCGGGGCTCTCAAGCCCCCGACAGTTCCAGCTCAAACAACTCATTGATCCCGGCAGGGCTGGCTAGCAGCTCCTGCCGAGTTTTCTGATGTCGTGGGAGTGTCCCGTTTCTTTTTCGGCGCACGCTCCCCCTCATTTTCCTCCAAATCATCTATGCCATCTACCTGAACAGAACCAACCGGGATGATGGCATTGGTGTGGTCATCTACATGTTCTGCTGCAGTCAATGCGGGCATAATAACTTTCCTGTAAACTTGGTTCGGGGTTCCACCCTTCCTCTTGTTGTTGCCGTTGGTTTTCTTTCTCCTTGGTGAGGTGACCTCAGCGTTGGCCTCTCTGGTGGTACTCGTCTCTGGAGCTTCGCTATTTGCTCCTGTTCTAGCATTGGTCTGGCTTGTTCCTGAGTTATCATCGGAGGAGGCCTTTTTTTGTCCTCCGAAGCCCAGAGACTAGTCTTAAACGGAAGATCGCCGTTCTCATCTCTAGTGCCCGGAGTCAGACACAGCAAGTCCGAGTGGCCTAGCCGGCCACACGAGAAGCAGAAATTTGGGACATGTTCATATTGTATGTCATACCAATCTCGACTACCGCGAGGCGCTGAATCTATAAGGATCCACCTTCGTAAAGGTTTGTTGACATCAATCGTGACTCTCGTCCTCAAAAACCCTCCAACAGGATCAAACTGAACTGATTGAGCATTCACATCAATTTGTTTAGCTACTGCCTGCCCCCTCTTGTCATTGCGAAGATTGTAGGGCAAGTTGAGAACCCTAGCCCACAGCTGCAGTTTATCAAACTGAAGCTCGGATGGTTGCATGCATTCAGAGAATTCCGAGAGGATAACTGCGTGCTTGCTGATATGCCACGGACTGCCTTCCCAGACGCGATCACGATCACGCTTGCTGGCAAATTCCGCCACAAAGATGTTGACCCCAGCAGGTCTAAAGATCAGACCCTTAGGGTTCCCCCAAGCAGGATGGAGGGCGTTGGAGATCGTCTGGATGTGGAGCGTATGTCGGTGGAGTACTTTCCCCGCTAGTGACCACTTCATCGGTTCGCCATCGTCAACGTCGTCGATCACCAGTGGAGTAGCTTCCTCTTCCGTCAGATCCAACTTGCCCATCGCCTCCTCGAGACGTGCCCTCGCCGAGCGCGGAGAGAGAGCGCCTTCCTTCCCTTTGCCAGCGCCAGATTGATCCATCCCGCACCTCCGCCTTACACGCCCCGCCAATTAAGATCAGTCGTGCGCCGCCGTTTCCCCTCGAAACCCTAATCGCCTTGCAGGAGGCTCCTAAGTTTCCGTGAAGCTACAGATGAATGTGCTCTTCAAGATCTCGGTTGGTCCGGTGTAGCATACACCTGGGACAATCGACGGCTTGGAGATGCAAATGTCAAGGCTAGGCTTGACAGGGCTTTTGCAAATGAGGAGTTCAGGCAAAGGTTTGAAAACACATGAGTTCGGCATGTGTGTGCGGTGGAGTCGGATCATTGCTTCGTAATCGCCGAGTTCAGGAACCACGCATTTTCACATCGTCCGTCAGGGGCCAAGCAATTTCGCTATGAAAATGTTTGGCAGTCACACCAGGATTATGAGCAGCTTATTGCGGATACCTGGAGGAGGCAATCTCGCAGCCCAGGTCTACAAGGAATTGTGGATTCCCTAGGAGCTCTGCAGCGCCAACTCGAGCCTTGGGAGCTCATGAGTTTGGCAGTCTGTCGCGAACAGTTCGCAATCTTCAGAAACGCCTCGACAGACTAAGACAACAGTCCGTGGGTCGGGGCCCATCCGATGAGGAGAAGAGCATAATTCAGAAGCTAAGAGAAGAACTCCGCCTTGAAGAAATTTGGATGCGGCAGCGATCCCGAGTCCCGTGGCTCCGTGACGGAGATCGCAACACGGCTTATTTTCAGGCACAAGCAAGGCAAAGAAAACGTACAAATAAGATAGCTGGACTCAAAAGGGCCGATGGCTCTGTTTGTGCAAATGAAGAAGAGGATAAAGCAGAAATTTCAGCTTTTTATCAAGCTCTGTACATGTCTCAAGGTGTCTTTGACACTGAGGCGCTGTTATCGCATGTTCCAACCCGGGTCACACCGGATATGAACGATTCTCTTTGCAGACCGTATGAACCGTCTGAAGTTCATCATGCTCTCTTTCAAATGGCCCCTTCAAAGGCGCCAGGGGTAGACGGTTTCACTGCGGGTTTTTTCCAACGCCACTGGAAGATGCTCCATGTTGAAGTAACTCAGGCGGTGTTGGCCTTTCTCAATGGAGGCGAGCTACCAGTGGGCCTCAACGACACATCAATTACACTCATCCCTAAGGTACGCCACCCCCAAAGTATCTCACAATATCGACCTATATCTCTATGCCCAGTTCTATACAAGTTGGCAGTTAAGGTAATCGCCAACAGACTAAGAAGGTGTATGGACGATGTAATCAGTGAGGAACAAAGTGCTTTCGTCCCGGGTCGCTTGATTACTGATAATGTACTGGTCGCTTTTGAAAGTGTACATACAATGAAGAGACAAAAGAAAGGAAAGAACTTCACATGTGCAGTCAAGCTGGACATGATGAAGGCTTACGATCGAGTAGAATGGCATTTCTTGGAAGCTATTCTTCTGAAACTTGGCTTCAATGCAAACTGGGTGAGATTGATCATGAAGTGTGTCACATCAGTTCGATTCTCAGTCCGCATAAATGGGGAACTGCAGCCTTACTTCTGCCCTTCCAGAGGACTATGGCAAGGATGCCCAATCTCCCCCTACTTGTTCCTCCATTGTGCCGAAGGCTTCTCTTCGCTCTTGAAATATTATGGAAATTTTATTGACAGAGGTATAAGAGTAAGCTCGAGAGCACCATGGGTGAGCCACCTGCTGTTCGCCGACGATAGCCTCATCTTTATCAAGGCGAGTGTGGAGAGTGCCACGAGGCTCAATGAAATTCTGGAGATCTATGGCGATGCGTCTGGACAGTGTGTAAACCAGAGCAAAAGTTCAATATACTTCAGTCCAAATACACCCGCATCTCTTCGGCAAAATCTAAAACAACTCCTTGGTGTACAAGTTGAAGCATTTTTAGAGAAATATCTCGGTCTACCCACTGCTGTTGGCAAGATTAACAGTGGAACCTTTGAGCATCTAGGTGACCGAGCAAAAGGCAAGATGCTGAAGGAAATATGCCCTAGAGGCAATAATAAAGTTATTATTTTATTTCCTTATGTCATAATAAATGTTTATTATTCATGCTAGAATTGTATTAACCGGAAACTTGATACATGTGTGAATACATAGACAAAATAGAGTGTCACTAGTATGTCTCTACTTGACTAGCTCGTTAATCAAAGATGGTTATGTTTCCTAACCATAGACATGAGTTGTCATTTGATTAACGGGATCACATCATTAGGAGAATGATGTGATTGACTTGACCCATTCCGTTAGCTTAGCACTTGATCGTTTAGTATGTTGCTATTGCTTTCTTCATGACTTATACATGTTCCTATGACTATGAGATTATGCAACTCCCGTTTACCGGAGGAACACTTTGTGTGCTACCAAACGTCACAACGTAACTGGGTGATTATAAAGGTGCTCTACAGGTGTCTCCGAAGGTACTTGTTGAGTTGGCGTATTTCGAGATTAGGATTTGTCACTCCGATTGTCAGAGAGGTATCTCTGGGCCCACTCGGTAATGCACATCACTATAAGCCTTGCAAGCATTGTAACTAATGAGTTAGTTGCGAGATGATGTATTACGGAACGAGTAAAGAGACTTGCCGGTAACGAGATTGAACTAGGTATTGAGATACCGACGATCGAATCTCGGGCAAGTAACATACCGATGACAAAGGGAACAACGTATGTTGTTATGCGGTTTGACCGATAAAGATCTTCGTAGAATATGTGGGAGCCAATATGAGCATCCAGGTTCCGCTATTGGTTATTGACCGGAGACGTGTCTCGTTCATGTCTACATAGTTCTCGAACCCGTAGGGTCCGCACGCTTAAAGTTCGGTGACGATCGGTATTATGAGTTTATGTGATTTGATGACCGAAGTTTGTTCGGAGTCCCGGATGAGATCGGGGACATGACGAGGAGTCTCGAAATGGTCGAGAGGTAAAGATCGATATATTGGAAGGCTATATTCGTACATCGAAAAGGTTCCGAGTGATTCGGGTATTTTTCGGAGTACCGAAGAGTTACGGGAATTCGTATTGGGCCTTAATGGGCCATACGGGAAGGAGAGAAAGGCCTCAAGGGTGGCTGCGCCCCTTCCCCATGGACTGGTCCGAATTGGACTAGGGAAAGGGGGCGCCCCCTTCCTTCCTTCTCATTCTCCCTTCCCCTTTTCCTATTCCATGTGGGAGGTGGAATCCTACTAGGACTAGGGAGTCCTAGTAGGACTCCACACCTTGGGCGCGCCCTGTGAGGGCCGGCCTCCTCCTCCCTCCATCCTTTATATACGTGGCCAAGGGGCACTCCATAGACACAACAATTGATCATTGATCTCTTAGCCGTGTGCGGTGCCCCCCTCCACCATAATCCACCTCGATCATATCGTAGCGGTGCTTAGGCGAAGCCCTGCGTCGGTAGCATCATCATCACCGTCACCACGCCGTCGTGCTAACGAAACTCTCCTTTGAAGCTTTGCTGGATCAGAGCTCGCTGGACGTCATCGAGTTGAATGTGTGCTGAACTCGGAGGTGCCGTGCGTTCGGTACTTGGATCGGTCGGATCGTGAAGACGTACGACTACATCAACCGCGTTGTGCTAACGCTTCCGCTTTCGGTCTACGAGGGTATGTGGACACACTCTCCCCTCTCATTGCTATGCATCACCATGATCCTGTGTGTGCGTAGGATTTTTTTTTTGAAATTACTACGTTCCCCAACAGTGGCATCCGAGCCTGGTTTTATGCGTAGATGTTATATGCACGAGTAGAACACAAGTGAGTTGTGGGCGATACAAGTCATACTGCTTACCAGCATGTCACACTTTGGTTCGGCGGTATTGTTGGATGAAGCGGCCCGGACCGACATTACGCGTACGCTTACGCGAGACTGGTTTTACCGCCGTGCTTTGCACACAGATGACTAGCGGGTGTCAGTTTCTCCAACTTTAGTTGAACCGAGTGTGGCTACGCTCGGTCCTTGTGAAGGTTAAAACAGCACTAACTTGACGAACTATCGTTGTGGTTTTGATGCGTAGGTAAGAACGGTTCTTGCTCAGCCCGTAGCAGTCACGTAAAACTTGCAACAACAAAGTAGAGGACGTCTAACTTGTTTTTGCAGGGCATGTTGTGATGTGATATGGTCAAGACATGATGCTATATTTTATTATATGAGATGATCATGTTTTGTAACTGAGTTATCGGCAACTGGCAGGAGCCATATGGTTGTCGCTTTATTGTATGCAATGCAATCGCCCTGTAATTGCTTTACTTTATCACTAAGCGGTAGCGATAGTCGTAGAAGCAATAGTTGGCGAGACGACAACGATGCTACGATGGAGATCAAGGTGTCGCGCCAGTAATGATGGTGATCATGACGGTGCTTCAAAGATGGAGATCACAAGCACAAGATGATGATGGCCATATCATATCACTTATATTGATTGCATGTGATGTTTATCCTTTATGCATCTTATTTTGCTTTGTTTGACGGTAGCATTATAAGATAATCTCTCACTAAATTTCAAGGTAAAGGTGTTCTTCCTGAGTATGCACCGTTGCCAAAGTTCGTCGTGCCGAGACACCACGTGATGATCGGGTGTGATATGCTCAATGTTCATCTACAACGGGTGCAAGCCAGTTTTGCACACGCAGAATACTCGGGTTAAACTTGACGAGCCTAGCATATGCAGATATGGCCTCGGAACACTGAGACCGAAAGGTCAAACGTGAATCATATAGTAGATATGATCAACATAGTGATGTTCACCATTGAAAACTACTCCATTTCACGTGATGATCGGTTATGGTTTAGTTGATTTGGATCACGTGATCACTTAGATGATTAGAGAGATGTCTATCTAAGTGGGAGTTCTTGAGTAATATGATTAATTGAACTTAAATTTATCATGAACTTAGTACCTGATAGTATTTTGCATGTCTATGTTGTTGTAGATCAATGGTCCGTGCTACTGTTCCTTTGAATTTTGATATGTTCCTAGAGAAAACTAAGTTGAAAGATGATAGTAGCAATGATGCGGACTAGTTCCGTGATCTGAGGATTATTTTTATTGCTGCACAGAAGAATTATGTCCTTGATGCACCGCTAGGTGACAGACCTATTGCAGGAGCAGATGCAAACGTTATGAACGTTTAGCAAGCTCGATATGATGACTACTTGATAGTTTAGTGCGCCATGATTTACGGCTTAGAATCGGGACTTCAGAAATGTTTTGAACACCACGGAGCACATGATATGTTCCAAGAGCTGAAATCGGTATTTCAGACTCATGCCCGTGTCGAGAGGTATGAGACCTCTGACAAATACTTTGCCTACAAGATGGAGGAGAATAGCTCAACCAGTGAGCATGTGCTCAGAATGTCTGAGTACTACAGTTGCTTGAATCAAGTGGGAGTTAATCTTCCATATAAGATAGTAATTGACAGAATTCTCTAGTCACTATCACCAAGTTACTAGAACTTTGTGATGAACTATAATATGCAAGGGATGACAAAAATGATTCCCGAGCTCTACGTGATGCTGAAATCAACGAAGGTAGAAATCAAGAAAGAGCATCAAGTGTTGATGGTTAACAAGACCACTAGTTTCAAGAAAAAGGGCAAAGGGAAGAAGGGGAACTTCAAGAAGAATAGCAAGCAAGTTGCTACTCCCGGGAAGAAGCCCAAGTCTGGATCTAAGCCTGAAACTGAGTGCTTCTACTGCAAAGGGACTGGTCACTGGAAGCGGAACTGCCCCAAGTATTTGGCGGATAAGAAGGATGGCAAAGTGAACAAAGGTATATTTGATATACATGTTATTGATGTGTATTTTACTAGTGTTCATAGTAGCCCCTGGGTATTTGATACCGGTTCAGTTGCTATGATTAGTAACTCGAAACAGGTGTTGCAAAATGAACAGAGACTAGTTGAGGACGAGGTGACGATGTGTGTTGGAAGAGATTCCAAGGTTGATAAGATCACCATCGCACGCTCCCTCTATTTTCGGGATTAGTGTTGAACCTAAATAAATATTATTTGGTGTTTGCGTTGAGCATGAATATGATTGGATCATGTTTATTGTAAAATAAATGTTATTTGGTGTTTGCGTTGAGCATGAATATGATTGGATCATGTTTATTGCAATACGGTTATTCATTTAAGTCAGAGAATAATTGTTGTTCTGTTTACATGAATAAAAACCTTCTATGGTCATACACCCAATGTAAATGGTTTATTGAATTCTGATCGTAGTGATACACATATTCATAATATTGAAGCCAAAAGATGCAAAGTTAGTAATGATAGTGCAACTTATTTGTGGCACTGCCGTTTAGGTCATATTGGTGTAAAGCGCATGAAGAAACTCCATACTGATGGACTTTTGGAATCACTTGATTATGAATCATTTGATGCTTGCGAACCATGCCTCATGGGCAAGATGACTAAAACTCCGTTCGCCGGAACAATGGAGCGAGCTACAGACTTATTGGAAATAATACATACCGATGTATGTGGTCCGATGAGTATTGAGGCTCGCGGCGGATATCGTTATTTTCTGACCTTCACAGATGATTTGAGCAGATATGGGTATATCTACTTAATGAAACACAAGTCTGAAACGTTTGAAAAGTCCAAAGAATTTCAGAGTGAAGTAGAAAATCATCATAACAAGAAAATAAAGTTTCTACGATCTAATCGCGGAGGCAAATATTTGAATTACGAGTTTGGTCTTCATTTAAAAATGTGGAATAGTTTCGCAACTCACGCCACCTGGAACACCACAGCGTAATGGTGTGTCCGAATGTCGTAACCGTACTTTATTAGATATGGTGCGATCTATGATGTCTCTTACCGATTTACCACTATCGTTTTGGGGTTATGCATTAGAGACAACTGCATTCACGTTTAATAGGGCACCATCTAAATCCGTTGAGACGACACCGTATGAACTGTGGTTTGGCAAGAAACCTAAGCGTCGTTTCTTAAAGTTTGGGGCTGCGATGCTTATGTGAAAAAGCTTCAGCCTGATAAGCTCGAACCCAAATCGGAGAAGTGCGTCTTCATAGGATACCCAAAAGAAACTGTTGGGTACACCTTCTATCACAGATCCGAAGGCAAGATATTTGTTGCTAAGAATGGATCCTTTCTAGAGAAGGAGTTTCTCTCGAAAGAAGTGAGTGGGAGGAAAGTAGAACTTGATGAGGTAGTGGTACCTTCTTTTGAATTGGAAAGTAGTTCATCACAGAAATCAGTTCCAGTGATGCCTACACCAATTAGTGAGGAAGCTAATGATGATGATCATGAAACTTCAGATCAAGTTACTACAGAACCTCGTAGGTCAACCAGAGTACGTTCCGCTCCAGAGTGGTATGGTAATCCTGTTCTGGAAGTCATGTTACTAGACCATGACGAACCTACGAACTATGAGGAAGCGATGATGAGCCCAGATTCCGCGAAATGGCTTGAGGCCATGAAATCTGAGATGGGATCCATGTATGAGAACAAAGTATGGACTTTGGTTGACTTGCCCGATGATCGGAAAGTCATTGAGAATAAATGAATCTTCAAGAGGAAGACAGATGCTGATAGTAGTGTTTCTATCTACAAAGCTCGAATTGTCGCAAAAGGTTTTCGACAAGTTCAAGGTGTTGACTACGATGAGATTTTCTCACTCGTATCGATGCTTAAGTCTGTCCGAATCATGTTAGCAATTGCCGCATTTTATGAAATCTGGCAAATGGATTTCAAAACTACATTTCTTTAATGGATTTATTAAAGAAGAGTTGTATATGATGCAACCAGAAGGTTTTGTCAATCCTAAAGGTGCTAACAAAGTGTGCAAGCTCCAGCGATCCATCTATGGACTGGTGCAAGCATCTCGGAGTTGGAATATACGCTTTGATAAGGTGATCAAAGCATATGGTTTTATACAGACTTATGGTGAAGCCTGTATTTACAAGAAAGTGAGTGGGAGCTCTGTAGCATTTCTGATATTATATGTGGATGACATATTGCTGATTGGAAATGATATAGAATTTCTGGATAGCATAGAAGGATACTTGAATAAGAATTTTTCAATAAAAGACATCGGTGAAGCTGCTTAAGTATTGAGCATCAAGATCTATAGGGATAGATCGAGACGCTTAATAAGACTTTCACAAAGCACATACCTTGACAAAGTTTTGAAGGAGTTCAAAAAGTATCAGTCAAAGAAAGAGTTATTGCCTGTATTCAAGGTATAAAGTTGAGTAAGACTCAAAACAAGACCACGGCAGAAGATAGAGAGAGAATGAAAGTCATTCCCTATGCCTCAGCCATAGGTTATATAAAGTATGCCATGCTATGTACCAGACCAGTTGTGTGCCTTGCTATGAGTTTAGCAAGGAGGAACGATAGTGATCTAGGGATAGATCACTGGATAGCGGTCAAAGTTATCCTTAGTTACCTAAGAGGACTAAGGAAATATTTCTCGGTTATGGAGGTGATAAAAGAGTTCGTCGTAAAAGGTTACGTCGATGCAAGCTTTTACATCGATCCAGATGACTCAGAGTCTCAATCTGGATACATATTGAAAGTAGGAGCAATTAGCTAGAGTAGCTCCGTGCAGAGCATTGTAAACATAGAAATTTGCAAAATACATACGGATCTGAATGTGGCAGACCCGTTGACTAAACTTCTCTCACAAGCAAAACTTGATCACACCTTAGTACTCTTTGGGTGTTAAACACATGGCGATGTGAACTAGATTATTGACTCTAGTAAACCCTTTGAGTGTTGGTCACATGGCGATGTGAACTATGGGTGTTAATCACATGGTGATGTGAACTATTGGTGTTAAATCACATGGCGATGTGAACTAGATTATTGACTCTAGTGCAAGTGGGAGACTGAAGGAAATATGCCCTAGAGGCAATAATAAAGTTATTATTTTATTTCCTTATGTCATGATAAATGTTTATTATTCATGCTAGAATTGTATTAACCGGAAACTTGATACATGTGTGAATACATAGACAAAATAGAGTGTCACTAGTATGCCTCTACTTGACTAGCTCGTTAATCAAAGATGGTTATGTTTCCTAACCATAGACATGAGTTGTCATTTGATTAACGGGATCACATCATTAGAAGAATGATGTGATTGACTTGACCCATTCCGTTAGCTTAGCACTTGATCGTTTAGTATGTTGCTATTGCTTTCTTCATGACTTATACATGTTCCTATGACTATGAGATTATGCAACTCCCGTTTACTGGAGGAACACTTTGTGTGCTACCAAACGTCACAACGTAACTGGGTGATTATAAAGGTGCTCTACAGGTGTCTCCGAAGGTACTTGTTGAGTTGGCGTATTTCGAGATTAGGATTTGTCACTCCGATTGTCGGAGAGGTATCTCTGGGCCCACTCGGTAATGCACATCACTATAAGCCTTGCAAGCATTGTAACTAATGAGTTAGTTGCGGGATGATGTATTACGGAACGAGTAAAGAGACTTGCCGGTAACGAGATTGAACTAGGTATTGAGATACCGACGATCGAATCTCGGGCAAGTAACATACCGATGACAAAGGGAACAACGTATGTTGTTATGCGGTTTGACCGATAAAGATCTTCGTAGAATATGTGGGAGCCAATATGAGCATCCAGGTTCCTCTATTGGTTATTGACCGGAGACGTGTCTCGGTCATGTCTACGTAGTTCTCGAACCCGTAGGGTCCGCACGCTTAAAGTTCGGTGACGATCGGTATTATGAGTTTATGTGATTTGATGACCGAAGTTTGTTCGGAGTCCCGGATGAGATCGGGGACATGACGAGGAGTCTCGAAATGGTCGAGAGGTAAAGATCGATATATTGGAAGGCTATATTTGGACATCGGAAAGGTTCCGAGTGATCCGGGTATTTTTCGGAGTACCGAAGAGTTACGGGAATTCGTATTGGGCCTTAATGGGCCATACGAGAAAGGAGAGAAATGCCTCAAGGGTGGCTGCGCCCCTTCCCCATGGACTGGTCCTAATTGGACTAGGGAAAGGGGGCGCCCCCTTCCTTCCTTCTCCTTCTCCCTTCCCCTTTTCCTATTCCATGTGGGAGGTGGAATCCTACTAGGACTAGGGAGTCCTAGTAGGACTCCACACCTTGGGCGCGCCCTGTGAGGGCCGGCCTCCTCCTCCCTTCATCCTTTATATACGTGGCCAAGGGGCACCCCATAGACACAACAATTGATCATTGATCTCTTAGCCGTGTGCGGTGCCCCCCCTCCACCATAATCCACCTCGATCATATCGTAGCGGTGCTTAGGCGAAGCCCTGCGTCGGTAGCATCATCATCACCGTCACCACGCCGTCGTGCTGACGAAACTCTCCTGTGAAGCTTTGCTGGATCGGAGCTCGCTGGACGTCATCGAGTTGAACGTGTGCTGAACTCGGAGGTGCCGTGCGTTCGGTACTTGGATCGGTCGGATCGTGAAGACATACGACTACATCAACCGCGTTGTGCTAACGCTTCCGCTTTCGGTCTACGAGGGTACGTGGACACACTCTCCCCTCTCGTTTCTATGCATCACCGTGATCCTGTGTGTGCGTAGGAATTTTTTTTGAAATTACTACGTTCCCCAACAGATGCATGGCTGGTCAGAGAGATTGTTTGCATGCACCGGTAGGGAGACTCTGCTGAAATCTATAGTTCAAGCAATACCGACGTTCAGCATGAGCTGCTTTCTCTTGACAAAAAAGGTATGCAAAGGCCTGACCTCAAGCATGGCTAAATTCTGGTGGGGGAGCTCGCTTGATCGTAGATTCCTACACTGGATAGCTTGGGACAAACTAGCCACGCCAAAACCCAAAGGAGGGATGGGCTTCCGCGATCTGCGGTTGTTTAACTTGGCATTGCTAGGAAAGCACGGTTGGAGGTTTATGATGAATCCCAATTCACTATGTGCCAAGGTTATTAAAGGTCGATATTTTCCTGACTCGGATTTCTTGCAAGCTAGAGTTCCAAAGTCCTCTTCAGCTACTTGGAGAGCGATTGTGGCAGGCCGGAAAGCACTACAGATTGGGCTTGTGAAGCGAGTTGGCAACGGAACTTCTATTTCAGTTTGGGAGGACAAGTGGATTCCTTCCACTGTTTCAATGTCTCCCATGGTGCGCCCAGCCAACACGGAGGTTCAGACTGTTAGTGATCTGATCGACACCTCCAACTGGACTTGGCGGTGGGAGCTTGTCAGAGAAACCTTCATTGCACCGGATGCTGCGGCAATACTAAATATCCCCTTGCGGCAGGGAGGTGGAGAAGATTTCCTCACTTCGGCACATGAGAAGTCAGGCATTTACTCTGTTAAATTGGCGTATCGAGCTCTAGTGAATCAAAAAGAGCGTTTGGCTCTAGATGAGGGGCAGATTACCGGCACTTCAGTGGACCAACAACAGATGTGGAATGCAGTTTGGAAACTCAAAGTAGTCCCAAAAGTCAGGGTGTTTTGGTGGCGAGTGATGAGGGGCATCTTACCAGATGAGAGTACCCTAAAACACCGCCACATCAAAGAAATTAGCACATGCAAAGTTTGTCTCGCCATGGAAGAGGACTTGGAGCACGCACTGCTGCTGTGCTCACATGCCCGCCGGTTCTGGGAGGAGGCTCGCCTGCTCTTCGATATTCATATACCTCGGCTGCACCCTAGCACATGGGCACGGGACATTTTATGCGATCATCAATTCTCTAATAAAGAAAGAGCGATAGCTATTACAGTGATGTGGGCCATTTGGATGTCTCGCAACCGACTGACACATGACAAGGAAGGAATTGATCCAGCCAGCTCAGTTAGGAGGATCAGAGAGGATCTATCCCTCCTTGAATTGCCACGACAGCAACCGATTATGCTTCCTGGCTACGGGTGGCGGCCGCCTAAGGGCCTCTCAATCAAAATCAACACCGATGCCGCAGTACACTTTGACGACGGCAATGCAGGAGCAGGCGGTGCCGCCCGCTCTATCTCGGCTTTCAAGGGTGCATGGTGCAAGCCGGTCCCTGGAGTTACAGATCCTCTCATTGCAGAGGCCATAGCTCTGAAGGAAGGAGTTATATTTGCTACACTTCGAGGCTACACGCATGTGATCATGGAGACCGACTGTCTGGAGGTTGTTAATCTCTGGAACTCGCGCTACACCGATCGGTCGGTGATAGCACCTATTTTGCCTGAAATAGGAGAGCTAGCTCTTAGTTTTATTTCATTTGATGTTCAACATGTAATAAGGTCAGCGAATGGTCCTGCACACCTCTGTGCTAAGCGTGCTTGTACGCTTAATGTGACCGAGAGCTGGCTAAACTCTACCCCTAGTTTGCTGATCAGCGGCCTTCTGGCTGACTGTTCGGCGAACACTTTTGTTGAATAAAGCTCTTAAAGTTATCCCAAAAAAAAAAATACTGCAGATAAGACACACTAGGTACATGTAAGTTGACTGGATTTGTACTTTAGGTTAGTCAACGCTGTGTGAGGAGAGACGGATGAAGGAGAAAGAAAGTTGGAGAAACAAACAAAAACAAACGTTGGATCTTAATCTAATTGCCCAGAAAAACCGACTTACCCATAATAAATCTTTCAGGCAACTTACTATATCCCATAAGAACAAGTGGTATTCATTTGGTATCGTTGAGGCCGACAACTTCTTATATAAACTCGGTCAAAGTTTATAGGACAAAACTAACATGCACTACAATTTTGAATAAAGTGAGTATTATATTTCTTGTGACTAAAAGATGACACTCTTACATCTCATACCCCTCTGTTGTGCCTCTCATGACGATTAGGGATTCTTCCTGTCTAGCACCCGTCCTGCCGGTTCGTCTACCGTATGGAGATGTGTCTTTGATGGATCTTGCAGAATTCGTTCGGCATTTGTCTTTGGTTGATCTACTAGAATTCAGTCTGCATTCGTGTGTCTAGAGGTTGGATACTTCCGATTCTACTCTTGTCTTCATTGGCGAATGGCGACGGATGTTGTTCTGGTGTGCTGATTCTTAGCACGACGACTTACCGACTGTCTACTACAACAAGGTTTGCGTGACTCTGGTAAGGGAGGGCGATGACAGCGGCACGACTACACCTCATTCGGGTGGCTGAAGTTGTTTGATGCTCTGTGGACTGGAATGTAATTTCTAGTTTCTTTACAATGTTTTGTATTGATGTTGATTCTTTATAATAGATCTTGGTGCCTTTTTTGCAAACAAAAGAAAAGACTGTAAAAATCGAAAGAGGTAAATGATCATCGGCCTTTGTGTCATGCACACGGCCTCACGCCATCATCTGCATCTAAAGTGGCAACGGCCAAAACAAAGAGCATGTACTTCTTCTTTTTTTACGGGTGTAAGGGAGATTTTATTTCGTCAACTAGGACATAAGTCGTTCTTACTAATATCAAGGACGTCTCTTGGTCCCGAATCTAGCCACACCACAGTGCGACCTTCGAATATGAGATAGCTTGAACATTCTCCCTTCCCTCAAAAGCCTTTGGATTTGATCAACCAACATGGCATATCGAGACCGGTCCCTGTTCGGACCATTGATCATGTCATGTTAAGAGCGACAAGGACTCCACTTCTCTCGGCATCTCCATCCATTGCAAGGCGAGGTTGATGCCCTCCATGCAAGCTGAGAGTTCGGCCTCCAATGGTTTTGCACATGTACGCAACTCTCTACAAGATGAGAAAATGATGTCGCCGGTGGAGCCGCGCAGAATCATGCCCGCCCCCGCAGTTCCTGAGGTGGCGCAAAACGATCCGTCAACGTTCAGTTTTGCCCATCCTTCAACCGGAGGAAACCACCTGGGTGGGGCGCTTGATGTGCTGAGCATGCGGTAATGGCTTGTTGGGTGTCAGCACATCCACAACTTGCTTTCATTTAACTGGATCAGCACCTGGGTTGCTCTGCACACCAATTAGTGAGTCCACGTGGCTTAGATGATACCTCTTGGATGCTTCGACTTGGGGCGGCTGCTTATGGTGTGTTATCTTGTTGCAAACGTGCCAGCAACACCATAGTGTCATCATGAGCTCCACTCTCTCCGTGTCCGGCAGGTCGCAAAGCGTTTGGGCAAGCCACTCCGAGCCCGTCCACTGAAACGCCGCCGCCAAGGGGATCCGCCACTGCTCCGCCATCGCTTGCCAAAGTGCCACCGCTCTAGGACATCTTAGGAGGAGTAGGGCATGTACTTCAACGCATGGAGTAATGCATGTCGGTGTATATAATTTAAGCTTTTGCGTTTTTACAAAAATATGATCGAGGGAACCTCGCAAACAATTGCTTAAAAAAATGGCGACGCTATGCGTCGGCCGGTGAATCTTTTTACAAGATCCGCTGCCTCCACAGCCGTTTGATCTGGGCTATTCAGCGCCCGTCTCTTTTCTGCAACAAAGGTTGTGTTGCGGAACTCTTTGCAACAGACCTTTTGTTGCAGAAACATTTGCAACATAGATTGTATAATGTTTTTTTCGTCTTAACTTTTTTGAAACATGAGTGTTGATGCAGAATGACTTCTGCAACACAGACGATGTTACATAATTTTTTTCATTTTAACTTTTTTGCAACGTGGATATTGTTGCGCAAAGACTTCTGCAACACATATGTTGTTGCAGAAAAAATGTCAAAGTGGCAGAGGCACGCGTAAGTAGTGAACATCCTGGCCGACTGATTAGAGGTCATGTGTTGTTCGATCAAACTTGTATCTGACGGCTACACGTGCGGTGGAACTAACCGCGTGATCAGCCGACAGATTGTAATCGTTTCCCTTAGAAAAAAAAATTGTAGAGTAGCACTTCCACAGTTTTATAATGTAGTGCATATAGAATTTCTGAAAAAATCAAACTTAGTAAACTTTGATCAGGTTTATGAAGAAATTATCAATATCTACAATACCGAACATATACAATATGAATATTAAACTCACGATGTATCCGATGATATACATTTGGAATTTTAAACATAAATATTTTTCTCTTTAAACATGGTCAAATTTTGACTTTTTAAAAAATTATACGCACCATATTAATGAATCGGAAGGAGTACTATTATTCTTAGAGTATTACTGCTTGACTAAATAAAGGCCACTGTAAACTACTCCAGTTAGTCCTCTAATGCTAGATTGCTATGATTTGAACCTAAAGACGGCGACGATCCATGGTGACCGGCCGACTTTCGGCCGGCGCGCCGCACACAAATGTTTTCCTATAATTTAAGCTTTTGCGTATGTACAAAAAGATGATCCAGTGAACCTCGCAAACAATTGCTTAATAAAAAGAAAATAAATAGTAGAGTAGTACTGCCACTGTTATCATGTAGTGCATATATAATATTTGAAAAGTCAAACTTAGTAAACTTTGACCAGGTTTATAGAGAAAACTATCAATATCTACAATACCGAACATATACACTATGAATATTAAACTCACGATGTATCCGATGATATACATTTGGAATTTTAAACATAAATATTTTTCTCTTTAAACATGGTCAAATTTTGATTTTTTTAAAAAATTATACGCACCATTAATGAATCGGAAGGAGTACTATTATTCTTAAGTATTACTGCTTGACTAAATAAAGGCCACTGTAAACTACTCCAGTTAGTCCTCTAATGCTAGATTGCTATGATTTGAACCTAACGACGGCGACGATCCATCGTGACCGGCCGAAAGTTTGGCCGGCGCGCCGCACACAAACGTTTTCCTATAATTTAAGCTTTTGCGTATGCACAAAAAGATGATCCAATGAACCTCGCAAACAATTGCTTAATAAAAAGAAAATAAATAGTAGAGTAGTACTGCCACTGTTTTATCATGTAGTGCATATATAATATTTGAAAAGTCAAACTTAATAAACTTTGACCAAGTCTATAAAGAAAACTATCAATATCTACAATACCGAACATATACAATATGAATATTAAACTCACAATGTATCCTATTCGGAAAAAAATCTCACAATGTATCCGATGATATACATTTGGAATTCTAAACATAAATGTTTTTCTCTTTAAACATGGTCAAAATTTGACTTTAAAAAAGAATTATACGCACCATATTAATGAATCGGAAGGAGTATTATTTTTAGAGTATTACTGCTAGATTAAATAACGGCCACTGTAAACTATTCCAGTTAGTCCTCTAATGCTAGATTGCTATGATTTGAACCTAACGACGGCGACGGTCCATGGTCACAGATGATCCAATGCGAAATTCCCCACACCGGCTCTACCTTGCAGCGTCTTAGCGCCTCGCCTCCCTCCGCCACCGCCACCTTCCTCAGGTCGTTCAACGGAGACACGGTGACGACGCGCGCCATGTCGCCGCGCCGAGTCGCTTCCTCCTCCCCGTCGTCCAGCTCCACGGTCTTGGACACGTACACGCAGTTCCTCCTCACGCGCCCGCCAGCGCGGACGGTGAAGCCGTGCGCGCCGTCGACGAACACCGCGCGGTCGCCGATGCTCTTCACCTGCTCCCACTGG
The DNA here is from genome assembly GCA_011799875.1 of Thinopyrum elongatum. Lineage (NCBI taxonomy): Eukaryota > Viridiplantae > Streptophyta > Magnoliopsida > Poales > Poaceae > Thinopyrum > Thinopyrum elongatum. The sequence goes on from CM022303.1 coordinate 146,928,418, forward strand.
ACGGGCCCGTCCTGCCGCGGCCTGTGCGCGCGGTACGCGTGGGTGAAGGTCGACCTGTACCCGTCGCGGCTCACCAGCAGGAGCACGTTGTCGGTGGAGGTCACGAGGAACGCCAGGTGCACGCCGACGCGGCGAGGCGGCGGGTCGATCTCGGCCGAGCGGTCCAGGGTCTCGGCGTCGATCACGGCGGTGCGCAGCGACCGCTGGTCGAGCACGAAGAAGAAGCCGCCGCGGTAGTTCACGGTCATGGCCGAGCCGTGGGTCGACCGGTGCACCGGCGTCCACTCGCTGCCTCCTGTCCTGCAGAAGAACGCCGTGTCGCCGCGCGCAGCCATGACGCCGCGCGGCGACCAGTCCCACGCGAACCCGTCGTCGGTCGACAGGTGGTACCGGGGCTCGCTCCTCCTAGTCGGGAGCGCCGGCATCGGCTCCTCCTCGCAGAACGGGACGGGCAGGTCGGGGAGCGGCGTTCGCTCGCCCGTGAACGGGTCGACGAGGTGGCACGGGTGGCGGCCGCACATGTCGGTGACGAACACCTTCCCTCCGTGCGGGGACGGCACGTGCCGGCGGCCGCGCGCCAGCCGCATCACGACGTCGTCGCTGCGCATGCGGTTCTCGGCGAAGGAGAAGACCTTGAAGCCGTCCTCCGACCCGAACGCCAGGCACGGCAGCTCGGCCTCCGCGTCACCATCGGTCTCCCGCGTGAACTCGACGACAGACGGACTCGACAGGCATCCGGGCTGCTCGGCCGACCTTCCCGACGCGAACAGCAGCGGGGAGATGAGCCCTCCGCGCGACCCCAGCCTGCCGTCGTCCGTCGGCAGGACGCCGCAGACGAGCTTGTTGATCCTATCGGACAGCCTTGACAGCATGTCGACGGCGGCGGCGTTGGGGCTGAGTAGACCAGGCCAGCACGGGTACATCGATCGACGGATGAACAGATAGACAGATAGATAGATGATCCTAACTAATTTCCAATCTGTGAGATTATATAGGTAGGAGTACGTAGATTCGTAGATTAAATTCGTTTCCAGTAGGAACCCAATGGGATCCTAACAAATTTCAAGTCGTGTAGGGACTAGAGATTGAGTTTGTTTTTTGTTCTTTTGAGGGACGTGTACAGATGAGTTGGTTTCCAACTTATTAGATTGATTTAGTTTCTAATGTGGGCTCCAAGTCCATGCTCGCCACGGCGCGAGGGGTAACGAAACGGGGCCTAGTTGTTTCGTGCCGCTTCTTGGCCCATCCAGCTACGGCCCACCACAAAAGGACTTCCTTTTCTAACTAGTAAGGCTGCCTCTTCCAACAACAACAAAAAAATTAGTAACACGGCCAGTCGGCGGCGGAAGGGAGACAGGGGTTTCCGCGGAGGCGCGGCCGCTCCGGGTGGTCGCCGGGAACCGCGAGGGTTGCTGGGCGCGAGCGTCCTTCTTTTTCTCGCGGCGAGCTGCCCGCCGGACTCTCCGATGGACATCTCTCTCCAACTCGAGGTAAGACCCGCGATTATCACATTCGTTGTCTCAGCTACTTCCAGATTAATTTTTTGATTGACAGATCGAATTGGCTGGTATGGAACATGGTAATCTTCTCTTATGCCGGTTGTTAATTTGGCGGCAGACTGACGGTACTAGCTTTCCGGTTCATGATTGGGGATATATCACTGTGTCTATGTGTGTATGCGTGAGGCTTGCCGGGTTGCCCCCAAGATAATGCAATTTCCCCGGTTTTCAGCCAGAGTTTGTGGATTCAGGCCGACTGTTAGCTGTGTGAATCCCCTGTCATAGTCTTCTTTGATTTTAGCCTGTAGACATGGCATGTGTATTGTTTAGTTTTGGCCGTGAGATTTAGTGGATAAATGCATTGTACACTCTACAAGATTAATTTTTCAGGTTTGCAGCGAGAGTTTAATTCAGGCCGGCTGTCAACTGTATGAACTCTCTGTCATTGTCTTCTTAGATTTTAGCCGTTAGACATAGGATGTGCATGATTTTGTTTTGACCGTGATGTCATAGGAAACACATGGTACACCGTACTAGACTAGTTTTTCTCTTTTCATGTTTTTCTGACGGTAGCGGACACTGTCAGATAGGATGAATTTTTCTGATGAAGAGAAGAATGTAGATGGGTAGTCCAACTGTACTTTTTTGACAACAAATGCTAACATTTGAAGTAAGAGCATCTCCAACAGCCGCGCTTTGCAGCGCGCGGATCGCGGATTGCCTGTTTTTGCGTGGCGGGGTGCGTTTGCTCCAGCGACCGCTGCAAATTTTAGCGCGCGCGCTCTTGCACAAACAACATATGCACTCCGAACTAATATAAAAAAAACATATGCATAGATTAAAATAGATTAAAAAAACGATACATAGATATTTCACAATGTGTACATAGTTCATCATAGCATAGATAGATAAAAAAAAACTAGTCCAACACGATAAAAAAATTACGGTGCAACTAGATAAAAAACTACGGTGCAACTAGAACCTACTCCGAGTAGTCCTCATCATCATTCTCGCTGGTGTTGTCCGAGGTATCGAGCCACGCGTCTTCCCAACGAGGATCGTCTGAGTCAAAGAATGACTCCCCACCTGCGTTAACGAGATCGCACTACGATATGGCCAGTGCCTTCCGCCGATGCCTGTCCGCCCGCTCCCCGCGGCGCCTTGCCGTCCTCTCCGCCCAGAAGGCGTTCTCGTCGGCAACGTCCTGCGGGTAGCGCTGGCGCCACTCCGCCATGGCTCGCTCGTCCTCCTCGGCGATGAGGAGGCGGCGCTGCCGCCGACGGTGTTCCTCACGGTCCTGTTCTGTTATAAGACGAGGCGGAGGGGCGACGGCCTGCGCCTGCTCGCACGTCCCGACGTCCTGAAAGTTCATCTGCGCGCGAGGCCTCTGGAGGCGCCACGCCGCCGCGTCGTACACGCGGGCGGCCTCGTGCGCGGTCTCGAACGTGCCGAGGCCGAGGCGGACGTCGCCGGACCGAATCTCAGCGTAGAAGGCGCCGGAGGGGCACTCGCGGACGCCGCGGTAGCCCGAAGATCCCCGGCGGCGCGGCGGCATGGTGGCGCGGTGGTGGCGCGCCGATGGCGGGCCGAGGAAGCGGCAGAGGAAGCAGAGGAAGCGGGGAGAAAGCGCGTTGCAATGTGGATAGCGATGGGAGGCCGCGTGGCGGGCGCAGCAATTTATAGGCGCGCCGGAAGCAGTGCACCAAATCTAGCGCGCGACCTACCGCTTTTTCCCGCGCGCCCGAGTTTCTCGCTTCCGCTGGAGCGCGCGAAAACGTCCCGCGCGGGCGGGGTTTTTGCCGCCGCTGTTGGAGATGCTCTAATGTGTAAGACAAAGATAAAAATATTTCAGAAACCATAGTTAGTACTCCCTCCGATACCAAAATAAGTGTCTTGGTTTTAGTTCAAACTAAAGCCTCGACACTTATTTTGGATTGGAGGGAGTATTATTTAGGACATACAAAGGTGTCCGTATATGTGGGTAAACCATAGCGCATTTTAAGCCAAAAGGTGAAAGCATACACAACTCCATAAGAAAGTCAAGACCAATGGGAGATAATTCAGCATGCCACTATCAGATCTTCTGCACTTCGGAATCGCATTCAGATCTTCACTGTGTCAATGGCTAGCGTCCCTTTTGCAAAAGTTCAATGGGAGATAATTCAGCATGCCAAAATCAGCATGGTAAAAACAAGGAAGACAGTAAACCAGATAGAAAGTACTTGATGGAACTGTAGAACAACGGGTAACAATTGAACTAAACAGATATGAAGTTGTTATGTGATACAGATACATCATAGCACTTTTTTTTTTTTTGAGGAATCATAGCACATTATTTTCAGAAAGTCAAAGCATAAACCAACTCCACGAGAATAGTACATATCGCTGAAAGAAACATCACCACACTGCGATTAATCTTGTACACTTCGGAACCATGTTCAGATCTTCACCGTGTCGATAGCTAGTGTCCCCCTAGCAAAAGTTTCAAAGAGTTTTGCTATGTAGTCATTAGTTGTTGTCTTCCTGTACCGCCTCGGTCTTTTCTCATCCACCAGCTCTGAGAGTGGCTCAATCTCCTTCTCCGGGTTCATCGTGTAGAACATCACCAAAGATAGCCGCTCTTTCTCCGCATTGGTCACAACCCTGTGAATCGGGCTCTTGAAGAATCCATTGCTCATTATCTGTATGTGTCAGATGAAGTAGCGAGATTTACAACTCAGTTTAACTGTCACAATTTTGCAACTTCTCACACATACGTACCTCCATTACATCTCCCACGTTCACGAGTAATGCATTCGGAACAATGGGTACGTTGTACCAGACGCCATCTTTCTGAAGCTGGAGCCCGCTGACATTATCATCGATGAAGACGATTGTGATCACCGAGGCATCGGTGTGGGGCTTCATGCCGAAGACGTGGTCCGGCTTTGGACAATCAGGATAGTAGTTTAACCTGGCATATGTCAAGGCATTCTCGTCGAACATGTTGACAAAGTAGTCCTCGTGTAAATCTAGTAGCTTGGCCAGGTTCTGGAGGAAAAGGTTGGCGATCTTACGGCACCTGACCGTGTACTCACTCAGAATATCTCTGCAGAAATCTTCGCGGTCAGACAACTACATACGTTGGCTACTCATCGGTCGACACACATATATACCATATGAAGTACAAGCCTGGAAGGTAAGGTACCTGAACGATGGAGGCTGCGTTGGCCACAAACTGTAGATTCTTCGATTCTCAGGTTCCACTATGATGTAGAGGCGGTCACACCAGTCCAGGATTTGCTTCTCTGATACGACCATGTCGTTCCCGTAACCTTCGATCCTGACTTCATTGCCGTTCACCAGGTTTGAGTACTTCTGCTTCTCTTCCAGTGGGAGCTTGAAGAATTCCCTAGCCACTCCCATCACCTCACCAAGAAAACTTTGCTCCATTCCATGGCCCACAGCCTGGAGGAAGATCGATCAGAAATCTGAAGATGGGAAGAAGCAAAGGAATCAGGGAGAAGACTTTACCAGGAACAGGCCCCAGTTCTCCAAGGCGGACCGCAGCTTGGCAACCTCATCAGCACAGTTGGCAGACAGCCGGCTGAGATCGATGATGGGTATGGGATCGGGCATCTCAGAACCAGCCACGGCAGGGCGGTTGTGCTCAGCGATCACATACCGGCTCGGTGGCTCCTGCACGCCGGTCGCCAGCTCCTGCACGATCGGGGGTATCTTGACTGTCTTCCATGGCTCTGCATCAGCCATGGTTGCTTCTTACTGCTGTCGATCTTGCGCTCTTCTTTATCCCCACTTTGGCTATTTTATATAGGCATGGATTTGCAGAAGGCAAGTAGTGGAAGACACAGAGGAGTGTGTTGACTTTCAGCCATAGAATGTTGATCACTCCTTTGTCCACTTCCATCGGAGATGGTGACTTTTGCGCACAAGTTAGCCACGCTGGATGTGGACATCATGCATGGTTATTGCTTATTACTTTGCCCCACGCACCAATTACCTAGAAGTACAAAATGGTCAATATCACAACATAACATACACACGAAGAGGCTCCAGCAGCAAAATACTGAGTACTGCAATGCCATATATTGACACCTTGTTCGGGCTTTTTAACTTTATTAGGTTTCTTTAGTTCATTTACATTTCTCCTGTTCAAAAATAATAATAACACTTCAATCATGGCCCAGATTTTCAGCCACTTGTGCTAGTGGTCGTTGTGGACTTGTGGCTGTTCTACCCGGTGAATATTTTGACCGTGTGTTGTGACAAAGGCGTCTTTGCATCCTGCTAATTGAGGATTAGGGATATGGAAATTTATATGCCCAACTATGAGTACCATCATCTATGGGCGGCTTTGTAGTGTGTCCCCACTTATTCTTCTTCCTTTATAGTAGCTTGTTTTATCTCATTATAGATTTCTCTCTATAGTGGGTCATCTTTCTGACAATTCAGCGTTGGTTCTGGTGGCTGGTGGCTGGTCTACTTATTGATGACCGTGCAGACTGAGAGTAAGACAACTTGCTAATTAGAAACTAGTCATCCACGTTGCTTAGTGCCACTGTTTTCTACTGCTGTTTGTCTTGAGTTCCCTTGTCTCGCTTTGGCTGTTTTATGGGCATAGACTTGCGAAAACGAATAGTAGTTTATTTCAAAGGGGTATCTTGACTTTCAAGCTCGTAATTAGATCCACTCCTAACTCTTTGTCCACTTCTACAGACAGTTTTTATGTGCACAACTTAGTAACCCATACACCAATTGGCAGTTAGTGAAAAGTACAAACTGGTGAATATATACACCTGTGCAGTAAAATACAGAGTAATGCATGCCAACACATGCCATGTCATCTCTGTCCCCCCAGCTTGTCTTCTTATATACGTAGCTTGTTTTGGCTTATTAGGTTTTCTTCTTGAGAAAAAATGAGTAGCCACCATCACTCTGATCTTTTTGGTGTCTGTTGTAGTGGTTGGTGACTGGCCTACTCATTGATGACAATGTGTACTGAGACGGGATTGAGACGAAGGCAGCTACATCTTGCGTAGGGCAACATCTTCCTTCAAGAGAGCACAACAACCAAGGAGACAGAGCAGACCACCAGGATCAGCAACGAACTCCAATGGCTGATGAGTCATGGAGGCTGCCGAATTCAGTGCAGCAACTGGCTGCCAACATGCAAGAACCACCGAGCCAGTACTTGCTCAGAGAGCAAGAACTGCTTGGTGGGAACCTTGCTGGTACCGAGATGCCGGAGCCTATCCCAACAATCGATCTTGGCCTGCTGTCTGCAACCAACGATCCTGAGGAAGCCGCCAAGCTGCTGTCGGCGCTGAAGACCTGGGGATTCTTCCAGGTGAGTTTCTTTATTACTTCGTTCTCGAGTTTCCTGTTCCTAAGATTTACTCCCTTTCTTGCATTTTTGGTTCATGGTGTACTTGCTATTTCTGTAACACGCACCAGCCTTCGTGACCAGGTTTCTAACCATGGAATGGAGACCTCTATGATGGATTCTGTGATGACTGCATCAAGGGAATTTTTTCACCTACCGCTCAAAGAGAAGAAGAAATGCAGCAACCTGATAGATGGCAAGCATTTCCAGGTAGAAGGGTATGGAAATGACCAGGTGAGGACTCAAGATCAGAGATTGGACTGGTCTGATCGGCTGCATCTTAGAGTTGAGCCGGAGGGTGGGAGAAACCTTGCCCATTGGCCTACACATCCCAAATCTTTCAGGTAATCTATCAGCGATACAATATTTTCTGGTACTTTTGTTTAAACGGATCATTTGTTGTTCTCTGTTTTGTAGAAAAGATTTCCTTTGCTTATTTATATCTTGAGTGATGTAGACTGACATGGAGTCATGGGCTACAGAAATAAAATCGACATTAGTAAACTATTCTTGATTAACTAGACTATTTGCGTGTCATTTGCAGGGATGATCTACATGAGTACGCATTGAAGTGCAAGAGAATTAGAGATGACATCCTTCGGGCAATGGCCAAGATTTTGAAGCTTGATGAAGACTGCCTTGTTAATCAGTTTAACAGCAACGCCCCTACTTTTGCTAGATTCAACCACTTCCCTCCGTGTCCAAGACCTGATCTTGTCCTGGGCATCAAGGCTCACGCCGATTTCCCTGCTCTCACGGTTCTCCTCAGGGACAAAGACGTCGTGGGGCTGCAATATCTTAGAGATGGAACCTGGTACAATGTTCCAGCTGCGTGTGACCACACCTTGCTGATCAACATTGGTCTTACAATGGAGGTGACCATCTCTGAACCTCCAGTAATTTTCTCCCATATGAAGTTCTTGTTTCTTGATGACTTTCGCCTGACCGTTCCTCGCGCAGATAATGACCAACGGGATCTTCACGGGGCCAATGCATAGAGTTGTGACTAATGCCGATAAAGAGAGGATATCAGTGGCCATGTTCTATGGTGTGGATCCCGAGCAAGAGATTGGGCCGATAGCTTATCTGTTAAGTGAGGAGCAACCGGCACAATACAGGAAAATGAAGGCCAAGGACTTGTTAGTGTTGCACCATGAACATTACGCTGGAGGCCGAGGACCAAGAATTGCCGACGCACTGAAGATCTAAGTAAGATGGCTGTAGTTCCATGCTACAGTACCCATGGAAAGTAGCTAACTGGTGAACTTACAGGGAGTTAATCTGGTTAAAATGAAGAATCAGTCTGGTTAATGTTTGGTTTGTATTAACATGCTCTCTGAGCACCTTCATATTCTCTTATCTGCTCAAGTGTCTCCACCGTTCCTTCTTATATGCTCCATAGCTTTTATTCTTCAAAATGCATAAATCCTATCCCCGTAACATGGTGAATAATGATTTTTAGGATGTAAAAATGTCAGCACTAGAGTCACTGTCATGTTGTATGAAACTGACAGACATATTTGGCATGGTGGACTCCATGGAAGCCACCTTTTGCCAACATACGTCTCTTCAGGAATTCGGAGTCACGATGTAAATTTTTTGTTAAGGGGTAATATATGAATGTTAAGTTGATACCTGCAACTGTCATGCATGAACGATCAATGGCACACAGTAGCATACAACAATATGAACACTCGCAACACCCGGACAGCAACAATTGTTCTTCAAAACAACGCCTGCAGGAGCTACACCTTTGCAAAATAGAAAGAGAAAAACTAGTGCCGATGCAAAGTCGTCTTTAGGAAATACTCCCTCCGTCCGGGAAAAGTTGTCCCCAGCTCAGTTCATTTCTAATTTTGCAAAAAAAAACCTCCTGGTTTTAAATCTCGTGCTAATCCCCCCTCGCCTCTGCTTCTTCCACCTTGGACCGCGGCTGGACCAAGCGGCCGTCGTAGCCACCGGCGGAATCCGCCGTAGAAACAGCGGGCGCCCACCTGCGCCGCTGCCCCGCCGCCCACCTGCGGCTGCTCCTCCAAGGCGACCACCTCGACGGGCGCTTCTCCTCCAAGGCGACCACCTCGATGGGCGCCTCCTCCTCGTCGCCCTGCTCGCGTCCCTGGACGGTTCCTCGCGCCTGCGGCAACCCCAGCCGCCGCTCCCCTCTCACTGCCTTCGGCAGGCGGCCACGCGGGTCTTCCCCGGTGGCGGGACCTGTTGCTGCCGCTGCCGTCCGGCCGCCACCTACTGCTGCCGCTGCAGCCCGCCCAATCGAGTCCGCGCGGACCTGCTGCTGCTGTTGGCGACTGCATCTGCTGCTGCTGTCGGCGACTGCCTCTGCTACTGATGTTGGCTGCAGGTAGTTTTCCTGAAAAATGGACTAATTGTGGCTGATTGATCTGAACCTCTCTTTGTCTGGAATTACCTAATGATGCAGGTTTCAGTTACAGTGTCAATTGTTTTCTGGAAGAGGAATGTCAATGATTAGAATTACCTGTAGATTGATGATAGTGAGTATAGGAATGTCAATCGCAGTTCCAGTTACAGTGCCAATTGCAGTATCAGCACACTTATGTAAGCAATGTACTTTGTGAAATCTTTGTTGTTCCATCAGAGTACTGTACCTGAAAATTAGTGAAGTTGATTTACTGTTAACTGAATCATGACAATGCCAATCATGGAGTACATTCAGTTGTTAAAATTCATGGAGTATATTCATTTTAATACAAAAACTGTTGCTGATCATTGTGAAAAAAATCATGGATCGCTGTTAACTGAAAATTAGTGAAAGAAACTGCTGCTGATCATGGATTACTGTTAATTAAAAATAGAGCATCTGGCTTGTTTTATCATGGTGATGAGAACTGCTGCTGATCAGTGATTGTTTCATGATCAATTGATTCTTGATGCATTCAGTAGATGCATAATGCATGATCATGGATGCATTCAGTAGAAAGCAAGTCTAAAGTTTCACATCCATTAGTTTGAACTTGCAAAAAAACAGGCAGCTATTGATTTGAACTTGCAAAAACAGGATTGCTACGGTTTCGTAGACAGAGCATTTCACTGTAGGGGGTATACTTGCAATGAGTGGATGGTCCTGCAATTTTTTTGGATCATGCATTTCACGTAACTGGAAAATGCAGTAGCTTTTGCAATGAGTGAAATGCAGTACCTGAATTTGTCCATTTTTTAAACATGATTCCAAATATGTCCATATTCATTTTAAACTTGAACACAAACAATCTTGGATTTATTTGAGTTTATTTGGAATTCTTCTTCTTCTACTCTTGCTAGCAGTGAGCAGTGAGATGGGAAGACAGACATCACTTTTTAAATGCTAGCTTCAGAAAATTCAGTTAGCAGTGAAGACAGACATAGTCCAATAATCATCTTCTTAGTTGAAAGCATTTTATTCACATAGTTCATCTTCTTAATTGATTCTACACTAAACCAGAGCAGTGATTCTACTCCATGAAGGTGTTGGCTCTGTCTTCTAAATCTAGTGAACATTTCTGAATCTAGTGCCTGTGCATTTGGTAAAGATGACAGTAAATTCAGTTAACTACTGTGTCAAAATTCAGTTAACTGACTTTTAGACTAAAATTTTAAACTTACTTGCAATAAGCAGTACACTTTATATTCAGAGCAGGATACAATACTGATTTTTTACAGACATTTACACTTGCTCTACTAGTTTAAGTCATCTTACAATAAGCAGTACACTTGCTCTACTAGGTTGTAATCTGACAAGGTTGTAATCCTGTCATATTTAGCTAGATTCTTCTTTAAACAGGATTGTGAAGATCAAACAGAATTTGCATAAACAGAAAAAGATGAATATTTTTGGATTGACATGATTTTCTAGACATAGCCCTAAAATCTCTAAACACTCTTTTGACAAGCAATACTTCCAAAACTATGCATAAAAGATCAAAAAACACCATAAATTGGAAAACAAGCAATACTTCTAAAACCAGTTGCAAGCAAATGTACAGTAAAATAAAATGATCCCATAGTGTTGCAGATTAATAATTGGAAACAAGTCAAATTGGAAATAATATTTCTGAAACTATGCATAACTGAAAATTATTTACTGTTGATCAAGAAAATAATTTACTGAATCTGCAGAGCAATGCAGCATTGAGCATTTCACTTCAGTACATGAAAATTTACTGTCAATTTTCAGCAATGCAGCATAAAAGATCAAAAATCAGCATAAATTTACTGTCACTTCAGTACATTGAGCCTTTCACTTCAGTACTGAATTTTGACTTTAGTAGTTACTGGTTTCTCATTGACATTGACCAAGTGAAAGGACCACGATGTCGCCTAGAGGGGGGGGTGAATAGGCGTTTTAAAATCTTTTACGGATTTGGCTATATCCTAATGCGGAAATAAACTAAGCGGATACTTTTCAAGCACAAATCCTAAATATACTAGGCTCACTAAGTGCACCAACAACTTATCATAAACAAGATGAGAACAACGAGGATATGAGTAAGCACAAGTAAGTTACACAAACTTATCCAATGTATATCACGAGATATGGAAATGAATAATGCACACACCCACAAGTAGGAAATACAAGCTTACACAAATTATGTAACAAGATATGGAAATGAATGTTACAAGCTAGCAATTCACACTAAACACAAGATAGAACAATAGTAGGAAGTATGAATTGCGGACTATAAAGTGTTGGCCTAAATAATCTCTACGATATGGTAACCAACACAATATAATGAGGACAACAAGAATAGTGAATGCACGGTCAAGTGACCAAGGTAAACCACAAGTAAGGAGTTAGGGTTAGGGATAACCGAAGTCACGGAGACGATGATGTATCCCGATGTTCACTTCCTTGGAGGGAAGCTAGTCACCGTTAGAGAGGTGGATGTTACCACGAAGGCACACCAACGCCACGAAGGCTCACCCTATTCTCCTTGAGATATCACCACGAAGGCGATTCCCAACCACTAGTGGTAGACCTTGAGGCGGCCTCCAAACCTTCACAAACTTTCCGGGGGACAAATCATAAGTTGATTCCTCACCGGAGCACTCCTACCGCCTAGGAGTCTCCAACCTCCAAGAGTAACAAGATCAAGGGGGAAATGCTCAAGACTTGCTCAAATCACGAATTCCTTTGGTCAAGAGAGGGAGAGGGAGTGGATCTTCACTTAAGTGGAATCTCTCTCAAGAACTCTCACAAATCTCTCCGGGATCTAAGATTTGAGGTAGGAGAAAGGAGAGGGAGCTTTTCTTCAAGTGTGGGTCAAGATAGTTGTGTTGCTCAACCCCTCCACGAAGTAGTGAAGGGGTATTTATAGTGTGGCCCCAAATGTGGCCGTTGGGGCGGAATTTCTGCTCCGGAAAGTGTCGGACGTCCGGTGGATTACCGGACGTCCGATGGCAAAACAGGCACCGGACGTCCGGTGGAACACCGGACGTCCGACGGCTGTAGCACGCCATCAGACGAATGTAGCAGGATATTTGCGAAACAGGTTTGTCGGACATCCGACACTTTCCGGACGTCCGGTGACCGGACGTCCGGTAAGTACCGGAAATCCGTCCGTTTGCTGCTGGATATGGCCACCGGATTTCCGGACGCTACCGGACGTCCGGCCAATAAAAAAACAGCAGGAACCCCAAAACTAAAACATGCACAACTTTTTCATACGGACTCCGATTTTGATGATCTTGGGCTCGTTTTGAAGCTATGGAAAAACTCCAGGTCCTCACATAGAGAACCACCCAAGATAAACCAAAATGGAGGGTGCAAAGTATGCAAAGGTTAGATCATATATTTTGGGAAACTATTTGGCTTTGGCTTTTCTTTGGTATATAGGATATGAGTGGAATTTTGTATAGAAGATGTTGACTTGAGCAAATCCATCACAAACCCCTTTGATCCCCTCTTAATAGTGCGGGATCCCTATAACTCAAGAATCATAAAAGAGCTACACTACATAGCTATCGAGAATCCATTCTTGAGTGTATATGTTTTTTTGGTGGCCATCACTCCACAACACTAACGTCAAAGGAACTAATACCTTTGACACGAGCCGTTCACTTGAGCTTGATGTTGATGTTTCTTCTTGGCTCAAGATGAAGGCAAGACATTGGTGAAGTCTTCAAGTCTCTCCCCCATACACAATGTGGGAAGCTTTGCTTTGTATTCATCTTCACTTGTCCATCATGTGATCATCCACAAGCTTCAAGCATGTAATCCTTTGGGATGGTTATCTTGAACTTGCCCTTGTCAACCATGATCACCAACACTTGATGTCATCCTCTCACAGACACTTGAAATCTCTCTCTCGATGCGAGCCCATGAGAATCACCTAACCCTCAAAAACATAGACAACACATAGTATGGGTTAGTACACAGAGTGCAATTGATAATTTCTTATCATACCACAAGATCCTATGTGGTGCATCATTTGCGCTCGTGTGTTGACCATTTAGAGTTCGATCTTTGAGCTTCATCTTGGCCAACCTATATCTCTACTCCATGTTTAATCTTGACGTCTTGAAGGGTATATTGAATTCTTCACTTGAATAGCTTGCTTGAATACTTGATCAATCATGACTCAACACATGAGTCCATTATGATCATATCTTTGAGCCACTCCTAGAATTCATCATTCAAATCATCCTTTTAAGATCTTGATCCATTATGGCTCAAACCATAGCTCTAAGCATGGCAACCCTTAAGATACTCCAATGAACTTCATTTTGATCATCTCAATGTAATTGTTGCTTCAAAGGAGTTGACTTCCGTTATTCTTCAATCATTTTCCAATGGGACTAACCTTCAAATGTATATCTCAATGAAAACATTAGTCCATAAGGATTGTCATCAATTACCAAAACCACACATGGGGACTACATGTACTTTCACCAAGATTACTGAATCTTGACTTCAGTAGTTACTGGTTTCTCATTGACAAATCAGACTTGACAGAATATATTTACTGGTTTCTCATGGAGTAGTAAAGATCAAAGTTACAGAGAGCATATTTACCCAAAATCAGACTTGACAAATCAGACTTGGAGAACACTTGGGCCAGAAGAATGAGCAGCAGCGGCGGCGGCTCCATGCCTTCAGATCGAGTGCCACAGCAGGAGGACAACTTGGTGCAGCAGCAGCGGTGCCGGCCACAGCTTGGGAGCAGCAGCAGTGCCTTGAAGACCATCAGAAGCAGAGTACACATACAGTAAGTTGCTGAGGCAGGAGCAAAGTACACATTCAGAAGATACAGTAAGTAACTACAGTGCACTCACCGGCGCGGGGTCGGTAGGGACGGCGCCGGCGCGGGGTTGGCACTCACCAAGGTCCAATCTTGTCGAGCAGGCGCGGATCTGGCCGCCACCATGACCTGCTCGACGGCAGACAAGGATGGGGACAGCAGGGAGTAGCTCGCCATGGAAAAGGAAGGAGCTCGCAGGGAGGAGCAAGCCGAGGCAGCAGGGAGGAGTTCGCCATGGCGATGACGCAGGGAGGAGCTCGAGGAAAGCGACGGTGAGGGACGCCATGGGAAAAGCCGTTCTTTGAGCTTCGCGCGGGAGCTACGGCGCGGCGGAAGGCGGACTCCTCACGGGGGACCGGCGGCGCGGTGGAAGGGAGGAGGGAACGTGGCGGAGCTGCGGCGCGCCGGGACGGAGGCGCGGCCTGGGGCAGCTGTGAGGCATCGCCGGAGCGAGCGAGCATGGTCGGGGGAGGGGAAGGGGAGAGAGGACTGCGGGTTGTGTCGGAAAAACGTGACGGTTTTTTTCTGCAAAAACGCCACGGAGACAACTTTTCCTGGACGAAGGGAGTATCATTTTTTCCCCCACTTTGAGGGAAGGAAAATAACACATGTTGTTTCAATTGAAGCTATCATTCTCGTGGCCCTAGCATAATTAGAATGCAACAATATTACATGAAAAAAAATTAAGCGATGATAATGCACGTCTTTCTCGATCAGTTTGGATTTTTGGAGTAGTTAGCTGAAGCATCGATATCACCCCTTACATGTTATTTTTTTCTGAAAGTATTTGTGTGTGTCAACAAAACCTGTGGTTGCATGGTTAGAGGGACGGTGGTATCCCCAGCCTACCAGGGTTTAAATCCTGGTACTCGCATTTATTTCTGGATTTATTTCAGGATTTCTGGCAATGCGCATTCAGTGGGAGGAGATGTTCCTGTCGACGACGAGGTGCCTACGGTGACTTCGTAAATTTCAAGATGATATGCCGGCTCAGTCTTTCGGGGGTGCTCATAGAGGTAGGGTGTGCGTGTGTGCATTCATAGGGGTGAGTCTATGCGCGTGTATATGAGCGCTTGCGTCTGTACTGTGTTCAAAAAAAATATTTTTATTTTTTGGGGGAACAAAATATTTGTTTACAATCCCACAAAATGTTAAATCCAGATTCAGTCTACCCATAGAAAAGCAAAAAAAAAAGTACGGATTTATCTTGTTTTATTACTCTGTGTGTAGATTAAATTAAGATTTAAAATTTTGTAAGTTTGTAGACAATTTTCTCGTTAAAACAAACAATTATTTTCGAAAACATTTAGGTACCGTCCACTTGTAGCTCTCTCCTCCCATAAGGGGTGGTGAGGCTGTCCCTGGATTACGACAATTTCCAACCTTTCCGTGGTGGGCCGGATTCATCTCGCAGCACACAGACACGGGCTGTCCGCCGGAGAAATCGCTCACTGCGCAGGCGCGGCGCGGCGCGGCTAATTAAGGGGTCGCCGGGAGCCGGCGAACCGCGGCGGGGGATGCGAGATCCCAGCGGGAGCCGGCGGAGGAGGGCCCGCCGGACTCGCCAAGGAGACGCGGCCTACCTCCATGCTGGGAATCGCCTCGAGGTAAGAAGCAAATAGCACATGCAGGAGGTAAGAAGCAAACGAATGTGTGTGCTCTTTCCTTCTTACCCTCGAGCCGACTCCCGGAACCAGAGTTGGGTTTGCAACTGCACCTACAGAGGTTTGTTTGGGTCGATTGTATTACGAGTTCTCCATTGCTATGTTCTCAGATTTGAACCCCTGCCATGACAACTGGGAGACAAATGATAATTTTGTAGAACGTGGTAGCCGATTGCCCCCAAATCAAAGTACTGCTCCCTCCGTTCCTAAATATAAGTCTTTTTAGAGATTTCAATAAGGACTACGTACAGATGTATATAGACATATTTTAGAGTGTATATTCACTCATTTTGCTTCATATGTGGTCTGTATTGGAATCTCTAAAATGACTTATATTTAGGAACGGAGGGAGTAGATAGTAGTACACCGTATTAGACTAGTTCTATTTTTCTGCATATTTTAGAGGTGCCCGGAAGATAGAATGTAACTGCAAAATTCAACTGTACTGTACATTTCTTCTAAAAAAAAATCAACTGTACATTTTGGGTAACACATGTACGGTAGTTCAGATGAACCAAGATTAGATCACTGACACCGGTTTTAGAAGTCTTTTTTATACTATATTTAATTTAATAAAATTGGCGACAATGGAAGGCCTCTGGCACTGACAGATAGATTATCTGAAACCGTTTCGATGTATGGTCCACTGTGGAATCTTTCTCGCATCCTATGGTCAACTCTTGGGTTCTCACAGCCTCATTAGCCCTAATAGCTGGAAATGATTAGCCTGATGTAGTTTGTCCCCTCGGTTATTTCACTCTGTTAAAAGAATGTGGCATTGTCAGGTCACTCTAGTTTATACTATTGTTGCTGGGGCATACCCAATTCTTGATTAAAAAGCTGACTTTGTTTTAATCAGCATGGTCATCAATGAAGAGACTAGCTATCAGTCACCAGTGATAATAGGAGAAAAACAAGGAAGAAGATAGACAGGATTGGAAGTAGCTATCTGAAGCAGAAACTTAACACAGTAGAAGATAATGTACAACAAGGGGGTAACACTTGAACTGAAAGAGATAGCGAAGTGACCTGCCGATGGCATACAATGACACAAAAGTGTCCATATATAGCACATTCTAATCAGACAGTATTACATAAACCAATTCTGTAAGTAAGAACAGACTATTGAAACAAACTTCACCACACTGCACATCAGTCTTTTGCACTTAATAATTACGTTCAGATCTTCATTGTGTCGATGACTAGTGTCCCTTCTGCAAAAGTTTCAAAGAGTTTTATAAGATAATCCTTGGTCTTTATCTTCCTGTACCGCATTGGTCTCTTCTCATCCACCAGCTCCGGCACTGGCTCAAGTTCGCTCTCCGGGTCCGCCGTGTAGAACATAACCAACGACACCCGATCTTCCTCTGCATTGGTCACAGCTCTGTGAACCGGGCTCTTGAAGAGCCCATTGCTCAGTATCTGCATCATGTATCAGATGAAATTGAGCTCAGATACCACAGAACAAGATTGAACAACTTTTGCAACTTTCTGCATGCACGTACCTCCATTGCATCTCCTGTGTTCACAAGTAATGCGTTCGGAACTATTGGCACTTTGTACCAGACACCATTTTTCTGCACCTGGAGCCCACTGACACTATCATCGATAAAGACAACGGTGATCACAGTGGCATCAGTGTGGGGCTTCAGGCCTAAGACTTGGTCCGGCTTGGGACAGGGAGGGTAGTAGTTGAATCTGGCATATGTGATGGCATCCTCTTCGATCATTTCGACAAAGTAGTCCTCATGTAAATCGAGCATCTTGGCCAGGTGCCTGAGGACAAGGCTGGCAATCTCCCTGCACCTCACTGTGTACTCACACAGAATATCTCTGAAGAAAACTGAATGATCAGAATCGTTCAATTGCTACTCATCAGTTGACTTTTTAAATCATGCATATTGATCATGGATTCCTGATAAAATTCTAGAAGGTACCTGAAAGAAGGAGGATGCGCGGGCCACATGCTATAGATTCTCTGAGACTCCGGTTCCACTACGAGGTACAACCGGTCACACCAGTCCAGGGTCTGCTTCTCTGATACGACTATGTCGTTCCTGTATCCTTCCATACGGAACTCCTGGCCATCAACCAAGTTTGAGTACTTCTGCTTCTCTTCCAGTGGGAGCTTGTAAAATTCTCTTGTCACTTTCATCACCTCACCAAGAAAACTTGGCTCTATTCCATGTCCAACAGCCTGGAGAAAGATCGGTCACCACTCTTATTCGATTGATAAAAGATAACACAAAGAGTTCATCAGGGCAAGTTTACCAGGAAGAGGCCCCAGTTCTCCAGGGCGGACTGCATCTTGGCAACCTCATCAGAGCTGTTCCCAGGGGCAGGAAGACGGCTGAGATCAATGATTGGGATCGGATCGGGCATCTCGGAACAGGCGATGTCTGGGCGGTTTTGCTCAGGAACCACATACTGGCTTGGTGGCTCCTGTACGCAAGTCACCAGCTCTTGCACAATCGAGGTTGTGTTGCCTATCTTCGATGGTTCTTCACAAGCCATGGTTGCTTGCTACTGCTGTTTGTCTTGAAGTTCCCTTGTATTGCTTTGGCAGTTTTATGGGCATAGATATGCGAAAGCGAATAGTTTGTTTCAGATGGGCATCTTGACTTTTGAGCGCATAGCTAGATCCATTACTAACTCCACACACACTTGTGTGGCTGCATAGCAAAATACAGAGTAGTGCATGCCACTGCCACCAAATGCCATGTTATCTCTGTCTCCCACTTGTCTTTTTACATACCTTGTTTTGGCTTATTAGGTGTATTCTGGGGAAAAAGGAGTAGCCGCCATCTTTCTCATCTTTTTGGTGTTAGTTGTAGTGGTTGGTAGCTGGTCTATTCATCGATAACCATGTGGACTGAGACAAAGACGACTTCATCTTGCATACTGCAACCTCTTTCTTCAAGAGAGCGCAACCACCAAGGAGAGCAAGATCAGGATCAGCAAAGAAATATCCAAGAACTCCAATGGCTGATGAGTCATGGAGGCTGCCGAGTTCAGTGCAGCAACTGGCTGCCAGCATACAGGAGCCACCAAGCCAGTACTTGCTCAGAGAGCAAGAACCGCTTGGTGGGAACCTGGCTGGCACCGAGATGCCGGAGCCCATTCCAACAATCGATCTCGGCCTGCTGTCTGCATCCAACGATGCAGAGGAAGCCGCCAAGCTGCGGTCGGCGCTCCAGACCTGGGGGTTCTTCAAGGTAAGATTTTGTTTTTAGGTTTCCTGTTCCTAAGTTTTACTTTGGTATCGGTTCACAGTGTACTTGCTGTTTCTGTAACACGCATCACCCTGTGTGACCAGGTTTCTAACCATGGAATGGAGACCTCTCTGATGGATTCTGTGATGACCGCATCAAGGGAATTTTTCCGCCTACCGCTTGAAGAGAAGAGAAAGTACAGTAACATAATAGATGGAAAACATTTCCAGATGGAAGGGTATGGAACTGACCAGGTGAAAACTCAAGATCAAAGACTGGACTGGTCCGATCGATTGCCTCTTAAAGTGGAACCAGAGGACGAGAGAAACCTTTCCCTTTGGCCCATACATCCAAAATCTTTCAGGTAATCTGCCAGATACATGTGTTCAAATGGATCTGTCTTTGCTGTCAGTTTTGCAGAATAGAGTTCATTTGCTTATTTATGTCACTAGTGATCTAGCCTAGCTAGGGAAAAACTACATAAATAATTACTATATGAAAGAAACCATCGTCAGTATACCATAGTAGGATTAACTGAACTACCCTGGTGGTATTTGCAGGGATGACCTGCATGAGTACACATCGAGGAGCAAGAGAATCAAAGACGACATCCTTCGGGCAATGGCCAAGCTATTGGAGCTCGATGAAGATTGCCTAGTTAACCAGTTTAGCGACAGGGCTCTCACTTATGCTAGATTCAATTACTATCCTCCATGTCCAAGACCTGATCTTGTCTTGGGCATCAAGCCTCACTCTGATGTCTATGCTCTTACGGTTCTTCTAATGGACAAAGATGTCGCTGGGCTGCAGTTTCTCAGAGATGGAACGTGGTACAATGTTCCATCTGTGTCTAACTACACTTTGCTGATCAATGTTGGTGTTACAATGGAGGTAGCCATCTCTGAACCTCAAGTAAAATTTCTCCCATATTCGTGTTGATACAGATATATGTACTCAAGTTTCTCTCCTGCACAGATAATGACCAATGGGATCTTCAAAGGGCCAGTACATAGGGTTGTGACTAATTCTGAGAAAGAGAGGATCTCAGTGGCCGTGTTCTATGGTCTGGATCCTGAAAGAGAGATTGGACCGATAGCTCAGATGTTGACTGAGGACCAACCGGCGCGATACAGGAAAATGAAGGTCAAGGATTTCCTAGTCGCGCACCTTGAGCATTTCTCTCGAGGAGAACGAGTCGTCGATTCGTTAAGGATATGATCAAGGTGAGTTTGCTTTGGTGCTACGATACCCATGAAATAAAGAATTCGTGACTTGCCGATTCGTTGAGGATATAAACAAGGTGACTTTACTTCTATAAGGCGATGAATCTGGTGAAACTAAAGAACTTGATCCTATTTATGTTGCATTTTGGTGTTAATTTGTTCTGTTGTAGATTTGGCTGTATGGACACCTTTGTATTCTCTTAGCTCAAGTGTCTCCTCCCTTTCTAGACAACTTACTTTCACTTTGATAGGTTTCTTCATGCATGTGCCGAAAAAACTTAAATTCTATTCCAGAAAAAAAAAGTATCACTTGTGAATTTTAATCACGATTTTAAAGAGAAGGTGTTTTTGAATGAAATTGCTGCTCCTGTACACATGGTATACACTATAGGTGTAGCAACAAGAAATTTCCTGCATGCGTGTTCCAGTGACCCTGAGGTGATGATCATCACCTACGAGAATGAGCAGACATGGGTAGTCCAAGACACAAATGCAGAAGCCAGATGTTCCAATATTAGAAGAAAATAGATCATCGAGTCGATGTCATTAAGCACGTCATTTGGTCATTCATTGTTCAGAAAATGGAATGCAAGTATCGTAGCAGAAAGATGCACATATAGTGGCATGCCGGTAGCAATACTATTTATGATTTTCAAGTGGTAGTGCCATGTTGGCAAAAGCATCTTGGCAATTCAGTGTGGTCCAAAAATGTCACCTTTCGTATGCCTGATGAGAATTCGGTGTCATTATCTGGGTGGCCGTAGTTATCACCTTCAGTCAATTTTCACCAGAATTTCAGAAATTTGTCATTTGATTATGAGAATTCGGTGTCATTATCTGGGTGGCCGTAGTTATCACCTTCAGTCAATTTTCACCAGAATTTCAGAAATTTGTCATTTGATTAGGCACCGAAACATGTATCTGTCTTCCGGGCCAAACATTCCAGTCATTTTAGTTGGCACACATGAATTCAAATAAAACTCAGAACAATTGTAGAAATTCCTGAAACTTTGCTTGGATTCAGCCAATCTCAACATTTAGATCCTTTGTTCGAAATGCAAAACAAAAGAACTCGAAAAGCCAACATTAGGGGTGTGGCTCCTGTTTACACTCCTGCTGTCTGGAAACTTCACATCGTTGGCAATGACGTGAAACAGAGACAAGCAGATGATAAAACTTGTGGAGTATTTTGCACTGAACCTGAATTATGATCCCATTTGTTTTTTGACTGTGTGGTGACACGATCGATTCGGTCTCTTATTTCTGGTATCTTTGGTGTTCCGTTGGGTTCTGACTTCGAATCGATCGCCAGATGGTGGTTAAGCGACAGTAGTAAAAACAGCGTCTTGAACTTACTTTCCTCTGCAAACCTGCGGTCTATTTGGAATCTGAGGGATGAATTTTGTTTTCAGGGAAAAGGGTGGCGCGACATGGCTGTACTCTGGCACAAGGTGATGATGTACCTTGGGAGATGGCGGGTGCTCTCCAGAGATATGATATGATGCTCACTCATGGTTGCCGGATCGAAACGTCGAGAATTGCTTAGGACTGCTTGGAGATGAGCCATGTCGACTTGGAGTTCATTCCAAAGGTGCGTGTGCTTCACCAGGATGCTCCTTTGCTGGTTGTTGCGTGGTCTGGTCTGGATGCAATGACTGATAACATGGATGCTTTTTGGTTGGAGTGGGGAGTGGTCCTTGAAATATTTGCACAACTGGGGTTTGAAACGACTGGATCATATCGAGATGGATATATCAATCTGTACCGGCTACATGTAGGGAATGGCTAGGAGCCAGTCGATTGAAATCTCGTTTTGAGTCAGTCGATTTGGCCTGGATGAATTTGAAGCGTTGGATAGAAAACGAACGGCCCAGATTGTGTCTTCCTCCTCCTAACAGTTTTCCTGGAAAAAAACAGATCGCGTGTTCTTCCTCCCACACGCCGCCTGTTGAGCCTCGCTGTCCCGCCCTCCCCTCAACCTCTCCCCACCGCCATGCTTGCCGCCGCCCCCGGCCATCCCTCTAGCCCCACCCCCATCTAATTTTCTTCTTCGGCGAAGCCACCCCCCACCATCGCCGTCCACCACCGCCCCAACCCTGAACCTTAATATAGATAATGGGGCGAAGACGGCGAGCCCCTTCCTTCTCTCTGGCGAGACCTTTCCATCTCCTTCCCTCATTCAAAATCGAAAATTCAGCTGACTGAAGTGTAGCTAAACTGGATGACCTTAGTACTCGTATTTTTGAACCGGCTACTTACTAGCTTATTGCCAGACCCATATATTTTACCGTACGTAAAGTAAGTAGTGTGCACAGTGCACGTCAAGTAGCCACCATACTCCACGGTACACGCGTCACACGTAAGCCCACCGCGCATGCATGCAGCGAACCGTGGATCAAAACTGCTCGATCAGACGAGCTTCACCTTGTCGATGGCCCTCCCCCCTCGCGCCAAGCTCTCCAGCAGCTCCCTGACGTAGTCGCCGGCCTTCTTGGTCTTCTCGTACCGCCTGGGCCTCTCCTCGCTCACCAGCTCCGGCGCCGGCTCTACCTCCCTCTCCGGGTCCACTGTGTAGAACGCCGCCACCGACACCCGCGCCCTCTTCGCGCCGGCCACCACCCTGTGCACCGGGCTCCTCAGCACGCCGTTGCTCACCACCTCCACCGCTTAAAAAGTCGGAAAAAAACGAAAAAAAACTGCTTAAAAAGCTGAAAACGCGTGCGAAAAAATAATAAAATCTAAAGAAAGCGCCTAGAGCGCGACACGTGGCAGCGGCTCTCAGCCCACCCACAGGTGATCGTTGCGAAGCTCTTGAAGGAGCGCTCGTCAACTAGTTGCTCCCCGTATTCGTGGGTTTGAATCACGGCGCTAGAATGGGCCGGGCCCAGGTTAGCCGGCCCTGTGCGAAACGCTGACTCTTTCCCGCTGCTAGCGGCATACAGGAGGTCCCTGCGTGCACGGCGTGAGCCGCGACAGAATATGCTCGCGGCCCTGTCTGTCGTCGCTGGCGTGGCATATGCCCCGAGATATTCCTACCCTCCTTTATTCCTTTTCGTTTTTGTACAAGTTCCCAACCCTACCTCCTAGTACTTCCGGCAAGGCAAGGCAAGCAAGTATGAGCACTAGCAGCGACACTCCCACTCCCGATCCAGGCATGCATTTTTTCTTCCGTGAGAGGTATGATTTTGCTTCCGCGAGAGGCACGGTTTTGCTTCCACGAGAAGCACGACTGTGCCTCCCGAAAACGAAAGAAAAACGTGTTTTCTCTTTTTTTTTCTTTTGCGAGAGGCACGGTTTTGCTTTCGTGAGAGGCACGATCGCGCCTCTCGGAAACGGAAAAACATGTTTTTTCTTTCTTTTTCCTTCCGCGAGAGGCATGGATTTGCTTCCGTGAGAGGCACGGCCGTGCCTCTCGGAAACGGCTTCCGGAATGGAAAAAAAGTGCTCCCGGTTCGGTTTTTTTTCATGAAAACGGATTTCGTCAAAACCTATCAACATGGGATCTAGTTTTGAAGATCTCGACGCGAGGAATCTAACGGTGAAAACGGTTCAAAATTTGAACGCACGGTTTAAGAGATAAAACATTTTGAATAAACAGGTCTGCGAAAAAAGGGAAAACTCTCAGGTTGCGACAAGTGGTACACATGCAGCGCGCCAGTTGTCACAACCTGGGAAGGTGAGAGTGATCTTTAGGAGCATTATTCCTCAATTAGTGATTTCGGCAGATTGTCGCTGCTTCGCACAGAGGCGAGCGACCAGCGAACCAGATGGGCCGGCCCGTAACGAACACGCTAACCTATTTTGGGGCCTTCTGGGAGGTTCCCAGCTTGTTTTCTTCGGTTTTGGGTATCTTCTAGAACGTTCATGAACTGGGTTTTTTTTCTTATATTACTTATTTTGTTGTTTTTTCTTTTTTTTTGTCCTGATTATTTACTTATTTGTTCTCTAGATTTTTTTGCTTTTCTTTTTTCTTTCTTTTAAATTTTAAATGTTGTTTTTTCTTTATTTTCCAAAAAAGTTTAGAATTTCAAAAATTGTTCGCTTCTTTTACAGAAATGTTCAAAAATTTAAAAAATCTTCCCACCTTCCAATTTCCTCAAAAAATGTTCATGTTTTCAAAATTTGTGCGCAAAATCATAAAGTGTTTGGGGAATATCAAACATATTCACATTTTTAGTTTTTCCTTCACAAATTCAAAAAATATTTGGGAATTTCACAAATATTCCTGCTTTCCAAATTTGTTCTCAGATTCAAACAATGTTCATGTTTTTTAAATTTGTCGGCGAGCTCCCTGCACCGCGCGGAGTACCGGTGCAGGACGTCCCGGAAGGAGGGTGGCCGCGTCGGCCGGAGGTCGTGGAGGCGGCGGGACTCCGGATCCACGACGAGGTAGAACCGGTCGCACCAGTCCAGGACCTGCGTCTCCGACAGGACCATGTCGCCGCCGTACCCCTCGATCCTGTACTCTTTCTTGTCGCCGACCAGGTTGGTGTACTTCTGCTTCTCTTCCAGCGGGAGGTTGAAGAACTCCCTCGTCACGGCCATCATCTCGCCCAGGAGATCCGGCTCGATCCCGTGCCCAACGGCCTGCAGAAATTCAGAAATTAATGGACGTCGATCAGCTGAAGATGAAAGTAAAGCGGCACAAGAAGAAGCAGAGGAAGGTGGTGCTGGTTTTCTTGCCAGGAAGAGGCCCCAGGTCTGGAGGGCGGACCGCAGCTTGGCCGCCGCGTCTGCGTCGCCGGAGGACAGGCGGCCGAGGTCGACGACGGGGATAGGGTCCGTGACGTCGCCGCCAGCGCCGGCGACGGGACGGTCATGGTCGCGGACCACGTACCGGCTCGGTGGCTCCTCCGGGCCAGCTGCCGCTAGCTCCTGTACGTTGGGTGGGATCTTCCACTGCTGGTCATCATCAGCCATTCTCGATTCTTCCCTCAACACAGTTTCCATTACCTGAAACTTTCTGAAACTCAGAGATCGATCGAGGCAGACTACAACTATTTATATGCTCTTGTATGTACGTGCCGATGTCAGGAGATGATAAATTCAGATGTGCAAGAACGGTGCAGGTGTAGCCGTATAGGCCAGGAATCAGGATGTAGGACGGCGGTCAGTGAGATGATCGGGGAATTGTGCGCCGTGGCTGTCTTTACTACTACTAGTGTGTCTGTGTAGTATGGCCTGATGACGTTCCAGTGGATGGATGGATAGCGGTGGATTACGTCGTACACGCCGAGTTGCTTACTGCACCGCTCTTGTTCCGCTCTGCAAATTGAGTTCGGATTAAATCTTGTTTGGTTCCACTTACCTGACAAGATCCTGTTTTCTTGCGAGGTTCTGAAATGTAAATATCAGTGCCAGTGGGCTACCAGTACCAATTCCGCATATGAATTCGTGTATACAGTATCAATTTTTTCCAACACTTACCTCCGGCACCCGTCCGCAGACTGAGACGGCCATTCAACGCTCTTCATATACTTCTAAAATAGATGACCAACTTTATACTAACTTTGTACTAAAGTTAGTACAAAGTTTAGTCATCTATTTTGGAACGGAGCGAGTACATTTCATCCACTGGTTGAACTAAGCAGACGAAATTTATGCAAACACGCCGAATTTCATTAAAGTACAGATAGAAAATAGTATAAATCATCCATACATGCAAATAAGTCTAGTACAACAATAGTTTAAATTCAACAAGATTAACCGGATGTTCAACTAGTTTTACATGAACGAACCATGTGGTCCCACACATACCGCCCTTCAGCTTCATCCAACAGTGTATGTACATAAATGATTGTCCCTCTATCATGTGGTACATCACGGCAGCGCGCACGGGCTACACAATGTATAGCAAGATTGATTGAAATGAATCAATCAATCAACAAGTTGAGCAAGCGAAACTTACGATCTGTTCGGCTGCCGCGCGCAATGGCCATCTTGCCTACATCATATCAACCACGCCACAAAACTTGATGACGTTGGTCTGAAAAGCGTACCAGCGATACAATAACGACCTTGGATTGCGATCATGAATGATGTGCATGTCGTAGGGAGCAATGTGCTTTCGTACGTGAAACGAATCATTTCGAGTTGATCTACGTACCACATTTTTTTCGTCATGTTTTCTTTTCGAGTTGTTTCTGTCATGTTCCGCGGAAATCCAATTTGGCTCTTGGGAGCATATGCTCCTGCCCATGAAAAATGTTTTTTTCAAATGTCAAAAAAAGTTGAAAAAAAAAGATGTGATCATTGTCACACCAAAACGCTACCTGCAAATTTTTAGAAGAAAAGCTCTATTTTGATTTGTGCAAAAAAAACAAGTCGAACGACAAATGTTACCTCTAAATGTTACACTTATTTTTGTTTTTTCACCGACAAATCACCTTCATCCCGTTTCGCATGAAAATTGGCAAGCACTCTTATTACACTAACAAGAACATCTACGAAAAAAATTCGGAATTTTTAAATTTTATTTACTATTTATTTTGAATTTACTGTTCATTAGGGAGCATAGCCAAAATAGTCCTCCCCATGTTCCGAAGCTCTAGATCGGCATATCTTCTCAAGAGTCTAGCAATAGGAGCTATGTTGCTCGGCAAACTCGTGTACCACGCCCCTGTCGTGAGGTAGATAACTATGGCACAACGGATGACGAGATTGCCGCTAATCTCAGGGAGCCAAGGAGAGAAGACGCAAGCGATGAGGATGACGTCACTCTACCTCAACTTGGGAATATGTTCATCGAGTTCAAGAGGTCAAGTATAAGATAGTTTGCAATGTGTGCTATCGCTCCGTCAGAGCAATTATCAATGTATCGTTTGGTGTGAGATTACATAATAAAGAGTTGGCATGAGACTTTCTTTTGCTTTTTCGTTATTATGTATTCTGGCATTGCGAATCCATCTCATATGCTTATCTTGTGAGAAGCCATAGCTTTACATTGGGTTTAAAGAAAAAGGTCTCTTGAAGCTTAGTAAACATATCATTGGTCATTTAAACAACTCATGAAAGCTTAGTACAAGGAAGAGAAATTTTACATGCAAAAACACTATCTTGTACATTTTTTATGGTTGTCAACTCTCAATGAATATTTTCAAACAGGATAAAACAGTTGATGCCGGACAAGAAAGACAATGTGATGGGCTTCCTATAAGTTTCGAAAATCGGCCTCTGGAATCCAAAAAGTTACAGAACTTCGGTAAAGAGATTGCAATTGGGGTAGAGCAACAATGTTGTCACTCTTTCACTCACATGAGCATTACCAATAATGGTTTTTGAAAGCGCCTTGAGCCACTCATCCAAAAAGATGGAAAGCCTTGATCGATAAACGTACTTGGGCTGGGGATGATCCCCTAAAAGTGTAGGCCGTCGAATCACTATATCTTCACAATGGTGTCGATAAAAGATTTCACCTCTAGAATGAATCGAACCAACAAAAAAAAAACTTGACACAACAACATAAACTCACTATATCTGAATAATCGGATCTACGAGGACAAAATCTCTCTAACCTCATGGCACCGCCAAAAGAATGAGAGCAAATTTATTCTCACAAAACTATGATGTCTGGTCCTTGGGCCGCAAACGGCAATCCAACCCAAACATCCTGCCGCTCCATATATGTGTACTGCGCGTGAAATCCTATCTACAGCAGAATGCTTCGCTCAGAGGCGAGCGACCAGCGAACAAGATGGGCAAGCCCGTAACGAACACACTACAGTAACCAGGAATTTCAAAAATATTCATGCTTTCCAAATTTATGCACAAATTCAAAAAATCATGTTTTCAAAGTTTGTTTGCAAATTCAAAAACAATTTGTGAGAATTTCTAAAAATGTTCGCATTTTGAGAAAAAAAATCTCCTTTCAATTTTGTTCCTTGTTTGAAAAAAATCATAGTTTTCAATTGTTGTTCTTGTTTTCCAAAAATGTTTCCCATTTAGAAAAATTGTTCGTAATTTCAAAAAAAATATCCTTTTAATTTTTTCCTGGTTTGAAAAAATGTTTGAGACTCCCCAAAAAATGTCCGTGCTTTCACGAAACGTTTGATTTATTTAAATTGTTCAGATATTTGAAACGTTCATGTTTAAAAAATATTTACTTTTCCAAGAAACATCACGTATAAAATTTCAAAAAAAAATTGGTCCAAAAGCTAAGTAAGACCGGTGGAAAACATAAAAGTCAAAAAAAAAACGAAAAAAAAAACTACTTAAAAAGACAAAAACGCGTGCGAAAAAATAATAAAATCCAAAGGAAGCGCCTAGAGCGCGACACGTGGCGGCGGCTCTCAGCTCACTCACAGGTGATCGTTGCGAAGCTCTTGAAAGAGAGCTCGTCAACTAGTTGCTCCCCGAATTCGTTGGTTCGAATCACAGCGCTAGAATGGGCCGGGCCCAGGTTAGCCGACCCTGTGCGAAACGCTGACTCTTTCCCACTGCTAGCGGCATCCAGGAGGTCCCTGCGTGCACGGCGTGAGCCGCGACAGAATATGCTCGCGGCCCCGTCTGCCGTCGCTGGCGTGGCATATGCCCCGAGATATTCCTACCCTCCTTTATTCCTTTTTGTCTCTGTGCAAGTTCCCAACCCTACCTCCTAGTACTTCCGGCAAGGCAAGGCAAGCAAGTATGAGCACTAGCAGCGACACTCCCACTCCCGATCCAGGCATGCATTTTTGCTTCCGCGAGAGGTATGATTTTACTTCCGCGAGAGGCACGGTTTTGCTTCCACGAGAAGCACGACCGTGCCTCCCGGAAACGAAAGAAAAACGTGTTTTCTCTTTCTTTTTTATTGCGAGAGGCACGGTTTTGCTTTCATGAGAGGCACGACCGCGCCTCTCGGAAACGAAAAAAACATTTTTTTCTTTCTTTTTTCCTTCCGCGAGAGGCATCGATTTGCTTCCGCGAGAGGCACGGCCGTGCCTCTCGGAAACGGCTTCCGGAATGGAAAAAAAGTGCTCCCGGTTCGGTTTTTCAGTTCGGTTTTTTTCATGAAAAAGGATTTCATCAAAACCTATTAACATGGAATCTAGTTTTGAAGATCTCGACGCGAGGAATCTAACGGTGAAAACGGTTAAAAATTTGAACGCACGGTTTAAGAGATAAAACATTTTGAATAAACAAGTCTGCGAAAAAAGGGAAAACTCTCAGGTTGCGACAAGTGGCACACATGCAGCGCGCCAGTTGTCACAACCTGAAAAGGTGGGAGTGATCTTTAGGAGCAGTATTCCTCAATTAGTGATTTCGGCAGATTGTCGCTACTTCGCACAGAGGCGAGCGACCAGCGAACCAGATGGGCCGCCCCGTAACGAACACGCTAACCTATTTTGGGGCCTTCTGGGAGGTTCCCAGCTTGTTTTCTTCGGTTTTGGGTATCTTCTAGAACATTCCTGAACTGGTTTTTTTTCTTATATTACTTATTTGGTTGTTTTTTCTTTTTTTTGTCCTGATTATTTACTTATTTGTTCTCTACATTTTTTTGCTTTTTTTTTCTTTCTTTTTAATTTTAAATTTTGTTTTTTTTATTTTCCAAAAAAGTTTAAAATTTCAAAAATTGTTCGCTTCTTTTACAGAAATGTTTGGAAAATTTAAAAAATCTTCCCACTTTCCAATTTCCTCAAAAATTTCAAAAATGTTCATGTTTTCAAAATTTGTTCGCAGAATCAAACAATGTTCATGTTTTTTAAAGAGTGTTCGCAAATTCAAAAATAATTTGGAGGATTTCTAAAAATGTTTGCATTTTGAAAAAAATTATAATTTCAAAAAATAATCAAGTAATCGATTGTTCTTCATGTTTTGCATTGTGAAAAAATGTTTATAATTTTGGAAAATGTTCTTGGTTTCAATTTTGTCCTTTTAAATAAAAGGTTTGCGCTTTCACAAAATGTTTAGTTTTTAAATATTTTTTCAGAAATTTGAAAACTTTCACGTTTCAAAAAATATTTACCGCTCTAAAAATAATCTCATTCAAAATTTGAGGAAAAATAAATAAAATCTACTGCAGATTATAGTTCATATAAACGGGGCTGCCCTTCTGGACATTAAATCTCAGGAATTACAGTGGCTGGTGACATTGTTCACTTGCAAGATGTCCTCGGTTCGACCCCTCACACGGACTTTTGTTTTTGAGATTTTTTGCGGACTGTTGTTTAAGTTTTGGCACTGTCGTTTGTTTCTTTAAGTATCACGCTGCAAATCTAGCACTGGAGGTTGTCTGTCGCAGCGGCTCGCACAGCGCGTGAATTGGTACCAAGTCGTGGGTTTGAATCACAGCGCTAGAATGGGCTGGGCCCAGGTTAGCCGGTCCCGTGCGAAACTCCGACTCTTTGCCGCAACGAGGTGCATATTTTTATTTTATTTTTTGAGGGGTACAACGAGCTGCATATAGGAGGAGGTCCCTCTGCGTGCACGGCGCGAGCCGCGACGGAATATGCCCGCGGCCCCGTCTGCCGTCGCTGGCTTGGCATATGCCCCGAGATATTCCTAACTCTATTTTTCTGCGACGAATTCCCCGGCAAGTACTCCCGACTCCTGAGTAGTATGAGCAGCGACGCTCCCGCTCCCGATCCAGGCATGCACATGTGCTCTGCTACATCAGTGTCTGCCCGAAACCGCCGCCTTTTTCTATGACAACTCCGGCCGGCCGGACGGACGGACGGACGCGACCGATCCAGATCCCAGCTGCCATGCCATGCATCTCGCGGCAACTTCCAACGTGCGGCGTTTGCGCTGGTCTTTCTTGCCGTCAATACCGCCGTGGATCTGCCTCTGCCTGGCTGTGCAGATGCAGGAGCGGGATCTGGGGAGCGATTCGTGGGAGGTGGCAGGGCAGGTGAGACTTCCCCCGGAACGGCAAGGAGGGATCGAAATATGCGCATAGATCGGGACGTTTTGTACATGCCGATGCCGGGGGAAATGCGTGCCGGCATGGTCTGCCCGTCTGATCAAGTTGGTGCAGGTGCTGCTGCTGCTGCTGCTGGTGCCGGAATCGGAATTTAAAAAGCCCGGTCGTCTTTCTGGAATGGAAACGAGAAAAGAAAGCCCTGCTTCTCGTTGTTGGTGGTGGTGGTGAGTTGGTCGTTTTATTTTTATTATTTAAGCGAGGTTTGCTGTTGGGGTGTTGGTGACTGATCTGTTCTCATCTGATCACGGCTCAGTCGGTAGGTCACAACAACCGATGGGATGGGATGGGATGGGGATATCCATGCGATCGCGACGTCTACGGTGGTTCGGAGTTGCTCACAAATCAATCTCTCTCTCTCTCTCTCTTCTCACTCGTCGCTACTCACTACTACTACTTCCTTAAAAGCTTATACGCACTACTTTTAGAAACGGAGGGACTAATTAATAGGAGTGTCACACAACACAAGAGTGGTAGTGTACAAACTGAGGCTCCGTCTCTAGAACGTGCGCGCGCAGGCAGGCAGGCAGGCAGGCGCAGTGGTTTCTTTCCGTTTCCCGGCCAACAGTTCTAGTGTTCTACGGACTCGAGGTAAACAACGAACGAGCATGCATGCCATCAGTTTTCGTCTCTACGGGCGCAATGATATGATATGATAAATTGACAATCGTGCATCAGCATCGACCGATGACGGGATCCCAAACCCAATCCATGTTCCGCCTTCCGGCCACCAGTTTTCCACGTGAGGTAGTAAACAACGATCGGAAAAACTAAACATGCCATCCGTCTTCTATTCTACGTATGATATGACACCATTGCCATCGATGACACCCATCCATCTCGGCACGTTTGGTTACCTGCATCGTTTTTTGCCACTTTGCATACTCGTTCCAGTTGGGCCTAGCTGAGCATATACAGACTAAAAACCAACATCTGTATGTTGATTGGTTGCCTGCATCTCCTCTAGCCTGAATGTGCTAAAACGAAAGGCCTGTTGTTTGGTTGCGGACTTGTTTGAGAAAAAACACAAGTCCGATTGTTTGGTTACATCACTAGTAGAAAACAGGGCTTTGGTTCAGGCCTGCCCAGCCCATTAGTCCCGGTTCAGTCACGAACCGGGACCCATGGGGGCATACGTCCCGGTTCGTGCGCCCAGGGGGCCGGCCGGGCCTCGTGGGGCATTGGTCCCGGTTCGTCTGGACCCTTTGGTCCCGGTTCCAGACACGAACCGGGACCAATGGGCCTCGCTCCTGGCCCACATCCATTGGTCCCGGTTCGTGGGTGGAACCGGGACTAAAGCCCTTTAGTCCCGGTTCCACCCACGAACCGGGACCAATGTTGTGCCTATATATACCCCTCGCCCGCGAGCAGAGCACTCCACTGCTCTGTTTTTTTCTGGCCGGCGAGGGGAGGGCTTTGTGGTGCTCTAGCTTACCTCCTATGCATATGAGGTGTTCGATGAAATGCCCGAGCCACACTACTTAAGCTTTCTTCTCTCCAAACTCGACCTCCAAGCTCCATTTTCCTCAAGATTTGTCTAGGTTTAGTGGTCCGTCACGTCCCGTCCCTGTCTTCACCGCCGTGGATCGCCCGCGCCGATCTCGTCGCTGGCACCACCGTGGTGAGTCTCTTGTTCTTATCTTCTTTCTAAAAGAAAATAATTCTTACTTGTATGATTTAGATAGATACTTGTACAATTTTCTTACTTTTATTATTGTTTGTTATTATATAGTGCGATGGTTTTGGTATCCACCCCCGTCGGCCCTCGTCCTGTCTATGATTCAGATGTGGTATATATATTATATTTTATAACTATTTGGTTCATTTATTGTTTATGACAATTATGCCGACCAACGTGACATAGATTTTTTTATCTAGGAGGTATGTGAACCGGAAATTCCAACTGAACCTATTGTCGAGAGGTTAAATTTAGTTGAAGAAGAAAACAATTACTTGAAGGAAAAATTAAAAAAAAAATTGAGGAGGAGAAGATGATATTGGAGTTGCATGTTGCGGATGTCGTCGATGATCACAAGATCAAGATGGATGCAATGCGCTTCAAGATTAGAAAGTATAGAAAATATGCCATTCATACCGAGGCTTGGTATCATTATGCCGTTGGATCAATTGTTACCTTGGTTGCGATTATGATCGCATTTGTTGTTGCATTGAAATGTTTTACATAGTTTCAATAATGTATGGTTTAATTAGATGCTCTATAGAGCTATATGTTGTTCTATGAGAACTATGTATGTACTTTGGTTTTAATGTGATGATGAACTTCTATTAATTTGGTCACTTATCTATTCATGATGTTTTGTAATGGTTTTTGACACACTTAATTATATATAATACACGCAGATGAACCGGCAATGGATGTACGGTGACAGACGCACCTTCGAGTACATTAAGGGCATGCATAATTTTCTCGAAGTGGGTGAGGCAAACAAGCAGAATGGTTTTATGTGTTGTCCATGCCCTATATGTGGGAATACGAAGTCTTACTCTGATCGAAAAATCCTTCACACCCACCTGCTTTATAAGGGTTTCATGCCACACTATAATGTTTGGACCAGGCACGGAGAAATAGGGGTTATGATGGAAGACAGCGAAGAAGAAGAGGACGATGACAACTATGTGCCCCCTGAATACGGTGATGCTACAACGGGGGAAGCTGAAGATCAAGAGGAACCAGACGATGTGCCCGATGATGATCTCCGCCGGGTCATTATTGATGCAAGGAGACAGTGCGAAAGTGAAAAGGAGAAGCTGAAGTTCGATCGCATGTTAGAGGATCACCAAAAAGGGTTGTACCCCAATTGCGAAGATGGCAACACAAAGCTCGGTACCGTACTGGAATTGCTGCAGTGGAAGGCAGAGAATGTTGTGCCTGACAAAGGATTTGAGAAGCTACTGAAAAATATTGAAGAAGAAGCTTCCAAAGGATAACGAATTGCCCGACAGTACGTACGCAGCAAAGAAGGTCGTATGCCCTCTAGGATTGGAGGTGCAGAAGATACATGCATGCCCTAATGACTGTATCCTGTACCGTGGTGCGTACGAGGATTTGAACGCATGCCCGGTATGCGGTGCATTGCGGTATAAGATCAGACGAGATGATCCTGGTGATGTTGACGGCGAGCCCCCCAGGAAGAGGGTTCCTGCCAAGGTGATGTGGTATACTCCTATAATACCACGGTTGAAACGTCTGTTCAGAAACAAAGAGCATGCCAAGTTGATGCGATGGCACAGAGAGGACCGTAAGAAAGACGGGAAGTTGAGAGCACCCGCTGACGGGTCGCAGTGGAAAAAATCGAGAGAAAGTACCAGGCTGAGTTTGCAGGTGACCCAAAGAACGTATGGTTTGGTTTAAGCGCGGATGGCATTAATCCTTTCGTGGAGCAGAGCAGCAATCACAGCACCTGGCCCGTGACTCTATGTATCTATAACCTTCCTCCTTGGTTGTGCATGAAGCGGAAGTTCATTATGATGCCAGTACTCATCCAAGGCCCTAAGCAACCCGGCAACGACATTGATGTGTACCTAAGGCCATTAGTTGAAGAACTTTTACAGCTGTGGAATGGAAACGGTGTACGTGTGTGGGATAAGCACAGACAGGAGGAATTTGACCTGCATGCGTTGCTGTTTGTAACCATCAATGATTGGCCTGCTCTCAGTAACATTTCAGGACAGACAAACAAGGGATACCACGCATGCACGCACTGTTTAGCTGACACTGAAAGTATATACCTGGACAAATGCAGGAAGAATGTGTACCTGGGGCATCGTCGATTTCTTCCGACCAACCATCAATGTCGAAAGAAAGGCAAGCATTTCAAAGGCGAGGCAGATCACCGGAAGAAGCCCACCATGCGTACCGGTGATCACGTACTTGCTATGGTCAATGATTTACACGTAATCTTTGGAAAGGGTCCCGGCGGACTATCTGTTCCGAATGACGCTGAGGGACGCGCTCCCATGTGGAAGAAGAAATCTATATTTTGGGACCTATCCTACTGGAAAGACTTAGAGGTCCGCTCTTCAATCGACGTGATGCACGTGACAAAGAACCTTTGTGTGAACCTGCTAGGCTTCTTGGGCGTATATGGAAAGACAAAAGATACACCGGAGGCACGGGAGGACCTGCAACGTTGGCACGAAAAAGACGACATGCCTCCAAAGCAGTATGAAGGTCCTGCCAGCTACGCTCTTACCAAAGAAGAGAAGGAAATCTTCTTTGAATGCCTGCTCAATATGAAGGTCCCGTCTGGCTTCTCGTCGAATATAAAGGGAATAATAAATATGGCAGAGAAAAAGTTCCAGAACCTAAAGTCTCATGACTGCCACGTGATTATGACGCAACTGCTTTCGGTTGCATTGAGGGGGCTTCTACCGGAAAACGTTCGATTAGCCATTGTGAAGCTATGTGCATTCCTCAATGCAATCTCTCAGAAGGTGATCGATCCAGAAATCATACCAAGGCTAAGGAGTGATGTGGCGCAATGTCTTGTCAGTTTCGAGTTGGTGTTCCCACCATCCTTCTTCAATATCATGACGCACGTCCTAGTTCATCTAGTCGACGAAATTATCGTTCTGGGCCCCGTATTTCTACACAATATGTTCCCCTTTGAGAGGTTCATGGGAGTCCTAAAGAAATATGTCCGTAACCGCGCTAGGCCAGAAGGAAGCATCTCCATGGGCCATCAAACAGAGGATGTCATTGGGTTTTGTGTTGACTTCATTCCTGACCTTAAGAAGATTGGTCTCCCTTAATCGCGGTATGAGGGGAGACTGACTGGAAAAGGCACGCTAGGAGAGGACTCAATAATATGCAGGGACGGGCATTCTTGGTCTCAAGCACACTACACAGTTCTACAGAACTCTACCTTGGTGACCCCGTATGTCGATGAACACAAGAACATTCTGCGCTCCAAACACCCGAAGCAGTGTGACGACTGGATTACATATGAACACATCAGGACTTTCGGCAGTTGGTTGGAAACACGTTTCAGAGGTGACAACACTGTTTCTGATGAGCTGTACTTGTTGTCCAGGGGACCATCTTCGACTGTATTGACTTACAAAGGATACGAGATAAATGGGAATACATTTTACACGATCGCCCAAGATCAAAAGAGAACCAACCAAAACAGCGGTGTCCGCTTTGATGCAGCAACCAAGAGGGGAAAGGACACATATTATGGTTACATAGTGGACATATGGGAACTTGACTACGGACATGATTTTAAGGTCCCTTTGTTTAAGTGCAAATGGGTCAATCTGTCAGGAGGCGGGGTACAGGTAGAGCCACATTACGGAATGACAATAGTGGATCTGAACAATCTTGGGTACACAGACGAACCATTCGTCCTAGCCAATGATGTGGCGCAGGTTTTCTATGTGAAGGACATGTCTACCAAACCGAGAAAAAGAAAAGATAAGGAAGCGAATACATCATACGATGAGCCAAAGCGCCACATAGTTCTTTCAGGGAAAAGAGACATCATGGGAGTGGAGGGTAAGACAGACATGTCTGAAGATTATGAAAAGTTTCATGAAATTCCTCCCTTCAAAGTCAAGGCTGACCCAATCACCCTGTTAAGCGATGAAGAATATCCATGGTTACGGTGCAATAAGCAAAGGACACAAGCGAAGAAAAAGTGAAGTCAGAAAGGGTTGAAAATTGATGATATGGCTTTGAATGGTTCATTTTGAGCACACAAAAAGTCTGGAGTTCAAATAAGTTCAAAAAAAATGAAATCCCTTTGTAACAGATGAGTTTTTGTCCGAAACCCTGATACTTCGAAAGAGATTGTCCATTTTGTACATGAAGTGCATCCAGTTTTTGCCGTAACCCTCTCAACTTTTTAGCACATGCTATGTGGGTGAAATAATGATATCATGCCAATTTTCAACCTCTTCAGAGTTCATGTGAAGTGCTTTCAATTTCAGGGTCATTTAGCTCAAAAAAATCAGTAAATGCATGAAAAATAACAGATGAAGACAGAAAGGGTTGAAAATTGATGATGTGGCTTTGAATGGTTTATTTTGAACACACAAAAAGTCTGGAGTTCAAATAAGTTTAAAAAAATGAAATCCTTGTATGTAACAGATGGAGTTTTTGTCCGAAACCCTGATACTTCGAAAGAGATTGTCCATTTTGTACACGAAGTGCATCAGTTTTTGCCGTAACCCTCTCAACTTTAGCACATGCTATGTGGGTGAAATGATGATATCATGCCAATTTTCAACCTCTCAGAGTTCATGTGAAGTGCTTTCAATTTCAGGGTCATTTAGCTCAAAAAATCAGTAATGCAAGAAAAATAACAGATGAAGTCAGAAGGGTTGAAAATTGATGATGTGGCTTTGAATGGTTCATTTTGAACACACAAAAAGTCTGGAGTTCGAATAAGTTCAAAAAAATTTGAAATCCCTTTGTAAC
Source organism: Thinopyrum elongatum (assembly GCA_011799875.1). Taxonomy (NCBI): domain Eukaryota; kingdom Viridiplantae; phylum Streptophyta; class Magnoliopsida; order Poales; family Poaceae; genus Thinopyrum; species Thinopyrum elongatum. Next base: position 146,965,988 of record CM022303.1, read on the forward strand.
AGATGAGTTTTCGTCCGAAACCCTGATACTTCGAAAGAGATTGTCCATTTTGTACACGAAGTGCATCCAGTTTTTGCCGTAACCCTCTCAACTTTTTAGCACATGCTATGTGGGTGAAATGATGATACCATGCCAATTTTCAACCTCTTCAGAGTTCATGTGAAGTGCTTTTTAATTTCAGGGTCATTTAGCTCAAAAAAATCAGTAAATGCATGAAAAATAACAGATGAAGTTAGAAAGGGTTGAAAATTGATGATGTGACTTTGAATGGTTCATTTTGAACACACAAAAAGTCTGGAGTTCAAATAAGTTCAAAAAACTGAAATCCCTTTGTAACAGATGAGTTTTCGTCTGAAACCCTGATACTTCGAAAGAGATTGTCCATTTTGTACACGAAGTGCATCCAGTTTTTGCTGTAACCCTCTCAACTTTTATGAAACTCTAATAGCAAAAATAGTAAACTAAAAGAATGAACTAGAAAACTTTAATGAAACTCTAATAGAAAAAAGAATGAACTAGAAAACTTTAATGAAACTCTAATAGCAAAAGGAATCAACTAAAATTTATGCAACTAAAATTATCAAAGTATTTTCTGTTCAAAACATTAAAAGCAAAAAGAATTTTCATAAAGAACTTTTTTTGTTAGAAACTTTAATAGCAAAAAGAATTATCATAAAGATTTTTTTTGTTAGAAACTAAAATAACAAAAACTGTTTTTGAATATAATGATAAAACACAGTAATATTAAATAGCAGGAAAAAGAATCACTCCAAAATCTATTTTTATAGTAAAGTTAATCACAAACTAGTTATTCACACAAATTTCAAAGAATTCAAATTTAAACTATTCAAATTGGAAAACTAATGGCACTAACAGCAAGTTTATAATTTTTATTACCTAAATGCAAAAAGAATCACTGAAAAACAGTTTGTATTTTGTTGTAAGTAGAAACAAAATAAAATAAATAAAGCAAAAAAGAAAACAAAAAAACTAGAAAAAAATTAAAAAAATGCCACCTACTGGGCCACCACGGCCTGAATACGACTAGAAACCCATCCATGGGCCAGGATTCAGGCCCGCAGAGGCCCAGCAGGCCCACAAGCAAAGAGTAGCAGAGAAGGCCCGAAGGCCTGCAGTTGAGAGGAGCTCGAGAGGGTCGACGCAGCAGCGCTTATAAACCACTCTCGAGCTCTCTCAACTAGCGAGGTGGGACTAAACATCCCACCGCACCGCGCCAGCGCAAGGCCATTGGTCCCGGTTGGTAGCACCAACCGGGACGAAAGGGGGGCATTGGTCCCGGTTGGTGGAACAAACCGGGACCAATGCCCCCTCCTTTGGTCCCGGTTCGTGCCACCAACCGGGCCAATGGTGTCTGTTTCCCGCCCTTTGGGCTGCTGAAAAGAGACCTTTGGTCCCGGTTGGTTGCACGAACCGGGACCAGAGGGGGGTATTGGTCCCGGTTTGTGCCACGAACCGGGTCCAATGTTTCGTCTATATAAGCAAACACTTACAAATTTTCTCCAAAATCACTTCTTCTCCTGCAAGAAAGGGAACAAGCGCAGTGAAGAAAGCTCCAAGAAGAAGCCAGACCCCGCCGCCGACGACGACGCCGACGCCCGCCGGCACGACGCCTCCGCTGTGAGCAGCGCGCCCTCCCCGCCGTCGCGTTGATTTTTTTTATATGCTTATATATATATATATATATAATATATATATATATATATATATAATGTTTCTTTTTAATGTATGTATGTAGTATTTTTTGTATGCATGTATTTATTTTTTAAACTTTTTATATGTATGGAAAAGAGGAAGAAGGAAGAAGGGAGAAGAAAAAGAAGGAGATGAAAAAAGGGGAGAAAAAAGAGAGAAGAGGAGAAAAAAAAGAAGAAGCAGAAAGAAGGAGAAGAAGAAGAAGAAGAAGAAGAGGAGAGGAGAGGAGGAAGAGAGAAAAAAAGAGAGGAAGAAAAAAAAAAAAGAGAGAAGGAAGAAGGAATAGAAAAAAAGGAGAAGAAGAAGGATAGAAAAAAAAAAGGAGACACGACACGAAGGAATAGAACAAAAAAGGAGAAGAAGAAGGAATAGAGGTTCTATTCTTCTTCTTCTTTCTCCTTTTTTTTTGCTATTCTTTCTTCTTTTTTTGTTCCTTCTTTTGTTTTATTTTATATTCTTAGTCGGCCTTGTGTTTTATTCCTCTCGTCTTGTAATTTTCGGCACGAGGAGTTTGGGTCGACCACCTCAGAGGATGGGGAAAGGTAGGGACGGGAGAAGGAGGAAGGTGTCGAGAGGAGACTCGGCGGGAAGGCGGGAAAAGGTGAGAGTGCAACGGGTCAGAGGGTCGAGGCGCGATAGGGAGAGGGTGGGAGTAGGGGGGTAGAGTGAGAACGAAAGCGAGCGGTCGAGGGTCGGGGCGGCGAACGAACAGGTTTCGAGTGCCTTGTGCAAAGTATTGAACGGGAAAAGAGAACACAAGAAAAAGACAGACCAGGCTGAAGACAGAAGAGAAAGAAGCGAGAGAGAGAGAGGGAACAGAAGAATGAGGATGGCGAATTGCTTCGGGGAGTAAAGCTAGGGGCGAGGAGTAGGGAGGGGGAGTGAGCGGGAGAGCTACTCCTCACTTTTTTCTTCGTCGCCTCTGTTTTTTCCTTTCTCTCCTTTCTTCATTTTTTTAGGGTTGTCAAACCGAGCGGGGTCGAGGGTCGGGAACTAGGGTAGAGGGTCGGGGTCACCGAGGGGTCAAAGGTCGTCGAAGGTTCGAGGGTCGAGGTCGTCGAGGGGTCGGGGTCGAGGAACGCGAGCGGTCAAGGGTCAGGCGGCGGAAGGTTCGAGGTTGCCTGTGTCAAAGTATTGAACGGAGAAGAAAAGAAAAAAAAAGAGGAGAAGAAGAAGGAATAGAGGGAAGAAGAAAAAATAGATTAAAATTTTTAATCTTTTTCTTCTTCTCCTCTATTCCTTCTTATCTCCTTTTTTTTTTCTTCTCCTCTTTTGTTTTTTCTTCTTCCTCCTCCTCTTAATTTTATTGGGAACGAGGGTGTCGAGGATCGCTGAGCGGTTCGAGGGTCGGGAACTAGGGTAGAGGGTCAGGGTCACGAGGGGTCGAGGGTCGCCGAAGGTTCGAGGGTCGAGGGTCGTCGAGGGGTCGAGGGGTCGAGGAAAGCGCTCGAAGCGGTCGAGGGTCGGGGCGGCGGAAGGTTTTAGGTTGCCTGTTACTTTCGCCTAATGATGAAGACATGGTTTTGTTGGATCCTTTAACACTAGACAAACGTGACAGGAGGGGGTCGAGGGTCGGGAACTAGGGTAGAGGGTCGTGGATCGCCGAGCGGTCGAGGGTCGTGAACTAGGGTAGAGGGTCGAGGGTCGCCGAGGGATCGAGGGTCGAGGGTCGTCCAGGGGTCGAGGGTCCAGATTTATCAAGAATGCCCCCATTATGGATGTGCACAAGTTGATCCAATTTTTTTCTGATCTCATCTATATATATATATATATTCTTCTATATGTCACGTTGTCTGTCAAAGTATTGAAGAAATCCATGGCTTCATCATTTGCCAGAAGTAACAGGCATATGATGCTACGAAGCTCTTCAAAGTTGTTTTGGAACGGAGTTCCTGATAGAATAATTCGCCTTTTGGTACGAATTTCAGCAAAGGCCTTCCAAATAGCGATATTCGGAAGGCTCTTGCTGAACTTTGTACCAAAAAGCGAATTATTCTATCGGGAACTCCGTTCCAAAACAACTTTGAAGAGCTTCGTACCATTATACGCCTGTCATTTCCGGCTAATGATGAAGTCATGGTTTTCTTGAATTCTTTGACACTAGACAACGTGACATATAGAAGGGTAGATGAGATCAGGAAAAATATGGACCATTTTCTGCACATCCAGAATGGCGTCATTTTGTTAAATCCCTTGTCGGTCCGGACGTCGGACATTCATGAGAGAGGCGGTCCGACCCAAACCCTAGAAGCGTTGTCGAGGCCACCCCAAACCCTAGAAGCGTTGCCTAGGCCACCCCAAACCCTAGAAGCATTGTCGAGGCCACCCCAAACCGTAGAAGCGTCGAGCTAGCTAGGTCTACGTTTGCACTAATATATCCATCTGTCATGTTTGTATATTAATTGCCATGTTGTAATATTTGCAGAAACTATAGAGCACCGAGACATCGAAGCAGAACAGTTGTTGGGGGACATAATCCTCGGCGGAGGTGATGTCTTGTCGTATCTCAACGACACCGATGGTCTGGAAGGAGAGGGTGAAGCAGGCTCCGGTGATCGAACAATGGAGGTGGAAGGACATGATTATGATGGCTCCGGTGACGGAATGCCGATGGAAGAAGGAGACCGTGATGACTGCTCCGGTGAGCGAACGGAGGAAGGAGATGTTGCAAAGTCCGGCGAGGTATATATATTAATTAAGCCTGTGCTGACTAGCTAATTGATGCATTAATTGTTTTGGTATGTACACATATTAACTCTCTTCTTTCTTCTTTTCTAGCCCTCCGGATCGAGCCAAACTTCGGTAACGAGACGAGGCCCGAAGAAAAGGTTGCACCAAGATGAAAGGTTCACGATCACAGCAATCAAGGGCGATGGCCAACCGATTGAACCTAGCCAGACCAAGAAAGCATTTTCTGCTCAGTGCGGGGTTCTTGTTAGGGACATGATCCCGATCAGCATCCACCAATGGAATAAGCCTAAGAGCGAAGACCCTCAAGTGTCTTTTGTCAACGATAGACAGAAAGATGATCTTTGGACCGCACTGAAGGCAAATTTCACCCTACCGCCAGAGGAGGATCCGGATAAGCCAGTTATAGAGCCATTGGTCAAGGCTCATGCTCTTAAGAAGATGGCAGATCTATTCAGGAGGTGGAAGAATGAGTTGAAATCAACGTTTGTCGACAAAGGGAAGACTCCAGAATTCACCGGCCGATTTGAGAAGATAAGAGATCACTGGCCCGCATTTGTGGCCCACAAGACATCGGAGAAGAGTAAGAAGATGTCAGCGACAAACAAGAAAAATGCTGCAAAGAAGGAGCATCACCATCGCACGGGGTCAGGTGGCTACCTCAAAGCCTGGCCGTTGTGGGACAAGGCTGAGAAGGACCTGCTTGATAAAGGGGTCGAACCAGAGACATTGAACTGGCGAGGCCGTTCAAGGACTTGGTTCTTCGGGGTTGGGGGAACCTTGGACCCTGAAACAGGGAAGTGCCGTTGGACGAAGGAGCAACTTGAAATACCCGTCAAGAAGCTTCAGAAGTATATCGCCGCAGCGCAGCAAGGGACGTTCGTTCCCGACAGAGAGAACGACGAGCTCACATAGGCCCTCGAGAATCGTGATTACCCAGGACGAACACGAGGCACGGCAGGCTCCGTTGCGTGGAAGGTTGGGTTTCCCAGCGCAGGCGGTTACAAAACCCGGGAGAGGAGGAGGAAAGTGGAGCAGACCGAACTGCAGAAGCTGAATGCAAGGGTACAAGCGCTAGAGCAACAAGCACTACTAGTTCAGAGCCAGCGACCTGCCGGAGCTACCCCAGAAGCTACCCCACCATCTCAGCGGAGAAGCAGCGTGGCTTCCACCGAGCTCCTTCAGCAGTCTGACTTCACGGCTCCCAGCTACCCCGTGGATGCTATCACGGAGGCTCAAGATTGCCACCTTATGACGCAATGGCAGCACCTCAAAGTTAAGGCGGCTGTCGGCTCTGTTGCATCTCCTCAACCCGGCGCAACTTTTCACTGCCTTCCGATTCCACAAGGCTATGCTGTTGTGATGGTCGATGAAATAACGGAGGGATTTGAGGAGCTCGAGCTTGACCACCCTACCGGTGAAGGGGAGACTCAGCTGGGTCTTGCTCTGAAGACTCCATGTCTATGGCGGAAGGAGCTCATCAACCTTCCGAACTGGACGCTTCCTCCTCCTCCTCTGGCGAGTCAGGGCACTGCGCCTCCTCCTCCTCCGGCGAGTGATCAGGGCAGTCCGCCTCCTTCTCCGGCTGCTCCGGCGCGTGGCGGCACTCCGCCTCCTTCTCCGCCTGCGCCGGCGCATCCGAGCAGCCCGCCTCCTTCTCCGCCTCGTCAACAACAGCGGAAGACAGCCGCCGCAGCTCCGGCTGCTCCAGCGCGTCGTAGCACTCCGCCTCCTTCTCCGCCTCGTAAGCAACGAAGGAAGACAGCCGCAGCCGCTCCGGCGTCTAGCAGTACAGCCAGAGGCGGGAGGCAATACATATTCGGTCCATCTCTCAAGCCTCTAGAGAAGTTACCATACGAGATGACCGAGGAGGAAAACGCGGAGATCTGTCAAGCCCAAGTGAAGGACTTTTTTGCAAAGAAAAATCCACCTCCGGAGGAGAAGATAGATCCGGTGAAATTGAAGTGCACTTTGAAGAACCTGAAGCGACCACCACCGCCTCCGCCGGATGACAACCATGTCCGCGCTCTTAAAAAGGCAGTGGAAGGAGCGCGCTGGTCGGGAACTACTTCAAGTGACAAAAGGTTACAAGAACGAAGAAGTGGGAACAAAATTCCCCAGCTCGGCAAACAGGCAAACCAATCGTGCCCCCCGCTCAAGGTGTCTAGCGATATTGTCGCAAATCTGCCGGGGATGCTGCCCGGTACCAATCCTGATGATTACCTGCCCGACGATGCACATTTTGATACAATGGAGGTGGACGAACACAAATACCGGTACGGGAAGCCTCTCGTGAGACCTGGTGATCCTCTAACAACGATGATGCGAAGATTCCATAAGTGGTACATGGACACCTGCAAGTCTCGGAAGGATATTTTGACGCTGAGAGTTAAAGAGGAGCACGACCTCATTGGAATTGATCTGTTGTCTGTTCCATTTGAGGAGTTCTTCCAGTTTTTCAATCAAAAGGACCTCGATAAAATAATCATCACTTGCTACTGTCTGTAAGTACTATACTTCTGTAATTAAGTCTTTATATATAGCTCAGCTCTTTCATTGCATGTATATATAATTAACCTCACTATATTATGCAGATTGAAGATCGTCGAATGCAGAAATGCACAAATCTATGATGTTGGATTCATTAACACAAATCTCATAGATGAATGGACGGTTAAATATAATGCGAAAGAAACCGAGGCCAACTTGCTACAATCGTTGCTTAAAAATCAAAACAAAGATAAAATACTCTTTCCTTACAACTTCAAGTGAGTGTTACTGTCTTCTGCATATTCGGTTTCCATTATTACTCGAGGTTATAGTAATGTAATTGATGAGTTATGCATGTGTGCGCAGCTTCCACGTTATTCTCCTAGAGATTAAGCTTGAGCAGGGACTAGTAACCGTCTTAGACTCAAGACGAAAAGATCCCAAGGAGTATGCGGCCATGACTGAAATGCTCCAGAAGTAAGTTCAATCGATCATTATCGCACCATATCGGCAACTTTGTTCATTTCCTGATATCAAGTAATTATTTTCTTTGTCTCGCAGGGTTTGGAAAGTGTTCACCGCAGAAGCTCCGGGACTGCCGGGGGAGCTGCGATTTACACACCCGAAAGTAAGTACTACTAGCTAGTTCCGCGCATCTCCCATTGATTCTAGCTAGTTTCATCAATACCATTTATAATGCTTGATTATCAGTTTGATTGACCTCTATTTCTCGTAAAGTGGTTGTGGCAGGAAGGCGGGAATAATTTTTGTGGATACTACGTTTGCGAGTACATCTACAACGTGACGACCTCTAAGCGGGGCTACTCTGAAAAACAATATGAAGTGCATAAGCAATAATATTCACAATTTTATTTTATTACCATCATTTGTGTTGATTTTCATTCATATATATGTATTGACCCCCTTCTTCAAATTAGATTTGGCAGATACGGGATGAACTCCTACCACAAGATCGCATAAAAGCAATTCAAGAGGAATTGGCGGGATTCTTTCTTGACCACGTCATCAATCCAGCCGGAGAATACCATGTGGAACTTGACATCACATGTTAGGGATTGTAAGAGATCTTATATTGTATATATGTAGCTAGTAGCGTCGGATAGATATACTAAAACTTGTTGTTCGACCAATCTCTCGGAGAAGGAGGAGGTCGATCACTTCTCTCTGTATATGTTCATGACGATCTTGTGTACTTAATGGTTTCCTTCATTTGCTTACTAGCTAGCGTGTCGAGTCCTCTCTATAGACGTATAGTACGTAGCGTCGACCAAGCACGGAGATAAGAGAGGACACTTCTCTCTATTAGCTAGCTAACACAATATATGAAACCCCTAAATAACCCTACAAAACCCCCAACCCCCCCCCCCCCCCTCTTTCAAAACAAAAAACAAAAACCCCAGTCCTGAGCTGCTGACGCGTGGATGCTTACAACCGGGACTAAAGGCCCTCCGCATGGGGCTAGCGCGAGTGGCATGTGGAGCCACATCTGTCCCGGTTCGTAAGCGAACCGGGACTAAAGGTGTTGGGCTTTAGTCCCGACCCTTTAGTCTCGGTTCCAGAACCGGGACAAATGGGTCTCTGGAACCGGGACAAATGGGCCTTTTTCTACTAGTGCATCCAGAACAGTTGTGTGATAACCTCCTACTCGATATGGTGAGGTTACCAAAGACACACATGAACTAGTAAGAACTAAACTAGTAGCAACAGAACAATCTTGCAGAAGTGGTTTGGTCCTGACTCCTGATGGAAGTGGCCATAGTTCCTCCGCTTGGGGCTTGGATGATCCAACACTTGCATTTCGTCCAATAGAGGCACATCCTCCTTGCCCTTCTCTAATGGTGGCACCACCTCCTTGCCCTTCTCCAATGGTGGCACCACCTTCTTGCCCTTCTCCATCTGCATTATGAACAGCACGCATATCAATGGTCAGCATTCATTCATATCGGCCTAACGCTCCTATATTAACCCACCCCACTAACCCAGCAGCGCACTCAAACCCCCTCTGTTTTACCACCTCTCCTCGGCATGAACTCTAAATCCAACCCCAACCCTTTTCCCTGGGGCATTGGATGGAGGGCATTCTTCCTTGGGTGCTCGCTCGGTGACCGCAAGAAGTTCGAGAACACCATGGAAGTGTGCTCGAACTTCAGCAGCATCGATGACATGCACAAGGAGGCCGACGCTGTGATGAAGAAGGCTACGTCGGACGAGCTGAAGGCACTGGTTCCGGACCCAGCCAAGGGCGCGATGTCAGTGGACATCCTGCGCTGGGCCATGAATCAGGCAGACTCCGGCGACGCTTGATGGGCCAAGTACAGTCAGTACAAGGCGCCTCAAGACCAGCGTGCCGCGACGTACTGGAGTTGTACTTTCGGGTCACCGGAGTCCGACAACGACGAGGTGCAGATGGTGGCCAGGGCGCCGGCAGCAGGCGACCATGCAAGACCCATCGTTCTTGACGAAGACGATGAGGACAAAGCCGATGAGGAAGAAAAGAAGATGACTATGCCCCCCTCGCCGCTTGACGCGACTCCAGGGTCGCCGCGGCTAGACAATCCAATCCCCGCCCCCGATGTAATCGAAAAATAACCTATGAGCCGTAGATGCAGAATCGATTGATGTCAATCCTCCCCCCACCCCCCCCCCCCCCGCGGATGTGTTCAATCCCCTCCCTAACTCTTCAATCGCGTGCTCTAATCGAATCTAGCCCGAGTCGAAAGCAGTGAATGTACAGAGAGGACGAGGTCTTACCGCCATGGCCGATGCGCTCCGGTGGAGGTCTGCAGTCGCTCCGGTGGTTGCCGCCGCCGTCTTGGATCGATTCGCAGTACAGCTCAGGTGGTCGCCACCGTCGCCGCCGCCGGTGTGAGTGGGGAAGAGGGAAGAGAGCGGTGAGGGGGGGGGGGGGGGGGGTTGAGGGTAATTTATGACGATGCGTCTGGAAGCAACGCGACGTCTCGGGACCGCACCCACATGTGCAACCGCCCACGCCCACGTGCGTAGGGTTGCATCGCTCGGGCGAGGAAAAACAGCTGATTTAAGCGTTCTCAGGGATGCAGGCCCAGAGATGCTTTAATGTTCGTGCTATGCAGGCCCAACAATGAATGCGGATAATTAAATAGGCTTTTTTCTTCCCGCGCGGGCTTGACTAAGATATATGCGGTCAACCAAACACATCCCTCATGTTCTCATCATCATGACGGCCCGGATGCACAGACCAACTCCATCTCCTGCTCCTTCTGCAACGAATGCACCATCTCCCGGTGGCCGGGTAGCGTACGAAACAAGGGTGCTGGAACGGCCGGACGTGGACAGCTCGATCGCGGCGGCAGGTGGGAGGGCAAAGGCACGGCACGGACACACGAATGATTGCGTTGCCGTGTGCGCGCGCCGCTGCTTTCTTTCTCCGGCCTACGTACGTACGCACGTCGGTGGTACGTGCAACATTTTTTCTTTTTGGAACTGTGGTACGTACGTACGTGCGTGCGACTTTTGCAAGTTGGCGCACCCCGACGATGCATGGATGGGTGTCCGCTTGGCGGTTGCGGCGGGCGAGCCGTGACCACGTACGTTACCCTCTCGCCTCAGCGGCGGTCGACCGTGATCGGTCTGTCTGGCGACCATGCCACGTTTGGAAGTGTCGGGGGCAGGGCAGGGCACGGTGGGGAGCCTGCCGCCCGCCTGCCCGGCCCCGGGATGTGGCTCTCCATCGGTTGCAGTTTTCTACGGAGCCGGACAACCGACGGCTGCGCGCCCACGTGAGGCCTCTCCCGCGGACACATGCCCGCGGCCCGTCCGCGCCAAATCGTCATATCAATGATCACCATCTGTCATGTAGAGCGCGCGTTATATAGATATATGTACACGGCGGAGGCATTGCGCAAGCACAAAGTCGTCATATCTCAGCCTTCATCAAAAGAATTTCATGTTTTCTCGTTCAAACACTTTGATTGCCACCAAAATTTAACCTTTGACACATCAATGCAAGCAATGGACATAGTCTTTGACAAATTTGAATGAAGGCGACATGCCCAAATCACATGCCGTCATTGTGTGCACCATCCCATTTTCGTCGGCATTTGCAACGTTCCCTCCTTCGACGTGTGCATTGGGCTCTTCTTCGAGGTTCCTCGAACATACGTATGATGATATCCCGCGGCTTCGCCCAAAGTTATCGAGCCACTCGATCCATTGTGCTCGGATCCATCATGATGAACTGATTCTTGGTGTTCGTGCGGTTATCTCTCGCCCGATTCGCCTTAATTTGGAGCCTACGCGACCCCATCTCGGTCTTAAGTTGGAGCCTCTTCTCCTCAATGGCTGATGCAGTTTGCTCTCTTGCATAGCCTTCCATCTCGCCTTCTTCTCTTCACTCTTCTTCTCCTCCATCTCTAGCTTTTCTTGCTTCCTCCTCTAGCCGTATTCGTTTCTTGCCTTCATCAACTCATTCGTCTCTTGAGCTTCTCATTTTCTCTCTTCCTCCCGTCAGGCCGACCCGTGCTAGCTTGTGGAATGGTACTTCTAGGCACATTCCCTTTTCTCTTGATCAACATCACCCGCGCTGCCGTCCATCTCCGGAGAGGAATTGGCGCCCTTTATAGATTTTTGACTACCGCCGTCATTCCTCATCTTCTACTTCTTATGCTCTTCCAACAAATCCCAACAATGTTGGAGGAAAAATGGTTTGTCCTTCAACTTGGCCATTTGTCTGTACCTCTCTTAGGCTATGTAATCCTAAAAAAACAAATGCACAAATTGATGATAATTCTCAAAGTAATGGAAATATGACAAACAGAAAATAACAACATTGCTTACATAATGAGCAATGGTAGAATCGCTAGGAGAAGCGTGCTTCACTTGCTCCGTACAACCCGCCCAACGGCTGCACATCTCTTCAATTGTACATCATTGGTTTGTGAAAGATTCCCGGCTACGTTTCGATCTCCACCCAAGATGAAATATGTCCTCGATTCACGTCCAATACTTCTATGTCGATCAATCCCTCCGGTGATCGCATTGAGACGGTCGATTCCCCCAAATTTAGAAAATCATCGCTAAATCAAAAACATTGCACATTTGCCAACAATTTTGCATGATCGCCTCACATTCAATCGAGGACACTATCTGAGGGAAATACTATCTGCTACTATAATACATCACCCTTTCTCTTCGGGGAATCCCAACACTATCACAAATAGCACTCATCAAATCAGGAGATACCTAGTTCATCGAGTCAAGATTTATTTGCAATTTCTGAACCTACCATTCCAGTGGAACACCTTGAAAATCCTGTGGAGGACAACAATGAAATATCTAAAGGGAGCAAGATAGGCAGAGGACTGTGAAGTCCTTTGGTGATGATTTTATTGTGTACCTTATAGATGAGAGGCCTATGCATCTGAAGATGCTGACTACTGAAAGGAAACTGTCCATAGTGAGATGGGTTCCATCTTGGCTAATGAAACATGGGAGATCACTGATCGTCCTTATGGGTGCAAACCCATAGGATACAAATGGGTATTCAAAAAGAAGCTTAGGCCTGATGGTACTATTGAGAATTACAAGGCACGGCTCGTAGCCAAGGATTATACCCAAAAGAAAGGTGACTTCTTTGATACTTACTTACCCATGGCTCAATTGACCACTGTTCGAGTACTACATTCACTAGCCGCCTCACACGGTCTTCTCGTTCATCAAATGGATGTTAAGACTGCTTTATTAAATGGAGAGTTGGATGGGAAAATTTACATGGAACAACCATATGGGTCTGTAGCGGACGGTGAGGAAGGAAAGGTTAGCAAATTGCTAAACTCTTTGTATGGGCTTACGCAAGCACCTAAGCAGTGGCATGCGAAGTTTAAAAAAATTACTGGAGAATTTGTAGTAAACGAAGCTGACAAATGTGTGTACTATCGCGATGGTGGGGGCGAGGGAGTTATTCTCCGCTTGTATGTCGATAACATATTGATTTTCGGGACAAATCTGAATGTTATTAAGGAAGGCAAGGATTTCCTATCTCATTGTTTTGAGATGAAAGATTTAGGAGTAGCTGATGTTATTCTAAACATCAAGTTGTTGAGAGATGATGATGATGATGGGATTACATTGCCTCAACCTCACTATGTGGAAAAGATCTTGAGTCGCTTTGGCTATAGTGACTACAAGCCCTCACTACTAGGGAAAACTTTATACACAGAGGTATAGCAGCAGCGCTGGTCAAAACTAAGCGCTACTGCTACTTAGTAGTAGCGCTCGTCACAAAAGCATGCCACAACTATAGTTGTAGCAGTAGCGTCTCTGCGCAAAACAGCGCTACTACTATAATTCTCACACTGTTGCCGGTAGGCTAGGAATAGTAGTAGCGAGCCTGTGTGAAACACGCTATTGCTAAGTGCGTTGTAGCAGCGTGTTTCTATGGTAGAGCGCTACTGCTAAGAAAAAGAAAATAAGTAGAAAAATTAATATAAAAATAAATGAAAATGAAAGAAATAGAAAAAGGAGAAATGAAAAAAAGAAAAAGAAAACAAAAAGGAAAATAGAGGAGAAAGGCATAGCAGTAGCGTTTGTTCTCACAAAGCGCTATAGCTACTTTAGCAGTAGCGCTTTTCTGGTCACGCGCTATAGCTAAGTTCCTTAGATAAAAGGAAAAGAAAAAGGAAAATAAATAGCTGCTTCCAGTAGCAGTAGCGCGTTTTAGTGGAAAGCGCTATAGCTACCTTGGCTATAGCGCGTTTTCCTTGCCAGCGCTACTGCTAGTTTGACTTAACCACACGCGCGGGCTCAAAATTTTGCTAAGTCCTTTTCCCCCTCTCCCCTTCTCCCCCCACCCTCGCCCGCCGTTGACCTGTCGCCGTCGTCGATCGCCCCTGCGCCCGAGCCGCGCGCCCCCGGAGCCACACCCTCGTCCGTTCCTCGCCACCCCTGCTCCCTCGTCGCCCCTGCCTCCGTCACCGTCACCGGAGCCGCGCGCCATCGCCGCCACCGGAGCCGCGCGCCCCCGGAGCCAGCTCGTCCTCTCCTCGCCGCCCGTGCCTCCCTCGACGCCCCTGCCTCCCCGCAACCGTTCCCCCGAGCCACCCTCAACGCCCTCCTCTCTGTAAGCCCCACCCCTCCTCTCTAGGTTAATTAACTTAGGCGAATTTAGTTATGAGCCCTAGGAATTAGCAGTAGTGGTACTAGTAGATGTTAATTAGATTAACTTAGGTTAATTAGGTTAGGGCAGTAGAGCAGCAGCATATAACAGGACCCTAGGAATTAACTTAGGTTAATTAGGTTAGGGCAGTAGTGGTACTAGTAGATGTTAATTAGATGTTTTTTAGTTAGGGAAGTAGGGTTTTACTAGGTTAATTAGGTGAAGTTAAATGAATGACCTAAATGAATGAAATTAGTAGTTAACTGAATTTTTAGGACAAATTTGTATATGCTTAAGTACTTAACTAAATATTATTTTTAGGACAAATTTGTATATGCTTAAGTAGTTAACTAAATATATTATAGGGTTGTATATATAGTTGCTTAAGTACTTATATAGTTGTTCTGCACCCAATGTATGCTTAAGTAGTTGTATAATTCCTAGGGTTCATCAATGGGTGCTTAAGTAGTTGTAGATGCTTAAGTAGCTAGCTAGGGTTCATCTAATTAGTTAGTACTTGTAGATGCTTAAGTACTAGGGCAGTAGGGTTTAACTAGATGTTAATTAGGGCAGTAGGGTTTATTTTAGAGAAAAAATTCAGTATAAAAATATAAATTTCTATCAGTGCTGCAAGTGTACTAGGTTCCTAATTTTTACTGATTTTTTATTATGACAGAAATTTAGGACATAATTTGAATTGAGTTCTAGGGTTCATAATTTGAAATTTGTGTAGATTTTCTTGAAGTGTCAAACATTGAAGTGGTCATGATATATGCAAATTCCTCAATTGTGTTTGCTCATGTTTATCTACTGTTGTAGTTGCTCATGTACATGTTCTTAAGTGGTCCTGTTATATGCAACATTGAAGTGGTTCGATTGTGCCCAAGTGGCCTTTTGTTGTTTGCAGGGAATGATTCCGAGTGGCCTATGTTTTGCCGGAATGTTGATTCATAGTGATAGCTCTTCTCGGGTATATCATTGTTTAGATGGATGACGATGTAGTTGCAAGTAATCGAGACTTGTATCGCTATTTTCGAGATGATGACGAGAGACCACTTTGTGTTGGATGATGATTATGATGATGACATGATTTGATGAGACTATTTGTATGTATATGCTATGATTACATTTGTATGTGTATGATATGCTAGAGATTATTGTATAAAGCCCTAAACAAAATTCAGCAGCACAAAATATGGAGCAGAAAAAAAAATTCAAAAACTAATAACAGTAGCGCGGGGTATGGCTTTAGCAGCAGCGAGTTCTTAGCAGTAGCGCTCTTTGTTCAAGGGTGCTACAGCTATTAGCAGCAGCGCGTGTTGGAGACCGACGCTGCTGCTATCCCTCGATAGCAGTAGCGCGGGTCAAACCGCGCTACTGATAAGAGTTAGCTGTGGCGCCGCATCAGTAGCGCGGCCACCCGCGCTACTGCTAGGCTTTTCCCTAGTAGTGCCTCTCTAACACCTTATGATGCTAGCGTGTTGCTTCGGAAGAATCTAAGAATTGCTAGAGATCAATTGAAATACTCTCAGATTATTGGCTCGCTTATGTATTTAGCTAGCGCCACAAGACCCGACATCTCTTTCGCTGTTAGCAAACTGAGCTGATTTGTTTCAAAACCGGGAGATGATCATTGGAAAGCTATATAGAGAGATATGTGTTATTTGAAAGACACTGTGAATTATGGAATTCACTATGCTGGGTACCCGAAGGTGCTTGAAGGGTATATACTATATAGTGACTCAAATTGGATCTCTGATGCTGATAAGTTAAAGCCCACGAGCGGATATGTATTCACTCATGGAGGTGTCGTTGTTTCTTTGAAGTCTTGCAAGAAGACCATCTAAACGGGGTCAACAATGGAAGCAGAACTCACAACACTAGATCCAGCAACGGTCGAAGCAGATTGGCTTCGTCGACTCTTGAATGGCTTGCCAGTTGTTGAGAAACATGTACCAGATATCCTTATGAACCGTGATAATCAAACCGTGATCGCAAAAGTGAGTAGCTCAAAGGATAACATGAAGTCATCAAGACATGTTCAGAGAATATTAAAGTCTATCAGGAAAATGAGAAACTCTGGCGTTATTGCATTGGATTATATACAAACATCTAAAATCTGGCAGATTCTTTTACTAAGGGTCTATGACATAATGTGGTAGATAATGCATCGAAGGATATGGGTATGAGACCCACAATATAAGTTGTTCACATGGTAACCTACTATATGTGATCGAAGATGTCGTGAATTAGAATTGGAAGACAAGCTGCTGTTCAACTCAGAGGAGAGTATCCTTACTATTAATAATACCAGTCCATGAAGATGCAATACCCTCGTAATCTGCATGGTAGCTAGATGTTTATCTTAATATGTTTTGAGTGGCTTATTTAAGCAGAGATGTTGTCTTGCAGAACATCTTTTGAAGAACACACCTATATGAGTCTGATTTTAAATGTCGTAATCTATGAGCGTGGGGTGCTCTCTAGTAAACTCATGAAAGGTCTCGGAGTATGACGCATAAGCTCCACCCGCGAGGAAGTTCCATGGTAGCCTAGTATCGGTCAAGACTTTGTGTGAAGCTAGATTTGCAGAAAACTTGCAGTTCAAGGCCTAGTCAACTGTTCAAGTTGCTTACTAGTGTAGCATAGAGTTCTAGGTGGAAGTTCAACTTAACAGTCTCCACTACAATACCTGTATATAAACAGTGTTTTGGAACCAAAGAAAAATATTGTATGCCTATGGGATCTGATGGGAATTGCTGGAATTTGGTCTATTTTGGGCCAGTCCAATAGTCATTTTTAGAATTCCTAATAAATCCTCGAGGCCCACTTACCTCATTCACGCAAGGCAAGAGGTGGGACTAAAATTTAGTCCCATACTGCTATCTTAATAGGAGTTCACTACTCGGGAAAACCTTATACATGGAGGCTTATCAGTAGCGCCGGTTATAGAGATGCGCTACTGCTACTTAACAGTAGCGCGTGGTTACCAAGGGCGCTACTGCTACCTTCATAGCAGTAGCGCGGCTCCACGAAAATGCGCTAGGACTCTTATAGCCACACCTTTGCCGACAGGCTAGGTATAGTAGTAGCGTCGTTCGAGATCACGCGCTACTGCTAAGCGAATAGTAGTAGCGCATTTTCAAGGGACCGTGCTACAACTAATTTTGTACTGTGCCACATGGCGGGCCCCACTTAGCAGGAGCGCGGCTGGTGTGATGACCCTGGCTTAATCGTGCACTAATCATACACGCAAATGCACACAATCAAGCCTAGGACTCACTTGAAAATATCACAACACAACTCTAAAACATAAATAAAGTCATACAAGCTTTATATTACAAGCCAGGGCCTCGAGGGCTCGAATACATAGCTCGATGGCATACAAGTGTCAGCGGAAGCATCAGATATCTGGGTACAGATATATTACAGAAAAGGAGATAAGCCTCTAGAAAGGCGGGGTAAAATAAAATACTACGATCGAAAGGTGTAGGCATCCTGCCTAGGACCCTCCGAATCCTACTCCTGGTCGTCCGTCCGCTCCTCGTAGTAGTACTCGCCAGGAGGGTAGTAGTAGTAGCCGTAGTCGTCGACGGGGGCAGCTATCTCAGGGGCTCCGTCATCTGGCGGCGTCAAAAGGATATGGGGAGAAAAAGAAAATAAAGCAAATGTGAGTACTCATCCGAAGTACTCAGCAAGCAAGGATCTACATTACATATGCAACATTTTCAAAGGGGGCTGTATATGTGGACTGGGCTGCAGAAATGCCAGAATAGAGGGGAAAAGCCTAGTCCTATCGAAGACTAGCATCTTCAATCATCTTCATCGGTCTTGCAGCATTAGAAGAGTGCAGATTAACACAATGTAAAGTAGTAGTAATGTTATCAACAACCTCGGCCAGAGATTCTTCCTCGACTCCCTGCGAGTAAGCAATCCCAGAGCCATACTATCCATTTCATCTCAAGTTCTAGCTGTACCGATCGGGATACAACTCCGAGTGTCCGTTACCGTAGGACAGGCTATCGATAGATTAGTTCTTCCCTGCAGGGGTGCACCAACTTACCCACCACGCTCGCTTAACTCCGGCCAGACACTTTACTGGGTCATGCCCGGCCTCGGCTAAGCAACACGCCGCAACCCGACCTAGGCTCTAAAGAGAGGTCAGCACGCCGGACTAACTTATGCCCCCAGGGGTCTTAGGCCTTCGCCCTGGGAACCCTGCACGTTGCGAGGACGCTCCGGAAGCAGACCTAGCCCCATTAATACAAGCGCAGGCTTAACCAGTCCAATCCAAAGCGGGCCGCTCCTCGCTGACGTCAATAGAGCTTCGGCTGATGTATACGACGCAGAACGTGTTGGAAATATGCCCTAGAGGCAATAATAAAATGGTTATTATTATATTTCCTTGTTCATGATAATTGTCTATTGTTCATGCTATAATTGTATTAACCGGAAACCGTAATACATGTGTGAATACATAGATCACAGCATGTCCCTAGTAAGCCTCTAGTTGACTAGCTTGTTGATCAATAGATGGTTATGGTTTCCTGACCATGGACATTAGATGTCGTTGATAACGGGATCACATCATTAGGAGAATGATGTGATGGACAAGACCCAATCCTAAGCATAGCACAAGATCGTATAGTTCGTTCGCTAGAGCTTTCTAATGTCAAGTATCATTTCCTTAGACCATGAGATTGTGCAACTCCCGGATACCGTAGGAATACTTTGGGTGTATCAAACGTCACAACGTAACTGGGTGACTATAAAGGTGCACTACAGGTATCTCCGAAAGTGTCTGTTGGGTTGGCACGAATCGAGACTGGGATTTGTCACTCCGTATGACGGAGAGGTATCTCTGGGCCCACTCGGTAATGCATCATCGTAATGAGCTCAATGTGACTAAGGAGTTAGCCACGGGATCATGCGTTACGAAACGAGTAAAGAGACTTGCCGGTAACGAGATTGAACAAGGTATAAGGATACCGACGATCGAATCTCGGGCAAGTAACATACCGATGGACAAAGGGAATTGCGTACGGGATTGATTGAATCCTCGACGTCGTGGTTCATCCGATGAGATCATCGTGGAACATGTGGGAGCCAACATGGGTATCCAGATCCCGCTGTTGGTTATTGGCCGGAGAGATGTCTCGGTCATGTCTGCATGGTTCCCGAACCCGTAGGGTCTACACACTTAAGGTTCGGTGACGCTAGAGTTGTTATGGGAAATTGTATGTGGTTACCAAAGGTTGTTCGGAGTCCCTGATGAGATCCCGGACGTCACGAGGAGTTCCGGAATGGTCCGGAGGTGAAGAATTATATATGGGAAGTCCAGTTTCAGTCACCGGAATGGTTTCGGGGGTTATCGGTATTGTACCGGGACCACCGGAAGGTGTCCGGGGGTCCACCGGGTGGGGCCACCTGCCCCGGTGGGCCAAGTGGGCTGAGCAAGGGATGGAACCAGCCCCTGGTGGGCTGGTGCACCCTCCCAAGGGGCCCAAGGCGCCTAGGGTTGGAAACCCTAGGGGGTGGGGACGCCTCCCACCTTGCTTGGGGGGTAAGTTTTCCCCCCTTGGCCGCCGCCGCCCCCCCCCCCTTAGATGGGATCTAAGGGGGTCGGCCCCCTCTCCCCTTCGCCCTATAAATAGAGGGGGGGTGGGAGGGCAGCAGTACCCCCTTCCCTGGCGCAGCCCTCCCCCTCTCCAACACCTCCTCCTCCTCCGTAGTGCTTGGTGAAGCCCTGTCGGAGAACCACGAGCTCCTCCACCACCACGCCGTCGTGCTGCCGGAGCTCTTCCTCAACTTCTCCTCTTCCCTTGCTGGATCAAGAAGGAGGAGACGTCCCCGGGCTGTACGTGTGTTGAACGCGGAGGCGCCGTCCGTTCGGCGCTAGATCGGATCTTCCGCGATTTGAATCGCCGCGAGTACGACTCCATCATCCACATTCCTTGTAACGCTTCCGCTTAGCGATCTTCAAGGGTATGAAGATGCACTCCCTCTCTCTCGTTGCTAGCATCTCCTAGATTGATCTTGGTGATACGTAGGAAATTTTTTTATTTACTACTACGTTCCCCAACAGTGGCACCATGAGCTAGGTCTATGCGTAGATTCTTTGCACGAGTAGAACACAAGTAATTGTGGGCGATGATTTGTTCAATTTGCTTACCATTACTAGTCCTATCTTGATTCGGCGGCATTGTGGGATGAAGCGGCCCGGACCGACCTTACACGTACGCTTACGTGAGACAGGTTCCACCGACTGACATGCACTTGATGCATAAGGTGGCTAGCGGGTGTCTGTCTCTCCCACTTTAGTCGGATCGGATTCGATGAAGAGGGTCCTTATGAAGGGTAAATAGCAATTGGCATATCACCGTTGTGGCTTTTGCGTAGGTAAGAAACGTTCTTGCTAGAAACCCATAGCAGCCACGTAAAACATGCAACAACAATTAGAGGACGTCTAACTTGTTTTTGCAGGGTATGCTATGTGATGTGATATGGCTAAAAAGGATGTGATGAATTATATATGTGATGTATGAGATTGATCATGTTCTTGTAATAGGAATCACGACTTGCATGTCGATGAATATGACAACCGGCAGGAGCCATAGGAGTTGTCTCAATTTATTGTATGACCTGCGTGTCAATGTAAAGGCCATGTAATTACTTTACTTTATTGCTAACCATTAGCCATAGTAGTAGAAGTAATAGTTGGCGAGACAACTTCATGAAGACACGATGATGGAGATCATGATGATGGAGATCATGGTGTCATGCCGGTGACGATGGTGACCATGCCGCGCCTCGAAGATGGAGATCAAAAGCGCAAGATGATATTGGCCATATCATGTCACTTTATGATTTGCATGTGATGTTTATCATGTTTACATCTTATTTGCTTAGAACGACGGTAGCATAAATAAGATGATCCCTCACTAAAATTTCAAGAAATGTGTTCCCCCTAACTGTGCACCGTTGCAAAGGTTCGTTGTTTCGAAGCACCACGTGATGATCGGGTGTGATAGATTCTAACGTTCGCATACAACGGGTGTAAGCCAGATTTACACATGCGAAACACTTAGGTTGACTTGATGAGCCTAGCATGTACAGACATGGCCTCGGAACACGAGAGACCGAAAGGTCGAACATGAGTCGTATAGTAGATGCGATCAACATGGAGATGTTCACCGTTGATGACTAGTCCGTCTCACGTGATGATCGGACACGGCCTAGTCGATTCGGATCATGTATCACTTGGATGACTAGAGGGATGTCTATCTGAGTGGGAGTTCATTGAATAATTTGATTAGATGAACTTGATTATCATGAACTTAGTCTAAAAAAATTGTCTTTACAATCTATCCTGTAGATCAAATGGCCCACGCTAATGTTGCCCTCAACTTCAACGCGTTCCTAGAGAAAACCAAGCTGAAAGACGATGGTAGCAACTATACGGACTGGGTCCGTAACTTGAGGATCATCCTCATAGCTGCCAAGAAAGCATATGTCCTTGAAGCACCGCTAGGTGACGCACCCATTTTCCCAGCAACTCAAGACGTTATGAACGCCTGGCAGTCGCGTAGTGATGATTACTCCCTGGTTCAGTGCAGCATGCTTTACAGCTTAGAATCGGGGCTCCAAAAGCGTTTTGAGCAGCACGGAGCATATGAGATGTTCCAAGAGCTGAAAATGGTTTTCCAAGCTCATGCCCGAGTCGAGAGATATGAAGTCTCTGACAAGTTCTACAGTTGTAAGATGGAGGAAAACAGTTCTGTCAGCGAGCATATACTCAAAATGTCTGGGTTGCACAACCGCTTGTCTCAGCTGGGAGTTAATCTTCCAGATGATTCGGTCATTGACAGGATCCTCCAGTCGCTTCCACCTAGTTACAAGAGCTTTGTGATGAACTACAATATGCAAGGGATGAAGAAGTCCATTCCCGAGTTATATTCAATGCTGAAATCAGTGGAGGTGGAAATCAAGAAGGAACATCAAGTGTTGATGGTGAATAAGACCACTAGTTTCAAGAAAGGCAAGGGTAAGAAGAACTTCAAGAAGGACGGCAAGGGAGTTGCCGCCCCCGGCAATCCAGTTGCCGGGAAGAAGCCAAAGAATGGACCCAAGCCTGAGACTGAGTGCTTTTATTGCAAGGGAAATGGTCACTTGAAGCGGAACTGCCCCAAGTACTTAGCGGATAAGAAGGCCGGCAATACCAAAGGTATATATGATATACATGTTATTGATGTGTACCTTACCAGCGCTCGTAGTAGCTCCTCGGTATTTGATACCGGTGCGGTTGCTCACATTTGTAACTCAAAATAGGAGCTGCGGAATAAGCGGAGACTGGCGAAGGACGAGGTGACGATGCGCGTCGGGAATGGTTCCAAGGTCGATGTGATCGCCGTCGGCACGCTACCTCTACATCTACCTTTGGGATTAGTTTTAAACCTCAATAATTGTTATTTAGTACCAGCTTTGAGCATGAACATTGTATCAGGATCTCGTTTGATGCGAGATGGCTACTCATTTAAATCCGAGAATAATGGTTGTTCTATTTATATGAGAGATATGTTTTATGGTCATGCCCCGCTGGTCAATGGTTTATTTTTATTGAATCTCGAACGTGATGTTACACATATTCATAGTGTGAATGCCAAGAAATGTAAGGTTGATAATGATAGTCCCACATACTTGTGGCACTGCCGCCTTGGTCACATTGGTGTCAAGCGCATGAAGAAACTCCATGCAGATGGACTTTTGGAGTCTCTTGATTATGAATCATTTGACACGTGTGAACCATGCCTCATGGGCAAAATGACCAAGACTCCGTTCTCCGGAACAATGGAACGAGCAACCAACCTGTTGGAAATAATACATACTGATGTATGCGGTCCAATGAGTGTTGAGGCTCACAGTGGCTATCGTTATGTTCTCACCCTCACTGATGACTTAAGTAGATATGGGTATGTCTACTTAATGAAACATAAGTCTGAGACCTTTGAAAAGTTCAAGGAATTTCAGAACGAGGTAGAGAATCAACGTGACAGGAAAATAAAATTCTTGCGATCAGATCGTGGGGGAGAATATTTGAGTCACGAGTTTGGCACGCACTTAAGGAAATGTGGAATTGTTTCACAACTCACGCCGCCTGGAACACCTCAGCGTAATGGTGTGTCCGAACGTCGTAATCGCACTCTATTGGATATGGTGCGATCTATGATGTCTCTTACCGATCTACCGCTATCTTTTTGGGGCTATGCTTTAGAGACTGCCGCATTCACTTTAAATAGGGCACCGTCTAAATCCGTTGAGACGACACCGTATGAATTATGGTTTGGGAAGAAACCTAAGCTGTCGTTTCTAAAAGTTTGGGGATGCGATGCTTATGTCAAGAAACTTCAACCTGAAAAGCTCGAACCCAAATCGGAAAAATGCGTCTTCATAGGATACCCTAAGGAAACTATTGGGTATACCTTCTACCTCAGATCCGAAGGCAAGATCTTTGTTGCCAAGAATGGATCCTTTCTCGAGAAATAGTTTCTCTCGAAAGAAGTAAGTGGGAGAAAAGTAGAACTTGATGAGGTAACCCCTCTTGAACCGGAGAGTAGCGCAGCTCAGGAAAATGTTTCTGTGATGCCTGCACCGACTAGAGAGGAAGTTAATGATGATGATCATGAAACTTCGGATCAAGTTGCTACTGAAATTCGTAGGTCCACGAGGACACATTCCGCACCAGAGTGGTACGGCAACCCTGTCCTGGAAATCATGTTGTTAGCCAACGGTGAACCTTCGAACTATGAAGAAGCGATGGCGGGTCCGGATTCCAACAAATGGCTTGAAGCCATGAAATCCGAGATAGGATCCATGTATGAAAACAAAGTATGGACTTTGGCGGACTTGCCCGATGATCGGCGAGCCATAGAAAATAAGTGGATCTTTAAGAAGAAGACTGACGCGGATGGTAATGTGACCATCTATAAGGCTAGGCTTGTCGCTAAGGGTTATCGACAAGTTCAAGGAGTTGACTACGATGAGACCTTCTCACCCGTAGCGAAGCTGAAGTCCGTCCGAATCATGTTAGCAATTGCCGCATTCTATGATTATGAAATCTGGCAAATGGACGTCAAAACGGCATTCCTTAACGGTTTCCTTAAGGAAGAATTGTATATGATGCAGCCGGAAGGTTTTGTCGATCCTAAGAATGCTGACAAAGTATGCAAGCTCGAGCGCTCCATCTATGGGCTGGTGCAAGCATCTCGGAGTTGGAACATTCGCTTTGATGAAATGATCAAAGCGTTTGGGTTTATGCAGACTTATGGAGAAGCCTGTATTTACAAGAAAGTGAGTGGGAGTTCTGTAGCATTTCTTATATTATATGTGGATGACATACTATTGATGGGAAATGATATAGAACTTTTGGAAAGCATAAAGGCCTACTTGAATAAGTGTTTTTCAATGAAGGACCTTGGAGAAGCTGCTTACATAATAGGCATTAAGATCTATAGAGATAGATCGAGACGCCTCATTGGTCTTTCACAAAGCACATACCTTGACAAGATATTGAAGAAGTTCAATATGGATCAGTCTAAGAAGGGGTTCTTGCCTGTATTGCAAGGTGTGAGATTGAGCACAGCTCAACGCCCGACCTCGGCAGCAGAAAGAGAAAAGATGAGTGTCATCCCCTATGCCTCGGCCATAGGCTCTATTATGTATGCCATGCTGTGTACCAGACCTGATGTGAACCTTGCCATAAGTTTGGTAGGGAGGTACCAAAGTGATCCCGGTATGGAACACTGGACAGCGGTCAAGAATATCCTGAAGTACCTGAAAAGGACTAAGGATATGTTTCTCGTTTATGGAGGTGCCGAAGAGCTCGTCGTAAAGGGTTACGTCGACGCTAGCTTTGACACAGATCTGGATGACTCCAAGTCACAAACCGGATACGTGTATATTTTGAATGGTGGGACAGTCAGCTGGTGCAGTTGCAAGCAAAGCGTCGTGGCGGGATCTACATATGAAGCGGAGTACATAGCTGCTTCGGAAGCAGCGCAGGAAGGAGTCTGGATGAAGGAGTTTATCACCGACCTAGGAGTGGTTCCCAATGCGTCGGGCCCAATGACTCTCTTCTGTGACAACACTGGAGCTATTGCCATTGCCAAGGAGCCCAGGTTTCACAAGAAGACCAAGCACATCAAGCGCCGCTTCAACTCCATTCGTGAATATATTCAAGATGGAGATATAGATATTTGTAAAGTACATACGGATCTAAATGTCGCAGATCCGTTGACTAAACCTCTTCCACGAGCAAAACATGATCAGCACCAGAACTCTATGGGTGTTAAATTCATCACTATGTAACTAGATTATTGACTCTAGTGCAAGTGGGAGATTGTTGGAAATATGCCCTAGAGGCAATAATAAAATGGTTATTATTATATTTCCTTGTTCATGATAATTGTCTATTGTTCATGCTATAATTGTATTAACCGGAAACCGTAATACATGTGTGAATACATAGATCACAGCATGTCCCTAGTAAGCCTCTAGTTGACTAGCTCGTTGATCGATAGATGGTTATGGTTTCCTGACCATGGACATTAGATGTCGTTGATAACGGGATCACATCATTAGGAGAATGATGTGATGGACAAGACCCAATCCTAAGCATAGCACAAGATCGTATAGTTCGTTCGCTAGAGCTTTCTAATGTCAAGTATCATTTCCTTAGACCATGAGATTGTGCAACTCCCGGATACCGTAGGAATACTTTGGGTGTATCAAACGTCACAACGTAACTGGGTGACTATAAAGGTGCACTACAGGTATCTCTGAAAGTGTCTGTTGGGTTGGCACGAATCGAGACTGGGATTTGTCACTCCGTATGACGGAGAGGTATCTCTGGGCCCACTCGGTAATGCATCATCGTAATGAGCTCAATGTGACTAAGGAGTTAGCCACGGGATCATGCGTTACGGAACGAGTAAAGAGACTTGCCGGTAACGAGATTGAACAAGGTATAAGGATACCGACGATCGAATCTCGGGCAAGTAACATACCGATGGACAAAGGGAATTGCGTACGGGATTGATTGAATCCTCGACATCGTGGTTCATCCGATGAGATCATCGTGGAACATGTGGGACCAACATGGGTATCCAGATCCCGCTGTTGGTTATTGGCCGGAGAGATGTCTCGGTCATGTCTGCATGGTTCCCGAACCCGTAGGGTCCTACACACTTAAGGTTCGGTGACGCTAGAGTTGTTATGGGAATTGTATGTGGTTACCGAAGGTTGTTCGGAGTCCTGATGAGATCCCGGACGTCACGAGAGTTCCGGAATGGTCCGGAGTGAAGAATTATATATGGGAGTCCAGTTTAAGTCACGGAATGGTTTCGGGGGTTATCGGTATTGTACCGGGACCACCGGAAGGTTTCCGAGGGTCCACCGGGTGGGGCCACCTGCCCCGGTGGGCCAAGTGGGCTGAGCAAGGGAGGGAACCAGCCCCTGGTGGGCTGGTCGCCCCCCCCCCCCAAGGGGCCCAAGGCGCCATGGTTGGAAACCCTAGGGGGTGGGGCGCCTCCCACCTTGCTTGGGGGGTAAGTTCCCCCCCCCTTGGCCGCAACCCCCCCCCCTTATAGGGATCTAAGGGGCCGGCCCCCTCTCCCCTTCGCCCTATAAATAGAGGGGGGGGTGGAAGGGCAGCAGCCCCCCCTTCCCTGGCGCAGCCCTCCCCCTCTCCAACACCCCTCCCTCCTCCGTAGTGCTTGGCGAAGCCCTGTCGGAGAACCAACGAGCTCCTCCACCACCACGCCGTCGTGCTGCCGGAGCTCTTCCTCAACTTCTCCTCTTCCCTTGCTGGATCAAGAAGGAGGAGACGTCCCCGGGCTGTACGTGTGTTGAACGCGGAGGCGCCGTCCATTCGGCGCTAGATCGGATCTTCCGCGATTTGAATCGCCGCGAGTACGACTCCATCATCCGCGTTCCTTGTAACGCTTCCGCTTAGCGATCTTCAAGGGTATGAAGATGCACTCCCTCTCTCTCGTTGCTAGCATCTCCTAGATTGATCTTGGTGATACGTAGGAAATTTTTTGATTTACTACTACGTTCCCCAACAGAACGCCCATACTATGCCCACGTGATGGTTAGTGCTATCAGACCAGAGGCCCCTCGGATCAAATATCCAAACCGTTTAGTGGTTTAGGAGCGCGCGGTAACGAGCAGAGACTCACGAAAGATGTGACCCCGTCGCCCCGTCTCGAGGACTTGCGGCAAGGGCTAAGAATGCCCGGCCACGCCTCGTAGTTATCTCGCGGGCACCTCTCAGGTCAACCCAACTCCACATCACTTCGCATTCATGCTCGCGCGGGTACCCCTCAGGGCCGACCCGTCTTTAGTATCATGGTTCAGTGTTCAGCCATAGTAACCAAAGTCTCCGTGTGTCTGACACCAAGGGGGAACCCTGAGGAATCACCCTCGATGGAATCCCACTCGATGCTATCATCAAGGTGAACGAAGGAGGAATCACCCTTGAGGTCCACACTTGAGGTGTGGCACGACGGCGTCAGTATCGGGGGTGGTGTAGGAGGAATCACCCTCGTTTACCATGACCGATTAACTAACCTACAAGGTTAACATCAGAAGTGCTGACGAGGTATCACCCTCGGCACTCGATAGTAACCCAGTAGTGTCGAGCAATTTTAAGGGGGTAGTGACGTGCGGTGCCAGGGTCTGATCTTCGATCCCGTTGCTCGGGTCTTCTGAGAGTCCAGCGGGGCAGTCGGGACAAGTGGGTCTCTGATAGGGCTCTAACCATCCTATACTAAACCGTTTAGGATAGCAGGCAGGCATCAAAAGTAGGCTACAATAAACAGGCTATGCAACAGAAGTAGGATAACAGTAACAGCAGCAGATTATAATACAAGCATAAGAGAGAAGAGAGTGGGCGATATCGGAATGCTCAAAAGGGGGGGTGCTTGCCTGTCTGCTCGACGGCAAGGGCAAGGTCGTCAACTGTGTCGTCGGGCTCCTGAGCAACGTCGACCTCGGGAGCTACGTCGACGTCGGGGTCTACCGAGAGAGAAGAGGGGGGAGGAAACAAGTAAATATAATGCAATCAAATGCAACACGGGGCATGCTATGCTACAATGCAGTGCAGGGTTGCCTGGAGTATGCCTAAGTCATTTTTAGTTACTATAGGATTAACGTGGAATTTCTTAATCGGGGTGTGTGCACTATTCATATGCCGGAATCAGGCTCGGAGTTACGAGTTCTTCTACGTAGGGGGTTCCGACAAAGAAACAGACGACACGATCAGATTCGTCTCGTCGTTCTGAGCAAGTTTCATGTTTTAAGTTTTTCGATCTGAGCTACGGTTTAAAAGTTATTAATTTTCAAAGTTTAAATGATTTTCTAGAATTAATTTTATTAACAGAAATGATTTATGACATCAGCGACCCTGGGGGTGGCCCCAGGTGTGCCAGCTCAGCGGCGCCCGGCGGCTTGACGCCGGCGTCGAGAAAACGCGGCGGAGACTCGGGACCTCGCCGGAAATCGTCTACAGGGGGCCAAAACGCACGCCGCGACTTGCGTTTGGTCGGTCGTGCTGCGCCGCACCCAATGCGGGTGGTCTCCGGGCCGGAAGTGGCCGGAATCTCGCCGGCGTGGAGCCGTGGCGGCGGTGAGCTTCGGGCGTTGGTGGTTTCGACGCTAGGGGGCACGGCAGACGGTGCGGCCGGCGGTGTTCGAACGAGAAGACGACGCGGCATCGAATGGTGATGGAGCCATGGCCGGAGATGACCGGAAGCGAGGCCGGCGACGAGCTACTTGCGGCGGTGCATTCGGGTGTTCGAGGAAATCGGGGCTATGGGGCTTGAGGAGGAGCGTGCGCGGGCGCAATGGGTTCCTAGAGACACCCGAAACGCGTTGACGCGCTCAGGCGTGCATAACAGCATCGGTGGCTACGGCCTCGAGCTCGCCGGTGGAGACGAGCTTCGGCCACGGTGGCATCTAAGGCTGGGAGAGCAACGAGGCGATAGAAGAGAGGCGAGAGGACAGGGTGGAGCTCACCGAGCGATCAAGAAAGATCCGTGACGGCTTTGGAGCAGCAGAGCTTGACAGAGAGGAAAGGGGATCGCCGGCGACTGAGGTTGAAGACGAGGTCGACGCGCTCGGTGTAGAGGGTCCCGGCTCCGCCCGGTGGCACTGATCGACGCGGCGTTCGTCGACGGAGCTGACAGGCACGGAGAGGCGACGAGGCGGGGACTGTGGCCGCGGCAAACGACAGAACACGGCGACGGTGGCGCTCGGCCTCGCGCGGATCTGAGGGGGGAAACGGACGGAGCGAGCGAGGAGAGGGGGGGAAGAATGACGGAGAGGCCATGGGGAACGCACCAGCGCGGCCTTATCCCTTCGCGGACGGCCGTGGCGTCGCGGTGTCGGCGCCGCACCGGCGCGCGGGCACTCGACCA
Organism: Thinopyrum elongatum; assembly: GCA_011799875.1. Lineage (NCBI taxonomy): Eukaryota > Viridiplantae > Streptophyta > Magnoliopsida > Poales > Poaceae > Thinopyrum > Thinopyrum elongatum. The sequence continues at coordinate 146,995,505 of CM022303.1, forward strand.
CAGCGCGGGCGACACGGCGATGAAGGACGACGACTGTAGCGTGGCAGGCTGGGCCGGCTGGGCCTGCCACTGTGCACTATGGCCCAGTCGGTCCAGGCCTTTTTCTTTTTCTTCTTTCTGTTTCTTTGTTTATTTTCTGTTTTGGTAATAGCTAAGCCACCATTGCTATTTTGTAAAATGTGAGACTTGGCCCAAATATTACAAGGCAATATTACTTATCACCAAAAACTTGTTTGGGCAGAGTAGGATTTTATTTGAATTTGATATGATTTTAAATGGATTAAATATTGCTGTGTTGGTGCTGTTTCAAGTTGTTTGAGTCATTTAACTAACTCCAGTAATATTGATTATGGTTTTATAATTGTTCCTGGATTATTTGCCAATTAATGAACATTTTTCCCATAGTGTTTGAGCAAGTTGATTTTGCATTTTTTTTTAATTTGAGTTGATTTTCAGGTTAGGATTTGAATTGTTGGGATTAATCACTATGACTAGGCACTGCAAATGATATGACTTGGCATTATTAGCAGTTGATCACAGTGACTAATACACAGGGGTGTTACAGCTGGCAGGAGCGCGCTACTGCTACTTTTTTAGCAGCAGCGCATTTTCCCTGCTCTCGCTGCTGCTAAGGCGCAGCAGCCACCTTTCCTACCCCCCCTCCCCATCCTCTCTTCCTTCACTTTTCCCTCCCACCTCCTCTCTCCCTCACTTTGCTTCTTCCTCACTACTTCTCCCCCCATTACTCTCTTTCTTCTACCTCTCTTTCTCTCTCTTTAATGCTCCTAGCTAACTACACCACCTCCATTAATCCAACTCCTTTCTCTTTTCCCTCACTTTTCCTCCCCCTTCATTAGTTAGAGCCATCTTCTTCCCCAACTAGCTAGATAGATCTACCCATTTAATGAAGTGACCTATGTACCTCCCTAACTAGATCTAGCCATGTCAAGAAGTAATCTTTGTCCACTTTTGATCACTCTCTAGGTGTGTGTGGCGACACCGATCGACCTCATCACCGTGCTCGATCTCTATTTCGAGATAGGTGAGTAAAAATTTGTGCTTTCGTAAGAATGGAAATGTGTGTGTGTGTGTGTGTGTGTGTGTGTGTTTGCGATATGACATAATCGGGGGAAATTATGCGTGTGGCATGAGTTGCCGCCGAATTGTGCTTGAGTATCCTTACTATTAATAATACCAGTCCACGAAAATGCAATACCCTCCTAATCTGCATGGTAGGTAGATGTTTATCTTAATATGTTTTGGGTGGCTTATTTAAACAGAGATGTTGTCCTGCAGAACATCTTTTAAAGAACACACCTATATGAGTCTGATTTTCAACGTCGTAATCTATGAGCGCGGGGTGCTCTCTAGTAAACTCATGAAAGGTCTCGGAGTATGACGCATAAGCTCCACCCGCGAGGAAGTTCCATGGTAGCCTAGTGTCGGTCAAGACTTTGTGTGAAGCTAGATTTGCAGAAAACTTGCAGTTCAAGGCCTAGTCCACTGTTCAAGTTGCTTACTAGTGTAGCATAGAGTTCTAGGTGGAAGTTCAACTCAACAGTCTCCACTATAGTACCGGTATATAAACAATGTCTTGGAACCAAAGACAAATATTGTATGCCTATGGGATCTGGTGGGAATTGCTGGAATTTGGTCTATTTTGGGCCAGTCCAATAGTCATTTTTAGAATTCCTAATAAATCCTCGAGGCCCACTTAGCTCATTCACGCAAGGTAAGAGGTGGGACTAAAATTTAGTCCCATACTGCTAGCTTAATAGGAGTTGGACCTCCTTATAAGGGAGGTTGTTTACCCACATGTATGAGCATGAGAAGAAGAGAGACGTACACGCGTGCTCCTCGTCCCCCGCCCTTCTCGCCTCATCACGACACGTGGTGCGCCACGGGTTGGGGGTTGTAGGAATGAGCCAAGCCGTTGTCTAAGTTTTTGTCACACATGACTGGTATACGAAAGGTCACACGCTATTTGTAATGTTTTAGCTGTAGTGAAGATTGAATATGAACTTTCCACACTTCGGTTGTTGCCTGTTCGTTTCGCCTCTCGTCTCTTCGCTTCATTTCCCGTCACTACCAGTTCGCCTCCTCCTCATGTGCCTATAAAAGAGAGGTCGCTCCTCTTCAAAGAGACACACCAGAAAGCATCTGCCTCACGCCACCGAGTTCCAACCACTGAGTGACTGCTAGGTTCTTCCCCATCCCGGCTTGCGGCGTGCACCACAGGTCAGGACAGTATGTATCTGAAACCCCGTCACTTCGAATCATGTACGAACGAAGGGTGATAAGGTTTTTGGGGAGCGCTGCGCGACTACTGAACTCTTCATCATAGATGCCGCAGATGCCGACGATCACTTCCCCAACGACGACTTCTTTCCCGACGTCGACAGTCTCTTCGACGACATGGGTGACAACAACGCCAATGCTGCCGTCGTTGCTCGGTATGTGTTCATGTCTTCTCTGTTCAAGATCATGCTAGAGTTTCTTGTTCTATCATTTGTTCTAGATATGTATGTTCATATTCACTACTTCGGATGCTATTTGCATACTCTCTGTTAGATTGCAATACTTGTCTTATCTCTGTTATAATAGCCATGTTTTATCTAATGTGTTTCTGTTAATTAAATCATATTATAAATTGCTCATATTTCTAACACATAAAATAACTTATGTGCTTTACTGTGCAGCGTGGACAATCAGGATTGGATGTAAGGAGGGTGGAGGGCCTCACCCCGTGAATTTCAGGGAGAGGTTATAGTTACCAAAAAAACGTTTTCATCCAACTTTATATATAAAGCACCACCTCAAACCACACAAAATTCACACCGGATACAAACGCACCCACAAAGAGTCCAAATGAACACGAAGTACCACATAAAAGAGGTTCCGCTGAGGGCACCATAGAATTATAGTTAGGAAGATAACGTTACTCTTTCGTAGCTTGTTCGTAGATGAAGCACTATCGCTTTTGGTATACCTCCACCCCTTGAAGGTCTGAACAGTTACCTAGCGAGCAGTTTGGAGCCAAGCATGCACCTGCTAGCGCGCTGGCAAAACGAAGCATGGTGCATATATAGTTTCACCAAAGGAGGAAAAAAAGGAGATAGTGGATCACTAATGTCGCTTGAAACTGCGTCGATATTTCCCCAAAGAGGAAGGGATGATGCAGTACAACTACGGTAGGTATTTCCCTCAGTTGTGAAACCAAGGTATCAATCCAGTAGGAGAACCAAGCAACACTATGTAAACGGTACCTGCACACAAAGAACAAATACTTGCAACCCGACGCGTAAGAGGGGTTGTCAATCCCTTCACGGTAAAAAGATAGATAAATTTGTGGTAGATTGGATAAATAACTCTCGATAAAATACGAAATAAAATAAGTAATAAAAAAGTGCAGCAAGTTATTTTTGGATTTTTGAAATAATAGATATGAAAATAAAAGCAAATAAAAATATATCTCAAAGCAAATATGCTAAAGAATAGACCCGGGGGCCGTATATTTCACTAGTGGCTTCTTTCGAGAAAATAGCACACGGTGGGTAAATAAATTACTGTTGGGCAATTGATAGAAGATCGAATAATTATGACGATATCCAAGGCAATGATCAATATATAGGCATCACGTCCAAGATTAGTAGACCGACTCCTGCCTGCATCTACTACTATTACTCCACACATCGACCGCTATCCAGCATGCATCTAGTGTATTAAGTTCATGGAGAAACGGAGTAATGCAATAAGAACGATGACATGATGTAGACGAGATCTATTTATGTAGGAATAGCCCCATCTTGTTATCCTTAATAGCAATGATACATGCGTGTCTTGCTGCCCCTTCTGTCACTGGGAAAGAACACCGCAAGATCGAACCCATGACAAAGCACCTCTTCCCATGGCAAGAAAAATCGATCTAGTTGGCCTAACTAAACCAAAGATTCGAAGAAGAAATACGAGGCTATAAATAATCATGCATATAAGAGATCAAAAGAAGACTCAAATAATATTCATGGATATAGATCTGATCATAAACTCAAAATTCATGGGATCCCAACAAACACACCGCAAAAAAGAGTTAAATCAAATAGATCTCCAAGAGACCATTGTATTAAGAATCAAAAGAGAGAGAGAGAGAAAGCCATCTAGCTACTGCCTACGGACCCTTAGGTCTATGGTGGACTACTCACGCATCATCAAAGAGGCATCAATGAGAATGATGAACCCCTCCGTGATGGTGTCTAGATTGGATCTCGTGGTTCTGAAACTTGCGGCGGCTGGAATTGTGTTTCGTCGACTCTCATAGGGTTTCTGGAATATTTGGGAATTTATAGGGCGAAGAGGCGGTGCGGGAGGTCACCGACCCTGGCATGCCCTGGTGGGTTGTGCCCACCTCGGGCCTCCCCTCTGGTACTTCTTTGGCCCAATGGGTGTCTTCTGGTGCAGAAAAAATCTCCAAAAAGTTTCATTGCGTTTGGACTTCGTTTGGTGCTGATATTCTGCGAAGTAAAAAAAGCAAAAAACAGCAACTGGCACTGGGCACTATGACAATAGGTTAGTCCCAAAAAATAATATAAAGTTATTATAAAATGATTGTAAAACATCCAAAAATGATAATATAACATAATGAAACAAGCAAAAATTATAGATACGTTGGATACGTATCAATCACACACATGACTGACAGCCGAGGCCAAGTCCTATGTGCATGCTAGCAATAATACCCCACGTGTGGCTTCATAAAAGTGGACTGAAGAAAGGGTCCATGGACTAGTAGAAGTGAAGTTCCAGTGCCCATGGACTGAAGGAAATTTCACTGCACAGCAACTGCAAGTGCAAGCACGGAAAGGACCAGTCCTCCCCAAATCAGTCCTACACATCCATGACCCTAAGGGCATCTCCATCCGCCCCCCTCCCCCCGCCCAACAAGTCCCCCAGCGCGCCTTTTTTAGCGTCGGCGCCGAAAATATGGCCCAACCGCGCCCCAGATCTTCGTTTTTTGCCTGTTTAGGCCAAAATTACAACCGGCGAACCCAAGCGGAACCCAGCGCACCGGGGGGCATTTGGGGTCACCGGCTGAAGCGAAGAGCCGCGTGGCCCGCGCTGTCGGCGACACTAGCCGATTTTCCTGTCGTTTTTCTCCTTTCCCTCCATTTTCCCATTGCCGACCCCCCTTCTACCCCGCCGCTCCCGCCATTCTCCCCAGATCTGTCCGCCATGCCGCCGAAGAATTATGCACCCCCTCACCTAGCCACCGATTCCGTCCAGCCAAAGCAGAGGAAGCCGAGGGCGCCGATGGCAAGCCCCCCGGGCTTGATGAACGCCCAGTGGAAGGCCGACGTTGAGCGCCGGGCGGCGGTCACCACCGATCGACGGAACAGGCTCATCATGAAGAAGGCCAGGGATGCGGTGGTGGAGCAGGAGGAGGCGTCTCGCGCAGGGATGGCGAACCTTCCACCTTAACAGGCCGGCCAGTGCCCACAAGGCGCGTGGGGGAGCCAGCAGAGCGTCGCGTCGCCGGCCAACTTTTCGCCTCCACTGTGGGGGTACACGCCCTCGCCTGGGTACGTCGACGGTGACGCGCATGGCGGCTTCAACCCCAAAATCACCTTCCCGCATGGCGCGGCGCGCGTCCCCCCCCCCCCCCCCCCCCCCCCTCCCACCCCCCCCCCCCCACCCCCCAGTCCGTCCCCCGTCTTCCACCACACCCCCTCTCCCCACGCCATCAAAAGCCCCTATTTCACCTGCCCCTCCGCTCACTCAACACCCAGTACAGCTACTCGCCGCCGACGTACTCAGGCTCGCCTGCGTCGACTCTGTGCCGTGGGGCCCTACCCTTCGCACACGGCTCGGCGCCACAGTTCAGTAACACCGACGCCGACATGGACGATATCATCACGAACGGCTCAGTCGCCGTCGCTTCGTGCCCCGGGTTCCACACGCAAGATGAAACGCTGTACATCGCCGTCGACATGGAGGACGTCCCCAATAATAAAAATCAGTCAGAATAAAAATATGTGACTTATTTAGAGGTAATATTCCTGCTAAATCGCCATCATCCAGAATTTTTATTATTTGCTCCATGTTGTGGAAAGTTTTGCCAACATAGTTTTGATAGTGAGCTAGGTAGTTCGATCCTACGATTTATGTTTGTCGAGCTTGGATCTCAAAGAAGGAGATAATTTGTAGAGGAAGAATAAAAAGAAAAAGAAGAGTCGTTTTTCATGAAAAAACCCGGCAATGTCACCTAATGTGCCCTAAATGTACATGTTACAGATGATTTGTGCTGAATCACTAGAGTGTGTATTGCAGTTCGATCCAATGATTTATGTTTGTTGTGCTTGTATCACAGACACGGAGATAATTTATAGAGGAAGAAGAAAAGGAAAAGAAGAGTCCTTGGAGATGGAGATAATTTATAAAGGAAGAAGAAAAGAAAAAGGAAAGGAAAAAGAAGAGTGATTTAATGTTAAAAAATCAACAATGTCACTTGATGTCCCTTAAATGTAGATGTTAGAGATGATTTGTGTTGACACACTAGAATATGTGTTGCCCGGTTGCACTGGTGGGAGGGATTGATTGATTTGTGTTGAATTTTTTTATTATTCGCCATCATCCACAATTTTTATTATTCACTCCACGTTGTGGAAAGTGTTGCCAACATAGTTTGGATAGTGTGCGAGGTTGTTTGATCCTATGATTTATGTTTGTTGAGCTTGGATCTCAAAGACGGAGGTAATTCATAGAGGATCCCTCCCATTAGTGCAATTTGCTTTAGGAAACAAATAACAGATTTTAAGAAAACGAGTAACAGATTTTAAGGAAACTAACATGTAAATCATGATGCATCGTACATCATAGAAACAAATCCCGTTATGAAATCATTATGTACATATTTAATTTGTTATGAAATATTATCAGAATTACGAAGCATAAAGAACATTCAGTTTTTAAGTAAACAAATCCTAAAATGTTAGGCGTGATCACCCTGTCAGTCTGTTCTGTTAAGGAAAAAAATATAATTTTAGGACATTATCGCAATGTTATTTTTTTTACCTATGCACTATCTTGTCTATGATCGGTTTTCCTGCCCTACTCACCCCCACTCTATTTTAGGACATAATTTTAGGAGACATCGGATTTGTCTTCTTAGCTCGGGGGGAGGGGGGGGGGGGTATGGCGGTTGCATGCACCCTTCCCCTTGGGCGGTGGCAGATTGGAAAAAACACGTGGGGAGGGGATAAAGGCGAATAGCGGAGCGGTCGGCGGGGGATTCCTCCTTGGCTTCCATGGGGAAGTATGATGTGAAGGAGAGAAGGTGCCTGGCGAAGGTGAGGTGGACCTTATCTGATTTTAAAGGAGAGGGCTCCGACGTGAAATGTCTCACTACGGCATGAAATCAAGTGAGAAGGGGAAGGTCCCGTGAGAAAAGGGAAGGGTGTGCTGTGGGGTGAGATTTTTGTGTTAGCCCGCATGTTGGAGATAACATGGCAGATAGTTCGGACAACCCCCCCGGCGCGCCATATGGTGTGGATAAATGGGTGCCCGGACTATCCAGACGATTGAATTTTGGGGAACCTTCTTGGCGCTCGTTTGGTGTCCAAACACGCTCGGACGTACGAGGAAGAAATGAGCTTCCACCTTGAAGATGGCCTTAATTATTTGTTTGATCCATCTATATACATTATAGCCTGTAGCAACGCACGGGCATTCTACTATTGGATATAGTTTTTGACAGCTTGCGTTGTGTGCACGGTTTCCTCCTCTGGCATGTGCGTTGTGCTCTTTTTTAAGGTTCCTAGAGCATATGATAATATCACACGCCTTCGCCCAAATTTCTCGAGTCACTTGGTCCATCGTGATGAACTGATTCTTGGTGTTCTGGCAATTATCTCTCGCCCGGTCCACTTTAATTTGCAGCTTTACGTGACTTCATCTCTGTCTTAAGTTGGAGCCCACAACTGCAGATTGGGCCTAAGACAACTCATTTATCGCATATATTCGATCAAAATGTGTGTGATGCACACGTCACAAACGGTGAAGAAATAAAGTGTGCGAGAAAACAAAACGTGTGCAACGGCCCATCCATCAGGCATGATTTCGATATGCAGACCGTGTGTGATACGGCCATACGGGGCACACAATTATGTGTAATGGTGCGTGTGTGTTATATAGTCGTAATGTGCACAATTGAAATCTTCGAATCGTGTGCGTTGAGTGGCAACGCTTTACAAGAATAAACTGTCTGCGATGGCTTGGAGCATCGCACATAATGTGTGATACAAGTATTCGTGTGTGATGATTTGAAAGTTACAACACGGTTCATAGGAGAACTAGTACTCCCTCCGTCCCATAATATAAGATCTTTTTTTGACTCTAGTGTAGTAGTATGTGATAACACGTGACACCGCATATGATGTGTGGTGGGAATTGTTGTTCGTCACCAGGGTTTTATTTACATAATAGCTCAGATTTTTTTGGTGACAACTATAGAGATGAGCAATACAAAATTGCCTAACAAAAACTAAGCTTGTGTTGCACAAACACAAGGAGAGACACTATTTTGATTGCATGTTTGGGCATGATTCACCATTTGGCACCAACCTATATATGCAAGCAAAATGTTTCCTATTTCATGTATGCGTTTGCACAAGTATCTTTCTTTCTCAACTCTTTGCTTATAAGCTTTGATAGTTTTCTTGCTTAGAAACTTTTTTTCGCCTTTTCTTCCTTTTCACTATTCTTGTTGAGCCTCAAGCTAATATGCAAGACAAGTATCGCAAGATATGCAAGGGAGCAAGTTATCACACTATATGATGCTATACTAAGGATGTAAGATTATATCATATCGCTATGATGCTCAAGTTTTCACGAAGCCCGGTAATACTCGGATAGCTAATCTCAATAGGTATGAAGGTTATCGCAAAAATGGTGGGGCTATCCAAGTGTAATGGCAAGGAAGGAAAGTTTGTGACGGAATGGATACCTTTATCACACTTAACCTTTCATGAAGTCGGGGGTAACTGGCCTACTTCCGGTGAAGGTTGTCCCAAAGGATGGATGATCGTCGTCGCTTGCGAAAGATTGTGGTTGATAGTCGATCAAGCGATACACGACACCGTTGGTGAAGTAACCGTCACTAAGTATTTGAAACACCTTAGAAGACGCAATTTGTAACTCAAATGACAACAAATGCAATGTGGATGAAAATGGGTCAAATTGCGGAATTTTGGGCAAAGGCCTAGGCACATATGCCAAATATTAAAAATTTTGACGAAATCAAATGATGGTGTAACCTATTTAGTTAAAGGGGAATGTCAATAGCTACAAAACGAGCTAAAGAACGTCAAAATTGGAGGCTGGATGAGAAAGTTGTGACCAAAACAAGAAATCAATTGTGTCAGTTTTGAGTATCGGATGTCCGGTAGCTCGGGAAGCACCAAATGTCTCGTACAATGACCAAATGTTCGGTGGTTGTAACTTCAACAGCTCGTTCACTTGGCGCGTCTTCCATATTCGCTTCCAAGCTTCCTTCGTGGATGGTGTAGTCGTTTCTTTGTGCTTGCACTCCTCCTCCTCGTCCGCGAAGCTCCGCTCAAAACTCTCAAAATTATACGTGCACAATGGAGGGTAAAGTAGTATACCATCCTCGAAGGACACAAGAAGACACATGTAAAGAAAAAAAAGATTCACCTTTATATGTTGGAAATATATGCCGGCCGGAGAAGAGAAGGGAGAGGAGCACGGAGGAGCTTTGTATATATTAGGTCTAGGTTGAGTCTGGCGCTATGCCGAGGTGGAGCGTGTCGCCGTCGCGTTCGAGCAGCGGCCGGTGGTTAGCGGTGGTGGCAGTCCTGGTTGCGCTGGTAATGCCAGTTGCATGCGAGGAGTAGGTTGCCGGCGACTCCACGAATAAGCTCGTTTGGTCCCTTGATCTGGAGGAGATCCATAGTTTTCTCTGCTTCCAAGGTTGCCATGGTGGTGAAGGAGGAAGAGAGGGAAGATGGAGATCCAGTTTGGGTTCAAACTCATCACCGATGGAGACCATGGATGGCCTATGGCTCCCGCTGTTGTGGTCGATGCCGGTCGTCGCCGTAGAATCCTCTGACTGAATGGCGGTCTTTCTTCTTCCTCCCGGCCAAGAGCCAGATGGGAGGCATGCAGCTTCATCCTGGAGTTCATGGCGTGGTGCCATGGAGGGTTCGCCGCACCAAGTGGTGTCGTCCCTGGTGAAGACGAGCCAAGTTTCAGGTTGGAGATGCGAGGGACCCGATTGCTTTTTCGTCAATTTTGTGGGGTCCTCTTTGTAATAGTCGGGGACCAGTTAGTGTTTTGCTTTTTCATTCAGGGTCCTGATGTAAAATCGTTGTGTACTACTCCCTCCGTCCCAAAATAAGTGTCTCAACTTTGTACAAATTTGTACTAGAGCTAGTACAAAGTTGAGACACTTATTTTGGGACGGAGGGAGTACTACTTCTTTCTAGTCAATGCAGCTTCGGGGTCCTTCTGGACCCCTAGTTTGTTCACACAAAAAAAGGACGGTGCATCAAAAAGGGGTCCATGGACTATAGAATGGTGAAGCACCGATGCCCATCAACCGAACGAAATTTCACTGCACAGCAACTGCAAGTGCAAGCACGGAAAAGTCCAGTCCTCCCCAAACCAATCAAAGACGCCTACATTACTACATACCCATGACCCTAGTCTATAGCCAGTGGCCAGGCCAAGCCCGCATTTGTGGCGCCGCCGGTCGATCTGATGATCCACCACCGTCACACCGCCCCAAACAATCGGGGGATGGGGGCATTCACGCAGCCGTGCTCGTTAATTTGGAGCGAGCCCTTTTCCGCCCGGCCCGCACGACCGGTGCGCCACCAACCCCAATCATGTACGCGTCGCGCGTCGGCGTCGGCGTCTTGCCCGCTCCGATCGACCAATGGATCGATGGATCCTACCCCAGCAGCTCCAGCCTCCAGCTAGCGTGATGCTGGCATCCCAAGCTACTTTCTGTCGGTCGGTCTTTCTCTAAGCGCGCCTCTCCCCCGTCTTTTACCCCCCGATCCGATCCGTGTGATTCCACGGCGTGGCTGCCGGGATTTCCCCACATCATCGTGAGTAGGGTTGTGCGACACATCCACGAGGTCCGTTCTACGGTGGAACTTGAACAGAGAATGGACGACCGGTTTATTTATTTACATACACTGCGTGACAATGGAGGGAGGATTAATTAGGCCATTTGGACAGGTTGAAGGCCTCAATCAATCGATCAATCAGCTGGTTGATTAAATGGACGACGGATCTGCCGAAGGTGGCACTAGGCTAAATTTTGTGCGGATATATGAGACGAGATCTCATTGTTCACAATGCGGGTTGTTGAAGCATGCGGTGTACTAATATATATTTTCAGTTGCGTATACATATATTTGCTGTTGAGAAATCACTTTAGTTGGGCCGATGGACGTCAGCAATACACTCTGGAAGACTGAGACCTCGTACCCATAATTAATGACACAGTAGTCAGTGAGTCAGCCAAACCCAAGCAAATGCAAAGGTTTTTTTTTTTTTTTGAATGTTAAGCAAATGCAAAGTTAACAGGCTCCTAGCTAGCCTGCGTGCGGACCTGAGCCACGGAAAGGGCATGCATGCATGGCTGCGGTTACGTGCAGGCAGGCGCAACCACTGAGTCATAGAGTGGCACAGTGCAGTGTACCACCAACGGACGGTCGATCTGGTAGCTAGCTAGCTAGCAACTGCCCATCAACGTCACCCACTGCACTGGACTGGAGTGCACCCAACAGCCCGGCTGACTTAAACTAACTGACCGGTCACCCCGTGACGCGTACCCCGTAACGAACCTCCTAAATTCTGTTGCATTCCAATAGCTAGCTAGCTACGTGGCTTTATTTACTGATGAAAGAAACAGAAAATAATTCCAAGCATTTGTGCTGGAATCCATCGTGCTGTGCCATATTGATCTGGGCTTCACTTTTCCAGATTTACCGGCTTGCTCTTTTCACCTTGGCTCGACAGCCAGGCAGTGTGCCTCCAGCTGTAGCCTGTAGAGATATTGTTGTTTATGCTCTGATGGTACATTTTTGTCTCTTTCTACTGTTCGAGCGTTTGAACAGGAGCAGGGCTTGTCTGGACGGGCACGATTTGGTTAGCCATCCGATGAGGCAGGAATGGGCTAATTGGGCATCCGATAGCCAGGATTTGGTCAAGATTTAGGCCCTGTCCGGCAACACTCCGCTCCTTTAGAGCAACTCCAACGGGGCGGCGGCATTGTGGCTCGCCGGGCACGCTCCTCCTCCTCCTCCTCACGCCGCAGTGCCTCCGCGCCGCGTTGCAGCTGCTGCTCGTAGCGCATCTGCCGCTCGCCGTCGACCTCCTCCTGGACGAGCCAGTGCGCCTTCCAGCGCTCAAGGTGGGCCGCCTCCTCCTCCGGCGTCGAGGCGACGTGGACCGAAGGCGCGCTCACCCACTCGCGGTACTGGCCGGTCCACGTGTAGGCCTCCTCCGGCCAAGTGGGTGGAGGCGGGGAGCGCTTCCGCGTCAGCTTTGGATCCGGCTTGGGCTCAAGGACGGGCGGAGGCGGGACGAAGAGCGGGGTGTGGACGGAGTCCCCCGCCGCCGACAAGGCAAGGGCTTGCTCCAGCCCATCCCAATGCGCGTCCTCCTCGAGCCGGCTAGCCTCCAGCGCGTGTTGCAGGGCCTCCTCGAGGGCGGCTTGGTACTCTGCCTCCGCCTTCATTTCCTCCGGCTCTACCCGCGGGGGCGGCGGTGGAAACGGCGGCGGGTTGGCGTCGACGCCTAGCCGCCGTTGCTCCTCGTGTTCGAGGGCAAACCAAGCCTCCCAATTGGGAGAGTCGGCGGCGTACTCGGGCATCCGCCGCTGCGCCGGCGTGAGCTGCGCCCGGCGCCTGCGCACCTCCTCGTCGTGCGCCCGCTGGGTCCGCGGAACCGCCGGCACCGGGATCCGGTGCGGATCCAGGTACCAGTGGTGCGGCAGCGCAACGTCGGGGTAGGGCAGCGGTTGCCTGTACTCCCAGTGCCACCGCGCTTGGTGCACCGGGATGTGCACACGCCGGCGACCTGGGAGGACACGCGTCGGCGGCGGAGGAGGAGGGGGAGGAGGAGCACGGGAGGATGAGGCGCCGGGGGTGCACTTGCCCTTGCCGCTGCTGCTGCCGAAGAGGCCCATTGCTTGCTAGGGTTTGGTGGTCGCCGGCGAGGAAGCACAAGGGGATGGTGGGGGGCCAGATGTGGACGGAAGTGGATGAGGCCGGCCCCCGCCGCACACGTGGTTAAAAAAGGACGCTTCCACTGGCTGACTAGTGGGCCCGTTGTCGGTGGTCATCATAAATTAGACGACGGGCGGTAGTTGGGTGGCCTACAAGTGGGGCCGCGGCGGACACCGAGGAGACGCGCGGCGCGTCCGCGCCGACGCATTTCAGGCGCAATTTTGGGCCGGAAATGGGTCAGCACGGACGCCAGGCGGACGCGATTTGGGTTTGGGTCGTCGCATTGGGCCTCCATTTTTGTCCGCACCAACCCAAACGGACGCAGGCGGACAAAATTGGTTGCCTCATTGGAGTTGCTCTTAGGACGAACCGGAGCGCGTGGAGCGCCGGGTTACCAGCTCCGCAAATTACAACTACATGCCGCTGCGCTCCGGAGCGGAGTTGCGGAGCGGAGGGATTTCGAACAGGCTCTTAGTGTAAGCAGGGTAATAGTACTAGTACCTCGTCTGCTGACACATAAATCTCCACCCCTATCCTATGGCTCGAGAGTGAAGAGTAGCTACTTTTATAATAACTGCTAATTAAGCTCACTTGTTAGTAGGTTGGATCATTAAAAGTTGATATAATTATATGAGCGATGCTACACACAAACACTGCTTGCATGATTTATGCACGATGAGTTAGTTGGGCCTTTCATTATGTCTGATACATGGATTAGCATCCTTGGATCAGTAATCGTGCAAGGATCGGCTAGCAAACTATCGTGCATAAAGTAGTTTTGTAATTATATACTCCCTCTCTTTTTATTTATAGTGCAAAACTCGCTAACCAAGATAGATAGTTAGTGGTGAAATAAAATTTTAGTTTGAAAAAATACATAATTAATGCCCTTGTTTTTCCTCAAAAATTGTGTTTACCAATGCATTACTAATTGCAATGGATGGATGCATGCTTGACCAATAAATGGTCGATGACTTCTACATGCATTGGTAAGCTTACTTTTAATCTCTCCATGCAGCGACTTGATGCATCTCAAAATCTGAACATGTGATGGGGAGCTAAAAAACTAAGACTTATAAAACGGAAAAACAATTTTTTTAAGATGAGCCCTATATACCGGAAGGGAGGAAGTAAGCAATATGATATAAAGTACACACAAAAACATCTTCAATCGCATTTTGATGTTAGAGAACTTTAACTATTTAGATGCGCTGGACCATTTAAAAATCCAGATAAATACGAGTCGACATGGCATGTTTTGAAGACACACATTATTTTTAACAAGTGATGATGCGGTTAATAGTGCCCTTTAGGGTATGCATGGGAGATGGCTGAGACGACCATCAGTCCACGATATGAGCAAAAAGGAACAACACAAAAGAAGTTGAATTTGTAGAGATATGCCATTGTAATATCCATATAGATGATCATTTTTTTGTATCTACGACATTCATATGGCATGGATTCCCTTTTGGAACCCAATAATGTGGGCTAGGTGCCTAGGTCCTCTTCTTGTCACTAGTTATGCTGATAGGCACAATACAAGATTTAATGTGTTGACTCTCACTATGTGCATATTAAATCCGCATAAAAAAACCATGCCCAAAATAAATTGAACCAAACTAATTTTATGGTTTTATGGTTTTTGATTTCTAGTACGGCATGAAATTTGCCTACCATTTTGAATTTTGGTTCCTATGGTATATACCTAAAAACCGACGGTTAATTCAATTAACTGAAGTACAAAAAAATATTTATATTTCTTGAGCGAACGACCATACAAGGAGTCGATCACGTAAGCACGTGAGTTTGTGTTGCTTACATCATCCAACATTCACACGCCCAAGCACAGTCTTATATAGGCCTCACATCTACTCATTAATTCTTTATCATGTCTGTAAGCGAGGTGGTACTAGAGTTCTTGCCATCGTTCGTATAGACTAACCGGCCGGTGACCGCACTGCATAAAAGATTAAAAGAAGCCGCGACCTACTCACTCAAGCCCATGTGAAAGTTAATGGGCAGACCAAAATCCCAAAAGAGCTTGTAATGTAGACATTTTTCTTGTACATGAGTAGGATTCCCAGCTATGCACACCCATTTTTCTTGTTACTAGGCATTTCTCCAAAACAAGGCTAAGGACGACCATAAACAAAGCAAAGTATGTGTTGCACATTTGCATGCACGACCAACCATCAAGGCATGAACCCATGCATGCATATGTACGATATTTGTAGTTATATAATTTTGTGAATCGAAGAACTTTTGAAGCATGTCTTTAAGATTGTTTGGTTGATTTGGATCAGTAGTTATGATGGTTGACTGCTATCCATATTTATTGAATAGTAGGACATCCCAATCCAAATGATTCTTCAATAGAAGGTTTTATTTCATCATTATGCCAAGCTTCATTGATCACAAATTTCAAGTATTTCAACAAACCAGCACAAAAAGTACGGGAGATAGATGATCCCCTTATCTAAGACCTCTTTTCCAAACAATTATTTTGCCTCGCACCATTAAGTGTAACATGGGTTATAGCAGAGTTCAATATGCTCCTCATCCACCTGATCCATTGCCCCCCCCCCCCCCCCCCCCCCCCACACACACACAAATCCAAGTGTTGAAGCATGAAAACAATAACACCATGTTCAACTTTATCAAATGTTTGTCTTAAAGATAAAAAACTCTTTTAGATTTGTGGTAGATTTGTAGGTATTCAAAAGGCCAATGTAGGCAATCTAGAATTTTTTTTTGCGGGCTCAACACTTGTATTACTCAATCAAGTTATCATTACAATCCTCAGCAACTATCTCCAAAACTTCAGGAGGACCCGACCCTAACCAAGTCATAGTCCTATTATTAACACGACCAAAAGCAGCTAACCTGTCACTCGCTTTATTTTGTGAGCGCGTGACATGAGTAATACAAGTTTGATGAAGATTCAATAACAGTCTAATCTCATTCACTAGCGAAGAGTACGCCGATCGATCAGTGCCCCCACATGTGATCATGAAAACTGCAACTGAAGAATCCATCTCAATTTCTATCAGCAATTCTGTGCGTTGAATCGACGAGGACAGCCCCTCCATACAGGCACAAAGCTCCGCCTCCAACACATCCCTGCAGGAATATAAGGCCCTGCACGCTGAGAAGATGATCTTCCCCGAAGAATCTCTCAAAATCATCCCCGCTCCACCTTCATCACTCGAAACAAAAGCGCCGTCTGTATTCAGTTTAGTCCAACCCTGGCTCGGTTTAGCCCATCTAGGTGACTTGGGCACTTGTACTACCGGCTTTTCCCCCGGATCCATGGTGATATACGCTTTGCCTTTCACCGGATCAGCACCATTATCATTTTTTATGGCCATCAACGACTCCAAGTAACTCCGCAGGAATCTGACAGACACGTCCATCGGCGGGGCAGGTTTGTGATGCACCAGTTCATTGCGAACATACCAACTTCTCCAGAAAATCAGTAGTAGCATACATCTCTCCAACTCACTCCTTGGTGCTAGTACTTGCAGTAGCCACTCCTTCCCACAATTAACTAGCGATTGTAGATGAGGGAGTCTCCAGACTTTTGCCATTGCCATATATAAATCCCGTCCAAATTGGCATCTAACAAACGGATGAAAATTGTCCTCCGTCTCTGAACCACACACTGGGCATATACTAGTAGTTTCAAGCCCAATCTTATGTTTGTTCTTCCATGTCGGCAGTCCATCAGTCGCAACTCTCCATGCAAAGTTTGAAACTGTCGGCGGTGCTCCACAATTCCATATAAACTTCCAGCAACTCCTCGCTCCTGACGGCGACGTGCTAGATGATGCCGCGTTAGACCTATGTATCTCATCAAAGGCCAAGTGGTAGGCACTTTTCACCGAGAAAACACCCAGTTTTTCAGGCCCCCATGCAATAACGTCATCACCTCGCCTTGGTGAGGCTCTGATCTTTAGGATCTCCTCCACATCTGCTCGAACAAAGTACTGATTCAGAATTTGAATCTTCCAAGAACCATTATAATTATTAGATCCGAGACATACCGAATGCGGCATAGGCCCTGCCTAGAAATAGGTTTATAGGAGAAAGGACGTGGGATCCAACTGTCCCGCCACACCCTAATGCTTCTCCCATTGCCCACTCTCCAAATTAAGCCTTTCTTCAATAAGTCTAGGCCATGACTGATGGCCTGCCATGAGGACGAAGCATTACCAGTGAACACCGTATCTTCAAGCTTGCCCTCTGGGTAGTATTTGGATTTGAGCAAACGCGCGCAAAGGCTATCCGGTCTCGTGATAAGCCTCCAAGCCTGTCGAGCTAGAAGAGCTTGGTTAAAAAGACGAAAATCCCGGAAGCCAACACCACCTCTGTCTTTCGGTTGCATAAGATGATCCCATCCTTTCCAATGTACCTTTCTTTTTCCCTTCTCCGAACCCCAATAGAAATTCCTCACCATTCTAGTGAGGTCATCACAAACTGAGAACGGGAGTTTGAAAACTCCCATTATGTATGTGGGCAAAGCTTGCGCGACTGATTTTATAAGTACCTCTCTTCCCGGTTGAGCTAGATACCCATCCCCCCACTGAACGAGCCTTTTGGTGAGGCTTGTTTGAAGATTTTGAAACTTTCCTTTAGACATGCGTCCCTCAGGTGTGGGAAGACCCAAGTACTTCTCCTCAAAGACCAAACTCGTGACTTGTAGAGCATCCCTAACTTGATCTTGAACCGAGGCCGGACAAGCTTCACCAAAGAACATAGAGCACTTATCATAGTTTAGGCTTTGGCCCGTGCCCGAGCTATATAAATCCAATGAAGCTTTAACCTGTTCTGCTTGATCCCTCGAAGCCTTAAAAAACAGCATCGTATCATCTGCAAACAGCAAATGCGAAATACCCGGTGCTCTCCTACAAATTTTGACTAGTATAATATCCCCGGACTGCACCCTACTTTTCAGAATAGCTGAGAGTCCATCTGCCACAAGTAGAAATAAGAATGGAGAGAGTGGGTCACCTTGCCGCAGCCCTCGCGACGGTGCAAATGAATCCAAGAGAGTTCCATTTAATTTTACTGAGTACCTCACCGATGTGACACACGCCATTATCCAGTCAATCCATCGCTGAGAGAACCCTAACTTTTGCATCACTTGCTCCAAGAAAACCCAATCCACCCGATCATAAGCTTTTGACAGATCCAACTTATAAGCACAAAAACTCCTTGTGGGGTCTTTCTCCTGTTTAATGTAGTGTAAACACTCAAAAGCAACCAGAGCATTATCTGTAATCATCCTGCCCGGGATAAAAGCACTCTGCTCCACAGAGATTATATCATCCAATAAAGGACCCAACCGGTTTACCAAGCACTTGGAAATTACCTTGTAGGTCACATTACAAAGACTGATGGGTCTGTAGTCAGACATTTTTGTAGGGTTAGAGATTTTTGGGATAAGCACAATTGAAGTTGAATACACTCCCTCTGGCATGATTCCAGTACTGAAAAAATCCCTGACCGCTGCTATCACACTCTCCTTCACCGTGCTCCAGTTCCGTTGAAAGAACCGTGCGGGGAACCCATCCGGGCCTGGTGCCTTCAAAGGCCCGATCTGAAACATTGCATCGGAGATTTCCTTATCTGTGAAGGGGGCACACAGCCTTGCATTATCAGCCGGCGACACCACGCGCTCAAAAAGACCCACTACGGCAGAAGCATCCAGAGAATTATCGGCTGCAAAAAAATTGTGAAAATAGTCATTTGCAATCCTGCTCATAGCTGCAAAATCGGAATGTACGGTTCCTATGCTGTCCGTCAACTCTCGGATCTTGTTCTTCCTCGCCCTCCAGACGGCTTTACTCTGAAAATATTTTGTGTTCCGATCGCCTTCTTTCAGCCAAGAAATCCTCGATCTCTGCATCCACATCATCTCTTCCTGATATAATAATTCATTCATTTTGTCCATTACTCCTCTTATTTCTTCCCTATCTGCATTCATATGCATAAGCTCTTCCAGTTGGGTTCGTGACTTCGCAAGTTCCCTCGTTACATTGCCAAACTTCTTGCTCCATGACCCTAGAGCAGTCATAGTTTTAGGCAGGGCATCTCTCAGTAGCAATCTAGAATATTTATGCCTTTAACAAATCCATATTGATTATTGCTATGTATCGGTATGATATTTGTGTGCACTATGTTAGCCAATAATTTTGTTAATACTTTAATGGGCATGCTCATTGGAGATTGGTCTGTAGTTTGTTGCAGATTCAGAAGTAGGTATCATAATTAGCAATGAGTGAAATCCAGATGGTGTTAACAAGCTATAAGTTCACTTTTTCATCATGAAAGTTAAAACATAACCTATAAATTTGATTTGTAATAACATGTCCGCACCTCTACATGAACAAGATCATTGAAACCATTTAGTTCTAGGGATTTAGCATTGTGCATACAATTAACAACCTCGTTGATCTTATGAGTAATGAGTGTGTATTCCAAATTATTAATATTATTATTTGTAGCTAAATGCCAAGTATCATTGATCTCTCGTCAGTGGTTAAAGGGCCCCGCTGCTTTTCTCTAGATATGTCTCATTGTATATGAAAAAAATGTCAAATAAAATGTTCACACTACTAGTTAAATGTTCACATCACTCACGAGTAACATAACTATTTTGTACTATATGTCCACCTTCTAAATTCTAATATCTATTGAAAATGTTCATGAATTCAAATAAAGAAATATTTGTGTATTTAAAAAATGTCCATATGTTCAAAATGTATTGTTATATATTTTAAAAATGTCCACGCATAAAAAAATGTTGTGTTTTTATAAATAAATAGAAAGGATGAAAGTAATTTGAATCAAAATGCAAATAAAGACACCTTTTCTGTTGAGACATGAAGAAGAAAGAAAATTAAAATGTAGAAAAGTAGGAGGGAAATAATGGACATGGAGTATTTGATCCCGAGCTCATATGCTCCTGCATGAACAGTAAAATCGAAAAAATAGTAAAAAAATTCAAAAAAATCTGAATTTTTTTTGTGATGAACATTGATAAATTTTCTAACTGCGTGCAAAATTTCAGGTCGAAATGACATTCATGGAGGTCTGGGCAAAAAAAAATCGATGGTCCAAAAAGACTATTGTTGGAAGCATTTTGGAGCATCGATTTTGTTATTTTTGCCCAGACCTCCACGAATGTCATTTTAATCTGAAATTTTGCACGCACTTAGAACATTCATCATAAAAAAATTTCAGATTTTTTTGAATTTTTTTACTATTTTTTTATTTTACTGTTCATGCGGGAGCATATGAGCTCGGGATCAAAAGAGGACTTTCGGGAAATAATACGATATGATAATAGCAGAAAATGAGAGGTAAAACAGGCAAGCAACCCGTAATTGGTCGTACCAAAAAGGGGTGCTAGCGTAGCATCCTTATTAAGACAATGAGGATGGGAAACCTTTAAACATGCACACTTAACATGTTGTAGATTAATTAAAAATAGTTATGGAATTCTAACATGGAAGGTCAATTATGGAGACGTCTATATACAGGGAGATGTGGAGGCTTTAGCCATTTTCGGAACCTACCTGTCACTCCCCATTGCCCAAATTTGCCAATCCAAATTTGGAATTCCGGGCTCACAACACTCCTCCCCTAAGAGGCTATTTGAAAAACCATGAGGAGAAAATGTAATATAACTAGAGTTGCATCGGACATGCTATATCGATTATGTTTCTGCTATGAGTATACACGTCTCGAAATAATTTCTATGATCAATTAATTGCCAAGCCCATTTCATTTTCTTTTCCCTTTCAAAAAGGACACTCCCCTACCAAGTAGTGGATCAATTGGTAAATTAGTTTAATGAGTCTAACCAAAAGCACCATTATCATCGGCATCTTAATGAGCTTAGCCCATGAACGCCAACAAAAACTTCTACCACGGTCAATCTAATGATTATGTGTCGTCACGTCAATTACACTAGTAATTGAGATAGAGCTAGCTCGGCATCACCTGAATAGATGCCCTGGTAGGATAACTATCGACGCTGCAAGTAGCCATGGCGCGCCATCTGTGAAAGGAGTTGTAACACCCCTATGTAATAAGCACTGTGACACTCTGCTAAGTATGCCAAGTCATCTCAATTTGCAGTGCCTAATCACTTTGGTTAAGAATTCAATTCAAATTCTATTCTGAAAATCAACTCAAAATTCAAAAGTGAAATATGGAGTTGCTCAAACACTGTTGGAAAAATGTTCATTAACTAGCAAATATTCCAGAGATCATTCTAAAATTAGAATCATCATTTACTAAATTAGCTAACTGACTCAAACAATAAGAAACAGAGTCAAAATAGCTTTTAAAATGCCCAAATCATTTTTGGATAAATTCAAATGGTTTTCAAAAATGCCCAAACTTTTTGTGGCAGTGCTATATATTGCAATACACTAGTGTGAGCAACTTACACATTTTTGCAAATCCATTAGGAGGTTCAAATAAATACAAAACTGTTTCTGATAAAAGAAAAAGCATAAAGCAGAAAAAAAGAAAAGAAAAGAGGCACTGTGCACTGGGCCTAAGTGCACAGTGCCCCGAAACCGGCCCAACAGGCCCACCCCACTCTCTCTCCCTCGCGCTGTCACTCTCCCCGTGGCTGCGCCGGCACGCACCGGCCGCAGCTCGACACGATGACGGCACCGACGCCACCGACGCGCTAGGGGGATAAGGCCGAAGCCGTCCATCCCCCCTGGACCTCCTCGCTCACTTCTCCCCTCTCCCTCGCTCTCTCCTCCCTTTTCCCATCGGCGCCCGACGCGGTCGCCGCCGTGCCTCGCCCGTCACCGCGGCCACAGCTGCCGTCTCACTCCGCCGACTTGTCGCGGAGCTCCGCTGTCGTCTTCCCCGTCGAACGGTGCACTCCGCTGGAGCCAGGGACCGCCGCAGCTGCCGAATCGACCTCGACTGCATCTCCGGCCATCGAACGCCGCCGTTGTCTCTGGCGAGCCTCTGCTGCTACTAATCCGTTGAGGGCCTGCGTGCGTGCCGCTAGGTGAGCATGCTTCCCTCCCCTACCCTCTAGGACCTCTAAATCGCGCCGTGGCCAGCTCGTCGTCGAACCCGAGCTCCGGTCGCCGCAGATCGCTTCGCTGCCGTGGCCATGGGCTCTGTCGTGCTCGCCTGAGCACGGCATGCAGCTCCTGGTGCTCCCAGGAGCCCAACGAGCTCGAGCCCATACCTCCCCGTGCCCCCTAGCTCCGTCTCCGTCGTTGCCCGAGCTCCGGCGTCCGCTTCGCCGCTCGCCACCGCCGTCTCCGGCCGTTTCCGGTCGAGCCGCCGCCACAGAACGATGCGCGAGCGAAAGCCCGTTCGAATGAACCTAGCTACGCACGAAACAACCCCCTGTAGACAAAACCCGAGCGTCTTCGGCGAGCTCCGCCGTGTTTTTGGTCGCCGGAGCAACTCCGGTGACCGTCGCCGACGTGGCATGACAGGTGGGGCCCTTGAGACGCTGACGCTGGGCCCCACGAGTCCCCGTTGACTGGGTTGACCCAGTCAACATGCTGACTGGGCAACCCCAGCCACTGACATGCGGGCCCCACCGCCCTTTTAATTAACTAAACCATTTTATAAATAAAAATAAATTAATTAATTTAATTAGTCTATGACAGGTGGGGCCAGCCACTAATTAACTCTCTGGATTAGTTTTAATTAACTCTGTTAAGCCTCTGTCACTGACATGTGGGTCCCACTGGACCCACAGGTCAGGTTTGACCTGGTCAACTGACCAGTTGACCGCTGATGTCAACATTGCATCATGATGATGTCATAAATCTTTTCTGTTAATAAAAATAATTCTAGAAAATGCAAAATCTTTGAAAATTCATAACTTTTAAACCGTAGCTCCGATCGAAAAACTTAAAACATGAAAGTTGCTCAGAACGACGAGACGAATCTGATCGTGTCGTCTGTTTCCATGCCGGAACCCCCTACGTAGGAGAACCCATAACTTTCCGTTCGTATCCGGTGTATGAATAGTGCATGATCACCGGATAATAAATCCCGCGTTAATCCTAAAATAACTAAAATGACTTAGGTGCATCTGTAGGCAACCCTGCACTGCATCTTAGCATGACATGCCCTATATTGCATCGTTTGCTGTGCATTTATATGTTTCTTCCCCCTCTTCTCTCTCGGTAGACACCGACGTCGACGAAGCTCCCGAGACTGACGCAACTCAGGAGCCCGATGACGCAGTTGACGACCTTGCCCTTGCCGCCGAGCAACCAGGCAAGCACCCCCCTTTTTGAGCATTCCGATATCGCCCACTCTCTTCTCTCTTATGCTTGCATTAGAAGTTACAGCAGCTGCTGTTATCCTATTTCTGCTGCATAGCCTGTTTATTGTAACCTGCTATTGTTACCTACCTGCTTATCCTAAACTGTTTAGTATAGGTTGGGTAGAGACCCAGCAGAGACCCCACTTATCCCGACTGCCCCGCTGGATCATCAGAAGACCCGATCAACGGGATCGAAGACCAGGCCCCGGCACCGCACGTCACTTCCCCTTAGATGCTCGACACTACTGGGTTACTATCAAGTGCCGAGGGTGATACCTCGTCAGCACTTCTGATGATAACCTTGTAGGTTAGTTAATCGGTCGTGGTCAGCGAGGGTGATTCCTCCTACACCACCCCCGATAATGACATCGTCGTGCAACTGCTCAAGTGTGGACCTCGAGGGTGATTCCTCCTCCATTCACCTTGATGTTTACGTCAGGTGGGAGTCCAACGAGGGTGATGCCTCAGATTCCTTCTTGATATGGTAGCCACACAGATGCCTTACATTACTGTTGACACTGCTTATTCTGGATAAAGACGGGTCGGCCCTGAGGGGTACCCGCGCGAGCTTAATTGCGAGAAATGTGGAGTCGGGTGGACCTGGATGGTGCCCGAGTAATGAATACGAGGCGTGGCCGGGGATTCCTAGCCCTTGCCGCAAGTCCTCGAGACGGGGCGACGGGGTCACATCTTTCGTGAGTCTCTGCTCGTTACCGCACTACCAACACACTAACGGTTTGGATATTTGATCCGAGGGGCCTCTGGCCTGATAGCACTAACCATCACGTGGGCATAGTATGGGCGTTCTGCGTCGTATACATCAGCCGAAGCTTAATTGACGTCAGTAAGGAGCGACGTACGCCGAGTTGGACTGGGAACGCAACCGCGCTTGTATAAGGGTTGCTAGGTCTGCTCTCGGTGGCCCCGTAACGTGCAGGAGTTCCCGGGGCGATGGCCCAAGACCCCTGGGGGCATAGGTTTAGTCCGGCGTGCTGACCTCTCTTTTAAGCCTAGGTCGGGTTGCGGCGTATCGTTTGGCCGAGGCTGGGCATGACCCAGAAAAGTGTGTCGGGCCGGAGTTAAGCGAGCGTGGTGGGTAAGTTGGTGCACCCCTGCAGGGAAGAAACAATCTATCGATAGCCTGTCCTACGGTAACGGACACTCGAAGTTGTATCCCGATCGGTACAACTAGAACGGGTGACTTGAGATGATATGAATAGTATGGCTCTGAGATTGCTTTCTCGCAGGGAGTTGAGAAAGGATCTCTGGGCGAGGTTGATAATATTACTACTACTTTACATTATGTTAAACTGCACTCTTCTAATGCTGCAAGACTGATGAAGATGCTTGAAGATGCTAGTCTTTGATAGGACTAAGCTCTTCCTTTCTATTCTGGCATTTCTGCAGTCCAGTCCACATATACAACCTTCCTTTGAAAATGTTGCATATTGTAACACCCCCTGTATTAAGCTACAGAGATCACCCTTTTGATGAGGCCATGTCATCATGATTAATAGTGCATAATCATCATTAGCAGCATATTGCATTTCAACTCCTAAGTCAAATTCAAATTTAAATGAAAGTGGGATATAAAAGTTGTCCAACATAGAAACTAAAATGTCAGATAAATAACAAATACTCCTGAGGCTATTCTAAAATTGAAACCAACATCATTGGAATTGGATAAGTGACTCGAACAACCTCAAACAGTGGATAAAGATAATATTTAATAACCATTTATTAAATCTGAAATAAATATGGAATTATGTTTTGTCCAAACTAATTTTAGGTGTTAAGGAATAATGCACTGGTATTTATGAAATAGGTCACACTTTTTACAAAAACCATTTGGGGCCTAAACATTTAACAGTAGAGAAAAGAGAATAAAGAAAAGAAAAGAAACAAAAAAGAAAAAAAGAGCAACACCCCCCCCCCTGCCATCTTCCGACTGGGCCTCGGCCCAGCAAGCCACGGGCCGGCCAGGCCGGCCAGCCGGCCTCTACTAGCCGGCCACCCCCCCGGCCAAACCCTAACCCTACCCCCGATCCCCCTCCCCCTCGTTTTCTCCTCCCCCCCCCATCTGGATGGGCGCAGGCCCGATCCCGCTCCGCCTCGTCGCCGACGCCGCTCGCCGACGCCGCCGCCACACCCGACGTCGCCCCGTCCTCTCCTCTTCCCCGACCAGCCGCTGGCGCTCGGTCGCCCCCTCCTCGGCTGGATCTGGATCGGGGCGATCCCCCGATCCCGTCCGGCCGCCTCGCCGTCGCCGTTGGACGCCGCCGCCCGGATCCCGCTCTCCCTCGCCGGCCTGCTCCCCTTGACGCTGTCGCCCCGCCGCCCGACCGCGCCGCCTCGCCCTGCGCACGACGCCACCGCCCGGAGCTCTCCCTCGCCGTCTGCCTCGTCTACGTCGCCGCCTGTCCCCGCCGGCCTGCCCTCCCCATCGCCGTCGTCCCCGTCGACCACCCCGACCCCGCCGTGCCCCGTCCCTACGGATCCGGTGAGGCCTCGGGCCTCTCCCCCCCTCTTGCTCGCGCACGCGACCCCCGGCGCACGCAGCCTCGCCGGTTGCGCACAGCTGGCGCGCGGTCCGCCCACTGCCCTCGCTCGCGCTTGCGAAAGACGTAGAATGCAAGAGAAGACAAACCCAGCAACGCTCCGGAAAACACACACATTGAAGAAACATGATGCGACCGCCGCCCGCTGCCGCTCCAGCCACCGCGCTGCCGCCCGCGGCCGCTCCAGCCACCGCGCCGCCGCCCCGCCTCCGGCCCTGCCGTGGCCTCGCCGGCGCCCGCGCCCGCCGACCGCCCGTGCGTCCCCTTTTGGGCACCGGACATGTCCGGTCCCGAAAGGGGCACGCCCCGGACGTGTCCGCCCCTGGGCCACTGCCTAGTGGGGCCTGAACCCCTGTGACGCTGACGAATGGGGCCCACGGCCCAGAAACAGTTATTGAGAAAATAGAAATAAAAATAAATAATTAAAATAATTAAAATAATTAATTAATTAATTAGTTAATTAATCCTGATTAGGTTAATCTAATTAACTGATTAGTGTTAATTAAACAGTAATTAGTAATTAACTTAATTAACTGCTGACGTCAGCATGATGTCATGCTGACGTCATCAATTACTGTTTCGGATAATGTTGAATTAAATAATTAATTAAAATTTCAGAAATTAATAAAAACTTTAGAAAATCATATCTTTTAAACCGTAACTCCGATGAAAATATTTTATACATGAAACTTGCTCAGAACGACGATACGAACCCGGATACGCCCTCGGTATCTCCGTCAGACGCCCGCAGCTATGAGAACGTTGAACAATTAGACCGATTTCGATAAATGAATAGTGTCCAACTTTAATTAAATAAATCCGAATAAATTCCTAAATTAACTAAATCGCTTAGTTAGGCTGTATTTCACCCTGGCCCTGCGTTTAGACATGTCATGCATCCCTGTTGCATTATTGCCGTGTGTTTACTGTTTCTTCCCCCTCTTCTCTTCGGTAGACTACGAGACCGACGCAGCTGCTGGTGCCCCGACCGACTACGTTGTTGACGACCCCTACTTGCCAGAGCAACCAGGCAAGCCCCCCCCTTGATCACCAGATATCGCCTATTCTCCTCTATACTGCTTGCATTAGAGTAGTGTAGCATGTTACTGCTTTCCGTTAATCCTAGTCTGATGCATAGCCTGACACTGTTGCTACATCTGTTGATACCTTACCTGCAATCCTAAATACTTAGTATAGGATGCTAGTTTATCATCATTGGCCCTGCATTCTTGTCAGTCTGCCTTGCTATACTATCGGGCCGTGATCACTCGGGAGGTGATCACGGGTGTATACTTTACATATTTACATACTATACAGATGGTGACTAAAGTCGGGTCGGCTCGAAGAGTACCCGCGAGTGATTCACGGATTGGGGGCTGAAAGGACCTTTGTCCCAACGGCCCTTTGTGTGGATCTTTGTGGCGGAGCGACAGGGCAGGTTGAGACCACCTAGGAGACAGGTGGGCCAGGCCCTGGTCGGCGTTCGCGTTTACTTCATAATAACACGTTTAACGAGATTGGATATTTGATCTGAGTCTGGCCACTGGCCTATACGCACTAACCAACTACGCGGGAGTAGTTATGGGTATCCCGGCGTCGTGGTATCAGCTGAAGCCTTCTTGACGTCAGCGACTGGGCGGCGCGCGCCGTGTTGGACCGCGCTAACGTAACCGCCGTGATCGTGTGGGTTGCTAGGTCTGCTCGCGGCCGCGTACGCAACGTGCAGGAGCGCACTGGGCGATGGGCCCAGACCCCAGAGTGCCTAGGATTAGTCCGGCGTGCTGACCTCTCTGTTGAGCCTAGGTGGGGCTGCGACGTGTGGATCTTCCGAGGCCGGGCATGACCCAGGAAAGTGTGTCCGGCCAAAGGGGATCGAGCGTGTTGGGGAATATGTGGTGCACCCCTGCAGGGAAGTTTATCTATTCGAATAGCCGTGTCCCTCGGTAAAAGGACGACCCGGAGTTGTATTCCGACCTCATGACAACTAGAAATGGATACTTAATAAAACACACCCTTACAAGTGACAGATATAACCCGGTGGTCGCTCTCTCGCATGGTGGCGATGAGAGGATCGACGGGTAGGATTATGCTTTACGTTGTTGTTTGGTTAACTTCCAACTAATCTCTTCTATTGCTTCAAGACGAAGGCTGCCAGAAGCGTAGTCTTCGACAGGACTAGCTATCCCCCTTTTATTCTGGCATTCTGCAATTCAGTCCACCGATATTGCCTCTTTACACATATACCATGCATATGTAGTATAGATCCTTGCTTGCGAGTACTTTGGATGAGTACTCACGGTTGCTTTCCCCCCCTCCTTTTCCCCCTTTCCCTTCTTGCTGGTTGTCGCAACCAGATGTTGGAGCCCAGGAGCCAGACGCCACCTTCGACGACTGCTACCACCAGGGCGGAGCCTACTACTACGTCCAGGACGCCGACGACCAGGAGTAGTTAGGAGGATCCCAGGCAGGAGGCCCTGCGCCTGTTCGATTTGTTGTATCCCTGTTT
Organism: Thinopyrum elongatum; assembly: GCA_011799875.1. Lineage (NCBI taxonomy): Eukaryota > Viridiplantae > Streptophyta > Magnoliopsida > Poales > Poaceae > Thinopyrum > Thinopyrum elongatum. The sequence continues at coordinate 147,024,152 of CM022303.1, forward strand.
GTGCTAGCCATCTTATGGCACCTTGTTTAACCTATGTCTGTACTCAGATATTGTTGCTTCCGCTGACTCATCTATGATCGAGCATTTGTATTCGAGCCCTCGTGGCCCCTGGCTTGTATTATGATGCTTGTATGACTTATTTATGTTTTAGAGTTGTGTTGTGATATCTTCCCGTGAGTCCCTGATCTTGATCGTACACGTTTGCGTGCATGATTAGTGTACGGTCGAGCCGGGGGCGCCACACATATGTAGTGTAGATCCTTGCTTGCTGAGTACTTCGAATGAGTACTCACGTTTGCTTTATTTTCTTTTCTCCCCATATCCTTATGTCGCCGCCAGATGATGGAGCCCCTGAGATAGCTACCCCTGTCGACGACTACGGCTACTACTACTACCCTCCCGGCGAGTACTTCTACGAGGAGCCGACATACGACCAGGAGTAGGATTCGGAGGGTCCTAGGCAGGAGGCCTACGCCTTTCGATCGTAGTATTTTATTTTGCCCCGCCTTTCTAAAGGCCTATCTGTTTCTCTGTAATATCTGTACCCAGATATCTGATGCTTCCGCTGACACTTGTATGCCATCGAGCTATGTATTCGAGCCCTCGAGGCCCTGGCTTGTAATATAAAGCTTGTATGACTTTATTTATATTTTAGAGTTGTGTTGTGATATCTTCAAGTGAGTCCTTAGGCTTGATCGTGTGCATTTGCGTGTATGGTTAGTGCACGATTAAACCGGGGTCGTCACAGGAGTGCCATCCAACCGATCCAAGGATTATATTAATCTTGCACAAAGCAGTATTATGCTCATCATTTGACCATGTGTAGGCATGACCGGTAAATATTGACATGGCATGTTTTGAAGACAAACATTATTTTTAACGGGTGTTGGAGTTAATAGCGCCCTGGAGGGTATGTGGAGGAGATGGCTGAGATGACCATCAATCCAAGGTCCCCTCTCTTGCAATGATACACACAAATGGGGACGGACGAAGAGAAGGTGAATTTGTTAAAGATATTCATTGTAATGTTCATAGATGGTCTCATTTGTTGTATCTATGATATTAATATGGCATTGATTCCTTTTTTGTATCCTATAAGGTGGGCAAGGTAATCTTCTTTATCATTAGTTATGTTGATAAACACTATAGAAGATTTGCTGTAGTTGACTGTGTCTAGTGGAATCAAAGAACTCCTGAAGTATATCTTTAAGATTGTTCCATTGATCTGGATTGACAGTCATGATGATTAGAGTTGCATCACTATATTGTACAGTAGGACGTCCCAGTCCAAAAGATTCAATACATAGTTTGATTTCATCATTATGACAAGCTTCATTGATCACAAAATTTTAGTAGTTCAACAACCAACACAAAAGTATGGGAGATAGAGGACCCCCTATATAACACCTCCTTTGCGAACAATTCTTTTGCCAGTACATCATTAAGTGTAGCAAGGGTTGTAGCAATGCTCAGTGTGCTCCTTATGAGCCTGTTCATTTTTCACCAAAACCAACTGAGGCATGAAAAAAAATAGCACTATGTTCCACCTTATCAGGTGTCCTGCCAAATCAATTGTAAAGAACACAAATTCTCTTTTAGATTTGTGGTGGATTTGAAGGTGTTCAAAAGCCCAATATAAGCACTCGTGAATATTTATATTTTTAATACACCCATATTAATTATTGCTAAGTATTGATATGATATACCTCTATACCCTGTTAGCCATTAATTTCATTAACACTTCAATAGGCATGCTCACCATGGAGATCGGTCTCTAGTCTGCTATGGATTCAAGAGTAGGTACCTTAGAAATGAGTGATATATAGAGAGTGTTAACAAGTTGTATGTTCATTTTTTTCCATTATGAAAGTTAAAACATAACCTGTAAAATAGGTCTGGAATAACATGGCATCATATCTTCAAGAAAAGACCATTGAAACCATCTAGTCCTAGGGATTTATCATTGTGCATAAATTAATAACCTCATCGATTTCATCATTGATGGATGTGTCTTTCAAATCATCAACACTATTATTGGTAGCTAAATGTCGAGTATCATGTAGAATTGATTGTTCATCGGCGACGAAATTGGTCCCCATGATTTTCTCAAGATATGTTTCACTCTCTATGAAAATAATCTAGAATATGGCAGATAAAGTATTCACGCTACTAGTTAATGTTCATGCCACTCACGAGTAAGACAACTATTTTGTGATGTACATCAACCTTTCAAATACTAATATATTGTGTTCATTATTCCAAATGAAAGATATTCGTGTATTTTAAAATGTGCATATGTTCAAAATGTATGATAATAGAGTTTTTAAAATATTCATGCATTGACGAATGTTGTTGCACTTTTACAAAAAAATACAAAGGATAAATGTGATTTAAATCACAATTTAGATAAAGATACTAGTTTTCATGTAAGCATAAGGCCTTGTACGGTGGAAGAGGCTTTGGGAAGTTTAGAGGGGAGTATCCCATTGGGCAGAGAATACCCAGAAATCCTCGTCAGCGGTTAGCCCATTTGGTACGCACTGACTGAACATGCCACCCCTCGATCCCACCAACCCCTCCCAAGCCCCAACCTACGTGTTACTGAAAACTCCAGGAGCCACTCGTGAAACAGGATGAGACATGGGTGCTCACTGTGTTGCTGCCGTTGTAGAAGGTTTAACCAAACAAAACGGATTTATGAGGGGGGGGGGGGGGGGGGGGGGGGGGGGGGGGGGGTGTAGTGGGCAATCGAGGGAAATGGATGGAGGGGAGTGGATCGCCAAATCCCCTCCAATCCCCACCCCCTTGGGGGCTGCAAAACCTCGCCACCAAACAAGGCCCGGAGAAGAACGAAAAATAAAAATATAGAGAAGGAGATAATTTTGTTTTACATAAAAAGGTAAAAAAAAAGCCATGCAACCCATAATTGGCCGTACCAAAAAGGGTGCTAGCGAAGCATCCTTATTCCACACAATGATCATGGAAAACCTTTAAGCATGCATGCTTAACATGTTGTAGCCTGATGCGAAATAGACATGGAATTCAAGAGGCCTCTAACACAACAACCAATTATGGAGACGTCAATATTTAGGGAGAGGTGGAGGCTTTAGCCATTTTCCAAAACTCCTTAAAACCTTACCTATTTCTCTCCCGTGCCCAAATTCGCATGTTCAAATCTGGAAGTCGGGGCTCACAACGCTCCTCTCCTAATAGGTGTATGTAAAAAACCACAAGGAGAAAAATGTAATATAACTACAGTTGTACATCCATGCGGTTGTATCGATTCTATTTCTACTACGTGTATACGGCTCTCGTGACAATTTCTATGGTCAAGTACTCCTATAGCCCATTTCAACTTCTGTTTCCATTGCAACAAAAGTACTCCGCTAACAAGTAGTGAATCGGTTGGTAAAGTAGTTTAATGAGCCTAACCAAAAGCATTACCATTATCATCAGGCATCTTAACCAGCTTAGGCTCATCAATGCCAATAAAAACTTTTATCAGTATACAATCAATGTAGTGACTAGGTGACGTGCTGTCACATACTGGTAATTGAGATAGAACCAACTCGTCACCATCACCTAGATGATAGATGCCCCGATCGATAGGATAACCATCAGCGCCACAAGTATCCGTGGCGTGCCATCCGTGGGAACCGGAAATGCATTATTAAGTTAACCACACACAATTTACCGACTGCTCGAGGCTAATCCATTTGCGTTAAGCCCTGGTTTCGCTCCATGCCGTCATTGTAATCACATTTACAGATTCATTGAAAATAGAACTTGTAAAATAGATCTGTAATAACATGCCATCATCTCTTCATGAAAAGGCCATTGAAACCATCTAGTTCTAGGGATTTATCATTGTGCATAAATTAACAACCTCGTCAATTTCATCACTGGTGAATGTGCTTTTCAAATGATCGAGACTATTATTTGTAGCTAAATGTTGAGTATCCTGCAGAATTGATCTTTCATCAACGATGAAATGGATCCTCGGTATTTTCTCGAGCTATGTTTCACTCTCTATGAAAAGAAATTATATATGGCAAATAAAATATTCACACTACTAATTAAATGTTCACACCACTCATTAGTAACATAACTATTTTGTGCTATACATCAACCTTTTAAATACTAATATCTATTGAGTTCTCAAATAAAAGATATTTGTGTATTTAAAAAATGTCCATATCTTCAAAATTTATGGTCATAGAGTTTTTAAAAATATAGATGCACTGAAAAATGTTGTTGCATTTTTATAAATAAATACTAAGGGTAAAAGTAATTTAAATCAAAATTTAAATAAAGAAACCAATTTTCATGGAAGCATAAGGCCTTGTTCGTTGGAAGAGGTTTAGGGCTCCTTTGATTCAAAGGAATTCTATAGGATTTATGGAGGATTGAAATCCTTAAGAATTTTTTCTATGTTGGTCCTTTGATTCATAGGATTGGATCCCGTAGGAATTTTTCCTATGGAATTTTTTTGTACTACATTTCATAGGAAATCTGACATCCACTCCAATCTCCTTTTGTAATTCCTTTGCTTTTTCTGTGCCATCAAACACTCCTTGCTAATCCTATAGGATTCAAGTGAGCATGCCGCTCCAACCCTATACTTTTCCTATTCATACGTTTTCAAAATCCCGCGAATCAAAGAGGCCCTTAGATGGGAATATCCCCATAGGCCCCAGATACCAAGGAATCACCGTCGGCCCATGCCAGCCCCCTCCCCCCATCCCCACCAACCCCTACGAAGACCCAATTGGCGTGTTACAGAAAACTCTAGAAGCTACTCGTGGAACGGGATGAGACAAGGGCGCTCGCGATGCCACTACTGTCGTTTGAGGTTTAAACAAACAAAGGGATTTACGAGGAGGAGAGGGAGGGAGGGGGTATTAGTGGGGAGTTGAGGAAATTGGGTGGAGGGGAGGGATCACCAAATCCCCTCCAAACGAGGCATAAAGAAGAAAGGAAAATAAAAATGTAGAGAAGGAGATAAAATATTAAATAAAATAATAACATAAGAAGGTAAAAAAAATGGCCAAGCAATCCGTAATTGGCCGTACCAAAAAGGGGTGCTAGCTAAGCATCCTTATTTCACATGATAAGCATGGAAAATCTTTAAACTTGCACACTTTACATGTTCAGCTTAATTGAAAATAGGCATGACATTCTACCGGGCCTCTAACAAAAAAGCCAATTATGGCGACGTCTATATACAGGGAGAGATGGAGGCTTTAGCCATTTTTGGAATTACTCGAAACCTTACCCATACCTCCCCCCTGCCCGATTTCGCCCGTCCAAATCTGGAAGCCCGGGCTCACGACGCTCCTCCCTAATGGGTTATTTGAAAAACCATGAGATGAAAAATGTAATATAACTGCAATTGCGCCAACACACCATCCTGACTCTATTTTTTGCTACGAGTATACACACCACTCGTTATATATATATTTTTTGGAGGATCGTTATAGTTTCTAGTATCAATTCCTCCCCTAGCCCATTTCAACCTTTTTCCTCCCCGTTTCATTGAATAAAAGTGGAAGTTGCGGATCAGTCGGTAAAGTGGTTTACCGAGCGTAACCAAAAGCACCATCATCATCAAGACATCTTAACGAGCTCAGCCTCATCAAATGCCAATAAAAACTTTCACCAGCACAATCAATCCGGTGACAAGGTGTCGTGCTGTCACGTACCACTGGTAATTGAGATAGAACCAGCTCGTCAGCAGCACCTAGATAGATGCCCCGGTGGACAGGATAACCATCGGCGCCGCCGCAAAGCAGCCGTGGCGTGCCATCCGTCCGTGGTTACCAGAAATGCATTGTTAAGCCAGGCTAACCACGCGAATTTGTTTACACGGAGCGCTAATCCGTTTGCCGTCACCGTGATCGCAGATTCTCTCTCCACCGATACCGAGGCTGGCCGCGAACCGAATCCCCTCGCAAATAGTACCATACCACCGGATAGAAAGAAAGATGCCCTATCCCCGGGGCCCACCTGCCATTGGGACCAGGATGGCCGCAGAAAACTTACAACGGCCAGAGACACTCTTGCGCGCAGCCCCCTGGAGTCCTTACTAATCGCGCACGGGTCCCGTTTCTCTCTCCTCGCCACCACGGTTGGCCTCGCCGCTATATAAAGGGCCGCGCCTCCCGAGCTCGGGGACACACGCAGAGAGAGAGAGAGAGAGAGCGAGAGACGCGTCGCCCCCACCCCTCACCCGCCGCCGCCGCCACGTCCGTTAGGGTTTCAGCCATGGCGATCCTCGGGGAGCTCGGCACCGAGATCCTCATCCCCGTCTGCGGGGTCGTCGGCATCGTCTTCGCCGTCGCGCAGTGGTTCATCGTCTCCAAGGTCAAGGTCACCCCCGGCGCCGCCTCCGCCGCCGGCAGCAAGAACGGCTACGGCGACTACCTCATCGAGGAGGAGGAGGGCCTCAACGACCACAACGTCGTCGTCAAGTGCGCCGAGATCCAGACCGCCATCTCCGAAGGTGAGCTCAGTTTCGCCCCCACCCCCTCCCCCTCCCTCTCACTCTCTCCCCAGATCTGGGGCGGGCGTTGCTCGGCGCGCGCAGATCCGCGCGTTTCGCGGCCGTTTCGCCGGGGGAAGCGGCCGCGCTTCGAGCGGGGATAGTGTTTGAAACTGCTGGGTATTATTATTTACAGAAGGTAGAATTTTGCTAGACTGCAACCCTTTCTCAGGGCCAAATGGCTCGGATTGTGGCCGTCCGTTGGCTCATTTCGTCGATTCTAGCGCTGATCTGAGCGGCCAGCTTTCGAATTTCAGCTCCCGGAGTGTTTTTTTGCGCTTTATGGAAGGATAAAACCACGAGAAAGCTCAACTGTAGTCATGCTAAAAGATGTTCCTTGCTTCCTTTCTTCCTTTTATGCAAAAGGAAACCGAATCCGCACGCTGGAGCTTTTGATTCGCCCGTGGGCGCTGCAGAACAGTGTCGTTTTCCCCCCAAACCATGCCGCACTCCTAAGATATTATTTGTCACTCCTGGCTTAGTTCCAAATCTGCACGATTTCAAAGTGGGCTCCTGCAACACTTTTGTTTGCTAGATAGATCTTTGTTTATGCGATTCCATGTGGGGCTAGGCAAGCAAATCACCATGTTCCATTTTTTAAATCTGAATGAAATGAAAATTGACATCAGATGCTTGTGTTTGGTGCTGAATTAAGGCTTCAATAAACACTTCTTTTAATGCTTTGAGCGGTGCCCGTGCTCTGCGTCGGTGCTGTAGTGAAGACGTGGCTTTCAGTGGACAACCGCACATCTCTACCGTCGCTGTCTTATTTTAATTAGAGTATCATACCTAGCTTGGTAGTGGAAGGTGCGTGATGGATCTGCCAAACGCAAAAAGCTCGACACGTTGTGAGTTGCCTTGACTTAGCTCACTCCACTGCCCTGGGTCTAGGCAGATCCCGGCCATCTGTCACAGACGTGTCAGTTTGCCCCTAGCCTTGTGTGATTGCCATCTCCATCTGCCTAACCCTCATCCGATGCGTGTCCTGTTTCATGGGGTTTTGGTGATTGGTGTCACCAATTTGTTTCTTCTTTGACTGGGATGGGTACAGTGAAAGATCTACGCTTGGAATTGTCTGCTGGGATAGGACTGGGTGCGTGGGTTGCTGCTCTCCCCTAGATGTAAAACGGCAGTGGGTGGTAGATATTTGCTTGTCCATGTGTCAGTCTCTAGGTAGATCCTATTTTGTTACTTACTAATTTCAGGAAGATACAATTGAACCGAGGTTATCTAATGTAATAATATATGCACTGTTAGCTGTAACGAAAAGCTGACTTTATTCAATACAACTATTTAGTTTGATCATATGATTTATGTGTAACAATTAACTTTTATTGTGAACAGGAGCAACATCATTTCTTTTCACCATGTACCAGTATGTTTGTATGTTCATGGTTGTCTTTGCTGCGATAATCTTCCTCTTCCTTGGGTCGATTGAGGGATTCAGCACAAAGGGCCAGCCCTGCACCTACAGCATAGGCACCTGCAAGCCAGCTCTCTACACTGCTCTCTTCAGCACTGCATCTTTCTTGCTTGGAGCCATCACATCTCTGGTGTCTGGTTTCCTTGGAATGAAGATCGCCACATATGCCAATGCCAGGACGACCCTGGAGGCAAGGAAGGGTGTTGGGAAGGCGTTTATCACCGCTTTCCGCTCTGGTGCAGTCATGGGCTTCTTGTTGTCATCAAGTGGGCTTGTGGTTCTTTACATCACCATCAACGTGTTCAAGATGTACTACGGTGATGACTGGGAAGGTCTTTTTGAGTCCATCACTGGTTATGGTCTTGGTGGGTCTTCCATGGCTCTATTCGGAAGAGTTGGTGGAGGTATCTACACCAAGGCTGCTGACGTGGGTGCTGATCTTGTTGGCAAAGTTGAAAGGAACATTCCTGAAGATGACCCAAGGAACCCAGCTGTGAGTTCTCTTCTCACTTCTCAGCTTTTGGCCAATGGTTTTAGCAAATTAGCAGACATTGCTTACAATTTATACTGTGACTATTATGCTTCATGGCATATCCGTTGCTGAACTTTAAACTCTTGTTTGCAGGTGATTGCTGACAACGTCGGTGACAATGTTGGTGATATTGCTGGAATGGGATCAGATCTCTTTGGTTCATACGCAGAATCTTCCTGTGCTGCTCTTGTTGTTGCCTCTATCTCATCTTTTGGAATCAACCATGATTTCACTGCGATGTGCTACCCACTGCTCGTGAGCTCTGTCGGCATCATTGTTTGCTTGCTCACCACACTCTTTGCAACTGATTTCTTTGAGATCAAGGCTGCAAGCGAAATTGAACCTGCTCTGAAGAAGCAGCTCATCATCTCCACTGCTTTAATGACTGTTGGTGTTGCGGTGATCAGCTGGTTGGCTCTTCCAGCTAAGTTCACCATCTTCAACTTCGGTGCTCAGAAGGAAGTGTCCAACTGGTAATTTATTTGTCAATATTTGTTATTCAATTCTGCAATGTTGTACTCCCTTCTGATTATGCTCTCTTGGTTTCACAGGGGCCTGTTCTTCTGTGTGGCAGTTGGTCTGTGGGCTGGTCTGATTATTGGGTTTGTGACCGAATACTACACTAGCAATGCCTACAGGTAAGGAACCCATTAGTTTCTAGTTATATTATTGGTCGTATTTTGTGTTACGGTGTCTTATCCCCCAATTATTTCCTTGCCGCAGCCCTGTGCAAGATGTTGCCGATTCCTGCAGAACTGGTGCTGCCACCAACGTCATCTTCGGTCTTGCCCTGGGTTACAAGTCAGTCATCATCCCAATTTTCGCTATTGCTGTCAGCATCTACGTCAGCTTCTCTATTGCTGCAATGTACGGCATTGCAATGGCTGCTCTTGGCATGCTTAGCACAATGGCAACTGGTCTTGCTATCGATGCTTATGGTCCCATTAGTGACAATGCTGGTGGAATTGCTGAGATGGCTGGCATGAGCCACAGAATCCGTGAGAGGACTGATGCTCTTGATGCTGCTGGCAACACAACCGCTGCTATTGGAAAGGTAAATTTTCCTGCTCTACATTTGTTGGCTAACTCCTTTTTGACTTGACTACTGTTGTTTTTTGCCACATTGAGAAGTTAAAAGTATTTGGTAAGATGAGCTATTTGATTATTGGGGAATTAGGCAGTAGGGGATGGGTTTGAAGTGAAAGCCACTTTATTGGTTATGTAACTCCCTCTTTGCATATAATGTTGCAGGGTTTTGCCATTGGATCAGCTGCTCTTGTGTCCCTGGCACTTTTCGGTGCTTTTGTCAGCAGAGCCGGTGTGAAGGTTGTCGATGTCCTATCTCCCAAGGTGTTCATTGGCCTGATTGTTGGAGCCATGCTTCCGTACTGGTTCTCTGCCATGACCATGAAGAGTGTTGGAAGTGCTGCTCTCAAGATGGTTGAGGAGGTCCGCAGGCAGTTCAACACCATCCCTGGACTGATGGAGGGAACTGCCAAGCCCGACTATGCCACCTGTGTCAAGATCTCCACTGATGCTTCCATCAAGGAGATGATCCCTCCGGGTGCTTTGGTCATGCTCACCCCCCTCATTGTTGGAACCCTCTTCGGCGTGGAAACCCTGTCTGGTGTTCTTGCTGGTGCCCTTGTTTCTGGAGTGCAGGTATCCTTAGTGCTCTCCCCTCTTCCTCTTGAGTACCTCTGAATCTGTTTATTCTAGGCATTTACCTAGTTCCTTTCTTACAGATCGCCATCTCTGCTTCCAACACCGGCGGTGCATGGGACAATGCAAAGAAGTACATTGAGGTAAATGTGCTCAGAAGTCCTGATTGTGTTTTTGACTGTTTATTTATTGCCGATCCACAATATATTCATCATGTCTCTAACTTCGTCATCAACTTCTTTGCTACTTGTTTCAGGCCGGCAACAGCGAGCACGCGAGGTCCCTTGGCCCCAAGGGTTCAGACTGCCACAAGGCGGCCGTGATCGGCGACACCATCGGAGACCCCCTCAAGGACACCTCAGGCCCGTCGCTCAACATCCTCATCAAGCTCATGGCCGTTGAGTCCCTCGTGTTCGCGCCCTTCTTCGCCACGTACGGAGGCGTGCTGTTCAAGTACATCTAGAGGACACTCAGTTGCCGAGTCGAGCGGACCTGTGAATCTACGGACGCCATCATGAATAACTCTCCCCCGCCTGCCCGCCCGCCGTTCGTATGTTGTGCGCTGCTGTTATTTTTGGTTCTTGTGTCATTATTCCAGGATTGCTGCAGTTACCCCCACTTTCCCTTTGGGCTCTTGGATGTGTTACGTTAGTCTCACCATTACCGGCTTGTAGCTCCATGTAGTAGAAGAGAGAGACCAGATGTCCTCGCTCGTTGGTATGTGTCTGGCAAATTTTCCTCGTCCCGTGATGACGACGATAATGTTTGAACCCTTGAACAATGATATCATGACGATTGTTGCATCATCTCTCCTGTGCCAAGTCTTTATTCTTATTCAGATAATCTGCGTGCACCTGTGACTTGCTGCTCGATCTGCATAAGATCAGCTAGATAGAAGTACTACTACTTCAGAATGTAGGAATGTTCTGATCTCGTGGGAAATGCCTGGAAATTTCTGCATGAAACCAACAAATTTCTATGAAAATTCCTGTGGAAGTAGTTGGTTTCCCATTGCCTCTTCTGTGGAAGTAGTTGGTTTCCCATTTCCTCTTGATTCAGAAAAGCTTCATTCCGACTTTGATTCTCTATGTTTCCCATCCAAAACAACAAGGCTCTGAGGCTGAAGGTAAATGTTTCCTATCTTTTTGTCTGCCACCATTACAAGAAAACACAACCACTCAGAAGAAACCAGGAAAGAGTTATTCCCATTGCCTCTTGTTTCACTATTTCAGTTTCCCCTCCATCCTCTTACAATCTAATCACACAAAGCCACACATTCTTCAGCCATCTTATAACTATCTTGGGATGGACATGCTTAGCAAGCCACCCTTATCACCACCTATACCAACAAGAACACCAAAACCTCTAGCTACACGCAGGGGCATGGTAATGCGGCATGTGGACGAACACGATGGACCGAGGCGCGATGGCGATGTGCCGCGCCGCGTCCACCTTGACGGGCTCCATCCTGGGGATGCTCCCGTCGGCGCTGGTCACCAGCGCCCTGCCGTTCAGCAACATCACCTGGCTCTGGATGTTGCCGGCCTGAGGAGTGAGGTGGTACTCCTCCCTCGCCGCTCCGGAGGCCTGAGCGAACCTCCCCCCGTGCCTCCTTCCGGCGTGTCCTGAACCTGCCACCGAGACGTGGTTCGTCGTGTTGCCGTGCAGGTTGATGAGCAGCAGGGTTATCCCCGGCTGAAGGAGACAGACATGGAGAAGATCAGTAGATGATGAGACTGTTGATGTTGTTGTGGTGATGAAAAAGGTGTAGGGTCATCTGGATTGCTCACAGCATGTTTTGCGCAATGCGCGTAGGCGCGGACCATGTTGGTCCCGGTGAACTTGGCTTCCAGGACCTTGGTTCCCATCAGGCGATGCCACAGCAGAGCACTGCAGAGGAAACATAGAAAGGGAACAGATGTCATGGAAGTCAATGCTTCAGACGCTCAGGCAAGTTCCTATGTCATTAGCCATTGTTTGCACACTAGAAGGTTATGTAGCATACTGATCTTACCTGTAGTAGTCAGGATTTGGCTGGAATGTGGTTGTGTTCAGCAGGCCGTAGTTCCCACCGATGAAGCTCTGCCTGCAGTAGCTCTTTGTGTCGAATTTCGCCGACATCCCGAGCTGATCCAGAAACCTGAAACCCAGAAACCTCATAAGTAACAACTTCATCAAGAGTATCTACTGAATTTCCATCTCAAGGATCTCCCATCTTACCAGAAGCTGAACACAAATGCGTCGGTGACAAGGTGATGCCCACTGTTGTAAGCTCCTCCGGACTCCCCAACCCAGGCGACGGCCGACGTCCCGGCGGCTTTCAGCAGCCCCTGGAGATCCCTGAACGGGCTCGCCATACCGTCGAGCGCCGTCGGGTCAAGGATCCTGTCAATCAGATGTGTATCCACCCCTGCATAATGGACCGGTTCATGTATCTTCCTGCCTGAAAATTCTGTAAAATGCGTCGAATTGTCGCGCTTGCGATGTCGCGGCGAGCTCGCATTGCGTACCTGCCCCTAGGTTGTAGATGTGGTGGGTCACCACGTTGAGCATGTCTGGCTTGGTCTTGGCGATGAGCTCGCCGTACCATTCCGCGTCGAAGAAGCCGCCGGGCGCGAGCACCAGCGGCTTCGCCGGGCTGCCCCGGTAGATGGTGTCCACCGTCGTCTTCAGGGCGATCGCGTCCTTGACGTACTGGCCTGCGCCGACCTTGGTCCCGACGCCGGAGCCGCTGAGCTCATTCCCTGCAAGAAGAACAACACATTTCAAAATGAAGTCCGCCATCTGTCTGACTGAAGTTCAGTGTGGAGTTTCTCGCTTCAGTTACCAATGGAAATGGAGGACGTACCGAGCTCCCATCCATGGATTTTGTACCCCTTGCCGGCGGTGTACCGGATGAACGACGCCGCGTTCGTGGTGTCCCAGTTGCCTCCCATGGCCCCGCCCTGCAGTGGCACCCGGCCGTTGAGCGCGTTGAGCCCGAACACGATCTTGGCCCTGCGGGTTCAGAGTGGAACGGACCGTGTGATCTTCTGATCTTCAGAACCGGATGATGGGATGAATTCGAAGGGAGGGAGGGAGGATTCATGGTGGAAATTACCCGGATTTCTGGAAGAATGCGTTGAGCTCGTCCCAGCGGCGCATGGGCAGGCAGCCCTCCGTGAAGCCGAACATCTCCGACTCGCTCTTGGCGAAGGGCGCGCACGGCCCCCGCCGGTCCGCCGTGCCGTACACCACCTTGTCCTGCAGCGACCCGCCCAGCCGGAGCACCAGCGGCGAGAAGGCTGCAAATTAAATTAAAGGGGAATTCCGCCGCGTTGGCAAGGATCGGTCAGTGAGCTCTGGCCGCCAAGAAGCCTCTAGCGGGATGGGATGGGGTGGACGGTGGCCTACCTCTGACGGCATTGAGCAAGATTTTGTTGGAGAGATCCTGCTCGGAGTCGAGAAAGAAAGAAAATGGCGTCAGTTCACCGGCGGTGAAGGGAGGGGAGAAACTGGGGGGTGTCGGTGGTGACCACTGACCAGGTTGAGGAGCGAGGCGCGGCCCCAGCTGCAGGTGCCGTAGTCGCACTTGTCCGGCGGCCACCAGTCGAGGGTGGCGCAGACGAAGTCCTCGCCCGTGGCCGCAATGGCGCGCCGCCCGTCCACGGAGACGGCCCCCGCCTCCGCCGCCGCGCCCTGCCGCAGCACCGCCAGCAACCAAAGCGCCCCGACAAGAAACCGCAGCCCGGCCATGCCTCACAGTCACAGAGCAGAGCAGAGGTTGCTCTTCACTCACTCACTGCTGCAGCCAGCCACCTACCTACACGACGGGTTGGCAGGGCAATGGCGCTCGATCGATCTCCGTGCCGGCCGGCCACCTACACGGCGTCTAAACACTAAATGGCAAGAGGCCAAGGCGTAGGAGGAATCCGTGGATGCAGAGAGAGAGAGAGGGGAAGATAAGGCGGGTGGCGGTGGGTCTAGCTCTAAGACGCCGGATCGGCGGTCCGTCCGACAGTGTGGAGTGCCAGGATGCCACTTCAGTTGACCACTCGGTTACTACCTCGATCCGTCGTCCGCGCTGTCGTCGTCGTCCCCGTTTTCACCGCCATGGTCGAGCTGCTCCATGCAGGACGGTGACGCGGTAAGCCCGGCGGTGAGGCTGGCTGGGTGGTTAGCGGTTAGCGCGATTTTGACTGGGTGAATGACAGGCAGGAGGACAGCAGCGGGGGGCGCTGTAGCGGCGCAGGGGGGAGTGGTGTGGTGGGTGGTGCAGTGCAGTGGTGGTCAGGAGGACAAGCAAGGGAAGGCCGCCCAATGGTAGGAGCAGTAAATGTGGAGCCGTAGGGCTGTGTTGGGCCCACCTTGCACTGCATGCTTCATGATCTTTATAAATATCCAGCAGTACATCTTTGGATCGACCATATACAGTACACGAAAAGGGTAGGGCACCATTTGTGATGCACATCATTTTCACGATTTTGGACAACATGATTATACTTGTATTGTTAGCCTCATTGTGTGCCAGTAAATCCAATCTGAAACAAGTGTACTCTTATTTGTTGTTACACGACGAAATACTAGACTTTATTGTAGAATAAGAAAGAAAAAAAAGCGACAATGAGATATTATATGTAACACTCTGAAACAAGTTTTTTTTTTCTCGGAATCAAAATTCGTAGCGTGAGTCTCAAAGCAGCGACAAACGGTAAATGCATGCATAGGATATCCCCACTCGGAGCGTTCGTTCTACTCCCTCTGTTTGTAAATATAAGTCTTTATAGGGATTTCACCATGGACCACATACGCATGTATATAGATGCATTTTATAGTGTAGATTTACTCATTTTACTCCGTATGTAGTTCATAGTAAAATCTCTACGAAAACTTATACTCCCTCTGTCCCAAAATAAGTGTCTTAACTTTGTACTAGCTCTAATACAAATTTGTACCAAGCTCAAGACACTTATTTTGAGACGGAGAGATATTTAGGAACGGAGGGAGTATGTATTAGTAATTCCTTGGATCGATCACATTTTATACTACATGAAAGGGTTATCAATCGTGATGCAAATCATTTTCACAAAATTTTAGCAACATGATCATATATAATGATTAGAGAGCTATAGGCAGGAGGGGGCGTATTTTCACTTAGGTTTGGGCAGACAGAAACCTCAAGATGTCCACGTGGGTGAACCATCGTTCAAAGCTGGACAATACGATGCGAGAGAGGTAGCTGGAATCTGGATACATACATGCATCACGGTACACCAACGAACCCCACACCCCACGGTGCACCACTGGTCCTCCTCCTCCTGTGCTCTCCCAATCCCATCCATCCTAAAATGGCCCGAGCAGAACTAGTTGGAGACACCATGCACGTTCGCTTTCCTCTGTGGTCCGTAGTGGTGGGCTAGGGCTAACGGAGAAAGGTCGACCGGCATGGCATGGGGCTGCTGCCGCGCCCTTCGCAGCACAACTAAGCTACGACTGGATGCCAATTGCCAAAGCAAAAGTTAAGGGAGGCCACGGTCTATACTTTGAACAGAAGAGGAAGGTGTCGTCGTCTGCCAGTGATCTACTACTCCGGTTTGCTCACAAGCTAGGGCGGTTCTTGGGAGCCCACAGCGTAGGTAGGTGTACCATGGTGTTTCACCAAGCCAGAATTGATGTGTGTGTGTGTGTGTGGGTGGGGTGATGAGGTGTTAACTATCGATCAAAGTTTATTTGAGTAAATAACACTTCCTCCCTCGGCGTGCATAGAGCGTGCGCGTGTTTCTAGATCGGCAATGTGACTAGCCTAATGTTTATTAGGTGCGACGAAAAGTATATGCTTAGAACTTTCATCCATAGATGAATTGAATCATACGATTTTTTGTGACATATAACACATATTTGGTTATTCAAATTGACAACCTAGAAGCACACGCATGCCCACCCAGACGGAGGGAGCAAAATGTTTTGTTAACGAGAAAACCTTGTATTGGTTTAGATGTGAGCAGACTGCTTTTCACTGTATTATGCGTGTTTCTACTACATTACATGCGTCCTAGAGGGTGTTTACCAGTTAAGAAACTACTCCAATAATAATAATGAATGCACATAAAAAGTTATTTCCGCACTGTGCGAGTACGTCACTAGCTGGACACACAAACATATCTAAATTACCCCGCCCCCCCAATTTCAAACTAATCACCCTTAATCTGAACTAACCCCCTTGATTTTTCACGTCATCCCGTAACCTTCCCCGTAACTAAATTCGTCCGCAGGTGTAGCATATCCTTTCTTGTTGCTAAAAGCTCTTGTATGACGACATCTTGTATCTTCCAGAGATGTCCAAATCTACTTGGAATGATCAACCTCTTGCAACTTCAGTCCAAAAATAATAAACCAATCTCTTATAGCTTCCAAATAAATTTGCATCGAAGATATGCCTAAATCTACTTGGAGTAACTAATCTCTTGTAGCTCCAAAATTAATAGACCAACCTCTTGTTGCTTCAAGGCATATTTTGTAATCTTCGAGATATGCCCAGATAAACTTGGAGTGGTCAATCTCTTATAGCTTCAAAATTAATAGACCAACATCTTGTACCTTCGAAATAGATTTTGCGTCCCTGAGATATGCCCAAATCTTCATGGAGTGGTCAACCTCTCCTAGTATAGAAATTAATAGACAAACTTTTGTAGCTTCCAAATAGATATTACGTCTCTCGGATAGGCTAAATCTACTTGGGGGTGATATACCTCTTGTAGCTCCAAAACTTAATAGACCGATGTCATGTATCTTCCAAAAAGGTTTCCATCTTCGAGATATGCCCAAATATACTTGGAGCGATCAATCTCTTATAGCTTCAAAATTAATAGACCAACATCTTGTACCTTTAAAATAGATTTTGCGTCTCTGAGATATGCCCAAATCTTCATGGAGTGATCAACCTCTCCTAGTATAGAAATTAATAGACCAACCTCTTGTCGCTTCAAGACATATTTTGCATCTTCAAGATATGCCCAAGTATACTTGGAGTGATCAATCTCTTATAGCTTCAAAATTAATAGACCAACATCTTGTACCTTCAAAATAGATTTTGCGTCTCTGAGATATGCCCAAATCTTCGTGGAGTGATCAACCTCTCCTAGTATAGAAATTAATAGACCAACCTCTTGTAGCTTCAAGACATATTTTAGATCTTCGAGATATGCCCAAGTATACTTGGAGTGATCAATCTCTTATAGCTTCAAAATTAATAGACTGACATCTTGTGCCTTCAAAATAGATTTTCCGTCTCTGAGATATGACCAAATCTTCATGGAGTGATAATCCTCTTATAGCTTCAAAATTTGATAGACCGACGTCATGTATCTTCCCAAAAGATTTTCCATCTCTGAGATATGCCCAAATCTACTTGGAGTGATGAACCTCTTGTGGCTTCAAAAATAATAAACCAACCTTTGGTAGGTACAAAATAGGTTTTGTAGCTATGAGATATGCACAAATCTACTTGGAGTGATCAACCTCTTGCAACTTCGAAGTTAATAGACCAATCTCTTGTAGCCTCAAAATTAATGGACCAACCTCTTGTAGTCTTAGAGTTAATATACTGTGACGACCCCGGCTTAATCGTGCACTAATCATACACGCAAATGCACACGATCAAGCCTAAGGACTCACTTGAAGATATCACAACACAACTCTAAAACATAAATAAAGTCATACAAGCTTTATATTACAAGCCAGGGCCTCGAGGGCTCGAATACATAGCTCGATGGCATACAAGTGTCAGCGGAAGCATCAGATACCTGAGTACAGATATAAAAGATAAAATAGAATAAGCCACTAAGAAGGCGGGGCAAAATAAAATACTACGATCGAAAGGCGCAGGCCTCCTGCCTGGGACCCTCCGAACCAACTCCTGGTCGTCGGACGGCTCCCCGTAGTAGTACTCGCCGGGAGGGTAGTAGTAGTAGTAGCCGTCGGTGGGGGTAGCTGGCTCAGGGGCTCCGTCATCTAGTTGCGACAAATGGATATGGGGAGAAAAAGAAAGCAAAGCAAACGTGAGTACTCATCCGAAGTACTCAGCAAGCAAGGATCTACACTACATATGCAACATTATCAAAGGAGGGGCTGCATATGTGGACTGGGCTGCAGAAATGCCAGAGTAGAGGGGAAAGCCTAGTCCTATCGAAGACTAGCATCTTCATCATCTTCAGAGGTCTTGCAGCATTAGAAGAGTGCAGAATAACATTATGTAAAGTAATAGTAGTGCCATCAACCTCGCCCAAAGATTCTTCCTCGACTCCCAGCGAGAAAGCAATCCCAGAACCATACTATCCAGTTATCATCTCAAGTATCAGGTTCTAGTTGTATCGATCGGGATACAACTCCGAGTGTCCGTTACCGTAGGACAGGCTATCGATAGATTGTTTCTTCCCTGCAGGGGTGCACCAACTTACCCACCACGCTCGCTTAACTCCGGCCGGACACACTTTTCTGGGTCATGCCCAGCCTCGGCCCAACGATACGCCGCAACCCGACCTAGGCTTAATAGAGAGGTCAGCATGCCAGACTAAACCTATGCCCCCAGGGGTCTTGGGCCATCGCCCCGGGAACTCCTGCATGTTGCGTGGGCGGCCGTGAGCAGACCTAGCAACCCCTTAATACAAGCGCGGTTGCATAACCAGTCCAACACGGCGCGCGCCGCTCAGTCGCATGACGTCTATTAAGCTTCGGCTGATGTATACGACGCAGAACGCCCATACTATGCCCACGTGATGGTTAGTGCTATCAGGCCAGAGGCCCCTCGGATCAAATATCCAAACCGTTAGTGGATTAGGAGCGCGCGGTAACGAGCAGAGACTCACGATCGATGTGACCCCGTCGCCCCGTCTCAAGGACTTGCGGCAAGGGCTAAGAATGCCCGGCCACGCCTCGTAATTTATCTCGTGGGCACCCTCCAGGTCAACCCGACTTCACATCACTCGCAAATATGCTCGCGCGGGTACCCCTCAGGGCCGACCCGTCTTTAGTAACATGGTTTAGTGTAAAGTCATAGTAACCGTGTGTCTAACACCAAGGGAACCCTGAGGAAGCACCCTCAATGGAATTCCACCTGATGTTATCGTCAAGGTGAACGAAGGAGGAATCACCCTCAAGGTCCACTCTTGAGGAGTTGCACGATAGTGTCGTTAGCGGGAATGGAGAAGGAGGAATCACCCTCGATGACCATGCCCGATGAACTAACCTACAAGGTTAACATCAGAAGTGCTGATGAGGTATCACCCTCGGCACTCGATAGTAACCCAGTAGTGTCGAGCAACTAAGGGGGAAGTGATGTGCGGTGCCGGGGTCTGGTCTTCGATCCCGTTGATCGGGTCTTCTGATAATCCAGCGGGGCAGTCGGGATATAGTGGGGGTCTCTGATGGGTCTCTACCCAGCCTATACTAAGCATTTTGGGATAAACAGGTAGGTAACAATAGCAGGTTACAATAAACAGGCTATGCAGCAGAAAATAGGATAACAGTAACAGCAGCAACTTCTAATGCAAGCATAAGAGAGAAGAGAATAGGCGATATCGGAATGCTCAAAAGGGGGGTGCTTGCCTGGTTGCTCTGTGGCAAAGGCAAGGTCGTCAACGGTGTCGTCGGGCTCCTGAGCTGCGTCGGCCTCGGGGACGACGCCGGTGTCGGGGTCTATCGAGAGAGAAGAGGGGGAGGAAACAAATAAATACATGACAAACATATGCAACACAAGTATGCTATGCTATGGTGCAGTGCAGGGTTGCCTAAAAATATGTCTAAGTCATTTTAGGATTAAAGTAGGATTTGTTAACCGGTGTATATGCACTATTCATCTACCGAAAACAGATGAAAAGTTACGGGTTCACCTACGTAGAGGGTTCCGACATGGAAACAGATGGTACAATCAGATTCGTCTCATCGTTCTGATCAACTTTCATGTAGAAAGTTTTTCGATCCAAGCTACGGATTATTTTCTATGAATTTTCAAAAATTTAAATTTTTTTTTGAAATTATTTATATTAACAGAATTGTCTAAAATGATTTATGATGTCAGCATGGCATCATACTGACATCAGCAGTCAACTGTGACCGTTGACTGGTCAAACCTGACCTGTGGGTCCCGTGGGACCCACTGGCCAGTGACTCAGCTAATTAACAGAGTTAGTTAGACTAAACTAATACTAATTATCTAGCGGGGCCCACTGTCAGCGCCTATCTAATGAGCTAACTAATTAACATATTTTAATTAGCAATTCATTTATTTATAAAACGTTTTTAGACGGTGGGACCCGCCTGTCAGTGGCAGTGACTGCCACGTCACCACAGTTGACCAGGTTAACTGGTCGACCGGGGCCCACCGGGCCCACCCGTCAGCCTCATAGAGGAGGCCACTTGGGCGCCACATCGTCGCCGGCGTCGGAATATACTTCGGCGAGCGCCGGGCGCGACAGAGAGCTCCGGCGAGCTCGGACTTCGCCTGTGGTGCCCCAAAATGGCTGCGGTTTCCTGCGTTCGATCGGCCTCTTCGCGCCGCGTCGAACGGCGGTGGCCACGCGAGCTATGGTGGCCGGAATCGGATGGTGTGACGACGGCGGCAGTTTTCGGGCCCCGATCGAAAACGCGGCGAGGCGACCTAGGGGTTTCAACGCAGGCACGGGGCAGCGCTGGGGGCGCTCTGGAGCGCGCCCAAAGCAGTCGCTGGCGCCTGGAAGCTAGCACGGCGCGCAAGCAGCGGCCATGGCAGGCGGCGGAGGTCGGCAACGTGGCGGGGCGGCTACGGGCAGAGAAGACGTGAGACAGTAAGAGGGGAACACGCGGTGCTCACCGTGGAGCTCACGGAGGCTCGTCGAAAGTTTAGGAGCAGCAGGGGGCGCCAGGATCGAAAGTGAACGCCGGCGGGTCTGAGGTGGAAGGCGGCTCGAACTTGGCGGTGGCGTGGTCTCCGACTCGAACCGAAGCGCGTGGTCGACGTGGATGAGGCAGAGGAGGCTCGGGAACACGCCGGCTTGACGAATGGCGGCCGGTGGTCGCGCCTACGACGAGGCGTCGGCGGCGAGCCCGCTCGGACGAGCGAGATCTGAGAGGGAGAGCTGGGAGTGAGCCAGGGGGGGTTCTTATCCTCGCCGGGGAGGGCTCGGATGGCCGGCGTGTGGCGATCCGCGGCCGTGCGCGCGTGCGGTGGCGACACGGCGACGGAGGAGGGAGACGACGCAGGTGGGCCGGCTCTGTTGGGCTGGGCCTGCACACTGTGCACTGTGGCCCAGCCAACAGTGGCCTTTTCTTTTTATCTGCCTCTTACTTTTCTGTTTTCTATTTTTATCTCTGTTTTGTAATTCCTTTAGCACTATTTCAATTTTGTAAATTATGATCCTTGTTCACAAAAGTTCTTGGCAATATTCCGCACTGCCAGAAAAAGGTTTGGAGTTTAAATGACTTCATTAGAATTTTGGATTAAAAGAAATGGTTTAAAGGGGTGCTGTTTTGGCACTGCTTCTTGATGTTAGAGTCACTTAACTAACTCAATTAATATGGATTATATTCTTATAATTGCTTTGGGAATATTTGCAATAATATGACATTTTGCTTTGCTGTTTGGATGATTTTTATTTTATCTTGCATTTTAAATTTGAATTTGAGTTTGGCTTGGGACAAGTGACATTTTGACTTAGTGAAATATAATGACATGGCAATTTAATTAGCTTGATGACAGGGTTAACATCTGGGGATGTTACAAATCTCCTCCACTACAAGAAATCTCGTCCCGAGATTTAAGTAGGGAAGTAAAGAGTAACTTCGGGAGAACTAACCCTTATAGGGTCGATTATCTGATGGACAATTCAGGGAATGCGGCAGTAGTATCTCTTGAGTTGAAACTTAAGAAAACATCGAGGGCAAAGTATGGAGGCACAATAAGAAGTTACAAGCGAATGGACAAACGATCGATACCTGAACAGAGTGTGAGAAGGGGGTTCAGGGCATCGGGAATAGATCAACTCTCGGAAGGTGGCTCATGATAACACACAAAGCCAAGAGCTTATGATACTTCGGAATCAAGGATGTACAGGAGAGTCAGGTTACGATCCTGTGGAACTGTGGGGGGTGTCGATCATAATTAGGGAGAACGGTCTCATCTTTTCGCTCACGACAACAAGGTATGTCAGAGGATAGTCTGTCATTTAGGTCGATAACAACGTCGGTACCAAGGGCGAGGGACGAAGAGAACTATTTTCCTGCTCGTTGAATGAGGCGGACCAATAGGCAAAGTTCTCGTCCATCGGTGGTTACCGGAATGTCATCAACAATAGTAACACGGTCACACTGACAGAGTTGTACAACTGAGGTGTTTTCATAAGCAGGGAAGTGTTTCTGCTTATGTCATATAGATCACGAGAAGGTTAAACAAACCAATGGAAAGGAAAATGTGTTTACACACCAGGATTGGGAGTATATCCTTCCCAAGGAAAAGTGGAGCATGATATAATGATGGGACTGCAAGTTCAAAAGCATTTAGATAAAGGGGCGAAGGAAGAATCATAATATTACCCATACAACGATGTTTTGGACAATTGATGAAGAGACATGCAGCATTGCATTTTCACTGTTCTCAATGATATTCGGAATACCATAGTCATGCTCCGAGGAAGCGATAACATGGTGTTTCAAGTAAGGGTTGGATCGAAAGATCACAAGAGATACAAAGGAACACTTCCAGGATTATCTCGGAACGTAAGGATTAACCAAACACAACCAGGTCTGTGTTGGCAGAAAGTCAAGGATGTCATCGATTATATCACAAATCATCGAGGGGTAGAGATGGTATTGCTAGCCATGAATTCAATGGACATCTCCGAGGAAGCCAAAATACTGTCGGTGATCACGACACATTTGTCGAAAGGTTTCAGGAAGATGTAGTCGGTCAGCGATGACATCAAGCAAAAGGAATGCCGAAGCGAAAGGTTATTGGAACCACGGATACGACACAAGCTCGAAATCAAGCTTGTTGTTTGAGGTGAAATGACAAGATGAGGAAGATCGACGTAAGCTTAACTCATCGTCGAAAATTGTGCTCTAGGAAGAAGGGCCAGGTAGGACAGTTAGAATTCAGCACGACAAGCATATAGCTGATCAGGCTAGGAATGATGTGATGGAGTATCCAACTCCCCAGCAAC
The DNA here is from genome assembly GCA_011799875.1 of Thinopyrum elongatum. Taxonomy (NCBI): domain Eukaryota; kingdom Viridiplantae; phylum Streptophyta; class Magnoliopsida; order Poales; family Poaceae; genus Thinopyrum; species Thinopyrum elongatum. The sequence continues at coordinate 147,047,479 of CM022303.1, forward strand.
AAAGTACTAGGAGTGCTGAATCACTCCATCGGAAAATTTCATAGAACGTAGTACAATAGGATGATATCCTCGAGATAGTAGGGGGTTAATACTCGAGGTAGTTCAATAAATAGGTTGGACAGGCACATTGATTTGCTGAAGACAAGTATTCTAACTTGTCCGAGAAAGGAATCAAGAGATATTAGTATGGCCGGAACCATGATTACAAAAGATCAATACACAAATGCAAGATGAATTAGTACCAAGGAAATAATTATTTTTACGAGCAGCTTCCATGATAAGTTCTACATCGGGTCCATGGGCATGAACACAAAGGTTCAAGGTCGACTCCCACTTCTTCAATGCATCACCTTTCATTCACTACTCTTATAAAAATGATTTTAGTATGAAAACCTACCTGGTGAATTACTGGGGAAGTATGACCAGTGAAAACTTTTCGGGTTCACACAGATTAAGGCATAGGTTCAACCCGTAGGGGTATCTTAGGAGCATATACCTCGAACTTCAGGAGTATTTAACACAAGCTCGACAGCAGAGCATGGTTGACAAAAGGAGAGGATACAATTTTACCAAAGGCATTATGTATCAGGGAAATAACTCACAAGAATTTTGGATGTGAAGGACACTGTCGGATAACAACCCAACAATGGATCAGTTGGTTGGCAAAGGATCTGATGTGAGTATCGATACTCAAATAGAAGAAGAAGAATGCAAAGGCATCAGATTGTAGAAGCAACTGAATAATTCGGTGTTCAATTATAAAGGGTTTATGATTTCCAAAGCAAGGGATCAAAAGGAGACGCTCGGATCAAAAGATGGGTAAGTAGAATAGAACTAGATGGACAATCATTTGCAGCTTGATTGCCCGAGAACCCACTCATGTCCAAATTGATGTCTGAGCCAGAAGGACGAGTTCTAGGAATCAACTGATGATTACGAACATTCGCAACATATTGATTCAAGGGATTCAAATAGTAGTATCAAGGGATGTCAACGAGGATTACTTGACATATGGAACTATCCATATTGCCAGCAGGTACGAATTTCAAGAGCAATAGGGTGCAGAGAATTTTCGGAAGATCGATTAACAACGGAAAGTATTTTGCGAGATAACTGAACAACTGGGGATGAATGGATCCCTAGTAAATATGAGGAATTAACCGTAGTGCGAAAGAAGCTGCACGGCAGTAGGTTCAAAGGATTCCCAGATTAATGAGGAGTATTTCAGGGTATCTCGTACATAAAGGAGTAACTGGGAATGAAGATACAAACGGCAAGGAAGTGTAGTTATTCACAGTGATTATCGGTGGTAAGGATTTGCAATGACTAAGGGCTCAAGGGTCTCGGGAAACTTTGGGGAGTATCTTCGGAGTCTTCTGATGATCCAAGCGATCATCTGGCATGCGGGGCTCTCTGGGAGGAAGCGGTTACGAGAACCTAGTGTTAGAGTTAGCAAAATCTTTAATCCGAATAGAAGGGAGATCAGAGTCCCAGAGTATAGACGAGGAATAAAAGATCCTAATACCACCCAATTGGCGACGTGGGCCCGTAAGCCACACAGCCAAGTTAGTAAAACAGTTTTGGACCACTAGACTCAACTTCGGCCAAGGAGTTGGAAAGGGGGATCCTACAGGCAGTCGGCTCTGATACCAACCTGTGATGACCCCGGCTTAATTGTGCACTAATCATACACGCAAATGCACACGATCAAGCCTAAGGACTCACTTGAAGATATCACAACACAACTCTAAAACATAAATAAAGTCATACAAGCTTTATATTACAAGCCAGGGCCTCGAGGGCTCGAATACATAGCTCGATGGCATACAAGTGTCAGCGGAAGCATCAGATATCTGAGTATAGATAAAAAAGATAAAACAGAATAAGCCTCTAAGAAGGCGAGGCAAAATAAAACACTACGATCGAAAGGCGCAGGCCTCCTGCCTGGGACCCTCCGAACCTACTCCTGGTCGTCGGACGGCTCCTCGTAGTAGTACTCACCGGGAGGGTAGTAGTAGTAGTAGCCGTCAGTGGGGGCAGCTGGCTCAGGGGCTCCGTCATCTGGTTGCGACAAATGGATATGGGGAGAAAAAGAAAGCAAAGCAAACGTGAGTACTCATCCGAAGTACTCAGCAAGCAAGGATCTACACTACATATGCAACATTATTAAAGGAGGGGCTGTATATGTGGACTGGGTTGCAGAAATGCCAGAGTAGAGGGGAAAGCCTAGTCCTATCGAAGACTAGCATCTTCATCATCTTCAGAGGTCTTGCAGCATTAGAAGAGGGCAGAATAACATTATGTAAAGTAATAGTAGTGCCATCAACCTCGCCCAGAGATTCTTCCTCGACTCCCAGCGAGAAAGCAATCCCAGAACCATACTATCCAGTTATCATCTCAAGTATCAGGTTCTAGTTGCATCGATCGGGATACAACTCCGAGTGTCCGTTCCCGTAGGACAGGCTATCGATAGATTGTTTCTTCCCTGCAGGGGTGCACCAACTTACCCACCACGCTCGCTTAACTCTGGCCGGACACACTTTTCTGGGTCATGCCTGGCCTCGGCCAAACGATATGCCGCAACCCGACCTAGGCTTAATAGAGAGGTCAGCACGCCGGACTAAACCTATGCCCCCAGGGGTCTTGGGCCATCGCTCCGGGAACTCCTGCACGTTGTGTGGGCGGCCGTGAGCAGACCTAGCAACCCCTTAATACAAGCGCGGTTGCGTAACCAGTCCAACACGGTCGCGCCACTCAGTCGCATGACGTCTATTAAGCTTCGGCGGATGTATACGACGCAGAACGCCCATACTATGCCCACGTGATGGTTAGTGCTATCAGGCCAGAGGCCCCTCGGATCAAATATCCAAACCGTTAGTGGATTAGGAGCGCGCGGTAACTAGCAGAGACTCACAATCGATGTGACCCCGTCGCCCCGTCTCGAGGACTTGCGGCAAGGGCTAAGAATGCCCGGCCACGCCTCGTAATTTATCTCGCGGGCACCCTCCAGGTCAACCCGACTTCACATCACTCGCAAATATGCTCGCGCGGGTACCCCTCAGGGCCGACCCGTCTTTAGTAACATGGTTTAGTGTAAAGTCATAGTAACCATAGTAACCGTGTGTCTAACACCAAGGGAACCCTGAGGAATCACCCTCGATGGAATTCCACCTGATGTTATCGTCAAGGTGAACGAAGGAGGAATCACCCTCGAGGTCCACTCTTGAGGAGTTGCACGATAGTGTCGTTACCGGGAATGGCGAAGGAGGAATCACCCTCGATGACCATGCCCGATGAGCTAACCTACAAGGTTAACATCAGAAGTGCTGATGAGGTATCACCCTCGGCACTCAATAGTAACCCAGTAGTGTCGAGCAACTAAGGGGGAAGTGGTGTGCGGTGCCGGGGCCTGGTGTTCGATCCCGTTGATCGGGTCTTCTGATAATCCAGCGGGACAGTCGGGATATAGTGGGGGTCTCTGATGGGTCTCTACCCAGCCTATACTAAGCAGTTTGGGATAAACAGGTAGGTAACAATAGTAGGTTACAATAAACAGGCTATGCAACAGAAAATAGGATAACAGTAACAACAACAACTTCTAATGCAAGCATAAGAGAGAAGAGAATAGGCGATATCGGAATGCTCAAAAGGGGGGTGCTTGCCTGGTTGCTCTGCGGCAAAGGCAAGGTCGTCAACGGTGTCGTCGGGCTCCTGAGCTGCGTCGGCCTCGGGGTCTATCGAGAGAGAAGATGGGGAGGAAACAAATAAATACATGGCAAACATATGCAACACAGAGCATGCTATGCTATGGTGCAGTGCAGGGTTGCCTAAAAATATGTCTAAGTCATTTTAGTTATTTTAGGATTAAAGTGGGATTTGTTAACCGGTGTATATGCACTATTCATCTACAGAAAATGGACGAAAAGTTATGGGTTCACCTACGTAGAGGGTTCCGACATGGAAACAGACGGTACAATCAGATTCGTCTCGTCGTTCTGATCAACTTTCATGTAGAAAGTTTTTCGATCCGAGCTACAGTTTATTTTCTACGAATTTTTAAAGATTTAAATATTTTTTTGAAATTATTTATATTAACAGAATTGTCTAAAATGATTTATGATGTCAGCATGGCATCTTACTGACATCAGCAGTCAACTGTGACCGTTGAATGGTCAAACCTGACCTGTGGGTCTCGTGGGACCCACTGGCCAGTGACTCAGCTAATTAACAGAGTTAGTTAGACTAAACTAATACTAATTATCTAGCGGGGCCCACTATCAGCGCCTATCTAAATAGCTAACTAATTAATAGATTTTAATTAGCAATTTATTTATTTATAAAACGTTTTTAGACGGTGGGATCCGCCTGTCAGTGGCAGTGACTGCCACGTCACCACAGTTGACTAGGTCAACTGGTCGACCGGGGCCCACCGGGCCCACCCGTCAGCCTCACAAAGGAGGCCACATGGGCGCCGCGTCGTCGCCGGCGTTGGAATATACTCCGGCGAGCGCCGAGCGCGGCAGAGAGCTCCGGCGAGCTCGGACTTCGCCTGTGGTGCCCCAAAACGGATGCGGTTTCCTGCGTTCGATCGGCCTCTTCGCACCGCGTCGAACGGCGGTGGCCACGCGAGCTATGGTGGCCGGAATCGGACGGTGTGACGACGGCGGCGGCGGCGGTTTTCGGGCCCTGATCGAAAATGCGGCGAGGCGACCTAGGGGTTTCAACGCGGGCACGGGGCAGCGCTGCGGGCGCTCTGGAGCGCGCCCAAAGCAGTCGCTGGTGCCTGGAAGCTAGCACGGTGCGCAAGCAGCGGCCATGGTGGGCGGCGGAGGTCGGCAACGTGGCGGGGCGGCTACGGGCAGAGAAGACGCGAGACAGTAAGAGGGGAACACGCGGTGCTCACCGTGGAGCTCACGGAGGCTCGTCGGAAGTTTAGGAGCAGCAGGGGGCGCCGGGATCGAAAGTGAATGCCGGCGGGTCCGAGGTGGAAGGCGGCTCAAACTCGGCGGTGGCGTGGTCTCCGGCTCGAACCGAAGCGCGTGGTCGACGTGGATGAGGCAGAGGAGGCTCAGGAACACGCCGACTTGACGAATGGCGGCCGGTGGTCGCGCCTACGACGAGGCGTCGGCGGCGAGCCCGCTCAAACGAGCAAGATCTGAGAGGGAGAGCGGGGAGGGGAACGGAGAGGAGTGGGGGCTAGGGTTAGCTAGGAGTGAGCGACGGGGGTTCTTATCCTCGCCGGGGAGGGCTCGGATGGCCGGCGTGTGGCGATCTGCGGCCGTGCACGTGTGCGGTTGCGACACGGCGACGGAGGAGGGAGACGATGCAGGTGGGCCGGCTCTGTTGGGCTGGGCCTGCACACTGTGCACTGTGGCCCAGCCAACTGTGGCCTTTTCTTTTTATCTGCCTCTTACTTTTCTGTTTTCTATTTTTATTTCTGTTTTGTAATTCCTTTAGCACTATTTCAATTTTGTAAATTATGAGCCTTGTCCACAAAAGTTCTTGGCAATATTCCGCACTGCCAGAAAAAGGTTTGGAGTTTAAATGACTTCATTAGAATTTTGGATTAAAAGAAATGGTTTAAAGGGGTGCTGTTTTGGTACTGCTTCTTGATGTTAGAGTCACTTAACTAACTCTATTAATATGGATTATATTTTTATAATTGCTTTGGGAATATTTGCAATAATATGAACATTTTGTTTTGCTATTTGGATGATTTTTATTTTATCTTGCATTTTAAATTTGAATTTGAGTTTGGCTTGGGACAAGTGACATTTTGACTTAGTGAAATATGATGACATGGCAATTTAATTAGCTTGATGACAGGGTTAACATCTGGGGATGTTACATATACCAATCTCTTGTAGCCTCAAAATTAAAATACCAACCTCTTGTAGTCTCAAAATCAGTATACCAATCTCTTGTAGCCTCAAAATTAAAATACCAACCTGTTGTAGTCTCAAAATCAGTATACTAATCTCTTGTAGCCTCAAAATTAAAATACCAACCTCCTGTAGTCTCAAAATTAGTATACCAATCTCTTGTAGACTCAAAATTAACAGACCAACCTCTTGTAGCCTCAAAATTAATAGACCAATCTCCTGTAGCTTCAAAATAGATTTTGCATCTACGATATATGCCTAAATCTACTTGGTAGGCACCTAATATAATGGCCATGCTCAACGCAGGCACCAAATAACAATTATTTAGATTTAAAACTAATCCCGAAGGTAGACGTAGAGGGAGCGTGCCAATGGCGATCACATCAACCTTGGAGTCATTTCCAACACGCATCGTCACCTCGTCCTTAGCTAGTCTCCGTTTATTATGCAGCTCCTGTTTTGAGTTACAAATATTAGCAACCGAACCAGTATCAAATACCCAGGCGCTACTACGAGCACTAGTAAGGTACACATCAATAACATGTGTATCAAATATACCTTTGTTGACGTTGCCAGCCTTCTTATCTGCCAAGTACTTGGGGAAGTTCCACTTCCAATGGCCATTCCCCTTGCAATAGAAGCACCCAGTCTCAGGTTTGGGTTCAGCCTTGGGTTTCTTCATGGGAGCGGAAACTGGCTTACCATTCTTCTTGAAGTTTCCCTTCTTTCCCGTGCCTTGCTTGAAACTAGTGGTCCTTTTGACCATCAACACTTGATGCTCCTTCTTGATTTCTACTTCTGCGGCCTTAAGCATCGCGAAAAGCTTAGGGATCGTCTTCTCCATCCCTTGCATATTATAGTTCATCACAAGCTCTTGTAGCTTGGTGGCAGTGACTGGAGAACTCTGTCAATCGCTACTTCATCCGGAAGATTAACTCACAACTGGTTCAAGCGATTGTAGTACCCAGACATCTTGAGTACATGCTCACTAACGGAGCTGTTTTCCTCCATCTTGCAGCTAAAGAACTTGTCGGAGGTATCATACCTTTCAACCCGGGCATGAGCCTGAAATATCAATTTCAGCTCCTGAAACATCTCATATGCTCCGTGGTGCTCAAAATGTCTTTGGAGCCCCGGTTCTAAGTCGTAAAGCATGGCGCACTGAACTATTGTGTAGTCATCATTTCTTGTCTGCCAGACATTCATAGCGTCTAGATTTGCGGGAACGGGTGGCTCACCTAGCAGTGCATCAAGGACATAAGCCATCTGTGCAACAGTGAGGATAATCCTCAGATTACGGACCCAGGCCGCATAGTTGCTTCCTCATCTTTCAACATTTCTTTCTCTAGGAACGCATTGAAACTTAGGGGAGCTACAACACGAGCCATTGATCTACAACATAAATTTGCAAAGACATTATACTAAATTCATGATAATTGGTTTAGTTAATCAAATTACTAGTGGACTCCCACTTAAATCAACATCCCTCAAGTTGTCTAAGTGTTACATGATCCAAATAAACTAACCCATGTCTGACCATCATGTGAGATGGGGTGGTCATCAATGCTGAACATCTCCATGTTGATCATATCTACTATATATGACTCATGTTCGACCTTTCGGTCCTCCATGTTCCGAGGTCATGTCTGTACATGCTAGGCTCATCAAGTTTAGCCCAAGTATTCTGCATGTGTAAAACTGGCTTACACCCGTTGTATGTGAACGAAGAGTCTATCACACCTGATCATCGAGGTGCTTCGAAACGACGAACTTTCACAACGGTGCATACTTAGGGAGAACACCTTTTATCTTGGAATTAAGTGAAGGGATCATCTTATAATGCTACCGTCGTCATAAGCAAAATAAGATTCATAAAAGACAAACATCACATGCAATCAATATGTGACATGATATGGCCATTATAATCTTGTGCTTTTGATCTCCATCTCCAAATCACAGGCATGATCTCCATCATCACCGTCATGACACCATGATCTCCATCATTGTGCCATCATGTGGTTTTCTCCACCAACTATTGCTAACTGACAGCGATAAAGTAAAGCAATTATATGGCATTTAATGATTGACACGCAGGTCATACAATAAATTAAATACAACCCTATGGCTCCTGCCGGTTGCCGTACTCATCGACATGCAAGTCGTGAACCTATTACAACACATGATCATCTGATACATCAACATATATCACATCATGTTTTGGCCATACCACATCATAACATGCCTTGCAAAAACAAGTTAGACATCTTCTAATTGTTGTTGCAATTTTTACGTGGCTGCTAGGGCAAACTATAAGAACCGTTCTTATCTATACAAAACCACAACGGTGATATACAAGTTGCCTTTTAACCTTCTACAAGGACCACCATTGTCAAATCAGATTCAACTAAGGTGGTAGAGACAGACACCCGCCAGCCACTTTTATGCAATACAAGTTGCATGTTAGTCAGTGGAACCGGTCTCTTGTGCGAGGACAAGTAAGTTTGTTCCAAGCCGCTTCATCCCACAATACCGCCGAATCCAAATAAGACAAGGGAGGTAAGCAATCTGAACATCAACGCCCATAACATCTTTGTGTTTTACTCATGCATATACATCTACGCATAGACCTAGCTCATGATGCCACTGATGGGGAGCGTTGCATGAAAATCAATTTTTTCCTATGAAACACCCAAGATCTAATCTAGGAGATGCATAGCAATGAGAGGGGAGTGTGTCTACGTACCCTTATAGAATGAAAGCGTTAGCTTATGTAACGCGGTTGATGTAGTCGTACTCTTCGTGATCCAATCACGATCTAATCTGATCTATTGCCGAACGGACGTCACCTCCGAGATTAGCACACATTCAGCTTGATGGCGTCCTCTCCTTATTGATCCAGCAAGCGAGGGATAGGAGGTAGATGATATTGGGACCAGACCAATGGCGAGGTGGTGGTGGTGGCAGCGGAATTCCGGCAGGGCTTCGCCAAGCACGTACAGGAGAAACATGGGAGGAGTTCGGAGACGCAATGGGCAAGGGTGAAGGGGTGGCTGCCCCCATGCGCCTCCCCCTTATTTATAGGCTAGGTGGCCGGGGAGGGACTCCAAGACCCTCCTAGGGCCGGCCACAAGGGAGAAATCCTTTTAAACTTGGAGATAACATCTTATCTCTAGATTCAACCCTTTAAATTTAGATATAAGACCTTATCTCTAGATTTAAACGACATGTGCCTTGAGCAATGGTGCGGCCCGCCCATGTGCGATGTATCTCCACCCCTCGGTCCATGTGGGCCCTTACCGGGTCGTTGGGCCCCACGGTGGAACCCCCGGAACCTTCTAGAACCTTTCCGGTACTCTACCGAAAATCTTTGAACTTTTCCGGAACCCTGAATATGACTTTCCATATATAAATCTTTACCTTCGGACCAGTCCGGAGCTCCTCGTGATGTCACGGATCCCATCCGGGACTCCGAACTACTTTAGGACTTTCACTATTAATATCTCAACATTACCCTGGTGCTACCGAACATTAAGCGTGCGACCCTACGGGTTTGGAAATCATGTAGACATGACCGAGATACCTCTCCGGTCAATAACCAATAGCGGGATCTGGATGCCCATATTGGTTCCTACATATTCCATGAAGCTTTTTTTTGGTTGAACCACAATGCCGGCGATATGTTACTTGCCCGGGATTCGATCGTCGGTGTCTCCATACCTAGTTCAATCTCGTTACTGGCAAGTCTCTTTTCTCGTTCCGTAATACAAGATCTCGTGACTAAACTCATTAGTCACATGCTTGCAAGCTTCTTGTGATGTTGTATTACCGAGAGGGCCTAGATATATCTCTCCGGCACACGGAGTAACAAATTCCAGTCTCGATCCATGCAACCAAAAAAATACCTTCGGAGATACCTGTAGAGCATCTTTATGATCACCCAGTTATGAAGTGATGTTTTGATAGCACACAAAGTATTCCTCTGGTATCCGGGAGTGGCATGACCTCATGGTCTAAGGAACAGATAATTGACATTACAAAAGCTACGTCAAAGTGAACTTAATGGCACAATCATATGCTAAGCTTACTGTTGGGTCTGTCCATCACATCATTCTCCTAATGATGTGATCCCATCATCAAATGACAACTCATGTCTATTGTTAGGAAACCTTAACCATCTTTGATGAACGAGCTAGTCTAGTAGAGGCTTACTAGGGACACCGTGTTGTTTATATATCCACACATGTATTTAAGTTTCTGGTCAATACAATTCTAGCATGAATAATAAACATTTATCATGAACAAGGAAATATGATAATAACCAATTTATTATTGCCTCTAGGGCATATTTCCAACAGGGGCACCACGCAGTGTTGGGAAACGTTGCATGGAAAACAAAAAAAATTCTACGCACAGGCAAGATCTATCCATGAAGATGCATAGCAACGAGAGGGGAGAGTGTGTCTATGTACCCTCATTGACCGTAAGGGAAGCGTTTGTTAACGTGGTTGATGTAGTCAAACTTCTTCGCGATCCAACCGATCGAGTACCGAACGTACGGCACCTCCGCGTTCAGCACACGTTCATCTCGGTGATGTCCTCGCCTTCTTGATCCAGCAAGATGACAGAGTAGTGGATGAGTTTCGGCAGCACGACGGCGTGGTGACGGTGATGGTGAAGCTATCTCTGCAGGGCTTCGCCTAAGCACTACGAAAATATGACCGAGGGACTAAACTGTGGAGGGGGGGCGCCGCACACGGCTAAGCAATTTTCGTGGTTATGTGCACATATATAGGTGGGGGGGGGGGGGGAGGAGCAGCCAAGGAGGCGCCCCAAGTACGCTGAATCCTACTTGGGGTCCTTCCAAGCCGCGCCCCCCTTTCCTTTCTAGGTGAGTGGGGAAAGTCACGGGAGGGTGGCGCCCCCCCTTTCCTTTCTTCCATGTGGAGGGGAAGGCAGGAGGGGCTAGCCCTCCCACTTTCCTTCCCTAGGGCCGGCGGCCAGGGAGAGGGGCGCGCCAGCCCCCTTCTTGGCTGGTTTGTCCCCCCCCTTTGGCCCATTAGGCCCATACACCTACCGGGGGTGTCCGGAGCCCCTTCCGGTGACCCGATGACTACCCGGTGCACTCCGAAACTCTTCCGGTGTCCGAATATCATCGTCCTATATATCAATATTTACCTCCGAACCATTCTGGAGCTCCTCGTCATGTCCATGATCTCATCCGGGACTCCGAACAACATTCGGTCACCAAATCATATAACTCATATAACACCATATCGTCAACGAACGTTAAGCGTGCGGACCCTACGGGTTCGAGAACTATGTAGACATGACCGAGACACCTCTCCAGCCAATAACCAATAGCGGAACCTGGATGTCCATATTGGCTCCTACATATTCTACGAAGATCTTTATCGATCGAACCTTATGACAACATACGTAATTCCCTTTGTCCATCGGTATGTTACTTGCCTGAGATTCGATCGTCGGTATCTTCATACCTAGTTCAATCTCATTACCGGCAAGTCTCTTTACTCGTTCCGTAATACATCATCTTGCAACTAACTCCTTAGTCACTTTGCTTGCAAGGCTTCGTATGATGTGTATTACCGAGAGGGCCCAGAGATACCTCTTCGATACTGAGAGTGACAAATCCTAATCTCGATCTATGCCAACTCAACAAACACCTTCGGAGATACCTGTAGAGCATCTTTATGATCACCCAGTTACGTTGTGATGTTTGATTGCACACAAGGTATTCCTTCGGTATCCGGGAGTTGCATAATCTCATAGTCGAAGGAATATGTATTTGACATTAAGAAAGTAATAGCAATAAACTGAACGATCAATATGCTAAGCTAACGGATGGGTCTTGTCCATCACATCATTCTCCTAATGATGTGATCCCGTTATCAAGTGACAACACATGTCGATGGTTAGGAAACCTTAACCATCTTTGATCAACGAGCTAGTCTAGTAGAGGCTTACTAGGGACACGGTATTTGTATATGTATTCACACATGTATTTAAGTTTCCGATCAATACAATTCTAGCATGAATAATAAACCTTTATCATGAATAAGGAAATATAAAATAACAACTTTATTATTGCCTCTAGGGCATATTTCCTTCAGTCTCCCACTTGCACTAGAGTCAATAATCTAGATTACATTGTAATGAATCTAACACCCATGGAGTCTTGGTGTTGATCATGTTTTGCTCGCGGAAGAGGCTTAGTCAACGGGTCTGCTACATTCAGATCCATGTGTATTTTGCAAATCTCTATGTCTCCATCCTTGACCTTTTCATGAATGGAGTTGAAGCGTCTCTTGATGTGTTTGGTTCTCTTGTGAAACCTGGATTCCTTCGCCAAGGCAATTGCTCCAGTGTTGTCACAAAAGGTTTTCATTGGACCCGATGCACTGGGTATTACACCCAGATCGGAGATGAACTCCTTCATCCAGACTCCTTCATGCGCTGCTTCTGAAGAAGTTATGTACTCCGCTTCACACGTAGATCACGCCACGACGCTCTGCTTGGAACTGCACCAACTGACAGCTCCACCATTCAATATAAATACGTATCCAGTTTATGACTTGGAGTCATCCGGATCAGTGTCGAAGCTAGCATTGACGTAACCATTTACGACGAGCTCTTCGTCACCTCCATAAGTGAGAAACATATCCTTTGTCCTTTTCAGGTACTTCAGGAATGTTCTTGACCGCTGTCCAGTGATCCACTCCTGGATTACTTTGGTACCTCCCTGCCAAACTTATGGCAAGGCACACATCAGGTCTGGTACACAGCATAGCATACATGATAGAACCTATGGCTGAGGCATAGGGAATGACTTTCATTTTCTCTCTATCTTCTGCAGTGGTCGGGCTTTGAGTCTGACTCAACTTCACACCTTGTAACACAGGCAAGAACCCTTTCTTTGACTGATCCATTTTGAACTTCTTTAGAACTTTATCAAGGTATGTGCTTTGTGAAAGTCCTATTAAGCGTCTTGATCTATCTCTATAGATTTTGATGCCCAATATATAAGCAGCTTCACCGAGGTCTTTCATTGAAAAATTCTTATTCAAGTATCCTTTTATGCTATCCAGAAATTCTATATCATTTCCAATCAACAATATGTCATCCACATATAATATCAGAAATGCTACAGAGCTCCCACCCACTTTCTTGTAAATACAGGCTTCACTTTAAGTCTGTATAAAACCATATGCTTTGATCACCTCATCAAAGCGTATATTCCAACTCCGAGATGCTTGCACCAGTCCATAGATGGATCGCTGGAGCTTGCACACTTTGTTAGCACCTTTAGGATCGACAAAACCTTCTGGTTGCATCATATACAACTCTTCTTTAAGAAATCCATTAAGGAATGCAGTTTTGACATCCATTTGCCAGATTTCATAATCATAAAATGCAGCAATTGCTAACATGATTTAGACAGACTGAAGCATCGCTACGGGTGAGAAAGTCTCATCGTAGTCAACTCCTTGAACTTGTCGAAAACCTTTTGCGACAAGTCGAGCTTTGTAGACAGTAACATTACCATCAATGTCAGTCTTCTTCTTGAAGATCCATTTATTTTCTATGGCTTGCCGATCATCGGGCAAGTCCACCGAAGTCCACACTTTGTTCTCATACATGGATCCTATCTCAGATTTCATGGCCTCAAGCCATTTATCGGAATCTGTGCTCATCATAGCTTCTTCATAGTTCGTAGGTTTGCCATGGTCTAATAACATAACTTCCAGAACAGGATTACCGTACCACTCTGGTGCGGATCGTGCTCTGGTCGACCTACGAGGTTCAGTAGCAACTTGATCTGAAGTTTCATGATCATGATCATTTGCTTCCTTGATACGTCTCCATCGTATCTATAATTTTTGATTGTTTCATGCCAATATTATACAACTTTCACATATTTTTGGCAACTTTTCATATGATTTATTGGACTAACCTATTGATCCAGTGCCCAGTGCCAGTTCCTGTTTGTTGCATGTTTTTTGTTTCGCAGAAAATCCATATCAAATGAAGTCCAAATGCGTTAAAAATTTACGGAGAATTATTTTGGAATATTTATGATTTTTGGGAGGTGGAATCAACGTAAACGGGGGACCACAGTGACCACAACCCACCAGGCCGCACCGGGCACCCCCTGGCGCGCCCAGGTATCTTGTGCCCTCCACGAACGTCGTTTGGGGCCCTTCTTCTGGGCAAGAAAGATAATTTATGGAAAAAATTGTGTAATTTTTTTAGCGCAATCGGAGTTACGGATCTCCGGGAATTTAAGAAATGGTGAAGGGCCAGATCTGGGCAAGGCGAAACAGAAGAAAACAGAGAGGGAGATCCAATCTCGGAGGGGCTCCCGCCCCTCCGCCGCCATGGAGGCCATGGACCAGAGGGGTAACTCTCCCCCCATCTAGGGGGGAGGCCAAGGAAGAAGAAGAAGGAGGGGGGGGGGGCTCTCTCCCCCTCTCTCCCGGTGGCGCCGGAACGCCGCCATGGCTAGGATCGTGACGGCGATCTACATCAACAATCTTGCTATCGTCAACACCAACTTTCTCCCCCTCTATGCAGCGATGTAACACCCCTTCTCCCTGCTGTAATCTCTACTTAAACATGGTGCTCAACTCCATATATTATTTCCCAATGATCTATGGTTATCCTATGATGTTTGAGTAGATCCGTTTTGTCCTGTGGGTTAATCGTGATCTTGGTTGGTATGATTGTATATTTTATTTATGGTGTTGTCCTACGGTGTCCTCCGTCTCACGCAAACATGAGGGATCCCCGCTGTAGGGTGTTGCAATATGTTCATGATTCGTTTATGGTGGGTTGCGAGAGTGACAGAAGCTTAAACCCGAGTAACTGGGTTGTTGCGTATGGGATAAAGAGGACTTGATACTTAATGCTATGGTTGGGTTTCATGACCTTAATGATCTTTAGTAGTTGCAGATGCTTGCTAGGGGTCCAATCATAAGTGCATATGATCCAAGTAGATAAAGTATGTTAGCTCATGCCTCTCCCTCATATAAAATTACAAGAATGATTACCGGTACTTGTTATCGATTGCCTAGGGACAAATGACTTTCTTGTTGACAAAAGCTATCCACTTTTATTACCTTGCAATTTATTCGTAGTTTTATTCTCGCAAAGTACTCATAGTTTTATTCTTGCAAAAAAGTTTCATACTTGTTTTAGGTAAAGCAAACGTCAAGTGTGCGTAGAGTTGTATCGGTGGTCGATAGAACTTGAGGGAATATTTGTTCTACCTTTAGCTCCTTGTTGGGTTCGACACTCTTATTTATCGAAGAAGGCTACAAACGATCCCCTGTACTTGTGGGTTATCAAGACCTTTTTCTGGCGCCGTTGCCAGGGAGAGATAGCGTGGGGTGAATATCTCGTGTGTGCTTGTTTGCTTTATCACTAAGTAGTTTTTATTTCCTGTTCTAAGTTGTTCTCTATCTTTATTTATGGATATGGAACATGAAATACCAAAAAATTTAGTTGTACTTGCTACTCATGGAGATGGGGAACCTCCTAAAACCCTCGATGCTCGTTATGTGAAAAATATTATGCAATACTTTGATAATCCTGAGAAAACCCCATTCAACTTGATAATGGGAGACACGTTGGATCAACGTGAATACTTTAGGGATTATCGCTTGAGACAAAAAGGGAAATTATTATGGGATCAAATTCATATGTTGAAATGGTATGCTTGGAATCTATGCTCTAGATATGATTATACTTGTTGCTCTAGGATGAATGCTCCACACCTTCCCTTTTCATGCAAATTTAATGATAATGAAACCTTGGCTTCTTATGCCAATGGTAGATATGATTATTATGATGTGGAACGAATAGAAGAATTTGTTGCTTTTAAGGGTGCTTATGAAATTGAATCTTTGTTTTTTGTATGAAGCTTTTGATGATGATGTTTATAGACCTGAAAATTTTGCCATCCTTAAATATTGCTATGAAAATTATAAATACAATTCTGATATTGATATGTTTATTGAGAAAGTCTCCGCTGTCCAAGAAAGACTAATATTTTGCAGGAGTCTATGGAAGAAGAAATTGATGAAACTGTGAGCTCATTGGATGAAAAAGATGACGAGGAGAGCAAAGAACAAAAGGAGGAAGAGCGGATTAGCTACCCATGCCCACCTTCTAATGAGAGTAACTCTTCAACTCATACATTATTTAATTTCTCTTCATGCTTACCGAAGGATGAATGCTATGATAATTGCTATGATCCCGTTGATTCTTTTGAAATATCCCTTTTTGATGAACTTAATGCTTGCTATGCTTGTGGCCAAGATGCCAATATGAATTATGCTTATGGAGATGAACTTGCTATAGTTCCTTATGTTAAGAATGAAATTATTGCTATTGCACCCACACATGATAGTCCTATTATCTTTTCGAATTCTCCAAACTACACTATATCGGAGAAGTTTGTTCTTATTAAGGATTATATTGATGGTTGCCTTTTACTGTTGCACATGATAATTTTGACGAATGTAATATGCATGTGCTTTCTGCTCCTACTTGCAATTATTATGAGAGAGGAACTACATCTCCGCCTCTCTATGTTTCCAACATGATAGAATTGCAAGAAATTGCTTATACTATGCATTGTCCTTTACTTGATGTGCATGAATTGTTCTTTTATGACATGCCGATGCATAGGAAGAGAGTTAGACTTCATCATTGCATGATATATGTTGCTTTGTGCTCACTACTAAATGCCAAATCATTGTTAATTAAAATTGGCTTTGATATACCTTGGGATCCGAGTGGATTCATTACTTGAGCACTTTATGCCTAGCTTAATGGCTTTAAAGAAAGCGCTGCCAGGGAGACAACCCGGAAGTTTTAGAGAGTCATTTATTTCTGTTGAGTGCTTTTATAAAGTTTAAAAACAAAAAAATATAGAGGGGAACTTAAAACTTCACAAAAAAAAGTGAAAGTGAGAGGGACGAGCATTGTGAAAGTGGGAGCTAGCCTTGAACTTTGTTCATGCCCATGGAAACTTTGTGAATCTTAATTACAGAAACTTCTCAACAAAAATAATTATCCCCTTGTACAACTCCATTGTATTATAAAAATAATGTGACAAGATTTGCCTTTAGGATGATTAGATTGTTTGTTGGTATGTGCGGTGCAAAACAGAAACTTTGGCTGTAGTGCGTGATTTTTTTTACTGGAACGTCTAAAGTTTCTGAAACTTTTTGCACAGTCTTGCTATACAAATTTTTTATTTTTTCCTAATGTTTCAGAACTTTTGGAGTACCAGAAGTATGGTAGATGTTCAGATTGCTGCAGACTGTCCTGTTTAAGACAGATTCTGTTTTTGATGCATTGTTTTGCTTGTTTTGATGAAACTATCGATTTTTATCGGTGGTATAAGCCATGGAGAAGTTATAATACAGTAGCTACAATACCAAAACAAAATATGAATGGGTTTGCAACAGTACTTAGAGTAGTGATTTGCTTTATTATACTAACGGATCTTATCGAGTATTTCTGTTGAGTTTTATGTGGATGAAGTGATCAAAGATCGAGGAGGTCTCGATATGAGGAGAAGGAGGAGAGGCAAGAGCTCAAGCTTGGGGATGCCCAAGGCACCCCAATTAAATATCCAAGGATACTCAAGCGTCTAAGCTTGGGGATGCCTTGGAAGGCATCCCATCTTTCTTCAATAAGTATTGGTATGTTTTCGTCTTTGTTTCGTTCATGCGATATGTGTAAATCTTGGAGTGTCTTTTGTGTTTATTTTTCACTTTTCTTTTATGCACCATGCTGGTATGAGATAATCCATGGTTGATTTATAGAATGCTCATTGACTTCACTTATATCTTTTGAGTGTGGCTTTATAGAATGCTTCATGTGCTTCACTTATATCATTTGAAGTTTGGATTGCCTGTTTCTCTTCACATAGAAAACCGTTATTTGTAGAATGCTCTTTTGCTTCACTTATACTTATTAGAGCATGATCTTTTGTAGAAAGAATTAAACTCTCTTGCTTCACTTATACCTATTTAGAGAGTCAACAGGAATTGGTCAATTGCATGGTTAGTCATAAAATCCTACATAAAACTTAGGGATAATTAGATTTATGCCCCTAGTTGTGTCCCACTTGTCTGTTTTACCCCTAATTTCCAAAAGTCACCGGTTCTGTCCAAGTCACTTTGCTCCTCTTATGCTTTTGCCCTTTGACCATTTGATCGTGAGTTTGAAAACTTCATAACTAATTCATACTAAATCAGAAAAATGCAAATAAGATACCAAAATGTTCAGAAAAACATCACCTATATGTCAGTGTCATTTGCATTCATGAAAAAAGTGTTGGAAAGTGCACATCCGAGTTTTAGCTCTTTTGATACCACCATGAATAGCAAAATCTAAAAAATAAAAAAAAATGGTGGCAAAGAACGACAAATGTTCAAAGTGCTTGCCAAGTTTCATCAGGGAACGACATTCATGGAAGTCGTGGCAAAAAATAATCTATTTTGGAGTGCTGATTAATTTTTTTTGCCGCGGCACCCATGAATGTCATTCCCTGATGAAACTTGGCAAGCACTTAAAACAGTTGTCATTCTTTGCCACCAATTTTTTTGATTTTTTTTATTTTACTATTCATGGTGGTAGCATAAGAGCTAAAACTCAGATGGACACTTGCCAACACTTTTTTCATGAATGCAAATGACACTGACATATAGGTGATGTTTTCTGAACATTTTGGTATCTTATTTACATTTTTTGGATTTAGTATGAATTAGTTATGAAGTTTTCAAACTGGCGGTCAAATGGTCAAAGGACAAAAGCATAAGAGGAGCAAAGTGACTTGGACAGAACCGGTGACTTTTGGAAATTAGGGGTAAAACAGACGAGTGGGACACAACTAGGGGCATAAATCTAATTATCCCTAAAACTTATGGATCACTGAATATGATATGTTTGATTCCTTGCAATAGTTTTGCGATATAGAGATGGTAATATGTGGGAGGTACTAGTAAATGGTTGTGGTTAGTAGGAATATTGGTGTTAAGGTTTGTGATTCCCGAAGCATGCACGTATAGTCTCTCATTATGCTATGAAGTTTGAGCATGATTTATTATTGATTGTCTTACTTATGAGTGGCGGTCGGGGACGAGTGATGGTCTTTTCCTACCAATCTATCCCCCTAGGGGTATGCGTAGTAGTACTTTGCTTCGAGGGCTAATAAACTTTTGCAATAAGTATATGAGTTCTTTATGACTAATGTGAGTCCATGGATTATTCACACTCTTACCTTTTCGCAATTTGCTAGCCTCTACGGTACCGTGCATTGCCCTTTCTCACCTCGAGATGTGGTGCAAACTTCACAGGTGCATCCAAACCCCGTGATATGATACGCTCTATCACACATATGCCTTATTATATCTTCCTCAAAACAGCCACCATACCTACCTATTATGGCCTTTCCATAGCCATTCCGAGATATATTGCCATGCAACTTCCACCGCTTCCGTTTTGATGACTTGAGCATTCATTGTCATATTGCTTTGCATGATCGTAAGATAGCTAGCATGATATTTCCATGGCTTGTCCGTTTTTTGATATCGTTGTTATGCTAAATCATTGCACATCCTGGTACACTGCCAGAGGCATTCATATAGAGTCATACTTTGTTCTAGGTATCGAGTTGTAATTTTTATTTCTTTTGAGTTATAAGTAAATAGAAGTGTGATGCTCATCATTATTCATTATTAGAGCATGTCCCAGTGAGGAAAGGATGATGGAGACTATGATTCCCCCACAAGTCGGGATGAGACTCCGGACAATGAGAGAAAAAAAAGAAAAAAAAGGAAAAGAAAAAAAAAGAAAAAGAAAAGAAAAAAACAAAGAGAGAAGGGGCATGCTAGTTCCACACTTGTGCTTCAAAGTAGCACCATGTTTTTCATATAGAGAGCCTCATATGTTGTCACTTTCATATACTAGTGGGAAATTTTCATTATAGGATTAGATGCACACCCACTTAGTTTTCATGTTGAGCTTTCATACACTTATAGCTCTTAGTGCATTCGTTGCATGGCAATCACTACTCCTCACGTTGATATCAATTGATGGGCATCTCCATAGCCTGTTGGTTAGCCGCGTCGATGTGAGACTTTCTTACTTTTTTGTCTTCTCAATATTTACCCCTATTATCATACTCTATTCCACCTATAGTGCTATATCCATGGCTTGCGCTCATGTATTGTGTGAGGGTTGAAAAAGCTGAAGCGCGTTAAAAAGTATGAACCAATTGCTCGGCTTGTCATCGGGGTTGTGCATGATAAATACCTTGTGTTAAGAAGACAGAGCATGACAAGATTATATGATTTTGTAGGGATATTTTCTTTAGCGTCGATATTTTGAAAGACACGATTGTTTGTTGGGATGCCTGAGTATTGATGTCTTTATGTCAAATTATAGACTATTGCTTTGAATCACTTATGTCTTAATATTCATGCCATGATTAGATATATGATCAAGTTTATGCTAGGTAGCATTCCACATCATTTTTTTTATCATTTACCTACTCGAAGACGAGCAGGAATTAAGCTTGGGGATGCTGATATGTCTCCGTCGTATCTATAATTTTTGATTGTTTCATGCCAATATTATACAACTTTCACATATTTTGGCAACTTTTTATATGATTTATTGGACTAATCTATTGATCCAGTGCCCAGTGCCAGTTCCTATTTGTTGCATGTTTTTTGTTTCGCAAAAAATCCATATCAAACGAAGTCCAAACGCGATAAAAATTTACGCAGAATTATTTTGGAATATTTATGATTTTTGGAAGGTGGAATCAAAGCAAACGGGGGCCCACAGTGACCACAACCCACCAGGGCGCGCTCGTAAGATGATACACGCTAGCTAAAGATCCACCGGGTGCTACATCATAAGCACATTGGGAGCGACGCATGCACACGAACTGCATGCACGCAACACTCACACGTACACACACAGCCACGCACGCACGCAACACTCACACGTACACACGCAGCCACGCACGCACGCAACACTCACATGCACACACGCACGCATGCATGCACACACCACACGACCAACACACACTCTCATGCTCAAGTGCTCAACCTACACGTGCATGCGCACACATCAGGTCCTGACAGACACATACACAACCAGGTGGTTCCCGCGTACAGGTTGGAGTCTTGTCGCGCATGCGTAAATTTGTGTTTATCTTACCTTTTTCCTATGCGAACTGACAGGTGGGACCCACAAGGAACGTGGTCAATTTAACCAGTCAACATAGTGGCACGCAGACTATTTGGCCAGTCAACAGAGTGCAATCCGATGCTGAACGGTTAGCAAGTGACCGTATAATCACCGCAAAACGTATATAGTGACCGTAATGAGCGTATTCTGAAGTCCGGTGACCGTATTATGCTTTTCGCTTGAAATACACTGACCGCCCGTGTATTTATCTCTTCTCTCGCTCTCTCTGTGGAGCCAAGTAGGCCAACGTGCCAGTGCCTAAATTGGCGCACGCCACCCCATTATTGTTGTACTGGTTTCGTAAGAGCAAATAAGCATTCATGTCTACTGTACAAACTGTAAATATGAGTTACAAATGCTATGAAGATGAATACAAATATTTGAATCCACTTTATGCCCAATTTCTCTCTGTAGGCCCTCCAAAAGTACATCTCTACACGTTCTCGCATGTTACATCTAACAACTATGCAATACAGCACTACTACTACACACTAACAAAATGAATCATATGTGTTTTTAGTTTTACTAGATCTCATATTGTTACTTAATTATTCAGTTTGCATACATTAAAATTGCCTTTGAAATGTATGGCTAGTATCATCTACCGCGCGAGAAAAATCCCACCATTGCCTGTTTAATCGGGTTTGTATCGATGGATCGTGCGAAACAGCAAAACTATGGTAGTACTACAGTACAAGAAACAGTTCACTGGGCCGCCGTGTCATGTACTCCTCCGTCGTAAGAGTGGAGCGCTCGCTTTCATAAATGTTCTAGTCCCTTTCGCTAACATGTGGGACATCAAGCAACCGGGTCCACGTGCCATACCGAAATAACAGTGCAGAGCAGCAGGGGTGAAGCACCCCAGTCATGGCGCCGGCATAGTAATGAGCAATGAGGCGTCAAATCACAAAGCTGCACCTTTCCCGCAGTTAAGTTGGAGGGACGAAGTAATGCTAAAAAAAGAAGTTGGAGGGACAAAGCAACCATCATTTCACTCATTGCTGAATCCGCTTCTCCCTCATCTTCTTCAAGTTAACCACGTGTTGCTTCTGCCGTTGTTCTGCCTCATGTGGGACGCGGATCGGCTTGGTAAAGCACTGACACGTGGGACCGCATGTTAGCAAACCGCCAGGCCAACGTCCTCTAAAAATAAGAAACCTCCCCCGCCTTCCGCGCGGCAAAATCACCTCCTTTTTACTAATCTTGATACTATAATTTTTTAGATCAATATAATCGAGATTTGTATAGATAGCACACAGGAGCAAAACCAAGTGGTATGGTTAAGGGCATCCACAATGTGTAGCCAAATGTGAAAATAGCTTTTGGCATCGATGGGAACCATTGTGGAGGGTGCTGCCAAAGCCAAAAGGATGGAACCGAAGCTCCCTAATTGATTGATTGAAGGAATAGAAAAATGCAACCTCTCTCCTCTTTCTCCCGTGCTTGGACGCATGTACAGTATAGAGCATAGAGTCTACTCCCCTTTCCCTTCTATCACAAATCACAAAGCAGTGAGGCGTCAAATCACAAAGCACGGACGAAGCAACCATCATTTCACTCTTCGCTGACTCCGCTTCTCCATCGTCTTCTTTGAGAAACCACCTTACCGCACTAAGATGGACGGACAACGCTATTGTGTAGTACTAGTACATTTACGCGTCCTTTGGTTCAACAGACTTCTTGGATCCAAAGAAGGCGGCTGTCTCGGCTTGCAGGCGGCACTTGCGAATGACTTACCGTGGTCTCCCTCAATGGTGTGCTCCGTCGAACGCACTTCGCCAAAGCCACAACGTTCGAGATATCGTCGACGCCACTGCAATGGGGAAGGAAGTCAAATAGTTACTACCTCCATTTTTTGTATACAAGGCCAGTATCAAAATTACAATTTGCAGAAGGCCACTAACACTAATCGAGGCAAAATTGATGGGGTTTGCCTCGTACTAGCAACCAAGGACCCTTGCATGCATGCGGAAGTGCGAAGGTTGGTTTGCATGACGCTGCATTAATCAAGCAATGAGGAGTGAGATGGTTAGCTCTTTGGGTGTTGGAGAAAAAATACGCATTAATTGACACGTCAAACGAGGATTTGTATCGATCAATCCCGCGAAGGAAAACCCCGCCTTTCTTTTTTAACACAAGTAGTACGTATGTACTTGTATCCTGTTTGGGTCTAGGCCTTGCATTGCCATACTTCGCCACACATTTTTGCCAAGCTTGCCTAAACTTTTCAAAATGAAAATGAGGTACACTCGCGCACGGCTGTCGCGGTCGCACCGCACCCTCACACAATCGCTCCTGCACGCCGCAAACCCAACCAAGGGAACGCACCCTCACTGACACGTGCTACCACATGTGATCAAACCAAACTCAGCCATCCTACCGCTGACACATAATTTTCGTTCATACAGTATGTTTATCCAACCGCATGTTGGGGAAGATCCGTACGGCCCGTGCGGTGGTCTGTTGGGGAAGAAGAAGAGGTGAGGAAGAAGGGTTAGGAGACATAGGATATTCATCCGACCGCCTGAAATGGTTGACTGACCCAAATGATGAAAGTCAGGCGACTTGCATAAATATATGTTTTTACACAGCAAAAGATCCCTAAAAACAACAACATAAAGAAAAGCTATCACTGCTCGCGGAACGAGACAGTCTCGTCGTCTTTCGCTGCCGGCGCGAATCAGCCGTACCTGCCGACGTGTGTCTCCGCACCGTGGTTGTCCTCGGCCTCCAGCTACTCGTTCACGCGGAGCGTGCGGGTGCTCTGCACGGACGCGAGCACCGCCCGGTTCACATCCACGACGTTTGGTTCCGCCTGCAGGAGGGCTTCGATGGCAGCGGCATCCGCGCGCTCCGCGTCGAGTTGAGCCTCCGCCGCTCGGTTCAAGTCCAGGATGTCCGGTTCCGCCAGTAGGAGGGCCTTGATGGCAGTGGCATCCGCGCGCTCCATGTCGAGTTGAGCCTCCGCCGCCCGGTTCAAGTCCAGGACATCCGGTTCCGCCTGCAGGAGGGCCTCGATGGCAGCGGCATCTGCGCGCTTCGCGTCAAGTTGAGCCTCCGCCGCCCGGTTCACATCCACGGCATCCGGTTCCGCCTGCAGGAGGGCCTCGATGGCAGCGGCATCCGCGCGCTCCGTGTCGAGTTGAGCCTGCGCCTCCTGGTCCTCCTTTAGGATCGCCAGGTTGAACTGCTGGTCCGCCTACACCATGGGGGACCCGGATGTCGGCACAAAGTCAACGTCCATCGTCTCATACGCATCGGGGGCCTTCTGCGCCGCGACCTCCACCATGAACATTGGATCGGCTTCCTCCTCCTCGGAGCTTGGCTCCAGAGAACTCGGGGATTGGCCCACCGCAAAGCGAGCTTGGGAACAGAGGTCTGTGGTGCTGACCGCCGCCGCGATTTCTACGCGGCTCTCCGGCGTCAGCATCTTGTAGTACGTGATCTTGCGGCGCACCATGGCTTTCCGGCGAACTAGGGGACGGTTGATGCGGGCTAGGGGATCGAAAGGTGGGGGAATGGGCTGGAGAGGAGGTGTGGTTTTGGGGCAGTGGTGACCGGCCGGCAAGTAGCTGGCGTAGGCCGAGCATCGAAGGTTCTGGTGTGAATAGTTGTTCCGGTGACGACTGGTCAATCGGTTTTGACTATGCGGAGTTTGCAAAGCCGGACGGCTGGAGCCTGGAGAGTTGTGGGGTGGGATGGGACCAAAGTTTCGGAGTTTCACGTGGCAGACGTCTGGACCTCCCGTTCATGTCGACGACGAGGCAGTGACTTCGTAAATCTCAAGATGACTAGCAAGATGCCCGTGCATTGCACGGAACATCAGGATGCATTTTTTTATTATATCTCAAGAATTTCATCAAAAAATGGTATCTCGAGAATTTCATCGAAAAATGATATCTCGAGAAAGATTAGAGATAAGGTGAGGAGGAGTGGGGCGCGGTGGTGATTGGTGGTTGGACTTAGCGGAGGCATGGGGATGGACGACACCGGCAACAACCACCATGCCAGATTGTTCTAGAGGCTTCCTTTTTTAATTACTCAACAATGAAGTTGTGGGAGATAAGGATGAACGATAGAGGTGCGGGTATCCTTTTGCAAAATTGCCATAGTTTGCTTTCTATCCGTCAGATATAGATCGGACGGTCTATATTGCAAGATGGCAGGCACACCATCATCACCGAGAGTAGAGATAAGAGTAGAGATAGAGGTGTGACGGCTCAATCTCTAGAAGGTGCTCATAGGGGTAGCGTGTGCGTGTGTGCGTTCATAGGGGTGAGTGTATGCGCGCATGTATGAGCGCTTGTGTCTGTACTGTGTTAAAAAAAGGAGTACTCGAAGTATGCAAGTTCATAAGGAACGAACGATGTACATCACTCTTGTCGCGTTCGCGTTGCACCCTGACACGCTGGACCCTCCACGTCGCTCACCGAATGGAACGCGCTTCGTCTTGCATTTTTGCTCGCTTGTGGGACCGCAGTTGAGAGCAAACCGACGTCCCTCCCCCTCCCCCGCCCGTATCATTTATACTACTAGAAGAGAGAGAGGTCGGCCGAGTGTTACTAGTACTCTAATATGTTGAATGTACTTCCACATCATATAGATTTGTTTTGCTAAATATTTATATTCATTTCTATAAATTTGGTCAAACTTTACAAAGTTTGACTTCAGTCAACTCTAATATGCGGAGTAAATAAAAACGGAGGGAGTATACTACTAGTACTATGAGCACTGCATACTCTACTGCAGATGTTGTCAGTACTCCACTAGTACTACTATTTCTACTACTATTGGACAGGGAGCTTAAAAAATGTTACTATTGGACTGGCTATACGTGGCGAAATCCTAGTAGGAAGAGCATGCGCGAGAACAAGCATTCACGTGTTTGAAAACAAATTGGAAACCATTTCTGTTTGAATACAAATCTAGGAGTACGTACGAATCTAACAATATTGATTGGGCGTTGTTGAATGTTGATACTTTTTTCTGTAAGTTTGATCAAAGTAGAGATACTTTGACTACACATAAAACTTATACGTAAACTAGAAAGGATCAGAGGGAGTATATTGTATGTTCAAAAGCGAAACGAACATTGAATACCCTTTATATATGATTTGCTGATGCTATGATCACCGGTTCAAAATTTTGAATCTGCCTTAGGTATCACACATGCACCCACTCGTTCTCTCTCGGTTTCATCTCGGGGTCTCTCTCTCCCTCCCTCCCCCCCTCTCTCTCTCTCTCTCTCTCTCTCGCACACACACATACCACCTCTCTTCCTCTTTGTGCTTGCAAACCTAATTGATCTCCCGAGGTATCTAGATTGTATCTCGCTCGTCGTCAGGTCGCTCTTCGACACACGCCTAGGTCACTCTACCATGCATTAATTGTAACCAAGCCTTTCATCTATCTTTTTTAAGCATACATTCATCCTCTCCGCCCCTCTCTAGATCGGTCGATCTCCAGACCCACCCTCGTCCTCTTTCAATCGATCTAGCTAGATGGTACATGACCGACGCGCACACACAGACCCCCCCGGGTCATTTCTATCATAGAAACACACCAAACCTTTATCTCCTTGCACGACACGCACTTGATCTCTTAACATCAATCGATCTCGTCAAGATGTGTCGGGGCATGAACCGAATGGGATGTCAAAACTAAGATGGGAAGCGGCACGTAGTGGCGGCAAAGTGAAACTTTAAACGAACCGTTTGTCAGTATGCATGTCGGACAAATTACAAGATTGGAAATACAAGCATGGTCTAGGCCCACATGCGAATGACACTCGGCGGAATGTTCAAATGAGGCATGCGGGAGGATGGACTCGACCGGTGGGCGGCATGATCGATGGAGAAGAGGGTTGGAGAGGAATAAGAAATAAGCAACGCCACATGATTATACTTGAACGGCTCAAATAAACATTAAGTTGTCTCATTTTCCCTTCCGTCTTGGTCACGGAGTAAGATACTCCCTCCGTTTTTATTTACTCTGCATATTAGGTTTGACTGAAGTCAAACTTCATAAAATTTGACCAAATTTATAGAAAAAATATGAACATTTACAATAGCAAATCTATATGATGTGAAAGTATATTCAATAATGAATCTAATGGTATTGATTTGTTATTGTATATGTTATTATTTCTGTCTATAAACTTTTGTCAAAGTTTACAAAGTTTGACTTTGAGCAAAGCTAAAATGCGGAGTAAATAAAAACAGAGGGAGTACGCAGGGACTAGTATAGTTACTATTGCCGGAACATGGTAAGTTGGACCCCTAAATGCGGGCACGGACTGGGCACACCTCAATTATTCCTTCAAACAGTCGGACACCTAAATTAGCACACCATCCGGCTACTTAATCAAGTGTTACGCTTCACGAGTTGAAAAGGAAAAGGGTGGTACTGTACCCAAAGCCACCACACTTGGGGCTAGGGTAACAACTTGGTACTGTACCACATTTGAACCAGGGCACAAAAACCACCTGTTCTGTGCCTAATGCGTAATGCGGAGCACTGACGCTCGAATTTGGCCGGGAAAACAGGGAAACCGACATGTGGGGCACACCTGTTGGGATGACATGGCGCAGACTAGTCCAATGGAGGAGCTGGCACACGACCTCCTCGTCACTGACAACCGTTCATGTGGGTCGTGGGGGCCAGCAACGTGGCGCAGCTCCCGTACCGCCTCTGGACACGGCGACCGCGGTGAGCGACACACTCATCGTCGCTGGACACGCTCGGCTTCAGGGTGCCGAGGGTGGTGCTACCGTTGTGGCACGACCAGCAGATCAACACCTGGCTCGTCGAGGATGCACGGGGCGCCAAAGTGCACGCGTGCCGCGCCGCGTCCGCGGAGTGTTCTAGCGCGGCCAACTGCATCGCCAGGACCTGAGACCATGCCGGGTCGTCTTGCTTTTTCAATGACATGTGGGGATCGCATGTGAGCAAAGGGCATCTCCAACGTTGCCACGACCGCAGCTGACTACCCTGGCACACCAAAAACCCTCGTCCCTTGCGCCATCACGCGCGTGCGTTCCCAGCCGGCGCCAGCTGCCCGCATTCATGTCGTCCGTTCGTATGCCGTCATTAAGCAGGCTCGGTGCCCGAGGAACCAAATCCGGCGACTTAATGACGCACCCAGACGCTTGGCCTCACCGGAATGCGCTACTTAAAGCGGCAACGCCCAGCTAAACTCCACACCATAGCGCATCCTCCTACCTGGCACCACATCCACCAAGACCGCGAACGCGAATGCTCTGCGGGAGAGCTTGTCTTCGGGGATGAAGCTCGAGGTCGCCGCCCTCGCTCAAGTCGCCGCTCGCAACGCAATAGCGGCGTAGCCGGACGCGGACGCGACCGCACAAGCGGTGGCCACGCTGGCAGCCGACGACGGGAGCACCGTCAGCCACGCGTCCTACTTGCCGCCGTTCAACGTTCGGTGGCGTATGTGGTTAGGGACTCCTCATCATCGACCTCACGTCCACTGGCACCGCCGAGGTCGGGGACTCCTCCAAGGATGAGTAGGGCATGGGAGGCGGCAGGGCATGGTGTGTCAACTGGCCGGTCCGTCTCTCGTGTTCTACTCTTCCTCGCCGGAGACCGCACCTTCACTTCACGGGTCTTGAATCCCGCCCCCGTACATGGAGACGGCAGATGGAGGACGTCGGTCACCGCCGTAGAATAGGTTTAGGGTCGGGTTTCTTTTATTTTTCTATCCTATAAAAGTTTGAAATGTAATGAAAATCTGCCGTG
This sequence comes from Thinopyrum elongatum, assembly GCA_011799875.1. Taxonomy (NCBI): domain Eukaryota; kingdom Viridiplantae; phylum Streptophyta; class Magnoliopsida; order Poales; family Poaceae; genus Thinopyrum; species Thinopyrum elongatum. The sequence continues at coordinate 147,076,410 of CM022303.1, forward strand.
TTTGCATGAATCTCGTCTGGTGTATATGAACTTTCACAATAATAGTAAGATATATTGTATGAAAATATATGGAATGATGATTCGTTTTCTACAACAAGGTTTGCCTGGCTTCGGCGAGGGAGGGACGATGACAGCGGCGCGCCTTCGGCTCGCTTCAGTGCTTGTAGTCGTCGCTAGGTGGTCTACGGATCTGGATGTAATTTTTATTATTTCTAGTGTTCGTTGTACTACCATGATTGAAGATGAATGGATTGGAAGTTTTTCCCGCAAAAAAAAAGTCTAAACTTAGAAGGTTTCACCCGAGACAAAGCTAACATGCGAAGTACATAAATACATAGGGTCTACATACACAATTTATCTTAGGCACTCCAATAGTACGTCCACTACACATTCACGCATTTCACATCTTTCTACATCTACGGGAACCTACGAAAGGGTTAACGTAAATTGCCTCTCTCTCCCCCCAGATTTTCATGGTGGTGGGCCCCTCCCTCCCCCCAATCTCCAATCAACAGCCCACACGTTTCACATTAGGTTAATTACGTAACTGGGATTACGTAGGTGTAGCATTACTCGTCCTAAAAAAAACAACTAAGCCAACCTCACAGCATATCGCGCAGGAAAAGACCCGGTCGTGCCATTTTAGTCGGGATTACCGGATTACTAGTAGTAGTATCGATGGATCGCGCGAAGCACCAAGTTTAAAAGGAAAAAGGCGGTACACTCACAGCACGCCTGTCGCGGTCGCATTGCACCCCTCACACGGTCGGTCCTGCACACGGCTCACGCAAACGGAACACGCTTTGGCTTGCCTCTTCACTGACACGTGGGACCGCTTTTGGAGAAACCGACCATGCGCCAAACTCCCCCGCCCACTGTGCGAAAGTTCCCCCCAAAAATTCCACCCAAATCCCAAATTCAACTGCCCTTCGGCCAACTAGCCAATAATATTCCCCAAACCCCCTCCCCCCAGCCCCCTCCACTCCATTCGCTCCGCCAAAGCCGCCCTCCCCGCCACGCCGATACGTCGGCGCCACGGTTCATCGAGGGGACGCACGGCGATCCTCTTGCTCTCACAGTACGCTCTCGTAGACTGCCGTCCTCTAGCCGTGCCGCCACAACTGGCGACGTTCTTGTGGAGATGCACGGCGGTCAGCTTCTCCCACGGTACACGCATTCTAGACTGAGGCCCCGTGCATGTCGGAGTAGCGCTGAATGTTAGCTGATAGACGTTGTTAATCTCACTGTTTGCCGAAATAGTTTACAGTCAATATGCTCTGCTTAAGAAGCTTCCTTGCCCTGTTCTACACTCAATCTGCTTAGCTGAGATGGCATGCCACGCCCAATTAGTTGCTAAAATATTCTGCCATATATTTATTGTGACATAGATTGCCATGGTCTAGTAGCCAATATGTTAGGTGAAATAGCTCTACACCGTTTTATACTCGATCTCTGTTGCTGAGATGGCCTTCGATGGCTGTGTGCTCGGCCTCATTGACTGATGAAATAGCCTGCCATAATTTAGCACTCAAATCTGTTTGCTGAATTAGCTTTACATATATTTCGTTACTTAGATCTGCTTGTCCAAATATCTTGCCATAGCTTTAGACATCGACCTAGGTATTTTTTCTGGACTTCATAAAAAAGCATATATGTTTTTCCGGTAATATCTAGTAGAATAACTAATTTGTATGTCTAACAGATGGACAGGACTTAGATAACTTCTGCTCGAAGATTCTCCGCTGCATATGTCGAGGGGGTTGAAAACTTCATGAACTTTATTAGAGTTGAGTATGGTGGTCCAAAATCAGATGTGCTCTGCCCGTGTAGCAGTTGTATGAATTCAGTTACAAGACCCCAGTCAACTGTGCAAAGTCATCTACACTTGTATGGGATGTCAGTCACATATACTAGGTGGGTTCATCATGGTGAAGCTGTGAACGTCAATGTTACTGACTATGAGGAAGGAGCAGATCACCATCTTGATCTGCCTGATTCTCAGGTGGAAGAGGAGGAGGAGGAGGTGGTGGTGGCGGAGCCAGTGAGTTTGACCAACATTGAAACAATGCTACGAAATGCTTGCGCATTTCGTGAACTTTCACCTGTAGAAGAAAAACGGTGGGCCCGCATGTTGGAACAATGCAACGTGGCTGTCACCCCAGGAAATAAGCTGTTAGTATTCTCAGCTATGGTCACCTTTCTTCAGGTTAAGACATCTGAGCAGATGACCAACAAATCATTTGATGCGATGTTGGCTGCTTTTCGCAAATCTTTCCCAGATGCGTCTGAGCTGCCACACACCTACAGTAAAATGAAGAATTTCCTTCGTGCAGTTGGAATTTGATATGATATGATCCATGTTTGTAAGAATAACTGTGTTTTGTTCTGGAAGGATTATGCCAACTTAAGTGAATGCCCAAAATGCAAATCATCAAGATGGAAAGATGGCGATGCTGTGAAGAGGATTCCTCATAATGTTCTGAGACATTTTCCAATTATACCAAGATTGCAGTGGTTGTTTCATGATGCTGAAACAAGAGAGGATGTACTGTGGCATTCTAGGAACCAGGAGTACAGAGATCAGAATGTAATGAGCCATCCATCTCATGGTAGTGACTGGAAAAGTTTCAATCAGAAACACAAAAAGTTTGTTGCTGACCTGAGAAACATTAGACTTGGCTTAGCTACAGATGGATTTAACCCATTTGGCCACCAGAGCGCCACATATAGCATGTGGCCAGTGCTTGTTATCCCTTACAACATGCCTCCAAATGTCTGCACCAAAGAATCAAACTACATGATGGCCTTGCTCATCCCAGGTCCAAAAAGTCCTGGAAAGGATTTTGATTTATTCATGGAGCCTCTTGTGGAGGAACTTCAACAGCTATGGAGGGGTTTTCTCACTCGAGACCTATATAGCAGCCCACCAGCTGATTTCTTTCTGCGTGTTGTTATAATTTGGTGCATCCATGATTATCCAGCTTTGGGCACTATGTCAGGGCGAACGACACATGGTTACAATGCATGTGTTCGCTGTGACAAGAATCCGCTGTCATACGCAATACTTAGCAAGATTTGTTACATTGGACACCGTCGTTTCCTTGCCAAGGACAAGCCGTGTCCTACAAAATACCGAAGACATGTGTTCAATGCAAAGCATGAAAACAGTGATGCGCCAAAGAGGCTCACCGGTGATGAGTTGCAAGTGGAATTAGAGAAGGTCAGGCATATTACACCGGGAAAATATATGTGACAGCATTATCGGCACACTTCTTAATATTGAAGGCAAGACGAAAGATACCTTAAAATCTAGGATTGATTTGACACACCTGGGCATCAGAAATGATTTGCAGGTGGAAGATGAAGGTAAACCACGGGATATGGCACCAGCTGTGTACGTCTTGGACAAGGTAAAAAGAAAAGAATTCTGCAAGGTCCTGTCATGTGTGAGATTCCCACAAGGATTTGCTTCCAACCCTGAAAGGAGAGTCAGTGTAGATGGAAACAAGGTACAAGGGTTGAAAACTCATGGCTGCCGCGTCCTACTTCAAAGGGTTTTACCTGTTATCCTTAGAGGATTGGGCCGCCCTGACTTATACAGAGCAGTTGCAGAGTTGGGACAATTCTTCAGGGAACTCTGTAGTAGAAATATCAGGATAGATGCTTTGGAGCGTCTTAGAGACAAGATACCAACTATCCTATGCGACCTTGAGAAGATATATCCTCCAGCCTTCTTTGATGTGATGGTGCATTTGGCTGTTCATCTACCTGATGAGGCACTACTTAGAGGTCCAATACAGTATGACTGGATGTACCCTATTGAAAGGCGGCTAGGTACTTTCAAGGGCTATGTTAGGAACAGAGCTAGACCCGAGGGTTCCATTGCAGAGGCCTACATTGCTACAGAAGCGTTGACATTTTGCTCAAAATACATTGAAACAGCTGATCAGCTTAGCAAAGAGGTGGGTGAAGACAATCCCGAGCTCAATGTTTTCGATTGTTCTGTTCGAGTTACAGGGAAGAGTCGACAAGACGACAAACCTAAAGATTTGGACAAAATGATTTGGTATGTGTTGAATAACTGTCCTGAGATTCTACCTTATATCGAGTAAGTGCTAAGTACTGCAGCTTATACATCATAATCTACTAAACTTGCAGCACATTCTTATATATTTAGATGTTTGACGCGATCACTATGTTGTGCAGCATCTACAAAAAGGAGTTACTGCCGCAAAATCCAAGAAACATTGACAAACTGGTTATGGCAGGATTTGCGAAATGGTACAAGAGCCATGTAAGCTTTTGAATTGCACTGTGTTTTTTTTAATATATTGAGTACATAAGATGATCAGCTTGTCTATTTTCTAACCATAGGTTAAGAAGATGCGGGAGGATGGGCAGGCAGTCAATGATGCCCTTTACGCACTAGCAATGGGTCCTGATACTCGGGTAAGACATTATGAATCTTGCGTTGTTGGAGATGTGCGCTACAACACCCTTGCACGCGACGAAGGCAGGAAGACACAAAACAGTGCCATCATGAGCACGGATAAGTACGGCGAAGAGACAAATGAAATGTATGCTAACATAGCAGACATTGTTTAGTTGCAGTATATCTCCAGTTTCGAGGTTCATCAGTGTGTGGTTCTGTTGTGCTGTCGTTGGTATAACCTGTTTTCCAGGATCACAAAACCCAGAGCTGATGATTATTTCAAATCCATCAATGTCAAGGCGGCGTACCAGACCGACGAGCCTTTTATTTTGGCAAATCAAGCAACACATATATTTTTCTTGGAAGACACATATGCACGTAGCGATGAGTGGAGAGTATTGCAAAGGTTTGAGCAGAGGAATTCGTTTAATTAAGTTGCACAACAAGATGATTATTACACTGCTCCTGATGTAGAAGATTCCACAGATGTTCCTAATATCTTTGAGAATCATCACATCAATGACGCTGGCGAAAAGATTGTCTGTCGGGCCGTGGACATGCGAGAGTTGATCAATAAGACTGCCACGTGCGAGGGACATTGCGGATGAGAGAAGAGACACTGGGGGGGGGGGGGATTATGATTCAGACTGATACACATGGCGAAGATGTTGACGCTGCTGCTGCGGATGATGATTAGATTAGTTTTGTCGTATTTGCCTGTCAGAAGACGACTTTTTATCTACTATGTGAAATTTTGTTTGCTATGACAACTGAAACCTGATGAAGTTGTTGTTTAGTATTTTGCTGTGAGAACATCACTTATTATGTATGTTGATTTGTGTTTGGTGATTGTATGACAACTAAAACATGATGACATTGTTGTTTAGTTGTACTCATATTTGGCTGTGAAAGTTGTATTTGATGACATAGTTTGATGTTGGACTGCAATTTGCTCTACGTCTTCGAATGGGAACGAAGTTGACCCGACATGGCCTCTGCTAATTTATTTATTTATTAGCAAAAGTGCCTCTGCTATTTATTTATTTATGAGCAAAAGGGGATACCCCCCCGATTTCCGTTAATAAAAATCATTAGATGTTCACAACACTACACCCAGCCTGCTAAACAAGTTTCATTCATTACTAGTTTCAGCAAAGTACTCATGTCATAGCCACTGAATACATCACGAGTGCTACATACACTGCAAATAAAGAGACAATCATCCTACAAAGCACATCGATTTTCCCATTATCTTCACAAGCTCTTTCATCTCCTCATTACTGTCAAGGCCGTTCAGCAGCTGTTGCTTGGCCATGATCAGAGGAACTGCATCTTTAACCTTCTGCTCTGCATCTTCCTCTTCTGCCGTTCCTTCAGTTACTTGTCCAACACCCTAACCTGCTGGTATTGGGATTCCTCGGTTAACCAAATAATCAGCGTAGTTCCATTCCCCCACATCAGCAACTTCCCAGAAATACAAATCACACGAATCTTCCCTTTTCTGCACGAATCAAGTTGGAAGATCATCAACCAAACTATTAAAAAAATCAGCAACTGAAAGCAGCGGAACAACACTTAAACATATTATTACCCCATGATTCGGGCATTTGTAGAAGACTCGGCCAAGGTTGAGGATTGTGGTTGAGACGCGACGGATGACTCTGCGTGATTTGCAGCAGTGGCACCACACCAACGGTAGCGGGTTGCGATGAGCAACCAGCTATGGTGCGTGTGCCGACAGGGGTGTGATGAGACCCACAGGCGATGGTATGGGTGGCGACTTGGCGCATATCTGGTTGTTGTCTGCTGAAGAGCAGGTGGATGAGCCACAATCGGACATGGTTGCTGCGGCCAGAGCTTCTGATGCTAGGCAGAGTAAGTAGAGAATAGGGGAAACAAACGTTGGATATGCCAGTTTCATTGCTTGCAGAGTAGCATAGCACCATATATAGTCATAGTCTAGGTTTGGATTCGAACCAGCTACAGGAGCACGTCTCTCTTTTTTCTAAAACTCAGCAACGTCTCTTTACTGGCACAATAGCTTGTTCTGTACGCCTTCTCAAGTCTTTTATTTTCTTTTTTTGCGAGGAAGGAAGGAGGAGAAAATTGAGGGTTCCTGGGACTCGAACCCAAGACCTCTCGGTTGAAAACCAAGGGTGCTAGTCACTTATGTGGTGAACGTTCCCTGGGAGGAGGACGGCAAACGAACGCATTTTCCTCGCAGTTTTAGTTGCGACGCAAGATCAAACGGTCACAGTTTCGGGAATGTTATCTGGCGAACGAGCCCAGTTTTCTTTTCTTCCTATATATAAAAAGTATGCTACTTGGTGTCGGCTTAGTTAACAAACGATTGTGCCAACCTTGACCGTTGGATTGACATTCAACGTCTATCGTGTTTCTTCAGTCTCTTCTCCTCCAGCCGCCAAAGCCAAACCCGCGCCGGCGGGACCGCCTGCTCCTGCCTCCCACGGCTGGCTGTGCTGCCGCGCACGCATCATGGCCACATCGCACCCTTAAACTCTGCGCATCTTCCCCGGCTCCTGTTCATTCCCGTCCGAGGCCTCACCATCGTCCTCCGCCTTGGTTCGCTCGCCGTGGCGCCGCCCTCCGGTGTTGTCAACATGTCAACAACCGAGAGGAATAAGGAGATGACTGTACATGGTGAGGATGACAGTAGGGACCCACCAGGATCAAGGCAGTAGGCAACCAAGTGCCTCCTTTATTACAAGAAAAAAAGGGTTCCTCCTGATGGTTTCCTGACATCTGGGTCGCACGCCACTGTCAACGTAGTCAATAAGCGAGATAACTGCACAAGGAGCAGCAGACACCCGGGACCCAGCAGCGCGCGCAGTATTTTTTTTTTCGGGACAGAGAAGGGTATCAACTGGGTTGTGCGGGAGCTGTGGCCCGTCTAGCCCAGGCTTTTATTTGATATGTTTACCACATGACCAGCCCAGTTTTTTTTCCTTTCTGAAAATGGCTAGCCCAGCTATTTTGTTTTTTGCAGAATAACCAACGTAGGCCTACTTGCTTTTCTACGCCCTGCTGGGCCGGAAATCTTTCAAGACGAGGAGGGATGCATTCGGGCTTGCCCAGAAAATGGGCTCTAAGTAATAAGAAATGGGCTATAAGTAATAAGAAATGGGCTGTAAAATGAAAAAATACAGCAAACAGGCAATTAGTTCCAAAATACTTTTTTCTTTTGGATTTTGATATTTTAAATTTCATTGTTTTTGTGTGGGTAAAATTTCATTGGATTTAAATTAAGATATGTTTAATTTTTAAATTAATTTGAATCTGGCTAGAAATTTCGGGCTGTATGCTGTTTGGGACAGATTTGGAGGCTGACTTGTGGGTCTACTAGGTTGACGTGTACGAAAGGCTTTGTCAACTTAGTCCACAAACGATTCTAGCAGCAGTGACCGTTGGATGTTAATCCAACGGCCGTGCTGCTTCTTCAATATCTGATCTTCTTGCTCCAGCCGCCCAAACCAACGCCGGTGGGACTGCCTGCTCCCGCCTCCCGTGGCCGGCTGTGCTGCCGCACAGGCCGCACCGCCCCACCCTACTCCATCGCTGGCCAGGCCATTCCTCTACTCACCCACACCTCCTGTTATTTTTCGGCGACGGCCGCTGAACCAGTAAACCCTCATACTCCCCACCGTGTGGGCAACCACTGCCGAGTCTTCCCCGGCTCCGGGTCGCTCCCTTCCTAGGCCTCGCCGTCGTCCACCGCCCTGGTGCCCTCGGCACGGCGTGGTCAACGTGCTCAATGAACGACATCCATCGGAAGAGGACTGTACGTGGAGAGGCTGACAGCTGGGTCCACGGCCGCACGCAAGGAAGTGCCTCCTTATTACGCGCAAAATAATGATTCCTCCACCTGACAGCAAGGACCCACCGGAAAGGCCTCTGTATTTCACGAAAAAAACGTTCCTCCCGCTAACAGCTTGGACCCACCAGCTATATCTTCGCACACAAGGAAGTGCCTCCTTATTACGCACAAAAAATGAATGCTCCCCCTGCTATCTGGGACCCACCATAGTTGGAGGCTGACTTGTGGGCCTACTAAGTTGACGCGGACGGAGGGCTTTGTCAACTTAGTCAATATGAATGATTCTAACTCCAGTGACCGTACGATGTCCATTCAACGGCCGTAGTGCTTCTTCAACCTCTGGTCTTCTTGCTCCAGCCGCCCAAACAAGCGCCGGTTGTGCCGCCTGCTCCTGCCTCCCGTGGTCGGCTCTGCTGCCGCGCAGGCCTCACCGCCCCACCCTACTCTCATCGCTGGCCTGGCCATCCCTGTACTCACCCACACCTCCTGTTATTCTCCGGTGATGGCAGCCTCACACTGCAGCCTAACCAGTAAACCCTCGTATGCCCCTCCGTGTGGGAAACAACTGCCGAGTCTTCCCCGGCTCCGGGTCATTCCCTTCCTAGGCCTCGCCGTCGTCCACCGTCTTGGTGCTCTCGGCGCGGCGTGGTCAACGTGGTCAAGGAACGACTTACATCGGAAGAGGACTATACGTGGAGAGGCTGACAGCTGGGTCCACGGCCGCAGCAAGGAAGTGCCTCCTTATTACGCGCAAAATAATGATTCCTCCAACTGACAGCAGGGACCTACCGGAAGGGCCTCTGTATTTTGGCTTAGCTGTATTTTGCGAAAAAAACGTTTTGCCCCTGACAGCTGGGACCCACCAGCTATATCTTCGGACGCAAGGAAAGTGCCTCCATATTAGGCGCAAAAAAAGATGAATCCTCCCCCTGACAGCTCGGATCCACCATCAATAACTTCGCACGCAAGGAAGTGCGTCCTTATCCTCCCTGACAGCCGGGACCCACCTGGTCGAAGCGTACGTAGCGTTGTCGCGAACGTGTACGTACATACTGGTCGATCGGTCTCTTTGCAACGATGAAACGTGGCCGAGCAAGTAGTGCCACGTGTAGTAGTAGAGCCCCCGACGTAGCAGTTCAGGCGGTCCCTTCTAAACCATGTACACTTACGTACAGCCACATGCCAAAAAATACGGCCACGCATGTACATATGGGCGGGGTCTCGAACGCGTACTCGCGCATACGTACGGCCAGGGCTCGTGTACATGGAGAGGCAACGGACGGCAGCAACGGCGTCCTGTTCATCGGGCAGCCAACCGGCTGGGTCAGAACGGAGAAACAACGTCCTGTTCATCGGGAGGCAACAGACTGGGTCGAAATGCGTCCTGTTCAACGGGAGCCAACCGGCTTGGATGGAACAGCCGAAACGGCGTCTGGCGTACCACAGTACGGAGGAAACCGCCTTCTGTTCGATCGGCTACGGTCGAAACGGCATCCTGTTGATCGGGAGGGGTGTGGCGTACCGCAAAACGAAGGAAACGGACTTGTGTTGGAGCGCTACGGTCGAAACGGGGGTCCTGTTCATCGGGAGGGGTGTGGCGTACCGCAAAATAGAGAAAACAGGCTTGTGTTGGAGCGCTACGGTCGAAACGGGGGTCCTGTTCATCGGAGGGGTGTGGCGTACCACAAAACGGGACTCCACGGGCTACTGTTCACCCACCGTCGACTTGCTTCAGCCTCCACATGCACTGTTCATCCACCGCGTCTTCCTCCTGCCTCCACCAGCTACTGTTCATCCACAGGCTACTGTTCATCCAGCCCTCCACCAGCTACTATTCAACCAGCCCTCCATGGGGTCCTGTTTATGCACCCCCAACCAGCTCGGCTGTGGCGGCCTCCTCTCGGGGTCCTGTTCATCCAGCGGTAACGACCTATATACTACCACGGGGTCCTGTTCATCCAACCCCCACTGGGAACTGTTCATCCAACCCCAACCACGTACGTCTCGACACGTTCAACCGCAACCCCCACATTCACTGTTCATCAAGAGGCAGCAGGTTCGATCGGCTTCAGTAAGCAGCAGCAGCGATCGATCGCTCGGGTTCAGTTAGCAGCAGTAGCGAAGGAATCGCTCGGGTTCAGTTAATAGCCAAGGGATCGATCGCTCAGGTTGAGTAACGTAGCTAGTGCAATCGCTCGGGTTCAGTAAGCGAACGCCTCGCTCGGGTTCAGTTAGAGCCCAACGCCTCGCACCCACGCGTGTACGTGTACAAGAGAAACGCGCAATCCCTCCGTGCATCGCTCGGCCCCGACCACCCACCGTAACCGGGAACTCCCCGAAATTTTCCTCGCCCTCGCTTCTACCACGATTTTTTCTGTCATGGACGGCCCAAAGAATGTCATGCAGGTGCGTCTCCGGCCCGCCCAGGACGAAAAGCCCATTTTCTGTCATGGTTTTTTGTCATAGAAGTAGGAGCCCACCACATCTATGATGATACCGGGTTTTGTCACAATTATCGTCATAGAAGTGTCATAAGCATGACAGGAAAAAAATTCGTTCGGTCCAAAATGTCACGGATGTGTCTTTTTTTGTAGTGATCTTTCAACTTAGCTTTCTCTAAGAACGCATTAAAATTCAGGGGAATGGTAGCTTGGGCCATTGATCTACAACATAGATATGCAAAACTATAAGACTAAGTTCATGATAAATTAAGTTCAATTAATCAAATTACTAATGAACTCCCACTTAAATAAACATCCCTCAAGTTATCTAAGTGATACATGATCCAAATCAACTAACCCATGTCCGATCATCACGTGAGATGGGGTAGTCATCAATGGTGAACATCTCTATGTTGATCATATCTACTATATGACCCACGTTCGACTTTTTGGTCTCCAGTGTTCCGAGACCATGTCTGTACATGCTAGGCTCGTCAAGTTTAACCCAAGTATTCTGCATGTGCAAAACTGTCTTACACCCGTTGTATGTGAACGTAGAGTCTATCACACCCGATCATCACGAGGTGCTTCGAAACGACGAACTTTGGCAACGATGCATACTCGGGGAGATAAATTTTATCTTGAAATTTAGTGAAGGGATCATCTTACAATGCTATCGCCGTTCTAAGCAAAATAAGATGCATAAAGGATAAACATCACATGCAATCAAAATATGTGACATGATATGGCCATCATCATCTTGTGCTTTTGATCTCCATCTCCGAAGCATCGTCATGATCTCCATCGTCACCGGCTCAACACCTTGATCTCCATCATTGCGTCGGGGTCATCTCGCCAACTATTGCTTCTACAACTATTGCTAACGCATAGCGATAAAGTAAAGCAATTACATGGGGCTTGCATTTCATACAATAAAGAGACAACCCTAAGGCTCCTGCTGGTTGTCGATATTACAAAACATGATCATCTCATACAACAACGTATATCACATCACGTCTTGACCATATCACATCACAACATGCCCTGCAAAAACAAGTTAGACGTCCTCTACTTTGTTGTTGCAAGTTTTACGTGGCTGCTACGGGCTTCTAGCAAGAACCGTTCTTAACTACGCAAAAACCACAATGGTGATTCATCAAGTTTGCTGTTTTAACCTTCTTCAAGGACCGGCCGAAGTCAAATTCGATTCAACTAAAGTAGGAGAAACAGACACCCGCCAGCCACCTTTATGCAAAACTAGTTGCATGTCAGTCGGTGGAACCGGTCTCATGTGCGTGGACATGTAAGGTTGGTTCGGGCCGCTTCATCCCACAATACCGCCGAATCAAAATAAGAGATTGGTGGTAAGCAGTATGACTATCACCGCCCACAACTCTTGGTGTTCTACTCATGCATATCATCTACGCATAGATCTGGCTCTAGTACCACTGTTGGGAAACGTTGCATGGAAAACAATTTTTTTTCTACGCACACGCAAGATCTATACATGAAGATGCATAGCAACGAGAGGGGAGAGTGTGTCTACATACCCTCGTAGACCGTAAGTGGAAGCATTTGTTAACGCGGTTGATGTAGTCAAACTTCTTCGCGATCCAACCGATCGAGTAGCGAACGTACGGCACCTCCACGTTCAGCACACGTTCAGCTCGGTGACGTCCTCGCCTTCTTGATCCAGCAAGACAGCGAAGTAGTGGATGAGTTCCGGCAGCACGACGGCGTGGTGACGGTGATGGTGAAGCTATCTCTGCAGGGCTTCGTCTAAGCACTACGAAAATATGACCGAGGGACTAAACTGTGGAGGGGGCGCCGCACATGGCTAAGCAATTGTCGTGGTTATGTGTGGCGCCCCCCTCCCACATACATAGGTGGGGGGAGGGAGGAGCAGCCAAGGAGGCGCCCCAAGTAGGCCGAATCCTACTTGGGGTCCTCCCCAAGCCGCGCCCCCCTTTCCTTTCTAGGTGAGCGAGGAAAGGCAGGGGACGGTGGCGCCCTCCCCCCCCCCCCTTTCCTTTCTCCCATGAGGAGGGGAAGGCAGGAGGGGCTAGCCCTCCCCCTTTTCCTTCCCTAGGGCCGGCGGCCAGGGAGAGGGGCGCGCCAGCCTTCTGGGCTGGTCTGTCCCCCCTTGGCCCATTAGGCCCATACACCTACCGGGGGTGTCCGGAACCCCTTCCGGTGACCCGATGACTACCCGGTGCACTCCGAAACTCTTCCGGTGTCCGAATATCATCTGCCTATATATCAATCTTTACCTCCGGACCATTCCGGAGATCCTCGTCATGTCCGTGATCTCATCCGGGACTCTGAACAACATTCGGTCACCAAATCATGTAACTCATATAACTCTGTATCGTCAACGAACGTTAAGCGTGCGGACCCTACGGGTTCGAGAACTATGTAGACATGACCGAGACACCTCTCCGGTCAATAACCAATAGCGGAACCTGGATGCCCATATTGGCTCCTACATATTCTACGATGATCTTTATCGGTCGAACCTTATGACAACATACGTAATTCCCTTTGTCCATCGGTATGTTACTTGCCTGAGATTCGATCGTCAGTATCTTCATACCTAGTTCAATCTAATTACCGACAAGTCTCTTTACTCGTTCTGTAATACATCATCTTGCAACTAACTCCTTAGTCACTTTGCTTGCAAGGCTTCTTATGATGTGTATTACCGAGAGGGCCCAGAGATACCTCTTCGATACTCGGAGTGACAAATCCTAATCTCGATCTATGCCAACTCAACAAACACCTTCGGAGATACCTGTAGAGCATCTTTATGATCACCCAGTTACGTTGTGACGTTTGATAGCACACAAGGTATTCCTCCGGTATCCGGGAGTTGCATAATCTCATAGTCGAAGGAATATGTATTTGACATTAAGAAAGCAATCGCAATAAACTGAACGATCAATATGCTAAGCTAACGGATGGGTCTTGTCCATCACATCATTCTCCTAATGATGTGATCCCGTTATCAAGTGACAACACATGTCTATGGTTAAGAAACCTTAACCATCTTTGATCAATGAGCTAGTCTAGTAGAGGCTTACTAGGGACACGGTATTTGTTTATGTATTCACACAGGTATTTAAGTTTCTGATCAATACAATTCTAGCATGAATAATAAACCTTTATCATGAATAAGGAAATATAAAATAACAACTCTATGATTGCCTCTAGGGCATATTTCCTTCACGCAGGGCATAGTGGATGTGGGAACAACACCCACCACCGTGCCGGCGGGGACAGATCGGGGTTGCAAGAGCCTCGTCGGGCTCCCAGAGATGGCGTAGAGCTCGGCAAGCCGCGATGGGTGACCGTGGAGCTTGACTCGCACCGCCAGGCCACCGGGGAGGGGTGCGGAAGTCGATGAGCCACCTCAGATTTCTATCCGCGACCAATGAAGGGCGACATAGAGAGCGAGCTCCTCGTGGGAGGGTACAAAGCTCGATTCCGCCGCAAGCGTGTCCCATTCAATGGGGCCCGCCTCGATCTGGATCTGGACATGGTGGCGCGGAACTGTACTTGAGCGGAGAGGAGAAGGGTGGACAGATGGAGAGCAGAACAGATAGAGTGAGAGTAAGCTAGGGGTTTAGGGATCGTGGTGGGGTGGGGTGAATGTGGGGTTTGGGATGCCTCAGGACAGGCCCAACCCAAATCTTTAGAGGGTCCGGACACGTGATGGATGTGTCCGAACGACCCTGCTTCCGCCCCACATATGGGTTGGGTTTGAGTGTGCCAGACAGTCCGGGCAAACATGCTAGGTTTGGGGGGGGGGGGGGGGGGGGGGGGGGGGGGGGTCGAGTTGAGGACTTTTTTTTTTGCCAGGCAGCATTCGCCTGTCCATCCAGACAAATAGGGGTGTTTTGGACGGTCCGGTTGGAAATGCTCTAAGGGGTGCGAGGTCGACCCAATGTGGACTGGCCAACGGTTATGAGTAGCCAATAAACCACACTGTCTAAATTTTCCATTATCATTCCTTTTTCGCATTTGTTTGTTCCCATCTGAAACATTGTTTTCAGGGGACAATGATAGGTTGGCTTACACACAAGGTGAGTGGCAAACGATGATATGCTTGAAATGTACATCATCACAAAGTTGGCACATTTAGTTAAGCTGGGGCACCAATATTTCAAGAGCTGACTCATTTCCCTTCGAAACAGGAGAGGTCTGAGTGCTAATTTCAGGGCCCTGCGAACTGCGTAAATATTTCTTGAGAGAAACAAGCAGGGGCTCTGGCCTCTTACGTTAGTACTCCCTCCGCCCTGAATTACTTGTCACATAAATGAATAGAAATTGATGCATCTAAAACTAAAAATACGTCTAGATACATCCATTTCTGCGACAAGTAATTCGAGATGAAGGGAGTACTTGAAAGCTTCAAGCTTGTGTACGAGTAGCAAACAACAATGCTTGAACAAAGCGCAATGCTCCCTCTCCTTGCGCCAGACGCCTCCGCTGGCTTCAAAAAGACCTGGTGCCTAGTTCTGGCTGGCGTCCGGATTTGTCTTGCACTTTGGCACATTTTTCCTTTTAGAAAGGAGAGAGCCCCCAGGCCTCTTTTGCTTCTTTTTGGTACACAATAGTATGGCCAGTTTTTGTGTTGCTGCCGGTATACGCAACGCCCAAGAGGAAAACAGCATGGCTTGTTCTGTTCTCAGCTGATTGGTGCTGTGTCTCTGGTATGGTATGACCTTCAAATTGACCTGAATGCTGATTTTGCTTTTGTTTCTCTATAGTTATGCTCAAGTCCCAACCTTCAATTTTATGTTGCAAAATGTGGTTGGCCCGTTCTCCTTCAGTTTCGTTGGTTTTCAGGTTTGCTTGTTGTAATTATGTTTCATCTGCTAATTAAGCAAACAAGTTATGCTTTTTGAAAAATACTGTACAAGATAAACTATGTACAGAACACATGCATTTCAAGAAATCCATTTCCCAATATATAAATAGCTTTTCCATAAAGCAATTCTCTATTTCACTGTGTTAACACTCCTTTGATTGAGCAGAGAGTACTAACCATAGCCGAGCCTTTATGCGTAGAAACTGATGATATCCCCTGTTTCAGATCAGCATATCTCCACGACGCCTTGCTGCCATGTATTCTCACATGATTTGGTGAAGTGTAGCCGTCGACACTCGAAATCGTAACACAAGACAAAATTAATCTGTCCCATCTTCACAACCCTGCCCATAAATTGGGCTAAGCAGATGTGTGGAGCAAACCGAAAACACAGACAGTGGTCCCTCAAATGGGATAACATTATAAGCACATGTATCATGTATCAGCTAAGAAATGCAGTCGTCCTCATTTCCCGCATTATCCATCGCACTGTACGGTTCCAAATTTCTGGTCGAAATGTTGACGTACATCCTAAGAAATACTACTACATGAGAACTCACCAAGTAAAACTGAGTCGCGCCTCGTAAAAGAGAGATAATAGAATGCGATGGGATCATCAAGTTTCCAATGGTATAGAGAGCATGTCAAAGATAATGAGAACGCAATTGGGGAAAAGAACAGATATATACTGACGCATGCCAAATGATGGATATAGAAGCTATGCAGACAGATGACCCCCAAACAATAAATCCTTACCGAGACTAGTTTAGTTTGGTTAACCAAGCCAGGTAGCAGTACAACAATTCTATCGCTATTAGTTACTCCCTCCATTCCATAATTCTTGTTGTGGTTTTAATTCAAATTTGAAATTCCCTGCCACTTAAAGTACATCAATGTAATATATGAATGAACATCAATGGGGTACATAAAAACAGTTGATAAGCTCAGTACTTGTGATTTCCCGCAAACTGTGATCTTCAAACATTCTAATGAGATGCATTAATTTCACATCAGTGAAGATTGTTAATATCAGAATGAACTACTACCATTACAAGCACATAATGGTAATTGCGGACCTTTAACAAAAACACAATGAGTTGGTTCACGTAAGCATGCCAGCACATATGCATCATAGATGTAAAAGGCAGTGCATGCGCAAAGGAAGACACTAACAACGATTGATGGAAATGATTGTAAAAAGGATTTGCCTGGACAACAAAACTTACCATTCAAGCTATCCTAAATTCAAAAATCATCAATGAGCTGGTTCAAGTAAGCATGCCAGCGCATGCACATACTTTGGAAACCTAATTGAACCAAATACCACTGTGAGTAACATCATGAGCTGTAGCCTACATTTCTATCCGTTAATCACCTAATAACACATTAAGAAAATAATTTGAAAGCTAGCCAGTTTTCACTGTGTTCCGGAGTCAAAATAATGAAAATGTACACCAGTTTTCACAGGTTTCTAACGAAACCACGGTCAGGGGTAACTTGGCATAATCCATGGATGTTATATTCGTATGTTCAGATTGAACATTGCGACAGAGTGCATCAAGATACACACTCTGTAGTCCTACATTGCAAAAACTAGTCAAAATATGCACCAACTCTTAGCCCAATTTATGGTTTTTGGCCATGCCGGTATACCTTGTTGAAATTTCCAGATTGTACATAATTCTGTCCATCGGTTGATTAATTCCAACACCGCTGTTAGCTATGCATCACCACCACTCTTCATGGCTACTGACAGCCAAAATCAAATTTCTGAAATATTAGATTCTAGTGAGTTCTGTGATCACCTGCAGACGACCTGTGCGTCGAGGTCCTTCCTGATGGCGTCCGCTCGGAACCTCTTCTCATCATCGTCCCAGAACTTGGCCTCCAGCATGCAAGCAAATTAGTTCGTTGTAGCCTTAACACAGCCCATTTCAACAGTTGAAGTCAAGGAGCAAACTAAACTGCGAGGAATTGTGAACAGCTGCCAGTGTGACATCCAGTGTTGATTTTCACAACTACAAACTTGCAGTGGAGTCGAAAGCAACCGGAATGTATTTTCTTCCTCTCCAGAAAACTGGTAGGATCACTGGCTTTGAACAAGGAGGAAAAAATTCAGTTACAAGTGACCCCCTTTTTTAAGGAACGAAGTCAAAAAACCCATTCAACCTGGTTGGTTTCTCGAAACACAAACACCAAAAGGAAATCGAAAACTGATATCACATACAAACGTATCAATTCAGTTGTTATATTTGTATCCTGGGGTTCATGCTCCAGCAGATCAACCAGAAACCAGCAACGACTCAAAAAATAACATATCTCATTCTTCACCATATACAGAGACCAAGACTGAACTTGTCAAGAACCAGGTCCCAAAACAGCAATACAGAGCACACCTCCCCCCCCCCCCCCCGCCACCCCCCCCCCCCCCCCCCCCACACACACACACACACAACAAAAAAAAGAAAATAAACACGTGCTCATATTTCAAGTACAATACATTACAACAAATCACTAAACAAGCTCACCGGTCACCGGGCATCAATGCGCAGAGCTCCTGGGCTGGCTCGAGGGTCCACCTCCATAGAGCGTCTGATACACCGGTCGGATCCTCACGGTCAGGATCACACTCAGAAACGTTCCCAAGCATGCCATGCCTGACAGCACAAAGAACGTGAGCCTGAAACAGCTGGGGCCGTAGCATACCATGACATGGTCAGAGCCCGCCACTGCTGCGACGCTGTGCTGTTTTGCCGCTTCATGATCATAGACATACCCGGCGAGGCTGCTAAACACGAGCGCCCCAAGCGGGTTCGCTAGCAAGATGAAATTGTAGATCTTCCCAAACTGCTTTAGCCCAAACAGCTCCGATGACGTCGACACCATCACCGAGAAATGGACACCGTAGCAGATGCCGAGTATGGCAACGGAGAAGTAGAGCGTGGCTTTGAGACCCAGAGCGAAGACTAGGTAGTTGATTATCATCACCACTTGGGTGCATGTGATCAGTACTGTCCGTGGAAGTGTCCTTGACCTGGAAAAGAAGCTTTGGTTAACCAACCGCAGGATGAAAAATTAAATCAAAATTTAAAATGTGAACAAATGCATTCAACCGTGCATTGCATCCAAACAAGAAAGTTTCTGGTTGTATATTTATATTTCATACACAGTTGGGGCTGGGAACATTTTTACTGCTCCAGTCTGTCGGAAAAAAAATAAGGGAGAAAAATATTGTCAACCCATTATTTGTTGGCTTGTAATCTGAAGCTGGAATGGAGGCTTTAGTAAATCAGTTAGAGAAAAGTTTGATCCATAACCCACGGCAGACATAACGTGTTCCTTTTTAATATAAGAGGTCAGCTCATTCTTTATTGGCTTGTAAGTTGAAACTGGACTGAAGGTTCTAACAATTCTATTAGGATAATGGTAGACGAATATTTTTGTTTGAAAAAAAAAATCCATTGGTTACCTAGCTAACTTGGCATGCCACACTTTGTCCAAAAAAACAAACAATAAACAACTACATAACCAAAAGAACTCCATGAAACTGGTAGAGCAACTATGTAGACCAACTGGTGCTTGGACAGGTAGACGAAAGTACACCTTGTTTTGCAATTCAATAAATAAGATATTCCATTACCTGACAAAATAATCAGAAACAGCACCACCTCCTAAGCGGCCAAAGAAGTTGCCCAGACTGAAGAGAGAGACTGATATAGTTGTGCCAACAACACCTGCTGCAGTTCCAACTTGCGCTAGATTGTTAAGAACGGTGACTCCAGATCCAACACCTATAAAAAATACTGCAAAGAGCAACCAGAAATCTGCCTTTAGCAGAGCTTCACGGAACCTGAAGTCCTCTCCCCTTTTTGGCCTTCTTCTCTTCTGCTTCACAGCCCCTTCACCCTCAGCTAAGAGAAGATCAATATCTGCAGCGTCCTCATCTTCGATTTTGCCGAAGTTTGGTTCAGAGGAAGAAGGCAGAAGAAATGGTTCTGTGTGATCATTGTCAGCAGCAGAAGTGCCTTTCCTTGGGACGCTTCGAAACAATGTCATCTTCACGGGTATCGCAAACGGTGCAAGAATGAGAATGACCATAATAGCAATCAAGGAATAGTTCAGAGCAGGGGTGAGAGTCACAAAACGATCCAATGTCGTGGCGCAGACGAGATAAACCCCAAGAAGAGCACTGTTGATTTGTACGAACAGGAAGTGAACTCGCTCCGAGGAATTCTCCACCAGAGAAGGCTCACAAGGCCTCACAAAGTACATCGCCAGAAGGCACACGATGGCAACTCCCAGGGTGAGAAAAAGCAGGAGGTTTGCAGCTGAGCCGTGAAGCGCGCCGGTGTAAATGGCGGTGTAGACAGCCGCACTCAAACCAGAGTAGCCCTTGAGGATGCCGGCAACAGCCCCTCTGCTGAGTGGGAAGTTCCTCATGTTGGTTACTAAAGCGGCGGTCGACATCCACGCACCGCTGTTCGAACCCATGCATAGTGCGATCCATATCTGCAATAGAGCCAAAGCAAAGATTGCGACTGGTAAATTTACACCATATGATCAATCGAAGCAAAGAAAAGAAGCTAGCCTAGTAAGGCCAGTCTTCCGGGTAAATTAAGTAAGAAGTCCTCAATATGTGGCTCTTCGAGGTGATGAAAGCTTCCATTTTGTAAAGAAAATTATGTGGCTATCAGGCTATGCGCATATCGCCCGGCAAGTGAAGCCAAATGCAGGTGATACTTTTTCGCCCAATTGCAATCGAGTATTCACTTTTCACCAACAGTTGGTAGTATAATTTTTGTTCGTGGAATCTTAGAAAGGGACCCTTGTTTAGCTGGTCCCAACTAAGCATAACGCCTTTCCCCTAAAATCAGTTACTACAAGTGTAATCCAGCGGAGCAATTGAAGCAGCACCATTTCACGATCTGGAACCCATCTAGGGATTGAGCTAGTAAGGGGATCTCATCGGGTAGCTCACTCACCAGCCAGTAGGGCGGCGCCGGGGCGGCGCCGGAGACGGCGAGCCAGGCGACCCCGTAGCCGAGGAGGCCGGAGGCGGCGGCGACGAGCAGGAGCAGGGCCGGATGGAGCTTGTTGCAGACGACGCCGGGGAGGAGGCCGAGGCTGTCCCCGACGTTGCAGGCGACCCCGAGCAGCGCGACGCGGCTCTGGTCGGCGCCGAGCGCCGCCTTGAGCGCGTGCGAGTAGAGCGCGAAGGCGGAGCTGGTCCCCGCCGACGCCTGCAGCCACACGGCCGCCCCGAGCCCCAGCCACGGCGGCCTGCTCCCGGCCTTCACCGCGCCCGGCATCCTCCTCCTTCCCGACCGCCGCCTCGCTCCCGCCCTCTCGCCGTCACTACTTTCTTTCCGGGGGAATAAAGCTCTCTCTGTAGTCGGATGGCGAGTCGGTGGCGACGGTGGCGGGTTTTAAAGGGGGTTTGGGTGGGGGGCGGCGTCAGGCGTGGCAAAGGACCAAGCAGGAGCCGCTGGAGAGGAAAGCGTAAAAAAAGCCATGGATTTGAAGCGGCGTCGATGGCGACGGCCGGCGCCGCGGCCGGGCAAGGCCGGGAAATGTATCTGCGCCTCGTTCCCGTCCGGGTGTCCGCGCAGGCATAGCGCCGCGTATCCCCTCGCCAGCTTCTTCCTCCCGCGGTGGTGGGGGTGGTGGTGGAGGGCGGCGGATTCGATTTAGTCCATTAATGAGTAATCTATTCCACTCTGGGGAAGATTGAGCAAGATTACACGCGCTCCGCTGTTCAGATAACAAAGAAAAACAGTGGACTTTTGGCAAATGGAAAAGGAAAACAAGCAGTTGACCCGAGCGAGGCGCTGAAGGCTGACTGCTAAGAGCATCTCCACTCCCGCCCCCAACAAGGCCACCAGGGCGGGGTTTTTTGCGTCAGCGCCGAAAAAACTCTCCGGTCCCCAGGACGCCGAATTCCGCCAGTTCGGTCTATTTTTGGGCCCGGCGATCCCAGACCGAACCCAGCGCATTGGGGGATGCTTGGGGCTCTGGCGGAAGGAAAACCCGTGCCTGGGCCACCACTGTCAGGCGAAAAAACATTTCCCACGTCCAGATTCACCCCCCGCGCGCACGCCCCCTTCCGCCGCTGTGCCTATTCCGGCGCCACCGCCGCTAGAAAAGGTCATTTCCCCGCCGGAAAAAAGAGGGTTCGCCGCGGCAGCCTCCACCCCGCTCTTGGGCGAGCTTTCCGGCGCTCCGGCCACACAGGCGGGGATACCGGCGGCTGCGCGCCTACCACACCCGCCAGGTGTTCGGCGATTTGTCTGCCCGGTGATGGACTCGGGCGACGAGGAAGCGTTCGCGGCGCTGCTGGAAGAGGAAGCCGATGCCGACGCCCAGGACGAACAGCACCTCATGGTCCTCACCGCTCTGGCCGGCCTGTTCGCGAGCAATGCAAAGCCGTAGCGATGTGGCCCGGCGCCGGGCCGGCTGAAGGCAAAGCAGAGGCATCGACTGGAAGGATATTGCTTGCTCTACGCCGACTACTTCGCCTACGCTCCACTGCACGACGAGAAAGTATTTTGGCGCCGTTATCGGATGAGCCGAAAGCTCTTCCTCAGGATTGTGAATTCCATCCGTGAGTTCGACAGCTACTTCAAGTGCAAGAAGGATTGCACCAGCACACTTGGATTCACCTCACTCCAGAAGTGCACGACATCTATGAGGATGCTTGCATACGGAGCTCCCAGTGATATACTGGAAGACTATGGACGCATGGCCGAGTCCACCACCATTGAGTGTGTGTACAAGTTCTGCAGGGCAGTGGTGGCAGTGTTTGGGCCACAATACTTGCGATCACCCAATGCTGAAGACACTGCTCGGATCCTAGCACAGAATGCAGCAAGAGGATTTCCTGGGATGCTTGGAAGCATTGACTGCATGCATTGGAAATGGAAAAACTGTCCATTTGCTTGGCAGGGGATGTACAAAGGCGCCAAAGGCGGTTGCAGTGTGGTACTTGAGGCAGTGGCCACACAAGACCTCTGGATTTGGCACTCCTTCTTTGGTATGCCAGGAACTCACAATGACATCAACGTACTGCAGTGCTCGAATGTCTTTGCCAAGCTTGTTGAAGGTCATGCTCCTCCGGTGAACTTCGAGGTCAATGAGCGCCACTACAACAAGGGATACTACCTAGCAAATGGCATCTATCCGAGATGGTCCACATTTGTGAAGACTATCTCAAACCCTGTGCTAGGAGGCAAGAACTCGTACTTTGCCAAGTGTCAGGAGGCTTGCAGGAAGGATGTCGAGCGGGCATTTGGTGTGCTCCAATCTTGATTTGCTGTTGTCCGGTACCCCGCTCAGACCTGGTCGAAAGATCAAATGTGGGAGGTCATGACTTGCTGTGTCATCTTGAACAACATGATCATTGAGAGCGAGCAGAAAGAGCCAGTGTTTGACACTGAACCATATTACAGGCAGAGTCCTCTTGCCCAAGTTGATAACCAACTACCAGCAACCTGGACTGCCTTCCTCAATATGCTTCAGGAGATCTGAGACCCACAGGTGCATCAACAACTGCAGCACGATCTGGTGGAGCACCTATGGAGGCTCAAGGGCAACGCCTAGCTCGACGTGTGATGAAATATGAGTTTTTATTTATTGAACTATTTGTTGAATTATTTGATTTGTATTGATTTGTTCAACTATTTGATTTGTATTGATTTTCTGTGATGAACTATGTGATAAAAATTTAGCTTCGGTTGAATTTGTGCCGAAGCACGCCGAATATGGCCCGAAATTGGTCCAATTTGCATCGAAAGTGGGCCAATTTTGCATCTAAAGTGGGCCGAAAGTGGGCCAATTTGCGCCAAAAGTGGGCCGAAATCGGCGCCTAAGGGCGACCCTGGCGGGGGGGGGGGGCTGGGAACCTGAGCCCCCCCCCCCCACGCCGATTTTTCTGTCGGCGCGCCCCCAGGCGACGCTATTTCAAGCCCCTGGGGGCCGAACGGCTGGAGATGCTCTAAGAGCATCTCCACCCAACCCCCCAGGACGATCCCGGATGCTTTTTTTAACGCTGGCAGTGAAAAATTGCCCTGTCACGCCCCCAACATCTAGTTTTGCGTCGGATTTGGCCAAAATTACATCCGGCGATCCCAACCCAAAAACAGGGAGCCAGGGGCACCGACGCTATAATTTACACGCAACAGGCCCACTGTCAGCCTCCCACTCCCTGTGTCCTCTCTCTCTCATCTCTTTTTCCTCCCAGGACCACCCACGTGCATGCCTCCAGCTCGCCCACTGTCATCTCTTTTTCCTCTCATCTCTCTTGTCTTTTAACTGTTAGGTGGCGGCACGGCTGGGAAACTCGCACCCTCCCATGCCAAAATTTCCGCTGGCGCGACCCCAACCGGCTGAAAAAATGGCTCCTGGGAGAGCAAACGAGTGGAGATGCTCTAATGATCTGTCGCAGGATCGATCGTCTTGGTGTGTGTCGTCTGTCTTTTGAAGCTGGGTTCAATGTACCATCGATAACGAAACCGTCTGCCGGCAATTTCAAGTTTTAATGCTACTAGCAAACATGTCTGTGCATTGCAACGGAACAAAAAAAATCGCCCTTCACACACATACACACACTCAAGATGTACATATAGACACACCAAGATCGCTGCCGCACCCCTGCGTGGCTCCCGCACCGGGTGACTCAGGCAGGCCGCTAACCTAACCGCCGCCGAGCCCCGATATAATCCCTCCTCTCCTGCCGTCGCCGCCACGTGACGTCGTCGGGCTAAACCGGGGAGCAGATGGCGTGGCAGGGGTCTCTCCTTCTCTCCCACGACTTGGGGTGGGGCAGGGCCCTCGGCGTGTGGAGACGCGACTGGTCGGGTCCTGCGGTGCAGCAGCGGCGGCGGGCGTGTTGGGGAATGTTGCATGGAAAACAACAAAATTCTACGCACACGCAAGATCTATCCATGGAGATGCATAGCTACGAGAGGGGTAGAGCATCTACATACCCTTGTAGATCGCTAAGCGGAAGCATTTATCACGCGGTTGATGTAGTCATACTCTTCGCGATCCGATCACGATCCAACCGATCTAGTGCCGAACGGACGGCACCTCCGAGTTTAGCACACATGCGGCTCGATGACATCTCCTCCTTCTTGATCCAGCAAGCGGGAGAGGAGAAGTAGATGGGATCACAACCAACACAATGGCGTAGTGGTGATGGTGGTGGTGGAGCATCGACAGCGCTTCGCTAAGCGTCGCCGGGACGAGGCGGTGGAACTACGGAGTAATGGGAGAGAGAGGGGCGCCAAGGGCTTGGTCTGTCCTCTTGGGACGCCCCCTCCCCTCTATATATAGGTGGAGGGGCGTGGGAAACAGCCCCTCCAAGCCCTAGGGCGCAGCTAAGGGAGAGAGGACTTGGACTCCAAGTCCAATCCTATTCCTACTAGGACTCTTTCTCTTTTGCCTTCCCTAGCAACATGGGCTTTTCAGGAGTTGGTGCGCCTAGCCCAATAAGACCAGGGAGCCTCCCCGCAGCCCATGCTAACCCTTGGATCATGGTGGACCCACTTGTGGACTTTCGGACCCCTCCGGAATCCTCTAGAACCTTCTGGAAGCTTCCCGGTACAATACCGAAAAAACTGCACCTTTTTCGGGAACCCAAAATATGACTTCCCATGTATAAATCTTTACCTCTCGACCATTCCAAGACTCCTCGTGACATCCGGGATCTCATCCGGGACTCGGAACAACATTTGGTTACCACTCATCAAATATCCCAATACTACTCTAGCGTCAACGAACGTTAAGCGTGCGACCCTGCGGGTTCGGGAATTATGTAGTCATGACCGAGACACCTCTCCGGTCAATAACCAATAGCGGGACCTGGATGCCCATATTGATTCCTACATATTCTACAAAGATCTTTTATCGGTTGAACCTTTATGACAACATACGTAATTCCCTTTGTCTATCGGTATGTGACTTGCCCGAGATTCGATCGTCGGTATCTCTATACCTAGTTCAATCTCGTTACCGGCAAGTCTTTTTACTTGTTCCGTAATACATCATCTTGCAACTAACTCCTTAGTCACTTTGCTTGCAAGCTTCTTGTGATGTGTATTACCGAGAGGGCCCAGAGATACCTCTCCATCATATGGAGTGACAAATCCCAATCTCGATTCACGCCAATTCAACAGACACCTTCGGAGATACCTGTAGAGCATATTTATGATCACCCAGTTACGTTGTGACGTTTGATAGCACACAAGGTATTCCTCCGGTATCAGGGAGTTGCATGATCTCATGGTCGAAGGAATATGTATTTGACATTAAGAAAGCAGTAGCAATAAACTGAACGATCAAATGCTATGCTAATGGACGGGTCTTGTCCATCACATCATTCTCCTAATGATATGATCCCGTTATCAAGTGACAACACATGTCTATGGTTAGGAAACCTTAACCATCTTTTGATCAACGAGCTAGTCTACTAGAGGCTCACTAGGGACACGGTGTTGCCTATGTATTCACACATGTATCTGAGTTTCCGATCAATACAATTCTAGCATGGATAATAGACATTTATCATGAACAGGGAAATATGATAATAACCAATTTATTATTGCCTCTAGGGCATATTTCCAACAGTCTCCCACTTGCACTAGAGACAATAATCTAGTTCACATCGCCATGTGATTAACACCCAATGAGTTCTGGGGTTTGATCATGTTTTGCTTGCGAGAGAGTTTTTAGTCAAATGGGTCTGCAACATTCAGATCCATGTGTATTTTGCAAATCCTTATGTCATACTATAGATGCTGCTATCACGCTTTACTTGGAGCTATTCCAAATGACTGCTCCATTATACGTATCCGGTTTGCTATTCAGAGTTATTCGGATCGGTGTCAAAACGTAACCTGCTTTTACGACGAACTCTTTATCACCTCCATAATCGAGAAACATTTCCTTAGTCATTTAGTTACTAAGGATAATTTTGACCGCTGTCCCGTGACCCACTCCTGGATCACTCTTGTACCCCTTTGCCAGACACGTGGCAAGGCGCACATCAGGTGTGGTACACAGCATGGCATATCGTATAGAGCCTATGGCTAAGGCAAAGGGGACGACCTTCGTCTTTTATCTTTCCTCTGCCGTGGTCGAGCTTTGAGTCTTACTCAACTTCACACCTTACAATACAGGCAAGAACTCCTTCTTTGACTGATCCATTTTGAACTCCTTCAAAATCTTGTCAAGGTATGTACTCATTGAAAGTCTTATGAAGCGTCTTGATCTATCTCTATAGATCTTGATGCCCAATATGTAAGCAGCTTCACCGAGGTCTTTAATTTCTTTGAAAAATTCTTATTCAAATATCCTTTTATGCTATCCAGAAATTCTATATCATTTCCAATCAGCAATATGTCATCCACATATAATATCAGAAATGCTACAGAGCTCCCACTCACTTTCTTGTAAATACACGCTTCACCGTAAGTCTGTATAAAGCCAAATGCTTTGATCACCTCATCAAAGCGTATATTCCAACTCCGAGATGCTTGCACCAGTCCATAGATGGATCGCTGGAGCTTGCACACTTTGTTAGCACCTTTAGGATAGACAAAATCTTCTTGCTGCATCATATACAACTCTTCTTTAAGAAACCCGTTAAGGAATGCAGTTTTGACGTCCATTTGCCAGATTTCATAATCATAAAATGCGGCAATTCCTAACACGATTCGGACAGACTTAAGCATCGCTACGGGTGAGAAAGTCTCATCGTAGTCAACCCATTGAACTTTGTTGAAAACCTTTTGCAACAAGTCGAGCTTTGTAGACAGTGCTACCATCAGCGTATGTTTTCCTCTTGAAGATCCATTTATTCTCAATGGCTTGCCGATCATCGGGCAATTCCACCAAAGTCCACACTTTGTTCTCATACATGGATCCTATCTCAGATTTCATGGCCTCTAGCCATTTGTCGGAATCTGGGCTCATCATAGCTTCTTCATAGTTAGTAGGTTCGCCGTTGTCTAACAACATGACTTCCAGGACAGGATTACCGTACCACTCTAGTGCGGTATGTGCTCTGGTCGACCTACGAGGTTCAGTAGTAACTTGATCCGAAGTTTCATGATCATTATCATTAGCTTCCTCTTCGATTGGTGTAGGCATCACCGGAACGGTTTTCTCTGATGTGCTACTTCCAATTCGAGAGAAGGTACAACTACCTCATCAAGTTCTACTTTCCTCCCACTCACTTCTTTCGAGAGAAACTCCTTCTCTAGAAAGGACCCATTCTTAGCAACAAAGATCTTGCCTTCGGATCTGTGGTAGAAGGTATACCCAATAGTTTCTTTAGGGTATCCTATGAAGACGCACTTCTCCGCTTTGGGTTCGAGCTCATCAGGCTGAAGCTGTTTGACATAAGCGTCGCATCCCCAAACTTTAAGAAACGACAACTTAGGTTTCTTGCCAAACCATAGTTCATACAGTGTCATCTTAATGGATTAGACGGTGCCCTATTTAACGTGAATGTGGTTGTCTCTAATGCATAACCCCAAAATGATAGTGGCAAATCGGTAAGTGACATCATATGACGCACCATATCTAATAAAGTACGGTTACAATGTTCGGACACACCATTACGCTGTGGTGTTCCAGGTGGCGTGAGTTGTGAAACAATTCCACATTGTCTTAAATGAAGGCCAAGCTCGTAACTCAAATATGCACCTCCGCGATCAGATCGTAGAAACTTTATTTTCTTGTTACGATGATTCTCCACTTCTCTCTGAAATTCTTTAAACTTTTCAAATGTTTCAGATTTGTGTTTCATTAAGTAGATATATCCATACCTACTCAAATCATCTGTGAAGGTCAGAAAATAACGATACCAGCCGCGTGCCTCAACACTCATCGGACCACATACATCGGTATGTATTATTTCCAATAAGTCATTAGCTTGCTCCATTGTTCCGAAGAACGGAGTTTTAGTCATCTTACCCATGAGGCATGGTTCGCAAGTATCAAATGATTCATAATCAAGTGATTCCAAAAGTCCATCCGCATGGAGTTTCTTCATGTGCTTTACACCAATATGACCTAAACGGCAGTGCCACAAGTATGTTGCACTATCATTATCAACTTTGCATCTTTTGGCATCAATATTATGAATATGTGTATCACTACGATCAAGATTCGATAAACCATTCACATTGGGTGTATGACCATAGAAGGTTTTATTCTTGTAAACAGAACAACAATTATTCTCTCACTTAAATGAATAATTGTATTGCAATAAACACGATCTAATCATGTTCATGCTCAACGTAAACACCAAATAACATTTATTTAGGCTCAACACTAATCCCGAAGGTAGAGGGAGTGTGCGATGGTGATCATATCAATCTTGGAAACACTTCCAACACACATCATCACCTCGCCCTTAACTAGTCTCCGTTTATTCTGCAACTCTTGTTTCGAGTTACTAATCTTAGCAACTGAAACGGTATCAAATACCCAGGGGCTACTATGAGCACCAGTAAGGTACACATCAATAACATGTATATCAAATATACCTTTGTTTACTTTGCCATCCTTCTTATCTGCCAAGTATTTGAGGCAGTTCCGCTTCCAGTGACCATTTCCTTTGCAGTAGAAGCACTCAGTTTCAGTCTTGGGTCCAGCTTTAGGCTTCTTCACGGGAGCGGCAACTTGCTTGCTATTCTTCTTGAAGTTCCCTTTCTTTCCCTTGCCCTTTTTCTTAAAACTGGTGGTCTTGTTAACCATCAAAACTTGATGCTCTTTCTTGATTTCTACCTTCACCGATTTCAGCATCGCGAAGAGCTTGGGAATCGTTTTCGTCATCCTTTGCATATTATAGTTCATCACGAAGCTCTAGTAGCTTGGTGATAGTGACTTGAGAAATCTGTCAATCACTATCTTATCTGGAAGATTAACTCCCACTTGATTCAAGCGATTGTAGTACCTAGACATTCTGAGCACATGCTCACTGGCTGAGCTATTCTCCTCCATCTTGTAGGAAAAGTACTTGTCAGAGGTCTCCTACCTCTCAACATGGGCATGAGCCTGAAATACCAATTTCATCTCTTGGAACATCTCATATGTTCCATGGAGTTCAAAATGTCTTTGGAGCCCCGATTCTAAGCCGTAAAGCATGGCGCACTAAACTATCAAGTAGTCATCGTATCGAGCTTGCCAAACGTTCATAACGTCTGCATCAGCTCCTGCAACAGGTCTGTCACCTAGTGGTGCATCAAGGACATAATTCTTCTGTGCAACAATGAGGATAACCCTCAGATCACAGACCCAGTCCGCATTATTGCTACCATCATCTTTCAACTTAGTTTTCTCTAGGAACGTATCAAAAAATGAGGAAGCTACATCGCGAGCTATTGATCTACAACATAATTGCAAAGACATTTTGACTATGTTCATGATAAATTTTAGTTCAATTAATCAAATTACTAATTAACTCCCACTCAAATCAACATCCCTCAAGTTGTCTAAGTGATACATGATCCATATCAACTAAACCATGTCCGATCATCACGTGAGATGGGGTAGTCATGAATGGTGAACATCTCTATGTTGATCATATCTACCATATGACTCATGTTCGACCTTTCGGTCTCCAGTGTTCTGAGACCATGTCTGTACATGCTAGGCTCGTCAAGTTTAACCCAAGTATTCTGCTTGTGTAAAACTGGCTTACACCCGTTGTATGTGAACGTAGAGTCTATCACACCGGATCATCACGAGGTGCTTCGAAACGACGAACTTTAGCAACGGTGCATACTCAGGGAGAATACTTTTATCTTGAAATTAAGTGAAGGGATCATCTTATAATGCTACCATCGTTCTAAGCAAAATAAGATGCATAAGGATAAACATCAAATGCAATCAAAATATGTGATATGATATGGCCATCATCATCTTGTGCTTTTGATCTCCATCTCCAAAGCATCTTCATGATCTCCATCATCACCGGCTCGACACCTTGATCTCCATCGTTGCGTCGGGGTCGTCTCGCCAACTATTGCTTCTACAACTATTGCTAACGCATAGCGATAAAGTAAAGCAATTACATGGCGCTTGCATTTCATACAATAATTAAGAGACAAACCTAAGCCTCCTGTCAGTTGTCGATATTACAAAACATGATCATCTCATACAACAACGTATATCACATCACGTCTTGACCATATCACATCACAACATACCCTGCAAAAACAAGTTAGACGTCCTCTACTTTGTTGTTGCAAGTTTTACGTGGCTGCTATGGGTAACTAGCAAGAACCGTTCTTACCTACGCAAAATCACAACGGTGATTATCAAGTTTGTTGTTTTAACCTTCTTCAAGGAGCGGCCGTAGTCAAATTCGATTCAACTAAAGTAGGAGAAACAGACACCCGCCAGCCACCTTTATGCAAAACAAGTTGCATGTCTCTCGGTGGAACCGGTCTCATGTACGTCGACATGTAAGGTTGGTCCGGGCCGCTTCATCCCACATTGCCGCCGAATCAAAATAAGACGTTGGTGGTAAGTAGTATGAACATCACCGCCCATAACTTCTTTGTGTTCTACTCATGCATATCATCTACCACTACTAGGGAAAAGCCTAGCAGTAGCGCGGGTCTAAGGGCTATCAGTAGCGCGGGGCACCGCGCTACTGATACAGCGCTACAACTAACGTTTAGCACTAGCGCGTTTTGACACGCGCTACTTCTACCACTACTAGGGAAAAGCCTAGCAGTAGCGCGGGTCTAAGGGCTATCAGTAGCGCGGGGCATCGCGCTACTGATACAGTGCTACAACTAACGTTTAGCACTAGCGCGTTTTGACATGCGCTACTGCTATACCTACTTAGCAGTAGCGCTTTCCATACCAGCGCTACTGCTAAGTGCCTTAGCAGTAGCGTTTTCCTGTCCAGCACTAAAGAGCGCTACTACTATATTTTCACATATTTTTTTTGCTACGTATTTGCGATGTTTTTGTACAGGTTTTATACAATATTCTAATCATATCATAAATATGCAATATGCTCATCATATCATACACATAATAGTCTCATCATATCATCCAACACAAATCATTTCGTCACATCATAATCACGATATAGCTATACAAGTTACATGACATGTCTCATCATACATAATGTAGTGCTTCTTGAGGCGTCGGTTTGTATCCCTCTCTGGCTGTCGCTCGGAAACTGGTACACCTGGGCCTGACACTTCGGCCACTCATCGTATACTCCTGGCGTAGCACTTCTTCGCCATCGATGATCTATGTACCTGCATCGTCACATGAGTCGATAATATGCAACATATATAGTTGAGCAACAGAAAGAGACAGAGTTGGCAAAAATAGAAGAAACATATCATAAGCATAAATAACAAAGTTCATCGTACCCAAAATGCCCTAACTAGAGTGATCTTCGCTAGTTGAGGAGGACGGTTTAATTACATCACAAATAAAGTTTCGTCGTGCATAACTCAAAGTTTCGTCATAGAGAAAGTATGGACTAAACAGACACATTGTCATATATCGTCAATCACTCCAACATGTCGTTCCATCCATCCAAGTCAGGGAGATAGTCCCCGAGCGCAGTGAAAGGCTTCAGGTCGAGACGCTGAGCGGCTACGCGTGTTCAGACGTCTTCCCGCGACATTTGCCCTTCTTCGTAGAACATCCCTGTTATTTCGAGGACCTCCTTCATGATGATTTGGGCAAGTTCACGCTGGATGTGATAGAACTCAGCTCGGAGTCGATGATCCGGGATATCTCCTAGGTTCTTTGCCCATTGCAGAATATGGGCATCACCGGATCTAGGTGACATGCGAAGGTTCTGCTGATCCCGTCTGTACTCCAGCATGTGGTGGAGGATATAGAATCCATCACTAACAGTACCACTCGGTTGCTGGATGCAGCAGAAGTCGGTCTTATGGCCAAAGGTGGGCACACAGTTCCTTGTCTTCTTGAGCGTGATCTCTCCACCCCGTAGGCCGTAGCTAAAGATAGCACTGTTGAGAACAGACTTGATGTGGGTGTAATCCTTTTTCTTCATGTTCTTCGACAAGTCCAAGTAAAGAGCGTGGGAGAATCGGGGGTAAAGGATGATGAGGACGGCGCGCCCGTCGCTGCGCAAAATAAGTACACCTCAAATTAGCCTCCACGCGTGCAAATGAATGATTGAAATCAAAGGAAGGATATCTGCGTGGATGACTTACATGGGATGATAAGGTACGAGAATCGTCTCATTGTCCTTATTGCCGACCATGAAATCGGCGATGTAGTTACTCGCGTATTCACGGTGCTTTGGGTAGACTGCCAAGAAGCCCTCGTGCATGAAGTATGGGTCAACGACACAGATATAAGGTATCTGCTCAATCATAATGATGTAGTTCATGTACAAGGCAAAAAGGCAGACAAACGTAAAATCCAGCTTTTTCAAGTGAAACATGTCGAAGATGTAATCGAATCGAAGGAAGAACTTCTTCGCGGGGAATGTGTCGACGTACATCCTTTGCTGCGGCACGTTAACCACGTAGAGCGGGTATCCTGGATTTTTCGAGGCGATCAGGCTTTTCTCTCTCCGCAGCACATCGTCATGAAGTCTCCTTAGATCACCATATATGGCCTCTACCGCTGCCTTAGGTAGGATCGGATCACCGGGGATATGCCATTTTGTCCCACCTATGATAGGTATACGGTCTTGAACCCGAGGCTGCGGAGGCGGCTGGAGCATAGAAGCAACTTTGTTGCTTTCCTCGGTCTCTTCCTATGCTTCTTTGCTACTGGAAGGTCGCCTATAATACGTTCATCCTCCGGCAATTCAGGCACCGACTCATCACGCTCAAACCCTGAGTACTCATACTGCTGAGCCATCAATCCTCCGTCGTCATAGGCGCCAGTATTGAGATATTGTAGAGGGTCATCGTCATCCTCATCGATGGCATCGATATCATGCATTGCTTCTTCGACGGCGGCGACGTCATCAGCGACTAATGGAGCCTCTTCCTCACGCCGTACGCTATCACCCGACACAATAGGCGACGCTAATTGGGTAGGTGGGGTGTTGGTGTTCATACCTTGCTGAGACTGCATGGTCGTGGGTGTGCTCTCGGCCGCCTCCAGACGAAGCAGACTCTTTGGCCACAACAGGAACCAACTCTTGCAATCGCCAAGCCGCCGCGGGGTCTCGTCGTCATCTCCCCCTAGTGCCGGAGGAGCCAAATTCTCGTGGCCCAGTTTGACACTGGCCACGGAAACCTTGAAGTCGTCACGGGGGATCGGCCGGCTGTGGAACAATTGTTCCTTCGGCTTCATTATCGTCGCCTTTCCCACGTCCACCTTCTGGCCATCGATGGTGTACAGTATGGTGCACGGGGTTACGTCAGCCTGCAAAGACATGTATGTGACGTGAGACATCCAAAAGGCAACGGAAATGGGAGATTATACATATATTGAAGAGGGCCGGTGTGACAGGTACCGTGAGGGCGTCGAGCTCAGCCAAAGACGAAGCCCCGCCAAGCACGCCAGAGATGGAGGACAGGCTGCTAGCGTGTGCGGGAGCAGGTGCGCTAAACGAGCTACTCCCGAAGAAGTTGGAAAGAGGAAAGTCCGCTGCCTCTTTATCTGGATTTTGCATGATCCAACTGACGATAGCCGGAACCAAGACACTATACGAAGCTGCCATCTCCTCTCTTGCGGCAGCTACCGCTGCTTTGACTGTCTCAGCTGATTTCTTCTCAACCACAATCTCAACCTTCTTGTCGATGTTTTCTTCATTTAACCTCCGTCTTTCCTTTCTCTCCTCCGTGGTCTCACGGTAGTACTTCTTCCATGTGGCGTCGTCTCCGACGCCGTGCACGCGTCCATACGACGGCCGAGTGTCCACCGGGAGTCCTTTCAATATGTTCAAGGCCCGGTTAAATGGGGTGTCCCACTTGGGCAACGCCAACGCCTCAGACGGCGAGTCGCTTTTGGCCACAATCTTGTGCTGCTCTTTTGGCAGAAGGAACAAGGATCGTTTACAAATGTGACTCCGTGCAGTCGAATTGATCAGAAGCTAAAATTAGGGGGTAAATTAAAAATTACCAGCAGTCTCATGAACTCCGTCATGACCGCGTCCGTTTCAAAAACCTTGTTAACTGGGTCCCAACGGTACCGGGCCCTGATGACATCACGCTCCTGCGGGATGGTGAACTCCGCCAAGGGGTCTGGGATCCCCAGACTTTTGCGTTCCACGTCCTCCTTGGCCCATATGGGCCTCTTCCCACGTAACCACGGCTTCCGAGGTGGTGGCACCCCATGTTCCTCTCTTGAAGCCCCTTCATGTACTCCGACTTTTCTTTGGCAGCTTCGGCAATGCAAGCCTTCTTGAATATTTCAAACTGCTCTTCCGTAATTGTCGGATTATCCTTTACAATCTCGGAGTAGGGTTCCTTTTTGACCATGATCCAATGTTTCACCCTTACTTTCCAGGCGGACAACGCGCCGCTAAACTTGCCCATGGCGTGTCTGTTTACCTTCTTCATTGCCGGGTCTTTATCTGGATGAGTATATTTGATTTCATCCCGGCACGGGAACAAGAATACCTAGTGCAGCTTCCTTAGGAGGGAGTGATCCATATTTGGTATCTTCTTTAGTTTCTCATCGTTGATGGTGGCGGTTGCCCGTAGGATGTAGCCTATTTGATTGCGGTAGCACGCGCGTGCTTCCACGGGCTCTTTTGGCTCAAAATTGCCGGAGTCCACCTCCGTGACCACCAGCCTAGTAGTGTTGAGCTGATTTGGGCGCCGTATCCTCTTCGGTTTCGGTTCTATACCGGCTTCGCCAGTCTCGGTGCCGGTCTCGGCGCCGGTGTCGGTCTCAGCGCCGGTCTCAATCTCGGATGTGACAGGTGGGCACTACAACAACCGTTGCTCCCCGAGAAGTTTCAAATAGGCGTCTGCCGCCTCGTAGACGTTGCAATCACCAGAACCCTGTCCTTCATCGTCGCTAGCCATGTTTCCTACGATTAAATCTAGTCAATTAATTCTAGACCTAATAAAATGAATAATGACATAAAAAGGCCTATGTTTTGCAGGAATGTTGATTCATTCCCGGTGCGGCAAATCCCGGGCACTCGATATGTCCTAGTTTGTAGCACAAGTCATGCCGAAATTCACGGAAAATTTTGGCATGACCTTTGCTACAAAGTGGACAAATCGAGCACCTGAAATTTGTCGAAACAGTAATGAATCAACATTCCGGCAAAACATAGGCCACTCGGCTTCATTCTCTGCAAACAACAAAAGGCCACTTAGGCACAATCGAACCACTTCAATGAAAAGATATAACATGACCACTTCAAAGAAAAGATATAATCAACAATAATGGAATACGCAAATGAAAATCAATGACATATATCATATAACATCAATCTTGTTTTTCGTTTATATAGCAACAATTACTTTAACCAAGTTTTTGAAAAGAAAAACAATTCTATTTTTTGTTTATACCTAAATGCCATAGCTACTGTTTTTTATTTATAGCTAAATGCTTTTGTTTTTTGTTTAAAGCTGAAAGTCTAGGAAGGGATCATCTTTAAAATAAAACTTGCCTAAATTCTTTTCCTTGAAAAATAGTGGTCTTTTCAAAAACCAAAAACCTTTGCAAAATGACCTCACTAAACACTTCTCTGCCTAGGACAGAACCCAAATTCTGTTCTAGCTAGTCCTCTCTCTCACACACAAACACATTATTTTCTTTTCATCCAAATTGTTTTAGAGCAAATATTCCAACAATACTTGACCTTATTAGAAATTGCAAAGGAACTCCATTTTCTCTAACCCTTCTGACCTCATCAAAATTTTCACAGCAAGACCTTAGTACCTACACCCAATTTCTTCAAAAATATTCAGGTCCATAGTCCAAATAATTCAAATTTCATTTGAATGAAATTGGGACCAGATTCATGTCCATAGTCCAAATAATTTTTTATAGCTAGATGCTACTGTTTTTTGTTTATAGCCTCTATTAATTTAAAGCTAAATGCTACTATTATTTATATACCCTCTGTTAATTTAAAGCTAAATGGAATTACTGCTTAGGCATTTTCATAAAAACTTGCCCTAGCTAATTTCCTAAAAAAAATTGCTAATTTTTTTCCTAAATGCTAAAAAAAATTCCTACTGTCCTAAAAAAATTTAGGGTTCATATGAACACCTAGGGTTCATATGAACATCATCACAGCAGCAACATATGAAATTTGCCCTAGCTAGCAGAGAGAGAGAGAGGAGGCCAGGGGAGAGGAGAGGGAGAGGCTTACGGTCGGCGGCGAGGGCGGGCTCGGGCGGCGACGGTCTAGGGAGGGCTCGGGCGGCGGCGGCGAGGTCAAGTGCGGCGGCGGTGAGGTCGACGGCGGCGGCGGTGAGGTCGAGGGCGGGCTCGGGCGGCGGCGGTGAGGTCGAGGGCGGGCTCGGGCGACGACCGGCGTCGAGGGCGTGCTCGGGCGCAGGGCGATCGATGGCGGTGACAGATCGAGTGGGGGATAGGGGGGAAAAGGACTTAGCAAAATTTTAAGCCCGCGCGTGGTTAAGTCAAACTAGCAGTAGCGCTGGTAGGAAAAACGCGCTATAGCTAAGTTAGCTATAGCGCTTTCCACCAAAACGCGCTATTGCTATAGGAAGTAGCTATTTATTTTCCTTTTCTTTTCCTTTTATCTAAGGAACTTAGCTATAGCGCGGGCCTGCAAAAAGCGCTACTGCTAAGGTAGCTATAGCGCTTTGTGAGAACAAGCGCTACTGCTATGCCTTTCTCCTTTATTTTTCTTTTTCTTTACATTTTCTTTTTTTTCATTTTTCCTTTTACTATTTCTTTCATTTTCATTTACTTTTCTATTTATTTTCTTTTCTTAACAGTAGCGCTCTACACCAGAAACGCGCTGCTACAAGGCACTTAGCAGCAGCGTGCTTTCCGCAGAATCACTACTACTATTCCTAACTTACCGGCAACAGTGTGGGAATTATAGTAGTAGCGCTTTTGCACGCAGACACGCTACTGCTATAACCATAGCTGTAGCGTGCTTTCTTGATGTGTGCTACTACTAAGTAGCAGTAGCGCTTTGTTCTGACCAGCGCTACTGATATGCCTCTGTGTATAAGGTTTTCCCTAGTAGTGTACGCATAGACCTGGCTCATGATGCCACTGTTGGGGAACGTTGCATGGAAAACAAAAAAAATTCTACGCACACGCAAGATCTATCCATGGAGATGCATAGCTACGGGAGGGGGAGAGCGTCTACATACCCTTGTAGATCGCTAAGCAGAAGCGTTTATCACGTGGTTGATGTAGTCGTACTCTTCGCGATCCGATCACGATCCAACCGATCTAGTGCCGAACGGACGGCACCTCCGAGTTTAGCACACGTGCGGCTCGATGATGTCTCCTACTTCTTGATCCAGCAAGCGGGAGAGGAGAAGTAGATGGGATCACAATCAACACGACGGCGTGGTGGTGATGGTGGTGGTGGAGCACCGACAGCGCTTCGCTCAGCGTCGCCGGGACGAGGCGGTGGAACTACAGAGTAACAAGAGAGAGAGGGGCGCCAAGGGCTTGGTGTGTCCTCTTGGGGCGCCCCTCCCCTCTATATATAGGTGGAGGGGCTTGAGAAACAGCACCTCCAAGCCCTAGGGCGCAGCTAAGGGGGAGAGGACTTGGACTCCAAGTCCAATCCTATTCCTACTAGGACTCCTTCCTTTTTTGCCTTCCCTAGCCACAAGGGCTTTTGAGGACTTGGTGCGCCTAGAACAATAAGGCCAGGGCGCCTCCTCGCAGCCCATGCTAACCCTTGGGTCGTGGTGGACCCACTTGTGGACTTTCGGACCCCTCTGGAACCTTCTGGAAGCTTCCTGGTACAATACTGAAAAAACTGCACCTTTTTCCGGAACCCAAAATATGACTTCCCATATATAAATCTTTACCTCTCGACCATTCCAAGACTCCTCGTGAGGTCCGGGATCTCATCCGGGACTCTGAACAACATTTGGTTACAATTCATCAAATATACCAATACTACTTTAGCGTCAACGAACGTTAAGCTTGCGACCCTGCGGGTTCGGGAATTATGTAGTCATGACCGAGACACCTCTCCGGTCAATAACCAATAGCGGGACCTGGATGCCCATATTGATTCCTACATATTCCATGAAGATCTTTTATCGGTTGAACCTTTTTGACAACATACGTAATTCCCTTTGTCTGTCGGTATGTGACTTGCCCGAGATTCGATCGTCGGTATCTCTATACATAGTTCAATCTCGTTACCAGCAAGTCTCTTTACTCGTTTCGTAATACATCATCTTGCAACTAACTCCTTAGTCACTTTGCTTGCAAGCTTCTTGTGATGTGTATTACCGAGAGGGCCCATAGATACCTCTCCGTCATACGGAGTGACAAATCCCAATCTCGATTCACGCCAATTCAACAGACACCTTTGGAAATACCTGTAGAGCATCTTTATGATCACCCAGTTACGTTGTGACGTTTGATAGCACACAAGGTATTTTTCCGGTATCAGGGAGATGCATGATCTCATGGTCGAAGGAATATGTATTTGACATTAAGAAAGCAGTAGCAATAAACTGAACGATCAAATGCTATGCTAACGGACATGTCTTGTCCATCACATCATTCTCCTAATGATGTGATCCCGTTATCAAGTGACAACACATGTCTATGGTTAGGAAACCTTAACCATCTTTTGATCAACGAGCTAGTCTAGTAGAGGCTCATTAGGGACACGGTGTTGCCTATGTATTCACATATGTATCTGAGTTTCCGATCAATACAATTCTAGCATGGATAATAGACGTTTATCATGAACAGAGAAATATGATAATAACCAATTTATTATTGCCTCTAGGGCATATTTCCAACAGGCGGCTCTGCGGCCGGCCGGATCTCGGATTGGCAGCGTCGAAATGGAGGGCCCGGTGGATGGATCGGCTATACGTGTGGTCTGGCCTCCGGTCAGATCTGATCTGGCCGGTGCGGCCTGCTCCATGCACGGCGGCGGTGATCGGTGGCGGTCCCGTGCACACGAGGCTGGATGGAGGTTCCTCGAGCGGATCCGGGTAAAAACCCTACTCTTGGATCGTTGCCAAGGCCCGCGATGGCGGCGTATTCTGCGTTGTCCCCTTCTTGAAGGCATTGTCATGGAGAAGCTCTAGAACTCTATCCGCCACCTTCGGGGGAAACCCTAGATCAGTCGATCAGATGATGGCGGCGCTCTTGTGCCGTATCCCTCTTGGGGTGTCATTCTTGAAGGTATGCATAGGCTCGAGGGACTAGTGGATAGCATCTAGGGTGGAGCGGCGTTCCATGTGACGCATCAACGACGTGGAGTCTCGGCGGCGTGGCATGGCAGGTCCTCGGCGACGGATGTGTGATGATGGCCGCGCGTAGTGAGAGGTGTTTTCTAGTGCCGTGGTTGCATCGACAACATGCCTGACAAGGTCAATGCATCAGTATCTGGTCTGAAGATGAATCGATGGAAGACAACACGACGACCTATGAGAGTGTGTCGGACCGGTTTGTGCCCCAAACCTGGTATATGGCTTGGTTGGGGGCTCCGGTTTTAGATGTTAGGCTTAAGTGAGAGGTCTGTGTACGGCTCACATTTTCTGCAGCCCTTCATCGATGGATAGGAGTAGCGACAAATGTCACAAAGATGGCGGCTTTAGACATATTGATGTATTACTTTATAAGGTCTTTGTGAATAATTAATAAAGTGGCTACATGCATCTCCCAGATGCAGATGCCGAGGGTCATCCTCCTTTAAAAAAAATACACACACTCAACAACATCAACAATCCATTGAAATCTTTCATGGTGCCACACAACAAACAACACGATAAATCTCGCAAAAGAAAACAACATGATAAGTGGTTTTGCACAAAAACATAAATTTGGGATGATTTTTGAGTGTACTCAAGGTGTTTCCAAAAAACTTTATGGGCACAATTTCAAACAATATAGAAACCAATGTTAAGCCACTTGTTTACATAAACATGTATCAGCAGTTTATTGTACATCAACGTATATGAGTTGGTTATTGTGCACTGTGCAAAATAGAGAGCATATGGTAGCTAGTAGGAATCAATATCCCATATGATGTCAATAATATGATTTATGAGGGCATCAAACTATCATAGCTACTGTATTCAAATGGGGTAGAAAACATATATAATATGCATTTTTAAAATGTCCAGCATAAAAAAGGTATTAAATAAGGTTGCACCCTAAACATAATTCTAGAAATGTTAAACATGCAAGATAATAGCATATTTGGAATCTACATATATTTATGAGGGATTCTAAATATAAGATTTGAAAACTCAATTCAAATGGGGTAGGATACATATATAATAGGCATTTTCAAAATACCCAATATAAAAAAGGTATTAATTAAGGTTGCACATGGGGTAGGATACATATACATACATAATTTTAAAAATAATTAACATGCAAGATAATAGCATATTTGGAATCTACATATTTTTCTGAGGGATTTCTATACATAACATGTTAGATTTATAGTTAGAGTTTGAAAGATATGAATATTTAAAAAATATTTGAATCTGTACGAAAAAAGTGAAATGTTAAACATAGTGTTTTTGGGCCGAAATTGCAAAATTGTGTAGCCCAATTCAGAGAGAAAAAGGAGAAAAAGAAAATTGGGAAAAGCAAAAGCATGGATTGAACCCTGGTCTCCCAGGTTGAAGAGTGCAGCTCCAACCAACAGACTGCCTACAAGTTTGTGTTCAGTAGGGGGGTCACTGTATATGAACCAAGACAATGGCGGAGGCAGTGAAACGAACCATTTTTTTCCACTTATAGGTGGCATGGAGGGTAATTATTGGCAACTTC
Source organism: Thinopyrum elongatum (assembly GCA_011799875.1). Lineage (NCBI taxonomy): Eukaryota > Viridiplantae > Streptophyta > Magnoliopsida > Poales > Poaceae > Thinopyrum > Thinopyrum elongatum. The sequence continues at coordinate 147,117,896 of CM022303.1, forward strand.
ACGAACAATTTTATGACAAGAAGGTCAGAAGTAATAGCCCCTTTATTATTAGGTGTAGATAAGCGTAGCTCAGATGTATTGGAAGTAACCAAGGTTCATGTTCTAGACTTGGTAATGTTGTTTGCATTTTTTCCGGTCTTTTTCAATGTCTGTGATGACTTCGTCAATCTTAAAATATCACGTCGGCTTAGTATCTAAGAGATGCTTACAGGAGTAGGATGTGTGTGGCGTGCATTTATAGGAATGAGTGTATGTGTGTATATGTCGGTTGTACTATGTTAAAAAAAGCTATATTTATTTACAAATTTATTCTGGACTGGAAATAACATACACCATTATACATATTTTTTGTGAATCAAAGAGCTTTCATCGATTAAGGAGTGGGGTTACAATCAGCATGCAAGACTTGCACACACCATTGTTTTAGACAACATTTTGTTGGACTGAAACAATCGCCGATGATTAGGGATGAAAACAGAGTGAAAAAGACGGAACTAGGTGCTATCAAAATTGTTTTATTTTTTTAAAGCAAAAATGAATACAGAAACCCTAAAAACGAAAATGAAAACAATTACTACTGGGAATGAGTGAATATGGCACGGACATGAAAACAAAGCGGGTGTTGACTGAAACTTAAAAACCCCTTGAAGCAGAAAAATAAAAGCAAACCAATAGGCTTAATCAATTGTTAATATAAATACAAAATATTATGTTACTTATATTATAGGATTTACATTTGTGCATTTTTACAAATTTGGCAACACAAAAACATAGGATCCCACTGGGGCGGCACAAATAGCTAGAAGAGGCAAAACCCTAACTCATTTTTGGTGTATCTCTCGCCGTGGCTGGTAACACTACTAGGGAAAACCCTAGTAGTAGCACTGGAAATAGTGCTGGTTGTAGCGGGGGTGTCCGCGCTACTACTACGGCGCTACAGCTAAACGTAGTAGTAGCATGGGTTGACAAGCGCTACTGCTAACCATACATAGCAGTAGCGTGCCTACTAACCCTCGCTGCTGCTAATTGCAGCAGCGTGGCTGCTCAGAGCGCGCTGCTGCTATATGCTAAACCAGCGCTGCTACTAATATTTTCTGTATTTTTTTCTTCTGCGTATTGGCGTTGTATTTGTACATGTTTTATACAGTTGTCTCATCATATGATTTTATGATCATGATGAGTTATTATATCAGTGGGTGAAAGAGACGTGGATTAGATTCAAGTGGAGGCAACATGGTGCAGATGCCACTTGAATCTAATCCACGTTTATTTCACCCACTGATAATAACTCATCATGCTCATATAACAACTCAGCATCATCATCATAATAATAATTCATATCATAATAACAAGTCATACTCATCATCATCATAGTCATTTAACAACTTCTGCTCGTTATCATAATAACAAGTCATACTCATCATCATCATAGTCATCTAACAACTTCTACTCGTTATCATCATAACAAGTCATACTCATCATCATCATAGTCATAACCAACCCAAGTTAATTGTTCTTAGCACATGATCATGAGTATTAGCTAGGACCCGCTACCCCTCTCTAAGGTAAAATAGCATAAAACAACATAGCCCCTGACTCTCCATTATGGAGAATGGAGATTATCCTGTCTCCAATTCGTGGGCTTCACACAATGTTGCTTCCAAGTAGCTCCCTATAATCATTCATAACTTTTTTTCCGTTCTTTGATTGTGAGGTCTTCATCTGTTCGAGAAATCTTGTATGAACAACAGTGACCCATAGGCGGACTTGACCGTAATCTAACAACATCCATGTGACCTTTCGTATGCATCAAATGAGGCACAAAATCATTCGGGATTTTCTGTTGAAGAGCATAATAGTAACGTAGTTAGCAATGTAGTTTAGCTTTAGAAGAATGTATGCAAAAGATGCACCGGTGTCATAATAATAATAAAATCTTACCATGCCATTTCCATGGATGTTGCCGTAGTTCAACACGTGGACTAGCGGCACGTATTGACCATAATGTGCAGGACTTCCATAATTCTTATTGAAAGTCTCAACATCAATAATAAAGGAGACAAGATGATCTTTCTCCTCGTAAGTTAGTTCACAGCTGTAACACCCCCTCTGTAATGAGCTACAGTAACCCTCAATGATTAAGCTAATATTTTGCTAAACAGTGCTTGATCACCTTTGATTCAAATATCATTTGAATTTCCACTTTGAAATCAAATTCAAATCTGCAAGTGAAATATGAAGTTGCTGGAAAAATGTTCATCATTTAGTTAACATTCCATGACATTTAATTGTTAAGGAAAACAACATCACCATCAAGCTAAGGTGGGCCATAGCAATTTAAAACAGTGCAAAGGAGGCATTTTAAATGCTTTTCCATTTGTAGAAAAAATTCAAATTAATTCTTTTGGTCCGAAACTTTTTCTGTCATAGCCATTTATTGCAACATAATTGTTGGACCAATTCCCACATTTTTGCAAAATGAAATGGTGGCTCAATTATTTGTTTTGCTCTCTGGTTAAAAGAAAACAGAAAAGCAAAAAGACACAAAAGAAAAAGGCCCGCAGCGGCTGGGCCTTAGTCGGCCAGCCGGCCCAGCCCACCCAGCGTCGTCTCCCACCTCGCACTGCTCAACCCGCGGCCGCTGTCGAACACACAGCACACGCACCCCGGCCCCCCTGCTCGCCTACTCGACAGCGCGTCGCTGCGGTCGCCGTGGATAAGAGCAACCCCCCGGACCCCCCTGGCTCCTCCCTCGCCTCGCTCGCTCCCTATCTCCCTCGTTCCCCACCTCGCCGACGCAACCATGGCCACCACCACGATGTAGCCACGGCCACCGTGCCCCTCTCGCCGCCTCTCCGTGTCCCCGAGCTCCGCCGTGCTCCTCTACTCCTTCTGCGCCGACGAACCAAAGACGAGGGCCACCGCTGCACCCTCCACGAGCTCTTCTTCAACCTGCGGCCACCGCGACCTCGCCGTCGATTTTGTCGCCGTCGAGCCTTCCCCGCGCACTCTTTGCACATCTGCAGGACCGCCGTGAGCTCCCCGTCCTTCTCCCCCTTGTTGCGCTCTGTTTCCGCCGTCGTAGCTCCTTGTCCCCGTCGTGCCCGAAGGCGCCTCCGCCCGAGCTCGTCGCCGGCGATGCTCCGGTGACCAAATGGCCTCGGGCCCGCGCGCAACTCGAACGCCACCTCATGTAGAAGCTCCCCAGCCGCTCCGTTTGCTCGCTAGCCCACCGCAGCCCCTGCTCGCCGCTCACCCGAAACCAACCGCCGCCTAGCTCGTCGCCGGCGCCATTCCCGGCCGTCTCTGGCCACGCCCCCACCACCGTTCGACGCGGCGTGGACGGGCCGTTCGAACGAACCAATCCACGGCTCCGGAGACCCCCTGTAGGCGTTTCCCGACGCTGCTCCACCGCTCGCCGCCGCAAATGGCCTCGCCGGGGCAACTCCGGCGGCCAGCGCTGACGTGGCTGGCCTGGCCCATGCCCTGGGCCACTGGCCAGTGGGCTACGTGGCCCCAGTTGACCAGTTGACCTGGTCAACTGTGCTGACTGGGCTGGCCCAGCCACTGACATGTGGGCCCCGCCAATTTAAAATGATTTTATAAATAAATAAACTATTAATTAAATTGTTAATTAGATTAATTAGTAATCACTCACTGATAGGTGGGACCACACCCCTAACTAATTAGTTTAGTTTAAATTAAACACTGTATTAGCTCTGTGTCTATGACACTAGGGCCCCACATGTTAGGATTGACCTGTCAACAGGTCAGTTGACCTGCTGCCGTCAGCGTGATGTTATGATGATGTCATCAATTACTATTTTGGATAATGCTAAATTAAAATAATTAAATAAAATCCAGAAAATGAATAAAACTTTAGAAAATCATAGAAAATAAACCGTAGCTCAGATCGAAAAACTTTGTACATGAAAGTTGCTCAGAACGACGAGACGAATCCAACCGTGCCATCTGTTTTCGTGTCGGGACCCTCTACGGAGTTGAACCCACAACTTTAGTATGTTTTTGATAGATGAATAGTGCATATACACCGGTTAATAGTTCCAACTCAAATCCTAAAATAACTAAAATGATTTAGACATGTCTTTAGGCAACCCTGCACTGCACGTTAGCATAGCATGCTTTGTGTTGCATATGTTTGTTGTGTATTTATTTATTTCCTCCCCCTCTTCTCTCTCGGTAGACCTCGGTACCGATGCAGTTCCCGAGACCGATGCAGCTCAGGAGCCCGACGACACCATTGACGACCTTGCCTTTGCCGCCGAGCAACCAGGCAAGCACCCCCCCTTGAGCATGCCTATATCGCCTATTCTCTTCTTTCTTGTGCTTGCATTAGAATTGCTGCTGCTACTGCTTTACCTATTCTGATGCATAACCTATTTATTGTAACCTGCTATTGATACCTTACCTGCTTATCCTAAACTGCTTAGTATAGGCTGGATAGAGACCCCAGTGACCCCATTTGTCCCAGTTGCCCCGCTGGATCTTCGGAAGACTCGACGACCAGGCCCCAGCACCGCACATCACCCCCTTAGTTGTACGACACTACAGCGTTACCATCGAGTGCCGAGGGTGATACCTCATTTAGCACTTCTGAGGTTAACTCTGTAGAGTGGCTATTCGGTCGTGATCATCGAGGGTGATTCCTCCTTCACCACTTCCGATAACGACGCTGTCGTGTGACACCTCAAGTGTGAACCCATCGAGGGTGATTCCTCCGAGTTCACCTTGACGGATACATCGAGTAGGAATCCAATGAGGGTGATACCTCGGATTCCCCTGATGTTATGGACACACAGATACTTTGACTTTACTACTGTTACTTGGAAAGGCGGGTCGACCCTGAGGGGTACCCGCGAGTGTTGTGGAGACGGGTCGACTTGGAGGGTGCCCGAGATATGAATACGAGGCGTGGCCGGGCATTCTTAGCCCTTATCGCAAGTCCTCGAGGCGGGGCGACGGGGTCACATCGATCGTGAGTCTCTGCTTATTACCGCATGCTACCAACACACTAACGATTTGGATATTTGATCCGAGTGGGCCTTTGGCCCGATAGCACTAACCATCACGTGGGAACAGTTATGGGGACTCTGTGTCGTATGCATCAGCCGACGCTTAATAGACGTCAGCGACTGAGCGGCGCGTGCTGGGTTGGACTGGTAACGACCTGCACTTGTATAAGGGGGGCTAGGTCTGCTCACCGGCCGCGTTCGCAACGTGCAGGAGCGTCCGGGGCGATGGCCCAAGACCCCTGGGGGCATAGGTTTAGTCCGGCGTGCTGACGTCTCTGTTAAGCCTAGGTCGGGTTGCGGCGTATCGTTTGGCCGAGGCCGGGCATGACCCAAAAAAGTGTGTCCGGCCGGGGTTAATCGAGCATGGTGGGTAAGTTGGTGCACCCCTGCAGGGAAGAACTAATCTATGCATAGCCGGATCATCGGTAACGGACGCTCAGAGTTGTATCCCGATCGATACAACTAGAACCTAATGATGAGATGAGATATGGATATTAGGGCTCTGGGATTGCTTTCTCGCAGGGAGTCGAGAAAGGATCTCTGGCCGAGGTTGATACTTGTATATTAGGGCTCTAGGATTGCTTTCTCGGAGGGAGTCGAGGAAGGATCTCTGGGCGAGGTTGATACTGATTACTGCTACTACTTTATACTGTGCTAATCTACACTCTTCTAATGCTGCAAGACCGCTAAAGATGCTAGTCTTCGATAGGACTAGGCCTTCTCTCTATTCTGGCATTTCTGCAGCCAGTCCACATATACAGCCTTCTTTGATAATGTTGCATATGTAGTGTAGATCCTTACTTGCTGAGTACTTCGGATGAGTACTCACGGTTGCTTTGCTTCCTCTTTTTCCCCATATCCGTTTGATGCAACCAGATGACGGAGCCCCTGAGACAGCTGCCCCCGTCAATGACTGCTACTACTACCCCGAGGGTGGTTACTCCTTCGAGTTGACCGACGACCAGGAGTAGGTTTGGAGGGTCCCAGGCAGGAGGCCTGCGCCTTTTCGATCGTACTGTTTTATTTTGCCCCACATTGTAAAGGCCTACCTGTTTCTCTTTATATCTGTACTCAGATATCTAACGCTTCCGCTGATGCTTGTTGACATCAAGCTTATGTATTCGAGCCCTCGAGGCCCTGGCTTGTAATACAATGCTTGTATGCCTTTATTTATGTTTTACAGTTGTGTTGTGATTCCTTCAAGTGAGTCCTTAGGCTTGATCATGTGCATTTGCGTGTATGATTAGTGCACGATTAAGCCGGGGGCATCACAGGTTGGTATCAGAGCCGACTGCCTGTAGGAACCCCCTTTCCAACTCCTTGGCCGAAGTTGAGTCTAGTCGTCCAAAACTGTTTTACTAACTTGGCTGTGTGGCTTGCGGGCCCACGTCGCCGAATGGGTGGTATTAGGATCTTTTATTCCTCGTCTATACTCTGGGACTCTGATCTCTCTACTATTCGGGTTAAATGAATTTTACTAACGCCGACACTTAGGATCTCGTAAATCTCGTCTACCCGGAGAGCTGGATATCTGTGCTTAATTCCTTACCATTGATCTGATTAGTCTAATAATCATTTTCCTTTCCATTTGTTTGCTTAACCTTTCTCTCCGAGTTGTATTATAATTCTCATTGTCTTCTGACAATCCTGAATTTCCTATGTTTCAGATGGATCATTTGTTTCCACCACGCCCTGCGACGTAGCTTGTGCTTCGCACTTGGGCTCGTGATGCCCCTGGTTTTCCAGCTGTCCTGATCGCCCTCCTGACCAGATTGGGCTACCGCTGGTACCCCGAGTACATGGTCTACGAGGATTACCGCGAGTTCAACCAGGAGCAGTACCATGATGACGTTCGTATCTATGATCAGCAAGATGACTCAGACACCGAGCTGCACCTTTTCCACGGTATCGGCGTGATGATTGAGATGGCAGTCCATGATGCCACCTACTCTGCTGTTGCACGTCTCCGAGGAGAGCTCAGTGTTAGCTTGGATACCTCTGAGTTTTGATACATTCCGTATGCCCCTGCTGGAGATGCTACTGGGTACTACACAGCTATCTGTGCCCCGTACGAGTGTCGTTGTTACGACCCGCAGGTTCTGATTCAGTACACTCAGGCTCTGGATCGCACTGTCCGAGCGCTTGCCGTCGAGTTGTTTGTCACTCGAGCACGCCTCTACGATGCTGTGACGCAGTTGCTACCAGCTGTTCATGCAGGGATACATCCAGAGTACATCCTTTACCCGCGCAGAACTCAGATATATGCTGGTATTGATTGGCCTGCTGTTGGAGGTCACACACCTGCACGTGGGCCTCTTCTTCCAGCTCGAGACCGGATTCTACATCAGAGTGCACATGGAGAGCAGGATTTTCCTGCGACGGTCATTCGTCGTCCGCACTTGCAGTTACCCCGTTTCAGTGGTTTTCCTCGACATTGATGTAGCCTTTGCTATGTCTCGTTGTGTACTTCCTTACCGCGTGCCTACGCGCCGCCTAGCATGTCTATCTTCTAAATTGCGCCGTTATGCTGTCTGCATGTAACCGACTCAGTGTATGGATCTGTATGTCTTAATTGACTACTGTTAAGTATCTGTTACACTGCTTAATTATTGTCGTGTTACATCATGCTTGTCGATAAACACTCGCAATTGCTTTTACTAAACTACCTCTGTTGAAACTTAGCAGGATGGTTAGACCAGGTGGTCGTGGTCGTGGTCGTGCCCCTGAACAACCACCACCGCCAGATTATATGGCAGCTATGATGCAACAATTTGAGCTCAACCGTCAGTTCATGACTGGGATTATTGCTCAGTTCCCGCATCAGAACAACCAGGACAAGAACCCTGCTTCTATAACTCTGTCGAAATTTATGCGTCTTAACCCCACTTAGTTCCACAATTCTGATAAGCCACTGGATGCTGATGACTGGATTCGCGACATCACTCACGAGATGGAGTCTGCGAATGTCTCCCCTGCCAACTTTGTCACCTTCGCGTCCTTTTTCTTAAAGGGCCCCGCTGCTCAATGGTGGGACACACACTAGCGTACACTGCCTGCTGGAACAGTCGTTACTTGGCCTGAGTTCCAGGCTGCTTTTCGTGCCCGATATATTCCTCAGGGAATTATGGACTGGATGAGAACCCAGTTCCGCAACCTCACTCAGGGCAACAAGACTGTCGAAGCCTATCAGCGGGAATTCCTTGACCTATCCCGCTATGCTGAAGAAGACATCGCCACGGATGCTCGTAGACAAGAGAAGTTCCATAGTGGACTCCACCCAGATATCGAGCTTGCACTTGCTGCTCAAGACTTCCCTGACTTTGCTACCCTTGTGAACAAGGCTATTCTGGTTGAGACAGCTCAGATCAAGCACAAGCACGCGCTCAAACGCAACCGTGAAGCGGGCTCATCTTCGGGCTCATCTTCAAAGAAGCGCCGTATCTGGATTCCCCACAGCATGTATCGTCCAACTGCACCTGCACCAAGGCCGTACCATGTTGCACCTCATCTGCCTCCTCCACCACCGACGCAGCCTCTGCAAGCTGCACCACCCGGAGCTCCTACTCCCAATCCCAATGATGGGATGTGTTTTAGATGTGGCCATCCAGGTCACCATGCCAAGGAATGCACTTAGGATTAGAACCAACTGGCTCTGCCTTCCAATGCCCGTGGCAACAATCAGCCCCGCAACAACAAAGCCAGACCTTACGGTCGTGGTCAGGCTTATCACGTCAACATGGCTGAAGCTCAAGATCAACCAGAAACGGTGATGGGTATTTTCCTTGTTAATTCAGTAGCAGCTTCTGTTTTATTTGATCCAGAAGCTTCGCATTCATTCATGTCAGAAAATTTTGCATACGCCCACGACGTTAAATGTGAGCCCTTGAACACTCCGATAGTGGTACGCACCCCTGCGGGCCAATGTCGAACCACCATGTTCAGCCCTGATGTCATTATTGATATTGAAGGATTAGAGTTCCGTGCATTTCCCATTATCTTGAACTCTTCCAAAATTGACCTTATTCTGGGTATGGACTGGTTGAAAGATCATTCTGCCGCAATTTTCACATATCCACTACGTATACCATGTGTTGCGACTTCGTTGTTACTTCAAGGAATCTCCGCACCGCGCAGTGGATCACGAGATGCTCGAATTGCATGATGATCTTTCTTATAAGGAGCATCCGATCCGCATCCTTGATGAATCTGAACGTCGAACCCGTCAGAAGACGACCAAGTTCCTCAAAGTGCAGTGGTCAAATCATACTGAAGATGAAGCCACTTGGGAACGCGAGGATAATCTTCGTGCGGAATACCCCGATCTTTTCCCTTCTACCTCTTAATTCTCGGGACGAGAATTTATTTTAGAGGAGGAGAATTGTAACACCCCCTCTATAATGAGCTGCAGTAACCCTCAGTGATTAAGCTAATCTTTTGCTAAACAATGCTTGATCTCCTTTGATTCAAATATCATTTGAATTTCCGCTTTGAAATCAAATTCAAATCTGCAAGTGAAATATGAAGTTGCACAAAAGTTGCTGGAAAAATGTTCATCATTTAGCTAACATTCCATGACATTTAATTGTTAAGGAAAACAACATCACCATCAAGCTAAGGTGGGCCATAGCAATTTAAAACCAATGTTGGGGATATCGCTTATCGGGAACTTATCAGTCGACCCATGATAAGGGGTAAATCGGTAAATTTATCGGCATATCGGCTGATTTATCGCCATATCGCCTGATTTATCGGCTGATTTATCTTATCGGTCAGACAACGGTAAGCGATAAATCAGCCGATTTATCGAAATATCGGAAGATATCATGAACAGTGTTTAAAACAGTGCAAAGGAGGCATTTTAAATGCTTTTCCATTTGTAGAAAAAAATCAAATTAATTCTTTTGGTCCCAAACTTTTTCTGTCACAGCCATTTATTGCTACATAATTGTTGGACCAATTCCCACATTTTTGCAAAATGAAATGGTGGCTCAATTATTTGTTTTGCTCTCTGGTTAAAAGAAAACAGAAAAGCAAAAAGACAGAAAAGAAAAAGGCCCACAGCGGCTAGGCCTTAGTCAGCCAGCCGGCCCAGCCCACCCAGCGCCATGTCCCACCTCGCACTGCTCACCCCGCGGCCGCTGTCGAACACACAGCGCACGCACCCCGCCCCCCCTGCTAGCATGCTCGACAGCGCGTCCCCGCGCTCGCCGTGGATAAGAGCAACCCCCCGGACCCCCCTGGCTCCTCCCTCGCCTCGCTCGCTCCCTCTCTCCCTCGTTCCCCACCTCACCGACGCAACCATGGCCGCCACCTCGACGTAGCCACGGCCACCGTGCCCCTCTCGCCGCCTCTCTGTGTCCCCGAGCTTCGCCGTGCTCCTCTACTCCTTCTGCGCCGACGAACCGAAGACGAGGGTCACCGCTGCACCCTCCACGAGCTCTTCTTCAACCTGCGGCCACCGCGACCTCGCCGCCGATTTCGTCACCGTCGAGCCTTCCCCACTCACGCTTTGCACATCTGCAGGACCGCCATGAGCTCCCCTTCCTTCTCCCCCTTGTTGCGCTCTGTTTCTGCCGCCGTAGCTCCTTGTCCCCGTCGTGCCTGAACGTGCCTCCGCTCGACCTCGTCGCCGGCGATGCTCCGGCGACCAAATGGCCTCGGGCCCACGCGCAACTCGACCGCCACCTCACGTAGAGGCTCCCTAGCCGCTCCATTTGCTCGCTAGCCCACCGCAGCCCCCTGCTCGCCGCTCACCCAAAACCCACCGCCGCCTAGCTCGTCGCTGGCGCCGTTCCCGGCCGTCTCCGGCCACGCCCCCACCACCGTTCGACGCGGCGTGGACGGGCCGTTCGAACGGACCAATCCACGGCTCCAGAGACCCCCTGTAGGCGATTCCCGACGCTGCTCTGCCGCTCGCCGCCGCAATTGGCCTCGCCGGGGCAACTCCGGCGGCCGGCGCTGATGTGGTTAGCCTGGCCCACGCCCTGGGCCACTGGCCAGTGGGCCACTTGGCCCCAGTTGACCAGTTGACCTGGTCAACTGTGCTGACTTGGCTGGCCCAGCCACTGACATGTGGGCCCCGCCAATTTAAAATGATTTTATAAATAAATAAACTGTTAATTAGATTAATTAGTAATCACTCACTGACAGGTGGGACCACACCCCTAACTAATTAGTTTAGTTTAAATTAAACAGTGGATTAGCTCTGTGTCTATGATAGTAGGGCCCCACATGTCAGGATTGACCTGTCAACAGGTTAGTTGACCTGCTGCCGTCAGCGTGATGTCATGATGATGTCATCAATTACTATTTTGGATAATGCTGAATTAAAATAATTAAATAAAATCCAGAAAATGATTAAAACTTTAGAAAATCATAGAAAATAAACCGTAGCTCAGATCGAAAAACTGTGTACATGAAAGTTGCTCAGAACGACGAGACGAATCCAACCGTGCCATCTGTTTTCGTGTCAGGACCCTCTACGGAGGTGAACCCACAAATTTTAGTCTATTTCTGATAGATGAATAGTGCATATACACCGGTTAATAGTTCCAACTCAAATCCTAAAATAACTAAAATGATTTAGACATGTCTTTAGGCAACCCTGCACTGCATGTTAGCATAGCATGCTTTGTGTTGCATATGTTTGCTGTGTATTTATATGTTTCCTCCCCCTCTTCTCTCTCGCTAGACCTCGGTACCGACGCAGTTCCCGAGACCGACGCAGCTCAGGAGCCCGACGACACCGTTGACGACCTTGCCTTTGCCGCCGAGCAACCAGGCAAGCACCCCCCTTGAGCATGCCTATATCGCCTATTCTCTTCTTTCCTGTGCTTGCATTAGAATTGCTGCTGCTACTGCTTTACCTATTATGATGTATAGCCTATTTATTGTAACCTGCTACTGATACCTTACCTGCTTATCCTAAACTGCTTAGTATAGGCTGGATAGAGACCCCAGTGACCCCACTTGTCCCAGTTGCCCCGCTGGATCTTCGGAAGACTCGACGACCAGGCCCCAGCACCGCACATCACCCCCTTAGTTGTACGACACTGCAACTTTACCATTGAGTGACGAGGGTGATACCTCGTTTAGCACTTCTGAGGTTAACTCTGTAGAGTAGCTATTCGGTCTTGATCATCGAGGGTGATTCCTCCTTCACCACTTCCGATAACGACGCTATCGTGTGATGACCCACAAGTATAGGGGATCAATCGTTGTCCTTTCGATAAGTAAGAGTGTCGAACCCAACGAGGAGCAGAAGGAAATGACAAGCGGTTTTCAGTAAGGTAATGTCTGCAAGCACTGAAATTGTAAGTAGCGAGTAGTTTAATAGCAAGACAATTTGTAACGAGCAAGTAACAATAGTAGTAACAAAATTGCAGCAAGGTAGCCCAATCCTTTTGAAGCAAAGGACAAGCCAAAATGGTCTCTTATGATAAGCAAAGTGTTCTTGAGGGTACACGGGAATTTCATCTAGTCACTTTCATCATGTTGGTTCGATTCATGTTCGCTACTTTGATAATTTGGTATGTGGGTGGACCGGTGCTTAGGTGTTGTTCTTACTTGAACAAACCTCCTACTTATGATTAACCCCCTCGCAAGCATCCGCAACTACGAGAAAAGTATTAAGAGTAAATTCTAACTATAGCATTAAACTTTTGGATCCAATCGGTCCCTTACGGAATATCGCATAAACTAGGGTTTAAGCTTCTGTCACTCTCGCAACCCATCATCTAATAACTACTCCACAATGCATTCCCTTAGGCCCAAATATGGTGAAGTGTCATGTAGTCGACATTCACATGACACCACTAAGGGAATCACAACATACATATCATCAAAATATCGAACACATATCAAGTTCACATTATTACTTGCAACATGATTTCTCCCGTGACCTCAAGAACAAAAGTAACTACTCACAAATGATAATCATGCTCAAGATCAGAGGGGTATTAAATAGCATAATGGATCTGAACATGTAATCTTCCACCAAATAAACCATATAGTAATCAACTACAAGATGTAATCAACACTACTAGTCACCCACAAGTACCAATCTATAGTTCTGGTACAAAGATTGAACATGGGAGATAAACTAGGGTTTGAGAGGAGATGGTGCTTTTGAAGATGTTGATGGAGATTGCCCTCCCCAAGATGGGAGAGCTGTTGGTGATGATGATGACGATGATTTCCCCCTCCGGGAGGGAAGTTCCCCCGGCGGAATCGCTCCACCGGAGGGCAAAAGTGCTCCTGCCCAAGTTTCGCCTCGAGACGGCGGCGCTTCATCCCGAAAGTCCTCTCCTTATTTTTTCTAGGTCAAAGTGACTTATATACCAGAAGATGGGCACCGGAGGTGGGCTGGGCTGAGCACAACCCACCAGGGCACGCCTGGGGGGCCTGGCGCGCCCTGGTGTCTTGTGCTCACCAGGTGGCCCCCTCTAGTAGTTATTTGCTCCAGTATTTCTTATTTTTTACATAAAAAATCCTCGTGAAGTTTTAGCTCATTTGGAGTTGTGCAGAATAGGTAGCCTGATGTAGCTTTTTCAGGTCCAGATTTCCAGCTGCCGGAATTCTCTCTCTTTGTGTATACCTTGCATATTATGAGAGAAAAGGCATTAGAATTACTCCGAAAAGCATTATTATGCATAAAAACATTATAAATAATAGTAGGTAAACATGATGCAAAATGGACGTATCAACTCCCCCAAGCTTAGACCTCGCTTGTCCTCAAGCAAAAACCAAAATCGAAAAACATGTCCACATGCTTAGAGAGAGAGGTGTCGGTAAAAACAAAATACGGACATAGAAGCATCATGTAATTTATTATAACAACAACAAACTTTAACATGAAACTTTCATCATAGAACTTTTATCATAGACTTCTCATGAATAAGTAACAATTCATCACAATATCGAAGTATAAAGCATAAACTTTATTGGAAACCAACAAACTATGTTCTCATTCAACTTTGCAACTACAATTCATCATCTTTTCAGGAAGGGTCACGTATCGGAGCCTTTTAGGCAAGCCCACATACTCAACCATCATATAGTCTTCTATGATTGCTAACACTCACCGCGTACACATGAGCAAAACGTTTCAACCGGACACATAGAAAGATAGGGGCTTATAGTTTCGCCTCCCAACGTATTCACCTCAAGGGTGATGTCAACAATAATAACTCATGCTACCCTTATTCAACTGGATATATGTGCCTAGATCTTTCCTCACCACATGATGCTTGCCAAAAGAGAAAGTAAAGACGAATAGAGAGAAAAACTTTGACTCTTGCATGAAAGTAAATACATAAAAGTAAAAGATAGGCCCTTCGCAGAGAGAAGCAGAGGTTGCCATGCGCTTTTTGTTTGTATGCTCAATCCCTTAGTGCAAGAGAACGTCACGTTATATTGCCCCTTGTGATAGCAACCTTTATTATGCAGTCTGTCGCTTTTATTCTTCGCCATCACAAGTTCATACAACTCTCAATTTTCTCTTACACTAAATGATCCAACACTTTTAGAAGCAATTTTTATTGCCTTGTTGCACCGATGACAACTTACTTGAAGGATCTTACTCAATCCATAGGTAGGTATGGTGGACTCTCAAAACAAGATTTGGATTTAAGGGTTTTTGGATGCACAAGTAGTATCTCTACTTGGTGCGGAATTTTTTGCTAGCAAAGAAAGGGGGCAAGCACCACATGTTGAAGGATCTATGACAATATAACTTCTATGTGAATATGAACAAACATAAATCATTACGTTGTCTTCCTTGTCAAACGTCAACAATTTTGGCATATAATATTTTGATGGGTGCTCACAATCACAAAAGATTTCCAAGATAGTGTATTTGCATGTGAATCTTCTCTTCCCTTATTAATTCTTTCATGAATTGCTTCATTGACCAATACTATGTTTGTCAATCTACAATAAAATTTTCAACTTATACTCTTCCTTGTGTGATGTCATTACTTACCATAAGATTAGCATATGATCTTTTTCATTTATTTCCTTTCTTTTTATTGAAACATGAAAGTAAAGAAAGTAAAACTCAAACTAAACTTTATTATATATCTCGCACACGACTACAAGGAAAGATCACTAAGCAAACTCTCGAAAAGAAAGGATCGAACTAAACTTTTATTCATCTAAAGCAAAGATAACCATGGATCGAACTAAGAAAAGTAAAGGAAAAGGATAGTGGAGGTGATACGATACCGGGGCACCTCCCCCAAGCTTGGCGGAAGCCAAGGGGAGTGCCCATACCCGATACTCAATTTTCTTTTGGTGATGAAGAGGGAGGTGGTGGTGATGAAGTGGTAGCGATCTTGTCCTCGAGTTTCCATGGCAGAGGCTCACCATTATAGGAGGAGGAGTGAGTATCTTGGGTCCTGCAACTGGCAGCCAAACTCATACCTTTAAACCTTGTCTCATATTCAAAGACTTGGTTTTGAAGGTCATAGATCTGGCTCTGGAGGAAGTTGATTTGCTCGTTGAAGGAGAAAATGATGTCCTTCATGGACTTGCCATCCACCTTGAGATCGCGGGTGTAGTCCGCGATCATGAGGTGATTGGTATTGAGTCCACGTTCCACCATCCCTTTGCACCGGAAGACTTCCTGCTCCATAGCTTCAAGCCTAGCCTCCACGGATCCAGTCCCCTTGGGGCCTTGCACATCGCGGATGTGGAGCACCCCCTCACGCATCTGGATAGCTTGAGGGTGCTGCATCACCTCCCGCAAATATGGGTTGGTGACGTTCTCGAAGAACTTGTCCTTGGAGGAGATTGAGGAGGCCATGGTGGATTGGATCTGTCAGAAAATAGCAAGGAAAAGAAAACAGAAGATTTCTCCGTGATACAGAGGTCAATAGGTTCGGGGGGTATATAAAGATTTTTTTATCTTGGGAAACAAGCAAACGGAATAAAAACGGAATCCGGAAGGTACCCGAGGTGGGCACAACCCGGTCACCTTCCTGGTAGTTTCTTATTTTCCTAATTTTCTAAATATTCCAAAACTGACAAAAAATATTTTTGCGGATTTTTCGGAGTCCGTTTACTTACCGTATCACGTACCTCCATTTTTTCACGATTCTGGAGTGTTCCGGAAGGTTTCTTTTATGTGTTCTTCCGGTGTCATGGTTTGGATAACATTACTTTCAACATTAATGGGCATACCTGAGATATAATGTTTTATTCGTTGCCCATTAACAACCTTCGGGTTAGTACCTTCGGCATTATTTATTTTGATAGCTCCAGATCGATAAACCTCCTCGATAACATAGGGTCCTTCCCATTTGGAGAGGAGTTTTCCTGCAAAGAATCTGAAACGAGAGTTGTACAAAAGAACATATTCTCCAACTTTGAACTCACGCTTTTGGATTCTTTTATCATGCCATCTTTTAACCTTTTCTTTAAATAACTTGGCATTTTCATAAGCTTGGGTTCTCCATTCATCTAATGAGCTAATATAAAATAACCTCTTTTCACCAGCAAGTTTGAAATCATAGTTGAGTTCTTTAATTGCCCAATATGCTTTATGTTCTAACTCAAGAGGCAAATGACAAGCTTTTCCATAAACCATTTTATAAGGAGACATACCCATAAGATTTTTATATGCTGTTCTATAATCCCGAAGTGCATCATCTAATTTCTTAGACCAATTCTTCCGGGACCTATTGCCAGTCTTTTGTAAGATTAATTTTATTTCTCTATTGCTAAGTTCAACTTGACCACTAGACTGAGGATGATAGGGTGATGCAATTCTATGGTTAACATCATACTTGGCAAGCATTTTACGGAAAGCACCATGAATAAAGTGTGAACCACCATCAGTCATTAAATATCTAGGGACTCCAAACCTTGGGAAAATAACTTCCTTAAGCATTTTTAATAGAGGTGTTGTGATCAGCACTACTAGTTGGAATAGCTTCTACCCAATTAGTAACATAATCAACAGCAACCAAAATATGAGTATACCCATTAGAGGAAGGAAAAGGTCCCATGTAATCAAATCCCCAAACATCAAATGGTTCAACAGCAAGAGAATAATTCATAGGCATTTCTTGATGCTTACCAATATTACCTATTCTTTGACATTCTTCACAAGATAAGACGAACTTACGGGCATCCTTGAAGAGAGTAAGCCAATAAAACCCAGATTGCAATACCTTATGAGCAGTTCTGTCTCCCGCATGATGTCCTCCATAAGCTTCGGAGTGACATTTCCGTAGGATTTTTTCCTGTTCATGCTCAGGTACACAACGTCTAATAATACCATCTACCCCTTCTTTATAAAGATGTGGGTCATCCCAAAAGTAATGTCTTAAATCATAGAAGAATTTTTTCTTTTGTTGGTATGTGAAGCTAGGTGGTATGTATTTAGCAACAATATAATTAGCATAGTTAGCATACCAAGGAGTGTTATGAGAAACATTTATTGAAGCTAACTGTTCATCAGGAAAGCTATCATTAATAGGTTGTGGGTCATCAAGAATATTTTCAAGCCTAGACAGGTTATCAGCTACGGGGTTCTCAGCTCCCTTTCTATCAGTGATATGTAAGTCAAATTCTTGTAGCAAGAGAACCCACCTAATGAGTCTAGGTTTAGCATCTTTCTTTTCCATAAGATATTTTATAGCAGCATGATCGGTGTGAACAGTCACTTTAGAATCAACAATGTATGGTCTAAATTTATCACAAGCAAACACAACTGCTAAAAATTCTTTTTCAGTAGTAGCATAATTTCGTTGGGCACTGTCTAGAGTTTTACTAGCATAATGGATAACATTTAGTTTCTTATCAACTCTTTGTCCTAGAACAGCACCAACAGCATAATCACTAGCATCACACATAATTTCAAAAGGCAAGTTCCAATCAGGTGGTTGAACAATAGGTGCAGTAATTAAGGCTTTCTTGAGTGTTTCGAAGGCTTCTAAACAATCATCATCAAAAACAAAAGGAATATCCTTTTGCAAAAGGTTTGTAAGAGGCCTAGAATATTTAGAAAAGTCTTTGATAATCTCCTATAGAAACCAGCATGACCAAGGAAACTACGAATACCTTTAATATCTTTAGGACATGGCATTTTCTCAATTGCATCAACCTTGGCTTTGTCCACCTCAATACCTCTTTCAGAAATTTTATGGCCCAAAACAATACCTTCATTAACCATAAAGTGGCACTTCTCCCAATTCAAGACAAGATTTGTTTGCTCACATCTCTGCAAAACTCGATCAAGATTGCTTAAACAATCATCAAAAGACTTCCCATAAACAGAAAAGTCATCCATGAAAACCTCAACAATCTTTTCACAAAAATCAGAGAATATAGCAGTCATACATCTTTGAAAGGTAGCAGGTGCATTGCATAAACCAAAAGGCATACGTCTATAAGCATAAGTTCCAAAAGGACAAGTAAAGGTGGTCTTTTCTTGATCAGGTTGAGAAACAGGTATTTGTGAAAAGCCAGAATATCCATCAAGGAAGCAAAAATGTGTGTGCTTAGATAATCTTTCTAGCATTTGATCAATAAAAGGCAGAGGATAATGATCTTTTCTAGTTGCTTTGTTTAATTTCCTAAAATCAATTACCATTCTATAGCCTGTGACAATTCTTTGTGGAATAAGTTCATTCTTATCATTAGGAACAACAGTAATACCTCCCTTCTTAGGGACACAATGAACAAGACTTACCCATCTACTATCAGCTATAGGATAGATTATACCTGCTTCCAGGAGTTTCAATATTTCCGTTCTTACCACTTCTTTCATCTTCGGATTTAACCGACGTTGGTGATCAACAACGGGTTTAGCATCAGGTTCCATATTAATTTTGTGCTGACATAGAGTGGGACTAATTCCCTTAAGATCATCAAGAGTATATCCAATAGCAGCTCGGTGCTTCCTTAGAACTTTCAATAATTTTTCTTCTTCATGTTCTGAAAGGTTAGCACTAATAATAACATGATATATCTTTTTCTCATCAAGATAAGCATATTTCAAAGTGTCTGGCAATTGTTTTAATTTAAACATAGGATCACCTTTAGGTGGAGGAGGACCTCCTAGAGTTTCAATAGGCAGATTGTGTTTAAGCAGAGGTTGTTGTTCGAACAAGATTCTATCTATTTCATTTCTTTCATGCATATGCAAATCATTTTCATGATCTAGCAAATATTGCTCTAAAGGATCAGTAGGAGGTACGGCAATGGAAGCAAGACCAATAATTCCATCCTTACTAGGCAAATCTTTCTTATGAGGTTTTCTACTAAACTTAGAAAAATTAAACTCATGAGACTCATCACCAAAGCTAACACCGACAGTTTGTTTCTCACAATCTATTTTAGCATTAATGGTGTTCAAGAAAGGTCTACCAAAGATGATGGGACAAAAGTCATCTTGTGGGGAACCAAGAACAAGAAAATCAGTAAGGTATTTTACTTTCCCACACAAGACTTCAACATCTCTAACAATCCCAAGTGGTGTGATGGTGTCTCTATTAGCAAGTTTAATAGTAACATTTATGTCTTCTATCTCGGCGGGTGCTATGTCATTCATAATTTCTTGATATAAGGTAAAAGGAATAGCACTTACGCTAGCACCTATGTCACATAAACCATGATAACAGTGATCTCCTATTTTAACTGAGACAACAGGCATGCCAACAACGGGTCTATGTTTATCTTTCCCATCGGGTTTGGCAATTCTAGCAGCTTCACCAATGAAGTAAATAACATGCCCGTCAATATTATCGACCAAGAGATCCTTAACCATAGCAACACTAGGTTCTACCTTGATTTGTTCAGCTGGTTTAGGTGTTCTAATATAACTTTTATTGACCATAGTTGGGACTTTAGCATGTTCCTTCATCCTGACAGGGAAAGGTGGTTTTTCAATATAAGCAGTAGGAACAACTGGGTCAACATTGTAGATAATTGTTTCATCTTTAGCTATTACCGGTTCTTTAATTTCTTCTTTAATAGGTGGGTGATATTTAAACCACTTCTCCTTAGGGAGATCAACATGAGTAGCAAAAGATTCACAAAAGGAGGCTACTATCTCAGAGTCAAGTCCATATTTTGTGCTAAACTTTTGAAAAGCATCGGTATTCATAAAAGATTTAACACAATCAAACTTAAGCTCAATACCTGACTCTTTACCTTCATCGAGTTCCCAATCTTCAGAGTTGCATTTAATTCTTTCTAAAAGATCCCACCGGAATTCAATAGCCTTCTTCATAAAGGAACCAGTACAAGAAGTATCGAGCATGGATTGATCATTACGAGGAAGCCGAGCATAAAAATTCTGAATAATAATTTCTCTTGAGAGCTCATGGTTGGGGCATGAATATAACATTGACTTAAGCCTCCCCCAAGCTAGAGCGATACTTTCTCCTTCACGAGGCCAAAAATTATATATATAATTCCGATCACGATGAACTAGATGCATAGGATAATTTTTTTGATGGAATTCCAATTTCAACCTATTCCAATTCCAAGATCCAATATCATCGCATAGCCTATACCATGTCAATGCTTTTCCCTTCAAAGATAAAGGGAAAACCTTCTTCTTAGCTTCATCTCCGGGTAAACCTGCAAGCTTAAACAATCCACAAATTTCATCCACATATATCAAGTGCATATCAGGATGTTCGGTTACATCTCCTGCATAAGGATTAGCTAGCAGTTGTTGAAAGATCGAGGATGTCGCCTAGAGGGGGGGGGGTGAATAGGCGTTTTAAAATAATTACGGTTGAGGCTTGAACAAATGCGGAATAAACCTAGCGGTTAATTTGTCAAGCACAAAACCTACAACAACTAGGCTCACCTATGTGCACCAACGACTTATGCTAAGCAAGATAAACAACTAAGTGATAGCAAGATATATGACAAGAAACAATATGGCTATCACAAAGTAAAGTGCATAAGTAAAGGGCTCGGGTAAGAGATAACCGAGGCACGCGGAGACGACGATGTATCCCGAAGTTCACACCCTTGCGGATGCTAATCTCCGTTTGGAGCGGTGTGGAGGCACAATGCTCCCCAAGAAGCCACTAGGGCCACCGTAATCTCCTCACGCCCTCGCACAATGCAAGATGCCGTGATTCCACTAAGGGACCCTTGAGGGCGGTCACCGAACCCATACAAATGGCAACCCTTGGGGGAGGTCACCAAACCCGTACACTTTGGCAACCCTTGGGGGCGGTCACCGGTACCCGTCAAATTGCTCGGGGCGATCTCCACAACCTAATTGGAGACCCCGACGCTTGCCCGGAGCTTTACACCACAATGATTGAGCTCCGAACAACACCAACCATCTAGGGCGCCAAGGCACCCAAGAGGAACAAGCTCTAGGGTGCCCAAACACCCAAGAGTAATAAGCTTCTCAAACTTCACTTCCACGTATCACCGTGGAGAACTCAAACCGATGCACCAAATGCAATGGCAAGGGCACAAGGAGTGCCCAAGTCCTTCTCTCCCAAATCCCACCGAAGCAACTAATGCTAGGGAGGAAAATGAGAGGAAGAACAAAGAAGAGAACACGAAGAACTCCAAGACCTAGATCCACAAGGTTCCCCTCACTTAGAGGAGAAAGTGATTGGTGGAAAGATGGATCTAGATCTCCTCTCTCTTTTCCCTCAAGAACTAGCAAGAATCATTGGATGGATTGAGAGTTAGCAAGCTTGAAGAAGGTCAACAATGGGAGTCAAATGCGAGCTCAAAAGGATAAGATGCAATGGGGAAGAAGACCCCCTTTCATAGGAGGGGGAAAATCCAACCGTTATGCTCACAGCCCGCACAGAGCGGTACTACCGCTCCAAGGAGTGGTACTACCGCTAGGGCGGTAGTACCCCTTTGAAAAACAACAGCGAGGAGGCAAAAGGCCAGTAGAACCACCGGAGCGGTACTACCGCTCGTCCTCACGGTACTACCACTAGGGATAGCGGTACTACCGCAAATGGTAGCGGTACTACTGCTTGCGAGCGGTACTAAAAAAAATACTTCCGTGCCTACCTCCGCTGAGCAAAACACGAGATTTTTGGTCTGGAGCGGTACTACCGCTCAGGAGCCGCAGTAGTACCGCTCGGGAGCGGTAGTAAAAAATTACTTCCGCTATAGCCGCGGTAGTACCGCTGCAGCCTTTACCAAAATAGCCACAACTTCTGCAAACGGACTCCGAATTCAACGAAACCAAGTTTGTTGGAAAGCTAGCGACAAGGGCTAACACAATCTTGATAGAAATAACAATAAGAAGGAATATAGAAAAGGCCCATAAGAAAATGGTGAGAACCCTTCCTCGAATAGGACCGGTAAAACCTCCAACACCGAAAACGCAATAGAAGAAGCATATGAACTCCGTTTTCGATGAACTCGAGCTTGTCATCAAGATGACCATAAGCTCTAAGACTCACAAAGAGAACCAAACAAGAACCAAGAAAGATGATGCAAGGATGCAATGGTTTGAGCTCTCTACGAATGATACGATCAAGCTACTCATCGAGAGCCCCCCTTGATAGTACGGCAATCGATCCTATAACCCGGTCTCCCAACTACCACCATGAGACCGGCAAAAGAGAAAACCTATCAAGGGCAAGCCTTTTCCTTGCACAAAGTCCACTTGAGCTAGATGATGACGATGTTGACTTCCTCAAGTTGGACCACCTTTCTTGATTGCGTTGGCTCGGTGAAGACTAGTTGATTGCTCCCCCATACTCCACTATGGGTGAGCCACTCTTTGGCTCATCTTCACAAGTCCATTGCCACCACAATGGACGACAAGCTTCAAGCATGTGATCTCTTCGTGATGATCCACTTGAACTTGCACACCGCAACCTAACCCCACAAAGAACTCTCACGAAGACCATGGGTTAGTACACAAAGCGTAATTGACAATGCTTACCATACCATAGGATCGCTTGGTCCCCCTCGGTACATCTTCTACGCTTTGTGTGTTGATCAACTTGATTCACTCTTTGACTTAGTCTTGATCAACCTTGAACCTTTCCAACTCTCTTCATTTGGATGATGCCTTGAAGGTAAGCATGAACGATCACACAATCTTCTTCAAGACATGCTTGCAATAAGCTCAACTCTCACATGACCAATCTTTGGATAATTCCTTAAAGGCACCTTGGTCAACACATAAACTCCTTGAAACCAACACATGGACTTCAAGAAAAGCCTATGGACAAATCCTTCAAATATAACTCAAGGAAACCATTAGTCCATAGAGATTGTCATCAATTACCAAAACCACACATGGGGGCACCGCATGTCCTTTCAGTTGTTCTATCATACCCGAAGGAATTTCATATTCAATATTTTCAGTAGGTGCAGTAGGTTGAGGGGAATCTAATTATGGTTCCAGTCGAGGTGAAGATACCCTGAACAAACCCCTCAAAGGATTGCTCTCCATAGTAACAAGTGACAATAAATTTCAGCAAGTAGTAATAATTTTTCCTTACCAAGAGCGCTTCACTCCCCGGCAACGGCGCCAGAAAAGAGCCTTGATGACCCACAAGTATAGGGGATCAATCATAGTCCTTTCGATAAGTAAGAGTGTCGAACCCAACGAGGAGCAGAAGGAAATGACAAGCGGTTTTCAGTAAGGTAATGTCTGCAAGCACTGAAATTGTAAATAGCGAGTAGTTTAATAGCAAGACAATTTGTAACGAGCAAGTAACAATAGTAGTAACAAAAGTGCAGCAAGGTAGCCCAATCCTTTTGAAGCAAAGGACAGGCCAAAACGGTCTCTTATGATAAGCAAAGTGTTCTTGAGGGTACACGGGAATTTCATCTAGTCAGTTTCATCATGTTGGTTCGATTCGTGTTCGCTACTTTGATAATTTGGTATGTGGGTGGACCGGTGCTTAGGTGCTATTCTTACTTGAACAAACCTCCTACTTATGATTAACCCCCTCGCAAGCATCCGCAACTACGAGAAAAGTATTAAGAATAAATTCTAACCATAGCATTAAACTTTTGGATCCAATCGGTCCCTTACGGAATAGTGCATAAACTAGGGTTTAAGCTTCTGTCACTCTCGCAACCCATCATCTAATAACTACTCCACAATGCATTCCCTTAGGCCCAAATATGGTGAAGTGTCATGTAGTCGACGTTCACATGACACCACTAAGGGAATCACAACATACATATCATCAAAATATCGAACACATATCAAGTTCACATGATTACTTGCTACATGATTTCTCCCGTGACCTCAAGAACAAAAGTAACTACTCACAAATGATAATCATGCTCAAGATCAGAGGGGTATTAAATAGCATAATGGATCTAAACATGTAATCTTCGACCAAATAAACCATATAGTAATCAACTACAAGATGTAATCGACACTACTAGTCACCCACAAGTACCAATCTATAGTTCTGGTACAAAGATTGAACACGGGAGATGAACTAGGGTTTGAGAGGAGATGGTGCTATTGAAGATGTTGATGGAGATTGCCCTTCCCAAGATGGGAGAGTTGTTGGTGATGATGATGACGATGATTTCCCCCTCCGGGAGGGAAGTTCCCCCGGCGGAATCGCTCTGCCGAAGGGCAAAAGTGCTCCTGCCCCAAGTTCCGCCTCGAGACGGTGGCACTTCATCCCGAAAGTCCTCTCCTTATTTTTTTCTTGGTCAAAGTGACTTATATACCAGAAGATGGGCACATGAGGTGGGCTGGGCTGAGCACAACCCACCAGGGCGCGCCTGGGGGGCCTGGTGCGCCCTGGTGTCTTGTGCTCACCAGGTTTCCCCCCTCCGGTAGTTATTTGCTCCAGTATTTCTTATTTATTCCATAAAAAATCCTCGTGAAGTTTCAGCTCATTTGGAGTTGTGCATAATAGGTAGCCTGACGTAGCATTTTCAGGTCCAGATTTCCAGCTGCCGGAATTCTCTCTCTTTGTGTATACCTTGCATATTATGAGAGAAAAGGCATTAGAATTACTCCAAAAAGCATTATTATGCATAAAAACATTATAAATAACAGTAGGCAAAACATGATGCAAAATGGACGTATCATCGTGCGACACCATAAGTGTGAACCCATCGAGGGTGATTCCTCCGAGTTCACCTTGACGGATACATCGAGTAGGAATCCAATGAGGGTGATACCTTGGATTCCCCTGATGTTACGAACACACGGATACTTGGACTTTACTACTGTTACTTGGAAAGGTGGGTCGACCATGAGGGGTACCCGCGAGTGTTGTGGAGACGGGTTGACCTGGAGGGTGCCCGAGATATGAATACGAGGCATGGCCAGTCATTCTTAGCCCTTGCCGTAAGTCCTCGAGACGGGGCGACGGGGTCACATCGATCGTGAGTCTCTGCTTGTTACCGCATGCTACCAACACACTAATGATTTGGATATTTGATCCGAGTGGGCCTTTGGCCCGATAGCACTAACCATCACGTGGGAACAGTTATGGGCACTCTGCGTCGTATGCATCAGCCAAAGCTTAATAGACGTCAGCGACTGAGCAGCGCGCGCTGGGTTGGACTGGTAACGCCCTGCACTTGTATAAGGGGGGCTAGGTCTGCTCACCGGCCGCGTTCGCAACGTGCAGGAGCATCCGGGGCGATGGCCCAAGACCCCTGGGGGCATAGGTTTAGTCCAGCGTGCTGACCTCTCTGTTAAGCCTAGGTCGGGTTGCGGCGTATGGTTTGGCCGAGGCCAGGCATGACCCAGAAAAGTGTGTCTGGCCGGAGTTAATCGAGCGTGGTGGGTAACTTGGTGCACCCCTGCAGGGAAAAACTAATCTATGCATAGCCGGATCCTCGGTAACGGACGCTCGGAGTTGTATCCCGACCGATACAACTAGAACCTAATGATGAGATGGGATATGGATATTAGGGCTCTGGGATTGCTTTCTCGCAGGGAGTCAAGAAAGGATCTCTGGCCGAGGTTGATACTTGGATATTGGGGCTCTGGGATTGCTTTCTCGCAGGGAGTCGAGGAAGGATCTCTGGGCGAGGTTGATACTGATTACTGCTACTACTTTATACTGTGCTAATCTACACTCTTCTAATGCTGCAAGACCGCTGAAGATGCTAGTCTTCGATAGGACTAGGCCTTCTCTCTATTCTGGCATTTCTGCAGCCCAGTCCACATATACAACCTTCTTTGATAATGTTGCATATGTAGTTTAGATCCTTGCTTGCTGAGTACTTCGGATGAGTACTCACGGTTGCTTTGCTTCCTCTTTTTCCCCATATCCGTTTGATGCAACCAGATGACGGAGCCCCTGAGACAGCTACCGCCGTCGACGACTACTACTACTACCCTGAGGGTGGTTACTACTTCGAGTTGACCGACGACCAGGAGTAGGTTCGCAGGGTCCCAGGCAGGAGGCATGCGCCTTTTCGATCGTACTGTTTTATTTTGCCCCGCCTTGTAAAGGCCTATCTGTTTCTCTTTATATCTGTACTCAGATATCTAACGCTTCCGCTGATGCTTGTTGACATCAAGCTTATGTATTCGAGCCCTCGAGGCCCTGGCTTGTAATATAATGCGTGTATGCCTTTATTTATGTTTTAGAGTTGTGTTGTGATTCCTTCAAGTGAGTCCTTAGGCTTGATCGTGTGCATTTGCATGTATGATTAGTGCACAATTAAGCCGGGGGCGTCACAACAGCCATCAGTGTAGTAGGTTTTGTCTACTACTTTCCGAACATTTTTTGAAGAATGGAAATAAGCTGTCAATGGAATATATAAGCTGTCAACTATTTTTATAAAAACAATATAAATTACTTAATGAATATGTTTGAGAAACTCACATAGAGGTAGAAGTGGAAGCGTATGAACATCGACCCAAATGTCGATATTAGCTTTGTCGATATTATCTTCGTCGACATTATCTTCATCGATGTCATCTTCAGGATCATCACCCAGATCGAAGGTGACATGCATATCCTCCTGAAAATCATACGCCTTGCATAGTGCTTCCCAATTTGAGCAACCAAAATGGGAGTAGTTCACCGCATTGTATAGCTTTACGTCAAAAGCATAACCATGATTGGTCCTGAGGTTAACTCTCTTTATCTCCATATTCTCATGATCTTCAAAATCCAGCTTCTCCAAGACATAACATCTTGCATGGAAGGGGATGCACTAGTCAAATTGTAGAAAATGGAAATTACACGTTGACGAAGCAGAAGTCATGCTTAATTACGAAAAAAAGACTTGTCGTTGTTCCGTACTGTATAAACATCGAAGGTCTCGTCGAGCTTAATACTGAAGCGCCAACCGTCTTCCAGGTGAGGCCTGTCGCACAGACCCCGGTCATCGTCGCGGTACTCGCACTTAGGGATCTTATCGTCGTCAGACATTTCCTATGTCCATAATTCAAAGATTAAACTTCT
This sequence comes from Thinopyrum elongatum, assembly GCA_011799875.1. NCBI lineage: Eukaryota > Viridiplantae > Streptophyta > Magnoliopsida > Poales > Poaceae > Thinopyrum > Thinopyrum elongatum. The sequence goes on from CM022303.1 coordinate 147,145,299, forward strand.
AAAATTCAATATATGTACTACAAAAACTAATTTAGATCATTATTATTCATGACGAGTTGACTATCAGTCTGTCGAGTCTTTTCTTGAAAACTCTCAGCTCACGTGGTGTATATGGCGGGCACTCCCTCTCTGATATATTCGACCGTCGGTGATGGTCGCTCCTCCCTTCGTCCCCGAGTGCATTACACCAAAATGTCTAGCACACGGGAACAAAGGAGAAGCGACCCCCACGACAACAGTTGGGATTCTTCCTCTCTGACATTTGCGACCGTCGGTGATGGAAGCTCCTACTTTCATTCGAGAGTGCATTACACCAAAATGTCTATCACCTTCGAATGAAGAAGAAGCTCCCCTCACGACAACAGTCGGGATTCTTCTTCTCTCGTATATGGTGGACACTCTCCGTCACTGATTTTTTGACCGTCAATGATGGTCGCTACTCCTCTTTCCCCTAGTGCATAACAATGGTCTAGCACAAGGAGAAGAAGAAGAAGCGACCCCCACGACAACAGTCGGCATTCTTCTTCTCTCATATATGGTGGAGAATCTCCCTCATTGATTTTTTGACTGCCATGTATGGAGCCCCGACAGACTTAAAGTCAACCCGAAATGTTGTTTAATTATCTTTGTAGCAAATCCGGGGCACTCGATATTTCCTACATATTCTAGCACAAGTCATGCCAAAATTCACGGAAAAATTCGGCATGACCTTTGCTAAAAAGGACATATCGAGCGCCTGAAATTTACGGGAATGGAAATTAATCAACACTCCGGCAAAACATAGGCCACTCGAAGGTGTTCCCTGCAAACATAGGCCACTTGGGCAAGCACTAGTAGTACACAACACTACATATCACATGTCTAAATCTCCATCATATTTGAGCAACACTAGTACACAACACTAGATATACATGTTTAGTCACTATAGACGATGGCTGTTGAGGATGCGGGTGTCGTCGGTGATCTTCTGGGTGTCGTCCACCGGCTCGTTGGTGATATACCCTGCGCCACATATGAGCATAAACACATGAGCATTTGTATAGAAAATTTCAAACTTGGTATCATTTCATTTTTTTGCGAAACCATTTCATATCATCAGGTCTCTCTCTCTCTCTCTCTCTCTCTCTCTCTCTCTCTCTCTCTCTCAATTCAGTAGGCACCAACTACATCCAAACCTATGAACAAAATTAGTAAACTTTTGAAACTTTCTATACCTATTTTTTTTATAACGAAACTACTAACATTTTCTATAACAACTACTAACATATCTACGGTCATGTACCCTGCGCCACATTTCTATTCTATTCAAAATACCTTCATTTACTAAAAAAAATCTACTCTATTCAAAGACCTACATTGAAAATATTCTATTCAAAAGACCTACATTTACTAATTTTCTATTCTATTCAAAAGACCTACATTTACTAAGAAAATATACTCTATTCAAAAGACCTACATTGAAAATTTTCTATTCCATGCAAATAAGCTACATTCTATTGTATATAAAAAACATTAAAAAACTACATTATACAAGAACAGAGTGAGGCGAGATGGAGGGAGGCAGGAGGGAGGGAGCTAGGGAGGAGGGAGGAGGGGGGTGGAAGGAGGGAGGAGGAGGAGGGAGGAGGGCGGTGGGAGGAGGGCTGCCGGAGGAGGGCGCAGACGGGGGAGGAGGGAGGAGGGCGGTGGGAGGAGGAGGGAGGAGGGTCGCGGCATACCGAGGAAGGAGGAGGAAGGACGACAACGGCAATGCGACGGCGATGGAGGCAGGGTGAGGCAACGAGGAGTGAGGGGAGGAAGAAGGTCGGGCGCGGGGAGGGAATTTGATAAGGCGCCCATAGCAGTAGCGCTGGCCCAGGGAGCGCGCTACTGCTAAGCCCAATAGCAGTAGCGTGGGTAGGTAACCAACGCTACTGCTAAGCGAGGCCCACCTGCTGAGCACCGTACACTCATAGCGGTAGCGGTGGGCCACCGGCAAGCGCTACTGCTATGGAGCTTAGCAGTAGCGTTGGTCACCCATCGACGCTACTTCTATGGGTAGCCCTAGTCCTTGGGCTTGGGACCACTTAGCAGTAGCGCCGTCTGGCTGCCCCGCGCTACTGCTAACGTACTGTCTGTAGCGCTCTTTACTGGCCCGCGCTACAACTAAGTAGCAGTAGCGCTGCTCCCTTTACCTGCGCTACTGCTAACGTACTGTCTGTAGCGCTCTTTACTGCCCCATGCTACAACTAAGTAGCAGTCTCCCTTTACCTGCGCTACTGCTAAAATTCTATCTATAAGTTTTCTCTTTGTAGCGTAAGTAATATATATATATATATATAAAGTTGGTCTATTCTAATAACACCCAGGCGTTAAGACCTTATTCTGCTAACACCCAGCCCACCGCTCAAAACACACCCAATCCCCTCCGACCTCCTCCCGCACAGAACCCTGCAGCCCCAATCCTCCTCCTGCCTCCTTCCTCCCCGCGCTGCCGGATCCCCACCCCACCAAGCGCCGCCGGAGCCCTACCCCACCACGCGCCGCCGGAGCCGCGCCCCGCGCTGCTGGAGCCCCGCCCCGTCCCGCCGCTGCCGCCCAGGTACCAACGGATCCGGCGGCATCCCCATCGCCAGCCACACAATCTCCACCGGCGCAGTGGAGCAGCACCACCACCGTGGCCGTGGACATGCGAGGGGATCCCGAGGCTAGTGTGGCCATGGCCTGGAGCTCGCCCCTTCTCCCGCGCGGGGACGCCAGCTGCCGCAGAGCCCAGCTACCAACGGATCCCGCCGGATGCCCACCGCCAGGCACGCCACCTCCTGTTGCAGTCCTCCCTCCCCCTTGCAAGCCAGGCGTCCCGGGATTGCAGTGCGCCGGGGCACGCGATGCGGTTTGGCGCGCGTGGCCGTGCAGGTGCATCACCCCCCGCCCCCAACAACCACGAGCAGCAGCGCGTCTGGCAGTGGACACAACCGAGTACCCTTCTCCTCTGCTCCCTTCCCCAGCCGACATCCATGGAGGTGCATGTGATGTCGTGACGACGAGTTCATTCTCTGTTGGCAAGGTAATGCATTTTTCAGTATGGTGTGCAGTTCCATCAGTGTGGTCGTGCAGCACGCGGGCGTGGGTTTGCAATGTGGTGCCCATCTACGTGCAGCCCACGATGATGGCCATATCCGCTGGGGCTTTTTTATTCGTGTGTTTATATTGTACTCCCATGGCCATCATCCCATGTTTGAGTGAGTATTTGTTTGCCCAAAATCTTCTCCAACAGCCGCCCAACGCTGCACGCTAAAAATGCGTTTGCGGCGTGCCGATCGCCTATTTTGGCGCGGCGGGGAGCACTGGCTCCAGCGGCCGCTGTAAACTTTAGCGCGTGCGCGTAGCTCCAGCAGGCGCGCTAAAATGCAGCACACGTGAGCAGCCGGCGCTTGCCATATGTTGCATTTTGGACACGAAATGAATTTCAAACATCAAAACAAAGACATGGCATAATTTAAATCACACAAACAAGCTTCTTACTTCGAGGAGCCGGAGCCGTCCGCCGCCTTGTTCTTCTTCGCCGATACCTTGCCCTTCTTCGGCCGCGCCGCATTTGGGAGCTTCGAGAGGGGGGCACGTGGCTTCACGGCGGGCGCCGGCGCGACGCCACCCGCCGCCGAGGTCATCCGTGGCGGCATGAAAAGGCCGCGCGCGATGCCGGTGCTTGGAGGAGCTCCGGCGGAGGCGAAGCCAAAGCTCCCCGCGCTAGGGTTTGCGGCGGCGGCGGCGGAGGGGTCGTGGGAGTAGGAAGGGGTGAGGGGGGTGCCGGCGCGGGCGTCCATCGGGTCGATTCGCTGGCGGCGGCGCGGGCGGGGCGAAAGGTGGCGCGGCGGAGAGAGTGCGGCACGAGCGCTCGAGTGTGCGGCGCGCGGAAGCGGGCGCACCAAATACACAGCGCGCGATGGCGATTTGGACCGCGCGCCCAATTCTATATGCCGCGCGCGCTTATTGCGCGTCCGCTGGAGCCCCTATATCGATTGCGCGCGCGCTAAAAATGACAAATTTGCGGCGCGGCGCTTATTTAGCGCGGCTGTTGGAGATGCTCTAATGGTCCATAGCCAGCTCCACCACCGGCTGTCCCTCCCGCCCACCCTCTGCCCCCTACACACCATCTCTGTACCCAATGGCATGCAGTTCAGTGAAGTTTGACCATGCAGAGGATTTCAGCAGGGGTACGCACGACAACAATGAAAAAAGCCGGGATGGCTGCGTCGCTCAGGGCCGCACGCCACGACTGCTACGGGGACAGCACCGCCGTCTCCTCCCTCGTGCAGGTGCTCCACTGAATGAATCCCCCTTCACTGTCTCCCTTCAGTTTCTCTAACAAGACCGCTTGTATATCTCTGAAGATTGTTGTAAAACCAAATGTGGATAGTACTGCAAGCATATGATGGTAGCGTCGTGATCAAAATTCTGATCTGTCATAGATAGTGCAGGTTCCATGGGTATAATAAGCCATAATGCTGGATATTTGCTCTCCCTTATCTCAACCCCCTAAATTCCTATGTATGTTGCAGTGGCAGAGTATTATCTTACCGAAGTTGACAATATAAGGGCGTCGGAGGTTTTGATCGTCGTGAGCTTGCTTGCATGAACACTGATAAAACTAGAAATATATTTTGCTCAACCTTCTTTACTGATAATTTAGTCATACGCATTCAGGTTGACTTTGTATAGTCATGTAAAAAGATGTCCTAAGTGCAGGGAGAAAACTAATAATCTTATCAGGCAGGAATCACAAGAGTTGTGGCGGGCCTTAGACATCCCTTGAAGCACTTGAGAGGGAAAGCGATTCAATCATTGCGAAGTGAAGGCATTCAGCTATATGTTGTGGGGGAAGATCTCCAGAGCAAATTGTTCAAGGTGACTCTTGGCTTATATGTTAATTATCGTTTACTATTCTATTAGCTACAAGTCATAGTAACAGTAAGCGCTTCGTGAGGGGCACCCTACCTTGTAGTGCTGCTGTCACATCATTTTCTCTAGAAACCAATTTTAGAAGTGGTTTAACAATTTAGAAGTGCAAAAAATATTTGTTTCTGCAATATGAATGCTAAAGAAAAGCACAAGAAAGTTCCAGAAACATTTTGTATGCTTTACTTTGAGTGACGGCTGCTTGTTGTTCGGCTGATCGTTAATCTCCTGCAGGCAAGAAGAGGATGAGGATCTCCACACCTGCCCCCATGCAGTTCACTCGACGCGCCCGTGTGGTGCGGAGTGCATCTGCATGCAGTACGCCGGCCGGTGGTGTGGAGCGCATGTGTGCAGTAAGGTTCCAACGTTGGTGTAGTTCACTGTTGGGTGGTGCTTCAGTGCAGTTTGCCTGCGCTAGCAGTCCATGCGAGGAGGACGATAGTCCATGGCGTGGACATGTAGTTCACTTGTGGTTCATGCGCTCGGATGCGCGACTATTGTTGCTCGGATGCACACTTGCGGTGTTCGGATGCGCATCGAGATGCAGTTCCAGGAGTTGCTCGACCATGTGCTCTTCGGCCGGTGTATGCAGTTTGTTTCTTCTGTTTGATGGTGTTCAGTTTGTGCGTGTGTTTAGATGTGCGGGCGGCATGTTCAAAAACTCAGGTGTGTTTTTGTGCAGTTCCCTAGTCTCCCATCTGTAGTACCACGATGTCTAGAATAAAATTGTTTGAAGAAGACAAAAAAGTACTTCACTTAAATTTGTGTAGCAGCTCATTACCCCTCTGTATGAAGTGCAATTTGTTTCGTGTGTCTTAAAATTCTGTCGACTAAATCTGCAGTGCGTTTGGTCCTTGGATGTGGTTCACTTTTGAGAATGATGCTGTTCACTTGAACCTAACATGAAATTGTGAAAAATTTAGCGAAACAACAAGATATTAATGTGGTTCACTTCGATATATATCGCGGCTCACTTGCCCTCGACTCTGCGGTCCACTCCCGTTTATAAAAAAGTTTTAAAAAGACAACAAAAACTTACAAAAACTCGTGTGAGAAAATTTATGTCCGACAAAAGAAATCATGAAGTTCACTTGACTATTTGATGCAATGCAGTTTTCCATCTGAAGCAGTGCATTTTTCTGTCTGATGCAGGTCTTTCGTCGATTTCGGTGTCGCGAAAACAGAGTGTCCGCATATCGGTAATTTCAAAACTGCTCTTAAATCGTAAGGAATTAGAGAGGGTGTTCTACATGAAAAAGTTGCGCCTCATCGATATCTTTCCAATGACATATCATTTGCATCATTCTGACAAGCGGTTTGTAAAAAATCACGAAAAAACGGCAGCTGCAACTTGTCGTCCGGCGCACCATTTTCAAAATTAATTCAAAACCGTAAGGAATCTCAAAAACATTTGTACATATGAAAGTTGCGCCTCGTCCGTAGCTTTCCAACGGCGTATCACACGCCTTGTTTCGACAAACGGTTAAAAAACTGGAGCGAAAACAATACAAAAAATTTGAAAAAATTTGAAAAACAGAATTACGCGATTTAGTAAATTTGAAACTGCTCTTAAACCGTAACGAATTAGAGAAAGTAATACATATAAAAAAGTTGCGCCTCGACGATATCTTTCCAACGGCGTATCATTTGCTTCATTCAGATAAGCGGTTTGCGAAAACAAGGGAAAAATACGATCACTGCCACTCGTTGGGCGCCCACCGTTTTCAAAACTGCTCTTAAACCGCGAGGAATCTCGAAAAGTGTTTAATATGGCGAAGTTGCGCCTAATCTATAGCTTTCCAACGGTATATTATACGCCTCATTCCGACAAACGGTTAAAAAATTAGAGCGAAAACAGTACCAAAAAAACACCGCATGCAGTTTTTTCCGACGCGAAGTTCACTGGTCTATGTATTGCAGTACCTTTGCTACAGAAAGTGCAGTGCCCTCGCGTTGAGCGTGCAGCTCGTAAGTGTTAGCAGAATAACTATTCTGCTAATATTAGCAGAATAGACCGGCTATATATATATATATATATATAAGAAGAACCAGAGGATGTATCATGTCGCGACTCAAACCGAATTGGTTTCAAGTTGTAAACTTACCAGACAAAAAACAATCAACCTATCTGCCAAGACATCAAAAAATAAAACAACAAAAGGAAGCCGTGCTCTTGCAAGGCCATGAACAGGATTTCGATGGACCAGTCACGTGTATGCCGCACGCCCGCACCCTTCGGCCCAGCCCGGCCAGACAAGTGCTTGTATGGTGTTCTCTTTCTCTTCTCAATTCATCACTTAGTGGTGTGGGAAGAACCAACTATATAAAGAGGTCTAACACCCCCTCAGCTTTTGGGGTGAGACTAAACTTTAGAATCTCCACTTCAAAAAAAAACTTTAGAATCTTCACTTGCCATTTTACACATGGGCCTTTGAGATTTGCTTTTAGGAACTACAGAATTTGTACATGATTCTAGCCCATTATTCTAACAAATATAACATATTTTAACTTAACAAAACAATTTGTGAAGGAGAATTTTAGGCCTGGCCTTCATTGTGGTTACAATCATGCCTAGCTTCCTTGCCTGGTAGTAGAAGTTGGGTCACACATAAGTAATTGTCTTCTTTGGTGGTTGGGATACAAAAGCAGCTATAGGTCCATGGTGGAAACAAAAATCCCGTATTCATGCAAACGAAAAGTTTCATTTCCATGTCCGTTCCGTTAGAAAACGCTGTTTCGTTTGTGTTTCCGTTTTCATGTGAAAAATTCATTTCCATTTCCGTCTTGTAATTTTTTTTTTGTTTCCGCTTCCATATTGCCTCTCCATTTTCATTTTTCGCCGGAGAAGCGGGAAGTTTTCACTTCATTTTCATCCCTACCAATGATATAGTTTATGTCTCCACACCGGTCGGGACGGACGAGGCGGCAAAACTGAACCCTAGCCCTAGTCTGCCCACATTCTCCTCCCTCCTCGCCACCATCCAGCCGATAGCACGGAGAAACCTATTGCTCATTGTTTTGGCTGGTGGCGTGGACTATTTTGAGAGAATTCCTTATTTAACATCGTGTTTAAATTTTATGCCTATTTGACATTAAAAAATAATTTCTACCCTATCTAACAACGAGTCTAAATTTTATGCCTTTTATGACACTTTTGTCCATTTTAAGCCTCAATGACACATGAAAAGACCTTTTTGCCCCTCATGTAGTATGTTTGTGCGTGTGCGTGCTGCTGTGTGTGTGCGCGCGCGCGTGTGTGCTACTGATGCTGCGTGTGTACTGCTGCGTGCATGTGTGTGAGTGCGTGTGCTACTGCGTGTTCGTGTGTGCTGCTGTGTGTGCCGCTGCGTGTGCGCGCGTGTTAGAGTAATCCAAGCATATGTGTTATAGTTTGAGAAGTACTAGCACGTACATAGAGTCATTTTATAGGATTAGTAAAGGGTGATCAGCGTTGCCGGTTAATTATGTTAGGAATTAATTATTGAATTAATTAGCAAAAGGGTGTGTCCAACCCCGAACAGTCATGTATCTTCTCTGGACAGTCATGTCCCTTCTATCTCTATTGCCAATAGGCACCTGTTCTGGAGGGATGCCTTCGAACAGACACCTCTTCTTCCCATCTCTTCCAGATGTATATATACTTGAGAATCAATAGAAATCAGGACTAATCGTCCATTCACTTCTAATCTCATTTTACTTTCGTTTTACTCTAACACATTATCAGCACTTCGCTCTCCGTTTTGAGAGAAAAAGGCCATCCAAGACGGCGGAACATTGGCAGCGCTTGCCTACAGGATCCAGCGCCTCATCGTCCTCCCGACACGGTCGTCACTACGGATGGATACAAATCGATCCATGGATTCTCGATCGCCGGACTTGCTGCTCCACCCATCGACGCCAACGGAGATTGCATCGGTGACGAAGAACTTGGCTGGCGCACGAGGAGGCTGCTCGGTGCGGCCCGCTCCCGGCGCGAAGGGGCGCCAAGCTTGCGCGGCGGGACCCGGCCTCAGCGCCGCTCCTTCTGGCCTGAACGGAGACCTTCGAAATTGATCGCTGAAGGATTCCACTAGGACGTCCACGGCAAAGACGGGCATGCATCGGCATGCATGCATCCATAAAGGAAAATCGATCAGGAAACGCTAATTTATTGTCTTCTTGTGATTAGCATCAGCAATCTAATGATTGATTCTGTTTTCATGTACGTCCATGCATGCGGTGCGAGAATCCCTACATCGATGGATCAACCATCTACTTGAGGAGAACGGCGATGTGCAATCCCATCAGCGGCAACCGCTTCAACCATGGCGAGAAGAACGCGACCATCTGCAAGCGGCACCCCCTCCCGGCGGCGGCACAGAGCACGGTTCGCTCAGGCGCGCGGTGCAGCGACGCCCGCATCAGGCGTCGGCAACAAACGGTCCACACGCAACGGCTGGCGCACCAGCCACGGCGCGACCACCACCCAGTACAAGCGCGACGATGCCCTTAGGCGTGTGGCGCGGCGCAGTTTTCTTCGGCCAACGGCTGGTGCACGTAGCGGCCCCGACTCCTCGGCGGCCACGGGCCCAGGGCGGTTTACTCGACGAATGAACCGCATGGCAGAGAAATTTGGGAATTTTATCCTCGTAGGCATTTTTCATGAATTAGCCCTCATAGACTTACGTATTCACGTGCTGGTCCATGAACTTCTCTGTTAATCCCTGGGCTTATTTTGGTTTGCACTATAACCCTCAGGTTATACAGAATGTGTGCGAACACATATTTGCATCACTGCATAGATGCCCATTTGACTCTTAGGTCTTCCTAATTGAGTAAAATAAAACTATACAGTTTTACATCTTGTAAAATACCATTTGAAGCCTATTGTCACCATGCATTACATAAATTGCATCCATATGTATTGCCTCAGTAATACTATGGCAAAAGAATGTTCTGCTCACATTCCAGATCCCATTCCTTCAGAATTTAAGACATCGTCATGTCTTTACTGCAAATATTCCCTATGACATGTGATTTTGGGACAACAACTATAATTTTGCAATAGAAATTATATTTCTTGCAAATGTTGACATACATTCAAACAAGAATGATAATGTGTCATACTTAATATGACTAACCAAAATTGTATTTGTGAATCACAAGGTATTGGTGGCATCTACTGCACCATTAGCAGATTATCCACGAATACTGCGAGGTCTACATCTTGTCAGTTTAACAAGATGACTACCTTTAAAGTGCTCTTTCAAATATTAATATTATAGTAAACACAAGGTAACAGAAACCATGAGCATCTACTGACAAAAGTCAGATTATGCGTCCTATTACTACGAGATCTACACCGCATTCGGTGATTATCTTCAAAGTGTTATCTATATAATTTGTGGTATACACATAAGACCCCGATAGCATCAGCTACATTTATAAAATTTGCTCCTCAGAAGCATTTGTTGTTGTTCAGTAAAATGATTTACTCTCATAGTAAATATTATTCATGCACAATTACTATATGCCGAAATGGTATTTTTGTGCTAATTCAAGCCTCACTTTGCTTGAATATGTCATAGAAAACTACATAAATATTTGCATACCCTGGTGATTACCTTCTATTACATTGGTAAAATACATGGCAATGGAGCCTATGTCACTATTTCTAATTATAGTGTCGTCCATCCATCAAGATGGATACCATAATTTATAGCAACGACTGAGTGTCTCAACACCTTTGCAAAGTCCACATCATATTGTGGTTATACTTTCATGGTGACTAACCAATGTTAAACATGCAAAGTCTACGCGTTTTGGTAGTGACTCTAAAGTCACACAGTCCCTTAAGAATGAAGTCCAAAACATTAGCAAAGATTGCATCACATGCGTTGTATTGAAGGATACACCCAGGCTCACCAATTATTACGTTGGCCATGATTGTTCTCAAACAAATCATTTCATCTATATATATCTTTTACTCCAAGAAGTAAATTAAATAGTGCATGAGCATTTCATGTAACACATTGCTGACATTTCCAAATGCACTTAACTCACATTAGGTGGGAGTAATTATTTTTAAGATGGGTCGTGGACATCAGTCATTGTATCCATCTGTGGCCTTATTGCCACTATAACTCCACCTTTTGAAAAAATTGCCATAGCTATTCTCTTGATAGCTAAATATGTGCATATGCATTTTATATGTCACCAACTTCACTTAGTTCTCAAAATAAGTACATAATGGATGAATATTTATTCACCTCAAATATTTCCCTTAAGAGAAACATGCTGCCATGAGCACATCGCGAATGATCAACCCCATTCGTTTTTCAAGACCTCCGGTCTATCGCATCTCACAGTTCTGTCACTTAATCAACTTCACGTTGAGATCCCGTGATCAGATATTTTCATATACAGATTCAGTTGAAAAACCGTTAAAAACACTTTACATCCTCTTATGATGGTACTACCATTTTCCATGATGAAGGAACATGGATTTTCTTCCAATCATCACTCACCCCACAGGTGCGATACCATCATTTAAAAATCTTGCTGGTACTCAATACTATGCAAGTCAGTGGCGGTGAAATATAACCATGAGGACTTCAAAGTAAAGTGTAGGCTAAAAGACAAAATTACCTCTTAATAGGGAATATATCATTTTCAAACGATCATAATGACAACTCTCAAGTTTGTCAAATGTGTGGTTATACAAATATCGTACCTATGATTACCAAATCCTAAACATATGGTCAAACCACACCACAAAATTGGGATAAATTTGAAAGTTTACAAACTTACAACTAGAAAATATTTTGGTAAATGATTGTTCTCAAATCTTCATCAGAAGGAGAGAACCAAAAATCTAGTGCAATAAAAAGATAGTGAATTCCTTTACACCGATGATATGTTTGCATAATAAATTTTCATTAATATTGGAGACCTCATGTAATCTCCTAATTATCCTAAAATATCATTAGTCTATACTTGTACTACCACATGTAGTAGGATGTCCAATATCGTATCCCTCGGATACAATATTTGATAAATTTGACTGTATGAATCAATTCATACTTAGTATTGTTGCGTACACAATAATTTTCTAAATATTCATAAATTAATTGGCTTTGATAGCCCTATCCATCCTGGTTTGGGGCTGATTAGAAAACTATTGACAATTCTATTGGTCACAACTTACTAAGTTGCAAAATTCCCTAAAATCATCAGATTTTATGTGCACCACATGTGTCATAGGGAAATCGATTTTAAGGCACTCTCACCTTAAAATTCCAAAGGAAGCACTAATTCTTCTGTGATCACATTTAGAAGATATATGTGGATTTACTTAACCATTATATGGGATTATTAAGATACTTCATGGTACTCTTAGAAACATTTATAAAATGATTTCATGTGTGTCTCTTATCACACACAACCATGCATGATCTTATTAAATTAATTTCTCAGCTTATCAAAGTAAGGGCAAATTCTCCTGAACACAGGATATGGACAACATCGTTGAACTCATTTCAAGAACAATGTTTGATTACATTTAGTACTTTATGTACATACCCATAATGGTTTAGTTAGATATCTTATCAAAGATACTACGATTAATTACATGACCACTCTTGTAGAATTGTAATTTACCAGCCTCTTGCTGGACACATATGGCCTTACACACCGTAAGTATGATCTAAATCATACCAACTGCATATCATACTACTTTCCCCTTGTAGTAACTACGTGGAAATCAACAAAGTATTTCCCATCTGCAATAATTCGGTTACATACTGATATCACCACTCCAGCGTACATCAATGGGCCCTCACAGAAAATTAGGGATCTATGTGAGGAATAACAATTTATCCGTCAATCAAAATTATTCATAGCCCGTATGCTGATTGCATCAGGATATTTTCCGGCATTAGGAGGAGATAAGTACCACAAAGAATGCCGAGAAATAAATTAGAAATGTTATTGACATTCTATCCTTATATCCACGTACTCAAAGAATCTGAACTAGAAGTTTAGAGAATCATATATTTGCAACACATTGCAAATCTGCCACATATATTTACTGATGACAAGGTGTCACTAAATTCTATATTCCTGCAGTAAAGTATCAGAAAGAGTGGAGGTACCTGATAAACCACTCTTCTCCCCAAATGAGAGCAAGAGGGGGAGAAAATCTGATAAGACGAGATATAACTTCTCATATACTTCCGCGGAAACAGAGGAAATCAAATCCTCAACCAGTAAATGTAATTCAACATCAAGTTGAAAGACACCTCACTGGATGCTCATCATCCAAAGCCCGACATAAATGTGCACAAATATTTTGGTGCCGGGACATCGAAACACCTTGACTCCATTTGTTGTAGGAAATCACAAGGAGTTAAAAAGGAATAAATATTTTATCCACAAACTTCAATGGTTCCACCAGAATCATATAAACTAAAGACTACATTTGTCGACATATATTTCTTCTCAAATTGCTAAAACCTTTTGGGCCCAGAACCAAAATCCATGGTAGAGTGCCTCTTGCACTCATATTGGTTCACATAAAAGGAAGCAAGTAATGAAGAATAGCACTCGCTCAACAAATGAGTGGTATTTACCGCAGTAATACCTACTCCTCATAAGTATCTTCCATATGAATACTAAAAACTTCTCATTCATAGACAAAGTCAACGATGTGGTGAGAAAGCGAGGCTTGTAGCAAAAGGGTTCACGCAGAGACCCGACATCAATTATGATGTAACATACCCTCTTGGTATGGGTGGATTTATGTTTCGATACTAAATATCATTGGCAATAAAAAATAATAATATTATCCATGCAGTTGATGGATGAAGTGGCTACATACTCATATGAGTCACTCATTTCGGAAATCTCTTTTGAAGTCCCTGAAGGGCTTATACTTCCGAATCCAAAAGCAAATCGCAACAAGTTTTGTGTAAAACTTCATAAGTCACTCCATGACTTGAAATAGTCGGAAATCATATGGTACTACCGACTAAATGAGTTCCTTCTTAAAAAGGATTACTCGATTAATGATGATTATTTACATGTTTAATAAAGGAATCAATTTGACTTCTTTTCATCACCTCAGTGTATATTGATGACCTCATCATCAATGTTTATACAAGACCTAAACATGCACAAAATCATCTCAAGACGGGAAATTTGGATTCAACCAAATTTAGCTTAAGTTTACAACTTGAGCATTCTCTCAAGAATACATATCAGTCTACATATATCCAAAACATATATGAGAAGTTCAATGTGGATATATCATATCAACAAAAGGTATATGATAGATATAAGGAATATCAGCTTATATCTCAAGCTCACAATAAATTTTGGGCAATTCCAAGCATCAGGAAAATCAAGATATGACCATGGTATGATATATTGGTATTGGCTCTTTATTTGATTCAAACAATGCCATATAAATGACTGAATTTGTTGGAATAGCTTTCTTATGGAAGTCATCTAAATAGACTTTATCGACTACTTCCACTTATCATTATGAAGTAATTGATTTATCCAAAAGCATTGCAAAATATGCATGCCTCAGCAGAATGATTAACCACACTCAAAATCATGGGGTTGAGATTCGTCAGAATCACATAACTTGATTTATCAAGATACTACCACTTGTGTTACTCAATACCTACAGGTTATATGAAGAGCAATATCATAAACCACATTGCTCGAAAATTACTTATCCTCATGAGTCATACAAAGGGGAGGAAACAATTTGCAAACAAAATACCATGAAAATCCAACAGATTATTCACAACTTCAAGATCATATCAATGTAATTGGTATTACACATCCTCCAGATTTGCAAAGTTTAGGGGGAGTAATCTCCCAATCTATAACCTATTAACAATCCTCAGATTGCATATATTGTAATCTTTTTCCCTTCATGAGTTTTTCCCTAATGGTTTCTCATAAAGGTTTTTAACGAGACAATATAAACACAAGTGTTCGTATATGTCATATCTTTTTCTCCTTATATTTTTTCCCACCGGGTTTTAAAGGAGTTTTCAATGGCATATCAAATCGCACTCTTTTCCCTTATGAGTTTTCTCTCAAAGTTTCTCATAATGGTTTTTAATGAGGCAATATCTTCTCAAAGATCATATGTCATACTTTCTATTTTCCCTATCAGGGTTTTTAAAGAAAGTACTCAAGACATATTAACTGTTCTCTAAACTCACTAATGAGTTTTCTTCTTTTTCAAAGGTTTTTCTCATATGGGTTATCAAGAGACAATAATCATTATATGTTGCATCATTTTCTCCTTATTATTTTTCCCACTGGGTTTAAAGGAGTTTTAGCAACATATCTACACTATTCTCCTCATATTTTTCCCACAGGGTTTTTGGAGGAGATTTTAAAATTATACAAAGGATTTCTCAAGATGGAAGATGAATATACAAGAAGCGTTCAACAATGAAACATTCAAGAACTGGTGTTGTACAAGGGGGAGTGTTAGGAATTAATTATTGAATTAATTAGCAAAAGGGTGTGTCCAACCCCGAACAGTCATGTATCTTCTCTGGACAGTCATGTCCCTTCTCTCTCTCTATTGCCAATAGGCACCTGTTCTGGAGGGATGCCTCCGAACAGACACCTCTTCTTCCCATCTCTTCCAGATGTATATATACTTGAGAATCAATAGAAATCAGGACTAATCGTCCATTCACTTCTAATCTCATTTTACTTTCGTTTTACTCTAACAAATTAGATTTGAAAAATCACTAGTAATCCGGCTGGGATGTATACGTGGTAGTACTACGGAGTCCTATTCAAGTTAGTATTAGGCTAGCCCTACTAGCTTAGTTAGCTTTGGGTGTGTGCGTGTCCGTCTAGATCTAGGTTTACTTTGAGTCGGTTTTTGTGCACGGTCTATACGATCAGATTTGTAACATGGAGAAAATAAGAAAATAAAGAGAAAAGAGTTCATGATAATGGCCCTTGGCTATCAGTTTTTCGTGTGCATGTGTCGTCTGAATTGATGTGATCGATCATGTGGCGAATTTACAACAACGCGTGCGTGTGTGTTGTTGCGTGTGTACGTGCTGCTGTGTGTGTGCTACTGCCCCGCACTGCCCACACACACATACCACATGAGGGGCAAAAAGGTCTTTTCAGATGTCATTTAGGCTTAAAATGGATGGAAGTGTCATAAAACGCATAAAATTTAGTGAAAGTGCGTTATATCGACTAGAGGGGGGGTGAATAGGCGATTTTTACAAATTCGTCACTGAGGAATTTCAAGGTGAGGAAATTCCTAAGCGACGAACTACTTAGCAGCGGAATGAGTACTCAGATGCAAGCATAACAGAGCAGTAGCACAGTCATCATGATGAAATGAAAACAAGCACAGAGTACGAGTAGCGTAAACACAGGATAAGCAGGCTGAAGACAAACTGACTGAAGAATTTGAACTGAGGAAATTGAGAAAGTCTTCAGACAAAGTCTTCAAACAGTAATGATCAAATACATAGCAAGTATGCGAGGAAATGAAAGGGTTGAGGAAATAGAACCAGTAGCTCGGTGAAGACACTGATTTGGTAGACCAATTCCAACTGCTGTGACAGTTGTACGTCTGGTTGGAGCGGCTAGGTATTTAAACCTGAGGACACACAGTCCCGGACACCCAGTCCTAAACACACAGTCCAGGACACCTAGTCCTCACCGTATTCTCCTTGAGCTAAGGTCACACAGACCTCGCCCAACCACTCGTGGTAAGTCTTCAGGTGACTTCCAAACCTTCACATACTCGATCACTCGGCAATCCACAATTTCCTCTTGGATGCTCTAGACCATGACGCCTAACCGTCTGGAGGATGCACAGTCCTCAAAGGTAACAAGCGTCGGTTCCACACAGGAACAATCTCTTCAGTGATGCTCAATCACTTTGGGTTTGTAGGTGTTTGGGTTTTTGGGTTTTTCCTCACTTGATGATTTTCGCTCAAAGTCCTCGGAGGATGGGATGCTCTAAATGACAAGTGTCAATCTATTTCTTGGAGCAGCCGACCAGCTAATGGTTGTAGGGGGCGGCTATTTATAGCCTAGGGAGCAACCCGACATGATAAGACATAAATGCCCTTCAATGATATGACCGTTAGGTGGGTAGATATTTTGGGACAGCTGGCACGTAGCACAACAACGGTCGGAAATTTGAGTATCAAATTCCTCAGGGCTATCATGATCCTCACTTGTAGGCAATCCGCACTGGCGAATTTCTAACTCCTCAGTCAGAACAAATTCCTCAGAGAACAGAAGAACTTCGTCTCTGTCACTGAAGAACTTGACTAAACTGTATGAGATTTCCAATGGCTTCACTCGAAAGGATTGGGTAGGTGTAGGATTTTGAGTTGAGCATTACTTGGAAATTTTTCCTTAGTTTTACCTCGACCCCCTTTAACAGTACGGTGTTTCCTATGACTCAAGAAGAAGAAAATGAAACTACGAAAACAAAAGTCTTCACGCTTCATAATCCTCGCATGAATATCAAGTCTTCAGGGTCACACCAATTTCTTCACTTTCAAAGTCTTCAAGAAAACCAAAGTCTTCAGTTGAAGACATTCAATTTTAGGGGTCGACATTCATCGTAATTAACAAACTCCTCATAGACTTATATACCTGTGTACACTCACAAAAACGCATTAGTCCCTTAACCTATAAGTCTTCAATACACCAAAATCACTAAGGGGCACTAGATGCACTTACAATCTCCCCCTTTTTGGTGATTGATGACAATATAGGTTAAGTTTTCAACGGGGATAAACATATGAAGTGTAAATACTAATATTGAGGAATTTGATTGCAAGATATAGAGGAACTCCCCCTGAAGATGTGCATATTTGAAGAATTTGCTTTGAAATAGCAAATGCACATTGTTGAGTAATATCATGGAGATCTCCTCCTATATCTTGAAATTCATACACGCATTTATCATATGATATGAAGAATTTGAAATGCATGATGAAATATGGTGTCTGACGGAATTCAGCATGCGTGCATTAAGGTACTTGAGGAAATAAGCATGCAGAAAGCAGTTCAAAAGTATCAGACCACCATAGGACTTAAGTTTACAACTCATCAGAGCAAACACCTCAGAAAAGCAAGAGTTGAAACTTAACAGAAATATAGCCCATATATAAGACCCGCTTGAAGACTAACTCAAATTTCTCCCCCTTTGTCATCGAATGACCAAAAGGGACGAAAAATGAGGACTAACGCCCCTGAAGAATATCATCATGATGTCGATGGAGGAGCGCCAGCATTGTTGGGGTCGACTGTTGAGGTAGGTCCTACCGCAGTGTCGTTCAAGTCTTCAGCTTCATCCGTCTCGCGCGATGAAGAATATGAACTGGCAACAAGCTGAGGAACTTTGACTTTCTTGAATTTCTTCGAAGGTGGCTGGGACCAGTCAAAGTCCTGTTGGAAGCCCATCTCCTTGAGTTCTTCAGCACTATGAAGATTAGACAGAATCGCCCAAGTGCGGTCAAAGACTTCATGCAAGTAGTAGTGATTCTTCTTCACAGTATTTTGAGTGACTGTCATGTTCTGAAGAATTGCACCAAACTGACGCTTGACCCACTTGTGATTTCGATCAACTTTCTGATGAAGACTAAGGAGAAGTTCACGATCAGTCATCACACGCGGAGCTATGGCTTGAGGATGATGTTCTGAAGCTTTGGCGGCAGAATCTTGAGTTGCAGAGTCATCATTGGTGGAATAGGAAGTAGCTTTGCGAAACTGTCCATCCAATGGACGAGTACCTTCATCAATAACAGCAGCTTTGCCCTTCTCGTCAGCTGAGGAAATAGTCCGTTTGAGGACTTCAATAGGGGGCAAATAGCTGAGATGATTTTGAAAGTCAGCCTTATAATGAATTGAAGACCTTGATCTGATGAATCTCATGATCCAGGGAGCATAAGGCTTCAACTCAAAAGGTGACAGTGCAGCATTGGCCAAAGTCCTCATGAAGAAATCGTGGTAGTTGATAGGAATACCGTGAATGATATTGAACAGCAGATTCTTCATAATGCCAACAACTTCTTCATCATCAGAGTTGTGGCCCTTGATTGGACTAAGGGTTTTGGTCAATATGCGATAGACTGTCCTTGGCACATAGAGCAATTCCTTGACGAGGAATTTGATCCTTGGAGCTTGGCCTGGCTTCAAAGGCTTCATCAGCACTTGCATCAGATGATCAGACAGTTCAGGTTCAACATAGAGAAGCCTAGCACCTTCAGTGGGAGGACTGACTGGGACGGCATGAAGCAATTCAGAGGCCGGTGCTTTGAAATGAGTATTATCGGTCATCCAGTCCAATACCCATGAATTGACATCATCAACATTTCCAGTAATGTGCAGCGTGGCGAAGAATTGAAGAATGAGTTCTTCATTCCAATCGCAGATGTCGGTGCAGAAATTGAGTAACCCAGCGTCATGAAGAACACTGAGGACTGGTGTGAAGCAGGGCAGCGATTCCATATCTACATGAGGAATTTTCTCATGTTCAAAGATCTTATCCTTATCAACCAACAATGAGGAGTAGAAGTTCATCTGGCTTGCAGTCCAGAAATGCTTGCGACGAAGACGAGCAGAGTCATAGGGATTGTAGTCAGTGAAGAATATGTGCTCGTTGAAGAAATCCTCAGCATTAAACTTCTGCTTCTTGGAGTGAGGGTTTTGTGGCTTGGGCTGAAGATTTATAGTTGAAGTCTTCACAGCCTCTTGAGGTATAGCCACTGGAGCCACTGGCTGAGGAATTTCAGCAGCAGCCTTGGCCTCCATTTCTTCAGACATATGTACATCAGCGCTAGTGGTTGGAACTTCTTCAGGAATAGAATGAAGTGAAGCTTGACGTTCATCAGAGCCCGTATGAATTTCTTCAGTTTGCACAGGAGACTGAGGAACATGATGTAGAGGGGTTGTCGGAGGTGAATTGGGGTGATGACTTTCCCAAAAGTCATCATTCAGAATAGGTGTTGTAGACCCAATATCCACATCCTCATCTTCTTCAGTTCCTTCGACGCCTGCCTCTTCAGCTGTGAACTGAGGCATGGGTGATGATACCAATGGGGTTGAAGGGAAAGTATCCACTTCAATTTCTTCATCCATCTGCTCTGTCGAAGCAGCAGAAGGAACTTCTTCATCAGATTTACTTGGAATTTCATATTCCTCACCAAAGGGAATGATCTCCTTTGATGGCATGCTTGATATTGGAATAGCATCAATAGGGTTTTCAGATGAACTCGTCAAAGTCTTCAATTTCTTGGGAGCTGAAGACTCTGAAGATGCAGATGTTTTCCTTTTCTTCACAGCTGCTCGCTCCGCAGCCTTGGTTTTCTTCGCTTCTGATGCAGAAGGAAGGTTGATGCTTGTCATCGGTGCAGGAGGAGCAGAGGAAATTGGTTGAATTTCTTCAGGCACAACTGATGCAGTTGCCCTGGCTTGTTCAGATTCCTCAGGCACAGTAGCAGATGCTTCAACTGGCCAGGATTGCTCTTCAGGCACAATATTGGAGGTTGGCCTGGCATTTTCTTCAGAGACTGGAATTTCTTCATCAGCTCTGGCGCTTTCATTTTCTTCAGCAGACTGAACAGATGTTCCAGTCTGAGGAAATTTGTGTTGCGATGAAGCTGCAACACTTGGAGTAAATCCTTTTGCCATTCTGACGAATCTGACTTTGGCACCTAGCCAATCTGCATGGAATGCATGGAATTCATCACTGAGTGCTTTGATCTCAGCCTGCATAGACACAAGTTCTTCAGGAGACATTTTCACAACATTATTCTTCAGAAAACGCTCCTTCTTGTACTGAGCCTTCTTCACCTGCCTGGCCTTTTCAAATTTCCATTTTTCTTCATTTATGAAGGCCGTCAACATGTGACTTTGACCAGGAGTGAGGTTTAATTCAGGCAAAGGTGTGTTAGGGTTCTTGTGCCATAGATCAATAAAATCAAGGATCTTCCTTGGATCCAGCATGAGGGGCACAGCACTGCCTTTGGCTCTAGCGGCCCTTTGTTGTCGATCTCTGATGAGCTCAGCTAATTCTTCATCATCAGCTTCGTCTTCGCTTGACGGAACCTGAAAGGCGACTTGCTTCTTGTGAGGACTTGGCCTTGTGCCTCGTCCAGCAGTGGCCTTTTTCTTCAGCAAGGTCGGAGTTGTTGAAGACTGAGGTGGAGCTGAAGAACTTGCAGAGACTCCCGAAGCAATTGAGATTCCACTAGTCCTTTGGCATGTGGCAAGATGCACAGGTGCTGAGGACTTTGCAGGAGCAGCTGAGGATTTTGCAACCGAGGGAGTTGGAGCTGCTTTTGAGGAATTTGCTTGAGGAACAGGCCGTGAGGGCATTGCAGCCGAGGAACTTGTCTTAACAGCTGATTTCTTCAGCATAGCCTTCTTAGGCTTGATAGCAGAGGCCTCAACGGCGGCAGCAACAGAATCTTCATTGAATTTCTTCACTGCCACTTTAGCCACTTTGGCCAGCTTGGCTTGACGCTTAGCCCACTCCTGAGGAAATTCCTCACCTCTTCTGATGCTAGTGGGATCAGCTTCTTGGCCAGGAGCCAATGGAGGTCTTGGACATGGAGGGTTAACAGCGAATTTCTTCATGTACTTGGGAGTGACATAGCGATATTCTCTCCATTCTCTTGCCCATTTCCTCTCAATCTTCTGAATGCGCACTTTGCGCTGATTTTTGTTCTCCTTGCCATGAGTTGCTTCATCAGGAGTACAATATTCATCATAGATGTCATCAGGGATCTCAAAAGCAGTATTTGTTTCTGGCCTCTTTCCTCCCTTCTGAGGTCTTTTACCATCAGCCATTTTCTTCACTTGAGGGTTTTGAACAATCGAATTTTCTGATGAGGTATGCAATTTTTCTTCAAGGAACACTGCAAATGAGTTAAGTTGATGAGAACCTAGAGATTCAGCAGCAGACATGTGTACCTGTGAACAGAATATAGGTGCGAAGAGTTTTGGAGAGGTCATATGCGTTCTCAGAAGATTTTCAAAAGTATCAAGTTTGAGGAAGATGACCAGGGGTGTCTTGAGGAATTTCACTAAGCATTTTGACTTAGGTTCCAGAGTTGTGTAGATTGAAAATCCACACAATTGAGGAATCTTGAAGAAAAACGTTGCTTAGAGAAACTGATCAAGGACAGAAGCAAGTTGGTGTTTAAGAACATGAAAGTTGAAGAATAAACACCTTTTGAAGATTTTGTGGAAATCATCAGAATCAACAAGGGCAGTAAAAATAAATTTTATTTACCCTTGACGAAGAACACGACGAACTGAGAGTGGCAGTGGAGATGTTCGTCCGTTCAGATCTTCCACGCCCTAACTTGGCGATGGAAAACAGCTACGGCGGCGGCGGAGTGAGGATTTCCGCGGCCGGCGTGAGTACGACGGCGATGAGGTCGAGGCAGTGAAGCTCTTCCTCACCGGCGACGATGGAGTGTAGCGGCGGCGCTAGGTCTGAGAGCTCGAGCGAGGGAGTAAGATCGAGCGGGGTAAATGAGCTCTGAGGAGGGTGAGGGGTATTTATAGCAGAGGTGAAAAAAACCGCTCGTCCAAAGAAAATGGACAAACGTGCCCCTGACCCTGCTCATCCTAGTGACATGTGTTACCCACGAACTGTCAAGTGGAGATCGTGTTAGATCGAGGGTGAATAGATAAATCTTATCGAGGGATAAGGAACGGTTTGAACGGCAAAAGCCGAAAATTCTGATAAGAATATTTTAATGTTTCGTTCGCAAATTCTTCAGCTGTCAAGGACACAGTGAAGACTTTGAACGGGTTTCAAATAGAACGCACATGAAGAATTTGTGAACGGACTGGATTGAGTTTAGCATAGAGGCGGAACGGGTCCGATCACATTCACTTAGAAGAAACACAACTTGAAGAATTAGCAATAAGTGAATGCTGTAGAGGACAGAAAACTCAAATATATATATAGTCAATGAAGAACATAGACGGAAAGAGTGAAGATTTTGCAAAGTTGAAGAATTTGAAAATTTGAAGAATTTGCACAATGATGAAAAACTCAAATTTTGAAGATTTTCAACTTTTTGTGGTGGCGTGACCCACCGTGTAAGAATGATGATTTCAGACACCGCGTACAATTGTCGTAGGGCTCTGAGAATCAAATTCTTCATTAATTTCTTCACACTTAGAGGGTCAGTCTTCATTGATTGAAGAAAAACATTTCTTCGTGTGTTGCACATCTAAGTCATCAATTTGCATAAGTGTTAGGATGTGTGTCCTTTTCAAAGGACATTCGAAGATTCTAAGATATTTAGCTCACACCGCAACTTGCTAAATCTCTTCTCATCCAAGGGCTTTGTGAAGATATCCGCTAGCTGTTCTTCAGACTTCACGGGATCAATAGAGATGTCACCCTTCAACACATGATCTCGAAGAAAATGATGACGAATCTCGATGTGCTTTGTCTTCGAGTGCTGAACTGGGTTATGAGCAATTTTGATGGCACTCTCGTTGTAGCAGTAGAGTGGCACATTCTTCACATTGATGCCGTAGTCCTTGAGGGTTTGCTTCATCCATAGCAATTGAGCACAACAAGAACCAGCAGCAATATACTCAGCTTCAGCAGTAGAGAGTGATACGCAGTTCTGCTTCTTCGAGGACCAACATACTAAGGATCGTCCGAGGAAATGGCATGTGCCTGAAGTTGACTTGCGGTCCACACGATCACTGGCATAGTCAGAGTCAGAATATCCAATGAGATCAAAAACCGAGCCCTTGGGATACCATAATCCAAGTGTTGGAGTGTGAGCTAGATATCGAAGAATATGTTTCACAGCCTTATAGTGTGATTCCTTCGGTGTAGCTTGAAAACGGGCACACATGCAAACACTAAGCATAATATCCGGCCTAAATGCACATAGGTACAATAAAGAACCAATCATGGAGCGGTATACCTTTTGATCGAAGTCTATTCCATTTTCATCAGTGCATAGATGGCCATTTGTGGGCATAGGGATTTTGACGCCTCTGCATTCTTGCATACCGAATTTTCTCAGAACGTCCTTGAGGTATTTCTCTTGAGAAATGAAAATGCCATTATGTTGTTGATGAATTTGAAGACCTAAGAAGAATTTCAATTCTCCCATCATGGACATTTTATATTCCTCACTCATCATGTAAGCAAATTCGTCATTGTAATGTTGGTTAGTACAGCCAAAGATAATATCATCAACATATATTTGGCACACGAATAATTCATCATCATAGGTTTTGGTGAAAAGAGTTGGGTCGAGTGAACCGGGTTTGAAGCCTTTCTTCATGAGGAATTCCTTCAGAGTATCATACCACGCCCGAGGGGCCTGCTTGAGGCCATAGAGGGCCTTATTGAGTCTGAAGACTTTGTCAGGATGTTTAGGATCTTCAAAACCTGGGGGTTGAGCAACATATACTTCTTCCTCAAGCTTACCATTGAGGAATGCACTTTTCACATCCATTTGATATAAGATGATATTATGATGGTTAGCATAAGCAAGCAATATGCGAATAGCCTCAAGTCTAGCAACAGGTGCAAAAGTCTCATCGAAATCAATTCCTTCAACCTGTGTGTAGCCTTGAGCTACAAGACGAGCCTTGTTCCTCACCACTAGGCCATTTTCATCTTGCTTGTTGCGGTAGATCCATTTGGTACCGATGATATTGTGCTTGCATGGGTCCAGTCGCTTGACAAGCTCCCACACATTGTTCAGCTTGAATTGATGTAATTCCTCTTGCATTGCTTGAATCCATTCAGGCTCCAGAAATGCCTCATCAACTTTGGTGGGCTCTGTGATAGAGACGAAAGCAAAATGCCCACAAAAGTTAGATAAATGTGAAGCTTTTGAGCGAGTCAGAGGACCTGGTGCGTTGATGTCGTTGATGATTCTCTCAATCTATACTTCATTTGCAACGCGGGGATGAGCAGGTTGACGACTTTGATTTGGCTCAGCATTTTCTTCAGAGCCATTTTCTTCAGATGCGCCAGCATGCTGTTCTTCATGTTCTGGAATGATTTCTTCAGCAGATTCTTCGGAAGGAATGACATCCTCAGTAGCTTTGAACTTGATGGTTTCCTCAGGCGTCTTTTCATCTAGCACAGGAGGTAGGTGCTCTCTTTGCGAGCCGTTAGTTTCATCGAACCGCACATCTACAGTTTCAACAACCTTGTTGTGATAGGCATTGAAGACCCTGTAGGTGTGCGAGTCCTTTCCGTAACCAAGCATAAAACCTTCATGTGCTTTCGGTGCAAATTTAGAATTGTTATGTGGATCTCTAATCCAGCATTTAGCACCGAAGACTTTGAAATAACTCACATTGGGTTTCTTGTCAGTGAGGAGTTCATATGAGGTCTTCTTGAAGAATTTGTGAAGATATACCCTGTTGATGATGTGGCATGCAGTATCAATTGCCTCAGGTCAGAAGTGACGAGGTGTCTTGTATTCATCAAGCATGGTGCGAGCCATCTCAACAAGAGTCCTGTTCTTGCGCTCCACAACGCCATTCTGCTGAGGAGTGTATGGGGCAGATAGCTCATGAGTAATACCAAGTTCATCGAGATAGTCATCAAGACCAGTATTCTTGAACTCAGTCCCATTGTCACTACGTATATGCTTGATCTTCACGCCGAAATTCGTCGAAGCCCTTGAGGAAAATCGTCTGAAGACTTCCTGCACTTCAGTCTTGTAAGTAATGGCATGCACCCATGTGTAACGAGAATAGTCATCAACAATGACAAAGCCATATAGAGATGCTGCATTTGTTAGTGTGGCATAATGAGTAGGGCCAAAGAGATCCATATGAAGCAATTCAAAAGGACGAGAAGTAGTCATGATAGTCTTCGAGGGGTGCTTGGCTCTGGTCATCTTTCCAGCCTCACAAGCCCCACAAAGATGATCTTTGAGGAATTTGACACCCTCAATGCCAATGACGTGCTTTTTCTTCACGAGCGTGTGTAAGTTCCTCATGCCAGCATGACCCAGTCGTCGATGCCATAGCCAGCCTTCTGAAGCTTTAGCAAGTAGACAAGTGGCAGGCTGTGGTCTTGCAGAGAAATCAACAATATACAAGTCTCCTCTCCTAAAGCCTTCGAAGACTTTGGAATTGTCAGATTCCATGAGCACTAAGCAACGATATTTGCCAAAGACAACAACCATATCAAGATCACAAAGCATTGAGACAGACATGAGGTTGAATCCGAGGGACTCGACAAGCATGACTTTATCCATGTGTCGATCCTTTGAGATTGCAACCCTACCTAGACCCAATACCTTGCTTTTGCCTTTGTCAGCGTAGGTGATATGCTTCAAGTGTGATGGAGATAAAGGAGTGTTCATCAGTAAGCTCTTGTCACCGGTCATGTGATTTGTACATCCACTATCGAGGACCCACTCAGTAGCTTTGGGTAAATCATCCTGCAGATGAATTAGTGCATCTTACGAACTCATATACTTCAGAGTGAAGCATATGACATCAAATTCATCAGACATATTTCATCAATTAAAGCAACATATGTATATATAGCAATGTGAGGACGTGAGAAATGAATAAATCATTTCTTCATGATTAGCTTGCGTCCTTTCAAGCATTTCAGGTCTCCAGCAAATTCTTCAGACGATTTAGTTCGTCTGGAGACCTGACCCTGCATAAGAGATTAGTTCCTTTTCTTCACCACCCACATCTGGAGGGGTGGCAAAGAGTTCATCATTCTGCGAGCTCCATAAGAGAAAGGTGGCATAGACGCCAGACCACTTCGTTTCACATAAGAGGGGTTAGGGTAAGCATATGAATAAGCAGAGAAATTCTTCGAGGACTTATGAACATAATGATTTGAAGAATAATGCATATATTCATAGCCCTTAGGCTTTCCCTGCGAAACAGAAGTGTTAGCACGATGATGTTCATGTGAGGACTTTGATCCATGTGAGGAATTTGATTCATATGAAGAATTTGATCTGGGGTTCTTATTCTTCACAGATGGTGTCATGAGGACATTCACCTGAAGACTTTCAAGGCACTTTTTGGGAACCCAGATTTTCTTCATAAGGGGACCATTCCTGCAGTTAGATCCAACATATCTAGCAAATACCTCACCATTCTGATTTTTGAACAGTTTATAGTTGGAGTCAAATGACTCATCAGATGAATATGAGGATTCACAAGTAAAGCCAGATAAAGTGGATGGATCTACGGGAGGTCCCTTCGCAGCAACCCATGAGGTTTTGGGATACTGCTCCGGTTTCCAGTAGGTTCCATCAGCATTGAGTTTCCTCTCAAAGGCAATACCCTCTTTCCTAGGGTTCCTGTTCAAGATCTGCTTTTTGAGCACATCACAAAGAGTCTGATGCCCTTTGAGGCTTTTGTACATGCCTGTCACATACAATTCCTTCAACCCTGCATTTTCGTCAGTGATACTAGTGGTATCCTCAGATGAGGAATTTGTGACCACAGAGATAGTTGAAGAATTTGCAGCAATGGAAGCATTTGAACATTCAGGTGAAGAATTAGCAGTTTCACGTTCAATGCATTTCAAGCATGGTGGAATAAATTCTTCCTGAGCGGAACTGATCTGTTGAGTAAGCAAAGAATCATTTTCCTTCTGAAGATCTTCATGACTCACCCTTAGCTTCTCAAGATCTTGTTTTCTTTGAAGAAATTCATAAGAAAGCTTCTCATGATCGGCTAGGAGAGTTTCATGACGACCTTGAAGGTTGTCAAACATAGACTGTAGTTGCTGAAGATTATCAGTCAGTGTTTGAGTTCGATCCATTTCCTCACCTAACAGATCATCGCTTTTGTCTAGCATATTTTGAACCCTTTCCAAAGCCTTTTGTTGTTTAACAGCAATATTAGCAAGTTTGGAATAGCTGGGTTTGAGGTTTTCATCAGATTCATCCTCACTTGATTCAGAGGAGGGATATTTGAATACCTTGGCACCTTTTGCCATGAAGCAATAGGTGGGAGCATAGTCATCTTTGCCGTCATCAGCAGTGTTGGGGAAGCCATTTTCCTCAGTGTTGAAGATGGACTTGCTAACATAAGCAGTAGCGAGGGCTAGGCTCGCCACACCAGAGTCTGACTCCTCAGATGCCTCCTCTTCCTCATGTTCCTCAGATTCAGCTTCAGAGTCCATTTCCTTGCCAATGAATGCCCGAGCTTTCTTGGAGCTGCTCTTCTTGTGAGATGAAGACTTTGAAGATCTTGACGATGAGGACTTTGAAGATTTCTTCTTCCTCTTAGAGTCATCTGAACTATCATCCTTGTATTTCTTCTTCTTTGATTCCTTCTCCCACTGAGGACAATCAGTAATGTAGTGACCAGGTTTCTTGCATTTATGGCAAGTTCTCTTCTTGTAATCACGGGATGAGGAATCTGATTTCATGTCATCACCTCTTGAGGATTTTCCAAATCGGCCACGTCTAGAGAACTTCTGGAATTTCCTCACGAGCATTGCTAGCTCCTGACTCAGTTCTTCAGGATCACCAAGGCTGCTACCAGAATCTTCATCTTCAGATTCAGAGACTGCCTTGGCTTTCAGTGCACGAGATATACCATAGCTCGGTCCGTAGAGATCTCTCTTCTCAGCTAGTTGGAATTCATGAGTATTTAGCCTCTCGAGGATATCAGCCATACTGCCCTTTGCTCAGATGGCCACATATGATATTCTTCGCTTGAGAGTCGAGTTGCTTGAATCTCTTCACATCAGCAGCGTTTACGGAAGGAGTGACAGAGGGAACACCCTTTTCCACAACATACCAGAGATCGTTGTCAATTGCCTCAAGATGCATGCGCATCTTGTTCTTCCAGTAGGGGTAGTCCGTCCCATCGAAGGTAGGACACCCAGCTGAGACCTTGATCATGCCTGCAGTCGACATAACTAAAACTCCAGGTGGTTAAACCAAAATCACACAGAACAAGGGAGTACCTTGCTCTGATACCAATTGAAAGTGCGTTATATCGACTAGAGGGGGGTGAATAGGCGATTTTTACAAATTCGTCACTGAGGAATTTCAAGGTGAGGAAATTCCTAAGCGACAAACTACTTAGCAGCGGAATGAGTACTCAGATGCAAGCATAACAGAGCAGTAGCACAGTCATCATGATGAAATGAAAACAAGCACAGAGTACGAGTAGCGTAAACACAGGATAAGCAGGCTGAAGACAAACTGACTGAAGAATTTGAACTGAGGAAATTGAGAAAGTCTTCAGACAAAGTCTTCAAACAGTAATGATCAAATACATAGCAAGTATGCGAGGAAATGAAAGGGTTGAGGAAATAGAACCAGTAGCTCGGTGAAGACACTGATTTGGTAGACCAGTTCCAACTGCTGTGACAGTTGTACGTCTGGTTGGAGCGGCTAGGTATTTAAACCTGAGGACACACAGTCCCGGACACCCAGTCCTGAACACACAGTCCAGGACACCTAGTCCTCACCGTATTCTCCTTGAGCTAAGGTCACACAGACCTCGCCCAACCACTCGTGGTAAGTCTTCAGGTGACTTCCAAACCTTCACATACTCGATCACTCGGCAATCCACAATTTTCTCTTGGATGCTCTAGACCATGACGCCTAACCGTCTGGAGGATGCACAGTCCTCAAAGGTAACAAGCGCCGGTTCCACACAGGAACAATCTCTTCAGTGATGCTCAATCACTTTGGGTTTGTAGGTGTTTGGGTTTTTGGGTTTTTTCTCACTTGATGATTTTCGCTCAAAGTCCTCGGAGGATGGGATGCTCTAAATGACAAGTGTCAATCTATTTCTTGGAGCAGCCGACCAGCTAGTGGTTGTAGGGGGCGGCTATTTATAGCCTAGGGAGCAACCCGACATGATAAGACATAAATGCCCTTCAATGATATGACCGTTAGGTGGGTAGATATTTTGGGACAGCTGGCACGTAGCACAGCAACGGTCGGAAATTTGAGTATCAAATTCCTCAGGGCTATCATGATCCTCACTTGTAGGCAATCCGCACTGGCGAATTTCTAACTCTTCAGTCAGAACAAATTCCTCAGAGAACAGAAGAACTTCATCTCTGTCACTGAAGAACTTGACTAAACTGTATGAGATTTCCAATGGCTTCACTCGAAAGGATTGGGTAGGTGTAGGATTTTGAGTTGAGCATCACTTGGAAATTTTTCCTTAGTTTTACCTCGACCCCCTTTAACAGTACGGTGTTTCCTATGACTCAAGAAGAAGAAAATGAAACTACGAAAACAAAAGTCTTCACGCTTCATAATCCTCGCATGAATATCAAGTCTTCAGGGTCACACCAATTTCTTCACTTTCAAAGTCTTCAAGAAAACCAAAGTCTTCAGTTGAAGACATTCAATTTTAGGGGTCGACATTCATCGTAATTAACAAACTCCTCACAGACTTATATACCTGTGTACACTCACAAACGCATTAGTCCCTTAACCTATAAGTCTTCAATACACCAAAATCACTAAGGGGCACTAGATGCACTTACATTTAGACTCGTTGTTAGATAGGGAAGAAAAAGTTTTTTAGTGTTAAATAAGGAAACAAAATTTAAGATAGTGTTAAATAAGGAATTGTTTCGACTATTTTTGCCTGCCGGATGCAATGCACACCAAGAGTGGCTAAAGGTCCGTCCTCTCTCACTAGTGGGATTTGGAGTTGCATTTCATAGCATTTTGTTAGCTAATACTTCCTCTGTTTCTAAATATAAGTCTTTCTAGAGATTTTAACATGGACTACATACGGATGTATATAGATATATTTTAAAATATAGATTCACTCATTTTGCTCTGTATGTAGTCCATATTGTAGAATCTCTAAAAGGACTTATATTTAAGAACAGAGGGAGCATATCTTGTGCAAATCAACTTGGTAGTTTTCCATCACTCTACTTTTTGTTACCCGTTCCAAGCCACGGTAGAATTATCGTTGTTACATGGTGTTTCACCAGGTACTATAACTGCATTAGGTCCAAAGTTTCATTAAGGATTTACATATACACTTGCGGCAAACCTCGCTGACAACTGACGAGAGTAAAAAGTTATGGAGCGCCAGACGCCGGTGCCAAAGCTGGACTCGCATTTCCTGGCCAAGTAATGGAGAACATGGCGTTCAATTCAGAATACTGATGAATGAAGTTTCGCATTTCCTGGCCAAGCCAACACTGCGCTAAGCATTACAGACCTTTCATCTTTTCCTCCACCAACTCAATGCAGCGGTGAAGTACGAGTTGAACAGGATTTAACAAGCACGCCATCTGATTTTCGTCCTCGCCTCCGTCTTTCTCGAGCTCCGATTGAACCCCTGTAACGATTAATCTTAGTGGGAGCAGCCACTCTGAGTACACGGCTCGTATTTTTTCACCCCGCAACATTTTTGCTGATCCGGATCCTATAATAAAAAAGAGAGGAAAACTTCTGTTAACAAACAAAATGTTGACCAATTCCAGGATCCGCTCTTCCATGAGCAAGCCTTGATCCGTATAGACTTGGAAAGCACAATATGTCACGGGTTTGCAAGAACAGTTACCTCTTGAATCTATTATCAGAATCAATCTGAGCAAGTTCAGAGCAGATAATACCTGCTTACAGACAGAGAATGGGGACCACATCAGATTGTTTTATAGGCATAAACTATAGAATACTAGCTAAGTGAAATTAGCAGGACAAGAACAGGAAAAAAAGTAGTTTATCAGCACTTAGAAAACGCATGCTAGGAGAAATGCCGTCGATGCTCAAAATATCATCATAGACAGTGGACTGGGAACTGTTTTATCCTGACTGCCTACTGCAGGTGCTATCAACTGCTATCTTTGATCATATTCCTTTTCATCTCCCTCTAATAAATGCGGGCTTTTTCCCCAGGAGCGATATGAATTCTGGGCCAAGCTGGAAGGATTTAAGGAGGCTATCAAGGAGGCATGGAAGTGCAGTCGAGCGATTGCTGACCCGTTAAAGCGTTCTGGATCACTCTTTTCAGGAATGCGGCAAGCGACTGCCGATGCAGTGATTATGCGTTTAGTGCTCAGGACTCAAGGCTTCAGTCCCCGAATATGGTTGAGAAGATCCTTGAAGTTTTCAGTCTCGGCTTGTCTTCGCTGGAACGCACGATTGCCCGGCAATATTCTAGATTGTAGTGGCTACAGGAAGGAGATGCTAACACCAAACTTCTAAACATAGTATCCAATGTGAGGAGAACTTAATCAAGCTCTCATCTCCCTGGTCTCCAAGAACTCTGACGCCATGGAGGTAGGATATTACCACACGATTAGCTTAGTACATAGCTTCTCTAAGTTGTTGGTGGTGCGGCTTCAGCCCCACAGTGAGCTTGTTAGTGCAAAGCAATCAGCGTTAAGCCGTTAATTAAGGGTCACGATCTGCATGATAACTTGATCCTGGTCCGGTAAGTTGCGCACAAACTTCATAAACGAAAGGCTAAAGGTGCTTCTTAAGCTCAATATTTCTCGCGCCCCTCCTAGTATTTCTTGTCTGAGATCCTACGTCCCAAAGGATTTAGGGATAGCTGGACAACTTAGATCGCCATTCCCCTCTCTTCTGCCAGCACCCGTATCGCCGTGAATGTAAGTGTGGGGCCAAGGTAGTGCATGCTTGTGGTTTGCGTCAAGGTGACCCAATCACCCCTCTCCTCGTCATTGGATGGAGGCGTTAACAGCCATGGTTATCAAGGAAGAATCAGAGGGCATCATTAGTTAAATGCCGGGCTGTTCTCCGCTTCAGAGGCTCTTGATTTACGCTGATGATGTGGTCCTCATCAGGCCAACTTCTCTTGACTTTGCCTTCATCAGAGAAGCTTTGCCAATTTTCGGTCTGGCCTCTGGTCTCTGTATCAATTATGTCAAATCATCAACGGTCCTTATCAGATGAGAGGAGCAAGAACAACTTCTGGTTGCTTCAGCCTTACCCTGCCAGATTGGGAATTTCCCTTGCAAATATTTGGGATTGCGACTCTCAGTGGGCTAGCTTACCAGTCTGAGTGGCACCCTATCCTAGACAAAGGTGCCAAAATCACAAGAACAAAGTGGTGGAAGCTCGATGGGGAAGCACAACAAACCTTAAAGGAGAGGATGATTGCAGAAGGACCATGGGGCGAAGAAGGAGCAGCGGATAGCATGTGGGTGAAGATGGCCTTTTGCATTCGGAAGGTAGCTAGGGAGGTACTTGGGGTGACGAAAGGTAAGAAGCAAGAACCTAAAGACACGTGGACGTGGAAAAAGGATGTCGAGGCTATCAAGGAGGGGGAGTGCTACAAAAGTTGGCACCATGAGCACTAGCAACATGGAGAAATACAAAGAGGCCAAGATAACAATTTTTACCCAATCTTTGCTTATTCACCCAAACCAGGTCAATCTGGTCTATGCAGTCTTCAAACATACTAAATTTACACAACTAATCCTCTATCATCAGTCATCGCAGACGAATGTCATTGCAATTGATTATGACAATTAAATTTCCCAAATGATAAGTGCCACATGTCAGGTGTGTGGCACTCCAGCCCTGACGTTTTTCGATGACAATTCTAATTACACAAGGTTGGCAAATTCCAATGAAGCACGAAAGTTGCCATGCTTGCCAACTAAAGTTGCCATCCTCGCGCCACTAAACTTGCCGTCGAAAACATTCGGAGTTGCCCTGTGCTCATACCTGACGTGTGGCACTTACCAGGGTCCTTAAATTTGTCCACCCAGCTTATGCCTATTTAGTGTTTTCTTGACTTGCTTCACCTATTTTTGTAACTTTCAACAGCAAATTATAAAGTAAGCATAACACAGCATAGTTCAGTAACAACAAACTGAGCCAGCATTTAGGAAAAGATGTGCTGCTGGTGTGTTAAGTATTTGAGTTTGTGCAATCAAGACACTGGCGTCCAATTACTGATTTGAGGAAGCTAACCCACCAACTTTTCAACGTTGAGCAATCAAGGCTTCCCACCAACCACCTCTGTGTACAGCTTTAGACGCAGCAAGGAACAAAAGAAAAGGTTACCTCTTCACTGTGATCACGAAGACAAGGAGGACCACCTTCTGGAGGCCTCAAGATCAGCTCCACTAACTCAAGCACCTGAGAAGCCCAAGGTGGTGATTCCCCAGCATCTTGTGATCGATCAGACCCATTAACCTGATCGGCTCGACGGCTCTCTCTCGAAACTTCATTCTTCACCAGATCTAAAAGAATTGCAGTCTGAAAGAACAATAAACAAAGTAAACACAAGCCAGGATTTGAAGGATGGAGTTCAAAAATTCAGTTCACACCAACAAGCAACATGTCCATAATGAAGTTGTACATCAGATAAGGCTGGATGAAGGAACTGAGAAACTGAAGTCTATAATGCTGTAGTACGATTATTTATTTATTCTCTCTATTGCCTACATATACATCACAAGCATCGACAAGTTGGTGCTCTCAAACATTCCAAAGAATAGTGGATGTGAGAAGTTCTCTTACCAAGGAGGGGAACATACTATTCTCGATGAGGGCCTGTAAGATATCAAATCTCTGAGTGGATGGCACCGCTGAAATAACCTGATAAGATTTATAGTGAACACATGCACATGTTAAAAAAAAAGGGGGACAGTGCCACAGTAGACTACAGACTATAGAGGGTTATGCAAAATTTGAATACAACCAATTTTGCTGTATTACTATGTCATGAGCATAAAATGGCAACAATTAAATTTTCATGTTTACTCCACAAGAAATTACATGAAATGAATTTATGATCTATGGTGAATGAAAAATAATGAAAACAGAAGCTTGGCAGACTAATAATATTCTCTTTGCACACACAAAGTGAATTTTAAGATACATACCCTTTTCAGGGTAGAAAAAGCTTTCTTCCGCATCAACGTATCTGGGGCAGCTATCATGACTCTTTCAATGGCCTGTGGAAATACTTATAATGTTGATACAATATTTGCAAATATATCGACTCATCTCTAAGAAAGTGCAAACATTACCTTGAGTGTGGCAAAAATTTGAGTGGAATATGGGAAATCTACATGATCGTTGGTTTCCTCACTACACTTATCATCAACTAGAGTCAACAATAAGTCCAGACTGTGAGATTTGATTGCCCATGAGTAATTAACTGAAGACAAGACGTATCTAAACATGTTAATTGCTTCCCATTTCCTAATACAATTGTCTTGAACTTCTTTCAGAGCTGATTCAAACTCTGCTCCAGCATATTTTGACATGTCATCATGCATAGAGGTCCACACAACTGTAAGAGAGCTCAAGAATGTGACCAAGCAGCTTCTAAATAATAGTGGAAGTGGTGTGATAGGAAAGATTATCAAACCTACAAGACTTGCACCGTCCATAGCAGAAGAAAAGCAGTCCAGAAAATTGTCGTCCTCTTCTACATCATTTTGCAGACATATGCATCAGTTAGCAATGAAGCAAGCATAATATACAACTATTCCAAGGAACCAGAAAAATGGGAATAATTTGGATGAGCCACCTTTAGAAAGCTTAGTGGTGGCTGAGATCACATCATTACCAGTTAAAAGACCCAAATAGGTGAACCCGCAAAACATAAGAAATTTAGAATATTGAAGAACAACTGAACCACAAGTAGACAGAATATTCTGATATTTGCTTTCTGATGATACAAGAGCCTGCAAAAGAGCCTTGCATATCAAAGTGATGTAACATACATGGATATTCTAGAAATAACATCCATTTTGTACTCACTATGTTTTGAAGGGCATATAGACCAAGTATAGAACATAGCTCTTCCTTCCTGTGGTTGACCTTTTAGTGAACAAAAACTAACTCGGAATCAATAGAACAAATGAGATGGTCAACAGAATTGTATTTAAATCAACAAACCATTGTTTTGCACATTTCTTGTATAGCATTGCCAATTCGGAGGGCTGAACTGAACAGATCAACAGCAGTCATTCCATGTTCCCCATCACATTCTGATAAATTAGCGTGCATAACTCGAAGGATGGCAGGAAGTACGACCTTTACTTGCTCAATATGTCTCCTCTGAATCAAAGTAAGCGCTAGTCGAAAGAACAATTAGCTATGAAGAACTCAAATCCATATGATGTTAATCAGTAAAAAAAAAATTAGACGGCAGGTGTGCAACATATCTCTAGCATGTACTCCCTCCATTCCTGAAAAGTAGGCATAATTTTCTTTTGTCGAAATTCCTGGAAAGAAGGCGCAAGGGTAGTTTAGCACTAGGCCTCCCAAAAATACCCCTTCTCTATAATCTGTGCACTGGTGGACTAAACAATGGATGTAATTATCACTGCTTGTCAATCAGCCGTACATGGCCATGGTTCGATTGAGGAGACGCTAAGTGTCCAGCCAGGATAATCTACAAACGATCTTGCTCATTAAAGAGGGCTAGGTAAGATGGGAAACAATTCAGATGCGCAGCACCTCCATGATCTTAGCAAAACAAAAAATTACGCCTTGTTCATGGAGTGGAGGGAGTATATATCTAACCTATCCTATGTACAGACAAAATGTAAGGAGGGCATCAGGCTGAAGTTTCAAGGCAAGAAACTGTTGCCAATTAGCAGAACAAATAATTAATGTAGAATCTGTAGGAAGTGTTAATATAAAATAATGTACATACTGCTGGCAAGCCCATCTAGTAGAATAACAAGGTATGCTGATCCGTTTAATGCCACTGGTGTATCTAATGCCTGCATCAACATAAAGGTAATAGTATGAACCAAATGGGTGACCAGGTAACAGTAAAGAACTGAGCATCAGCTAGAGAGAAAGAAAAGGATGATGATATTAGCATTTCGAGAATATGAGAAGCTGCTTAAGGATGACTGGGCGCTAAAGCCTCATGCCCCAGATACATCATAGATCTGGACACACAGCATCAATTCATAACCAAAGATTTTAAAATTACCAGTGTCTAAGGAAAAGAAAACATATAAAGCAAGCATCTCAGAGCCCAGGCAGGTATCAATCACATAAGTGCGGAAATCAGCATAGGCATAAAATTAAACACAGAATAGCTACGCCAAAATTTCACTCCCTTACAAAATCTACAGCCAGAACTTAGATTAAGTTTGTGCAGTGATGCTCCTACTTATCCCCCCAACCTTTTACAAATATATAATCTTCCATTGAAAGAACATTTGGACATTAATAGAATTAAAATTGCAACAAAAATCGTTAACACATTAACATAATTAAAATGTTTAAAAAGCTTCACGGTGTAAAGACTAGCCATCCTAAATATAGGAAATAATCTATTTTCCAGTCGTGGGTAAAAGGAGCTTCAAGTTTCCAAGTGTGGGAACTGCTTATTTATTAATTATGGAACTGACCTCGCAGAGGATGCAGAGCATGTCCCTTGGGCTGCAATTTGACACAAAGAACTCAATGATAGCTCTGGCAATGTCCCGGCAATTCCCCATCCGAGCACCCAGCTTCGCCACAGGCTTGGGAAGCTCCAGAGACAGCGCGTCTATGGCCATCTACGACGACATAGCAACGGAATCAGGAGACCATCATCCGCAAAAACGCAACGCCCGAAGATAAGAACAGCCGAAGGCACCGCGGCACACTGTGTCGGACCTGATTCGAGGACGGGCGCGAGAGGAACGCGTGGACCTCGCGGAGCATCTGCTCGGGGAGCGCGGCGGACGCGTCGGCATCGGACGCGCTGAGGATCTCGGCGACGGCGGCAGCGGCTGAGTCGGAGGAGGCGGTGTCGCCGGACTCGAACGCCTGGAGCAGGACAGGAGCTTACGGTTTGGGGGGAAGGCGTGGAGAAGTGCCGAGTTCGAGATGGTTAGTTCGGCGACCAGTTACCTCGGAGAGGGCGGCGAGTGCTTCCCGTAGGCTCGTGAGGGTTGGACTGGAGGAGGATGAGTCGCCGTCGGCGACGTCCACGGCGGCGGCGAAGGGTTTGTCCCTCGCCATGGAGCTGCCGTGGGTGGGTTGGAAGGTGCAGTGGAGGTGCTCTTTAGGGCTGGGCCTGGGTTGTCTGCTCACCGATCCGGGTTGGGCTCAGCCAGGCCTATTCCTCACCTTGGGCTGCTTCGCGTCCAACAGACGAAAAATCGTGCAGTACGTGCTGGGCCCTCACTTTCCATGGGCCGTACGTGCTGGGCCCTCAGCCGATCGAACCACCATGGACTGCATGTGCCCAATACGAATATCTCTCCCTCTCTCCCCAAGGGCATGTACAACAATGTACAGTCAGCTGTCTGTAAGAGGTGACAACTAGGAATTAAGATGAGGTGGAGGAAAGAGAATGCGGAGAGAGGAACAGCCCGTCGCTAGAATTACAGACGATCTGTAGCGCCCCAAAATCGGTCGCTACAGACAGCTTTCCACCGTTGTATCGACCGCCCGTCTGCAATCGTGCAACTGCCTCCTTTCTCAATTGAAATAATCCTTGCTCGATGACGGATGCATGCATCGCACTAAACACTCCCAGACAGTCAAATAGACGGCTCGCTGTACAAGCTATCTGTTTAGCTGTCTATACGTGAAGTGGCAAGTAGATGTAGACAGCAGCCGGTTAAACTGATGTACTTGCCCTAATAATACTAAAGCACCTATTGCTTCTGGTGCCGCAGGACAACCACAATGTTCGTTTTCCCCTAGAGGCGATCTAGGGTTCCACTTGTCCTCCGTCGGCGACGGCGGAGTCTACGTCAATCCTCTTGGGTGGCTGACCGGAGTTCTCTGGCGATCGAGAGTCACCAACATGAGTACGTCAGCGAGGCCTCCTTGCATGGCGCACCTACCACCATCGGCGGCTACAGAAGGAGATGGGGCGGAGCTTGAAGGAAGAGATCTAGCAGGGAAGGGGCAGATGAGGGAGGACGAAAGACCAGCGGAGAGGGAGGAAAAGCAGGTGCCTTTAGGTGCAGGGGGAGGAGGAGGTAGCGGAAGGCGTGATGCAGAGGAGGATGAGGAGGAAGATGAAGGCTGGGACTACTATGGCCCAGAACCGGATCTGGAGGACAAGTTTGCTGGGATGCATCTCCATGGAGAGGAGGAGGACGACTTGGACCTGTCAGGTGAAGTAGATGATCTGATCGGAGGCGTGAGGTGGTTAGGGCTGTTTCGAGTTCACACCACCAAGCCGTTCAGCCATGCAGTGCTGTTGAGGCAGATGAGGAACGCTTGCGCGGCAGCTCAAGGTGTGACGTTCAATGTCAAGGGGCCAAATCTTTTCTTATTCCAGTGCCATTGTCTTGGTGATTGGAAACGGATCATGGATGGGGGACCATGGATTTTTCGCTTTGCTCCTGTAGTCATTCAGGAGTATGATGGTTTTACAGATGTAGCAGAGTACAAGCTGAATAAGGTTCCACTGTAGGCGCGAGTTAAAGGACTGCCGGATGGGCTGACAGCAAAGAGAGAATTAGCGGAGAAGGTGGCTACTAAGGTTGGAGAACCACCCTTCACGGTAATTGTAAATGAGGGCAAGATCAACCCGGGGAGTACCTTGCGAGTTAGGGTTTTTGTGGATGTCAATACACCCCTCGTTAGGTTTGTGCCAATAACTCTTAAAGGGAGGAAAAAGTATCTTGTGTACTATGACAAGCTGCCGGATTTCTGCTACTTTTGCAGTTTAATGGGACACACAGTGGAGGAATGCGGGGATGGAATCCATGATCCTCGTGAATGTGAGTGGGGAGAATGGCTGTTATGGACCCCTGAGCTACCGGCTTTTGCCACAAGAGGGAGAGGGAGTATGGACGGCCGCAGTAGAGGAGGTAGATCGGGGGGTAGAGGAGCTCGGGGTGGACGACAGGGAAGAGGAGGACGCGATGGAGACAGAAGGGAGGCTGAGGCAGACCATGCCCAAGGTCCAATGAATATGGACTTTGTTCAACAGCACACGGACTTAGTTGAGAATCCAAATGCACGCAAGAGGCTTATTCTAGCTGATGGTTCGGTCAATATCCAAGGACAACCTGTGCCGAATCTGGCTGGCAGGGTGGCAGGGACAGTACTATTGTTGGAGACCGGAGGGGGGAGACAAGCCAGGTGACTTCTAATACCCCTGGAAAAGTTCCGATTGTGAAGAGGAGAAGACAGGATGGAGAAGGGGGGACTGAGGATATGGATGCAACTAATGGGGTGGCCTCCTCCGAGGAGGACCACCGGGCCCAATGAGGACACTTTGCTGGAACTGTCGTGGGATTGGCGATCCTGCGGCGGTCAGGGAGCTCCGCGATCTAGTGGAGGCTTGTGCGCCGTAGGTGCTTTGCATAGTGGAGACACAGCTCGCGAAGTATCGTGTGGAAGGCTTGGCGGGTAGTTTAGGTTTTTCAGGTCGTTTTGGAGTGGATAGTAGTGGTAGAAGCGGAGGTCTGTGTTTATTTTGGAGAAATAATGTTGATCTTGAAATAAAAACTTATTCCTAGTATCATATTGACTCGGTTGTAAAAGAGCCGAGCAAGGAGCCGTGGCGACTGTCTGTATTCTATGGTGCAGCTAATAGGAGCATGAGGTATAAAACATGGGACACTATGAAATTCTTGCGTGGAGAGAATGATCTACCTTGGGTTTGCATGGGTGACTTCAATGAAATACTCCGTCCGGAGGAACAGATGCGTCCCAATGAGAGAGACAGCGCCCAAATAGAAGGTTTCAGGGAAGCTGTGGATGTATGTGAGTTAGCTGACCTAGGTTACAAAGGACTAGACTGGACCTTTGAGAAGAGAATTGTTGGGGGGGAGTACTGTAGAGTGCGCCTCGATCGCGCCCTAGCAACGGCAAGCTGGTCAGCTATGTTCCCTTTTGCTTCTGTCGAACATCTTGCGGCAGCTAAGTCCGACCACAGCCCCATTTTACTGATGAATGAATTGGAAGCAAATAACTTGAGAGTTGCACTCAAGAAGCCATTCCGTTATGAATGCATGTGGGAAACTGATACTAGTAATTTTGGTGCAACAATGCAGCAGACGTGGAACCAGGGTCAACCGGCGACCACAGTGGCAGAACTTGCGTCCAAGCTCTCTTCTGTAGGCTCGGCGCTGAAACACTGGGGGCGTGTTACCTTTGGGTCAGTCCGGCAAGAGCTAAGAAAGCTGCGTCAACAACTGGCAGATTTGAGAGCTGCCCCCCTACGAGTTGGACCGAGTGAGGAGGAGAAGAAAGTGCATGACCGGATCGTGGAGATGTCATTCCGCGAGGACATCATGATGAGGCAGCGATCTCGGATAAACTGGCTCTCTGCAGGTGATCGCAACACGCAATATTTTCAGAAGAAAGCAAGCGCACGGAGAGCCAAAAATACCATCAATCAGTTGCAAAAACCGGATGGGACCTTTGCTTCGGACCCAGGAGAGCTAGCAGAGATGATAAATGATTTCTATAAGAACTTGTACACGTCCGAGGGATGTATAGGGATTGAAGAAGTATTGTCACACATACCGGCCAGGGTTGATGCAGGTATGAACGCTAGGCTAAATGCCCAGTATACGAAAGATGAAGTTAAAGATGTTAGGTTGATCTCCTCCCGGATCGAGTCCAACGGCTCGATCTGGAACTTGACTCGCGCCCTGATCGGGGGCGCCCAACCGCATCTGGTTGGTGGGCCCCTGTCGCCAGCGCCATATATAAAGAGGTGGGGTGCCGGGGCACGGAGCACCAGGTTGACCGTGCACCCAACACCACCGAACACCCCCTACCGATCTAGGGTTAGCGCTAGGCCGACGGGAAGCTCCATCACCGCCGCCACTTCACACACACCCGCACACTCACCACCTTCGCCACCTGCATCACCATGGCCACTGCATCAAGCTCAACAGGACAAGGAGAAGGTAAATCCCTAAGCCTACCCGATCCACGGGTTCTACAATGGTATCAGCCAGATTGGTTTAGGATTTTTTGGTAGGAAAAAGAGAACGGGAGCCCTAATCCCGCAAAGAACATCCCATCCCCAAAGAACCCTAGAACAGGGAGAAAGAACAGAACCCTCACCGGAAATGTTGCGCCGCCGCCATGGCCACGCTGTTCCTCTCGACCCCGACGCGCATCGGCAAGCCGAGGCGCCGGGACGAAGAACCAACCCTTCGGGGCAAAGGGCACCTCCACAGGACCACTTGACAGCGGCGCGCTCTCCGGTGGGAATTCGCGCACGCCGGCAAGGGGAACTGTAGGGGCACCGCCACTCGCCGTTGCGCAGCCAGGGAGCTGCGGAGGTGGCATCTCTGCTGCGTCTCTCTCTCTCTCTCACAGTAAACAGAACAGAGAGATGGCGACGGGAGAGAGAGTGGAAAGAAAAGGGGGAAGGGAAAGGAGGCGCGCGCGGCTGTGGTGGCTCTCGTCGCCGTCGCCGGCGGCCGGGGCGGCCGGCCGGGGCGCAGCCCCTTGCGTCGCCGTCGAGAGAGAGATGAAGGGGATCGGGGAAATAGAATGAGGTGCTAGGGTTCGGACCGGGCGGCCTCTCCCCGTTTTTGTTCGAGCGAGAAGTTCGCTCAATCGTTCGATTCAATCGAACGGCTGAGACAGAAAACCAAGCCTCGCCCCGGGCCAGTGGGCCGAAATTAAGTTGGGTCGTTGGCTGGCTGGACCAGGCTAGAGAGGCAGCGCCTGTGCCGGGCCTTTTTGGGCCGAATGCAAAGGAGGCGCTGCCCCGCGCACTAGGCCGGTCTGGCTCAGCTGCTGTTCTTTTGTTTTTCCTGTTTTTTGTCTAGTTTCTGGACAAATTCAATACAATTTTTTCTATTCAAATTATTCAGAGAAATTTTTTGTTTAGAAAATAGAAAAGTAAAAGTAATGCTTCTGAAAAGCAAAAAGTTCATGAATTTTTATTCATGTTTTTCCGCTGCGTAAATAATTAATACTGCTCTTTTACAAAGAAAATAAATGTTTAGAGAGAATTAATTTTTTTAAAGAGCATGTTAAAGTGATTATTAAAATGAATATGATTATGTTATTTTTATGACCAACGTTGTTAATAACATGATCATGTTTTATTATTGAATTTAAAGGTGCATTTATTTCTAATATTTTGCCCAACGGTAATATAGAATTAATTGCATAGACAATTGTACGTTTAATTTGACCAACGTTAGATTAATGCATATGATTGTTATACTGATCTCACTTAAATTGTGATTTCAGGAGGCTTCCACTTGATGAGTTGCCTAAAAGATGTTCCGACACTCAGAGGTGACAACTACACTGAGTGGAGGAAGAAAGTAGAACTGACATTTGTCTGTGCTGAGCTGGACTGGGTTGTGGACACTCCACAGCCAGTCAGACCTACAGAGCCAGTAAGGGAGGCCACTGATGATGATGCTGCGTGGGATAAAAAGAGGGGGGATTATGCTCCTGTGGAGATGTTATACTCCATAGAAAACCAAAAGTGGGTCAATGCAAACAAAAAGTGCATGGCATTTATAAAGAATACAATTGAGAGCACCATTGTGGGCTCCATTGTAGAGTGCACTTCCGCAGGTGAGTTGCTTACAAAGATAAAGAGCCAGTTCACTGGCTCTTCAAAGATATATGCCACCCAGGTGTTAAAGCAACTGGTGACAGAACACTACACAGGTGGTAGTCATGGAATAAGAGAGCACATCCTCAGGATGAGCAATATGGCAGCAAAGCTCAAGCCCATGGATGCAGATCTGGAGATCAAACCAAAGCTCCTGGTCCACCTGGTCATGGCTTCACTGCCAAAGGAGTTTGAAACTTTTGTTGTAAACTAGAATATGTCACCTGGAACATGGGACATTGAGAAGACAATAGCAATGTGTGTCCAAGAAGAGGACAGACTAAAAGCCTCACATGGTGGTTCACTCAACTATGTGAAGGATCACAAGAAAAAGAATTACAATCAAAACAACAA
The DNA here is from genome assembly GCA_011799875.1 of Thinopyrum elongatum. NCBI lineage: Eukaryota > Viridiplantae > Streptophyta > Magnoliopsida > Poales > Poaceae > Thinopyrum > Thinopyrum elongatum. The sequence goes on from CM022303.1 coordinate 147,189,093, forward strand.
AAGTTCCCCCTCAAAGCCACATGGTAAAGCTCCCTATCAGCATCAGCAGAAGCCTTTCCCAGTGGACAAAGACACATGTCTCCACTGTAAGAAGACTGGGCACTACAAGAAAGACTGCCCTGATTGGCTGAAGTCCTTAATGGCAAAGCAAGGGATTCCATTCGACCCGGACTATGCAAAGAAGAGAAAGAGGCATTGAAGTAGCAAATGGAATTCAAGCGGAAGTTGAAGCTGTCGGTGACATCTCCTTGGAGTTAGCTGATGGATTCAAGCTTCTACTTAGAGATGTTTTATTTGTTCCATCATGTCATAGAAACTTAATTAGTGTTTCTTGTTTGGACAAAGATAATTATGAATGTTATTTTGGACATGGCAAGTGTGCCATATGGTTAAATAATGCTTATGTGGGTGATGCTTTACTACACGATGAGCTTTATTTGTTATCACTACGTGAAAAAGTGCATTCTGTGAGTAATGTGAATGATCATGCCGCGTCGAATAAAGAACAAAAGAAAAGAAAGAGAACTCATGACTCATCAAAATTATGGCACTGTCGCTTGTGCCATATTTCCAAGGGGAGAATAGAGAGATTAGTCAAAAGTGAAATTCTTCCTCCGTTAGAGTTCTCTGACTTGGAACAATGCATAGATTGCATTAAAGGAAAGTATGTAAAACAAATCAAAAAGGGTGCAATCCATAGCACAGGCACACTGGAAATCATTCACACTGACATTTGTGGACCATTTCCGGTGAAAAGTGTGGATGGATATGACTCGTTCATAACATTCACAGATGATTACTCTCGCTATGGCTATATTTATCCAATCAAAGAAAGATCTGAAGCGTTGGATAAATTTAAGATATTCAAAGCTGAAGTTGAAAATCAGCATGATAAAAGAATAAAGATAGTAAGATCCGACCGTGGGGGAGAGTACTACGGTCGGCACACCCCATATGGCCAAGTCCTTGGACCTTTTGCAAAGTTCTTGCAGGAGACTGGCATAGTAGCCCAGTATTCAATGCCGGGTGAGCCTCAGCAAAATGGAGTAGCTGAAAGGCGTAACCGTACACTTATGGATATGGTGCGTAGCATGATGAGTTACTCCACCTTGCCATTGGGGTTGTGGATGGAGGCGCTTAAAACTGCCATCCACATTCTCAATAGAGTACCAAGCAAGTCGGTGCCCAAAACACCGTACGAGCTATGGACAGGAAGAGTGCCCTCTCTACAACACTTTAGGGTGTGGGGCCAAAATGTTTAATCCAAACATTGCAAAGTTAGATCTCAAAACAGTGAGTTGCCACTTCATTGGCTATCCAGACAGATCAAAGGGTTTTCGTTTCTACTGTCCAGACAGATATACAAAGTTTGTAGAAACAAGACATGCAGTCTTCTTAGAGGACGAAATGATGAGGGGGAGCATGGTAGCTCGGAAAATCGATCTTGAGGAGAAGAGGGTGCATGCACCTAATCCGATGATTCAGGAGCCATTTTTCTCACTACCAGTTGCAACTCCACCCATGACAACTATGGGGGTAGACCCGGAACCTGTCCGTCAGGAGCCGACTGAACCCGTTGTTGAGCATGAAAGGGAGGTGCAGCAGCCAATTTTAGGCGAGGTGCCGGAAGTTGAGGCATAGAATGTGCCAGAAACTGAGGCCCTTAGAAGGTCTAATAGAACAAGAAGATCAGCTATTTCTACTGATTATAAAGTTTATAACACAGAAATGGTTCATATGGAAAAAGATCCCACCTCATATGAAGAAGCCATGAGAAGCCCTCATTCATCGAAGTGGATGAAGGCAATGGAAGACGAGATGAAATCCATGAGTTCCAAAGATGTTTGGGACTTAGAGAATATTTCTAAAGGAGCCAAAACAGTAGGCTATAAATGGGTCTACAAAACTAAGTATGACTCTAAAGGGAATGTAGAAAAGTATAAAGCCCGACTTGTGGCAAAAGGGTTTACACAAAGAGAAGGGATAGATTACAATGAGACATTTTCTCCAGTCTCATGTAAGGATTCCTTCAGAATCATAATGGCATTAGTTGCACATTTTGATTTAGAGTTACATCAAATGGATGTAAAGACGGCATTTCTGAATGGGGATTTAAAGGAAAAAGTTTACATGAAACAACCCAAGGGTTTTATCATGAAAGGCAAGGAAGATATGGAATGCCGCCTGAAGAAATCCATTTATGGATTAAGGCAAGCCTCTAGACAGTGGTATCTAAAATTTAATGAGACCATTAAAAGTTTTGGTTTTAAAGAAAATATTGAGGACAACTGCATTTATGCAAGGTTTAAAAATGGGAAATATATTTTCCTAATCTTGTATGTGGATGATATCTTGCTTGCTAGCAGTGATGTTAGTCTACTACTAGAAACAAAGAAGTTCTTGTCCTCAAATTTTGACATAACAGATCTTGGTGAAGCATCATATGTTTTGGGCATAGAAATTCACCGAGATAGAAACAAGGGAGTCTTAGGACTATCGCAGAAAGCATATTTAGAAAAGGTTCTTCAAAAGTATAATATGCATGCGAGTAGAGCCACACCTGCTCCTATAGTCAAGGGCGATAGTTTTGGGAAATTCCAATGTCCCAAGAACCAGTACGAGATCGATCAAATGAAAGCAGTACCATATGCTTCGGCTGTTGGCAGCTTACAGTATGCACAAGTGTGCACTCGCCCTGACTTAGCTTTTATCACCGGGGTACTCGGTAGATATCAAGAGAATCCAGGCATAGAGCACTGGAAGATGGTAAAGAAAGCATTACGTTATGCGCAAGGCACGAACGACTACATGCTAACATACAGGAGAAGTGATTCCTTAGAGATAAAAGGGTATTCAGACGCATATTTTGCGGGGGACAGAGATGATAGAAAATCCACGTCAGCATACGTATTCACTCTCGCTGGGGGAGCTATTTCATGGAAAAGCTCCAAACAGTCGATAGTTGCATCATCCACGATGTATGCAGAATTCATAGCATGCTTCGAGGCCACGGGGCAGGCAATATGGCTAAAGAAATTTATACCCGACTTGAAAGTGGTAGATTGTGTTCACAAACCACTAAAGATGTACTGTGACAACCAGCCCGCAGTATTCTATGCTCACAACAACAAGTCGAGTAATGCTGCCAAAACAATAGAGATAAGGTATTATGTTGTGAAAGATAAAATCCAGGATCACACTATAAGTCTCGAGCATATAAGGACAAAGGATATGCTTGCGGATCCGCTTACGAAAGGCTTACCACCCAATGTGTTCATGGAACACTTAGCCGTCATGGGTTTAAGGGAAAGCCTTATGATTCCTGGATCATGAGAGGCCCAAAAGGAACAGAATTTGTTTCTGAACAAAATGTATGTTGTAGCTGTATGATTCTATCGGCAATTAAGCTGTGACGATGAAACATGCTCTATGTACCAATATGTGATGAAACAAATAAACTCGAAAGTATAAGGTTAAAAGGAAAGATGAGATCAAGGGGGAGAATGTTAGGTTGATCTCCTCCCGGATCGAGTCCAACGGCTCGATCTGGAACTTGACTCGCACCCTGATCGGGGGCGCCCAACCGCATCTGGTTGGTGGGCCCCTGTCGCCAGCGCCATATATAAAGAGGTGGGGTGCCGGGGCACGGATCACCAGGTTGACCGTGCACCCAACACCACCGAACACCCCCTACCAATCTAGGGTTAGCGCTAGGCCGACGGGAAGCTCCATCACCGCCGCCACTTCGCACACACCCGCACACTCACCACCTTCGCCACCTACATCACCATGGCCACTGCATCAAGCTCAACAGGACAAGGAGAAGGTAAACCAAAGCGATCCGCCATGAATCCCTAAGCCTACCCGATCCACGGGTTCTACAAAAGAAGCACTCTTTCAGATGTTCCCGACCAAAGCACCGGGTCCCGAGGGTTTCCCTGCTGTAGCGACCCGACCCGAATGGATCGAAGTCTCTGTGCATAAGTGTCATCCCTGGATCGATAATGCTGACACACACAGTACTCGAAGGATTTATAACAGAGTGCAATCACACACTTATTACATCGAATGTCTCAAAAGAGAACTTATTACAATAAATATGGCGTAAGGCCATCTAAATAAGATAACAGCGGAAGGCTTGGAAGATAAAGTGAGTCCATCAACACCAACGACATAGCTGAGTGCACGACAACGACCTAGCGCACCTTACTCTTCGTCTGAAAAGTCTGCAACATGATATGTTGCAGCCCGAAACGGGTCAGCACATGGAATATGCTGGCAATATAACATAGTAGAGCAAGGAACAGAAAATTGCTATCACTACATGCATATATGGCTGGTGGAAAGCTCTAGGGTTATATTGTTTTGCGAAAAGCAATTTTTTCCCTACAACAAAGGAATAAATTTTTATTTACTACTGAGTTTGTTGAAAACATTGAGAAGGTAAACCCCCTCTCAATCCCAAATAAAAGTAATCATTAAACCCAACAAATTAATTTAGAGTGATGAGATCAAAACAATAATTCAAATACCAGATACTCAAGATGTCCATAACCGGGGACACGGCTAACCACGATTAGTTTGTACACTCTGCAGAGGTTTGTGCACTTTTCCCCACAAGACTCGATCTCCTCCGTTGGATTTCTCGCACTACATGGTGTTTGAGAAACGGATGACCGAGACACAGTCTTTCAGAAGCATTAACTCTAACTCTGGGTAGACAGTACCAACCTACATCCCCTACATCTGCTAGCCTACCACTGGAAGAGGTCATGCAACATACTCAACTATGCTAGAGCCCATAATAGCTTGTGGCTGCACACGGAAGTTTCTAGCATGAATAATCTTATGATCCCTTTGAGCCTGGGTGGTGAACCATAGGATGATCACACGGTATATCCCCGGGATCTCCTAGGACAACACTGGTATATCCCCAGGTGTCCGGGCAAGTCCACTGGTATATCCCCAGGGTGCCCCAAACCAATCCACCCAGATGTGTATTATAGTTGCCACCTTAAGTTAACCATTAATTAACAATCTCACATCTGTCATGGATACACTCAAACCCAAATCCACGTCTACGAGCATAGCATGGCAATATAAGCATAACGTAGAAGTAACTCCCAAGGGTTTGATAATAAAGGGCAATAGGTTCTACCTCATCATCTACTTCCCAATACCCACAAGTTAATCACATCCTAATCATGCAGTGTTTGAGGATTGAAACTAATGCATAAAAACTGGGTATCAAAGAAGTATGATCAATGTGTTACTTGCCTTGCTGACGATCTGCAAATCCTAGAGACTCGTAGTAGCACGCTTCGCACTCCGGGTACTCTATCGCAAACAAACAAGCATACAATAAGCACTCAACTAGAAGCACGGGTAAAACTCAAATAAGAGATCTAACCAGAAAGTTCAACTTAAGAACTCCGGTTTGCAAAAAGAATCAAATCAAACGAAGCAACGAAACTCAAACTGCGAAAGAAACAAGCTTCAATTACTAATCTGGACTAAAGTCAAATTTTACAGTAGCAAAAACTTGTTTAAGTTGATTAAACAGAAAGAGGGCTTCGAGACGAAACTCTAGGCGCTTGAATCGCCTGATTCCGATAAACGAGCGAAAAGATAAACTAAAACGAAAATTGGGTCAGAAATCGCGAACGAAAAATAATCGCGAAAACCCTGGAAAAAGAAAAACTGACGAACAGGCTAACTAACGAACGTTCGCTGTCTGTGACTAACGGGTGAAAACCGTTCGCTAAAACGAACGTACGAACGGGCGTTCGCTAAATAACTAAACCGGAAGAAAAAAACGGGATCTAGGGTTTCTAAAAAAAAACCGATCGGTTTTTACCTAAACCGGAAAAAAAAACGGCGGCGACGAGATCCGACGGCGGCGGCTCCGGCGGCGAGGCGAGGCGAGGCGCTAAGGGGCGGCGACGGGGTGCGGCGCGGCGACGCGGGCGGCGTGCGGCGGCGGCGCTGCAGCGGCGGCGGCAGGCGGCTGCGGCTGCTGCTGCTGCTGCGGCTCGGGGTTAGGCGAAGGCGGGGTGGCGGCGGTATTTAAGGAGCTCGGAGGGGGGGGGGCTCGGCTTGGGGAAGGGGCAAGGCGGCGGGGTGGTGGCTAGGCGTGCTCGAGCCGGACTCGGCCACGGCGGCGGCGATGCGTGCGGGCGGCGGACTCCGCTCGGGAGGAAGGCGGCGGCCTGGCTCGGCTGGGCCTTCGGCCCAGTCGGGTGAAAAGTTTTTTTTTTAAATAAATCCGCACAGAAAAACAAAGAAAAGAAATACTAAACTGACTCCAAAAATCCTGAAATAAATTTTGCCCGTCCTCTAAAAATCTACCGGACAAGGTGAACATTTATTTGGGACTCTAATGCACTTTTGAAAAACACATAATTTTCCTAATTCAAATAAAATAGCGATAAAATTCCGAATAAAATTCTTATTTGATTTTAATATTAAATCTCCAATATTTCTTTATTTTGAGGAAGTCATTTTATCCTCTCTCTTTTATTTTTTTTATAAAAGAAATATTCGAAGAGAAAATAATTAAAATCAAACGATCCTCTTTTCAAAATTCGAGTAAACTCAAATATGAAAATAACGAAATTCCCAACTCTCTCCGTGGGTCCTTGAGTTGCGTAGAATTTCTAGGATCAAGCCAAAAATGCAATAAAATATGATATGCAATGATGATCTAATGCATAACATTCCAAATTGAAAATTTGGGATGTTACAAACCTACCCCCCTTAAGATGAATCTCGCCCTCGAGATTCGGGTTGGCTAGAAAATAGGTGAGGGTGATCCTTCCGTAGGTCTTCCTCTCGTTCCCAGGTAGCTTCCTCCTCGGTATGGTGGCTCCACTGAACCTTGCAAAACTTGATAACTTTGCTGCGTGTAACTCGGCTGGCAAACTCGAGAATCTTAACTGGCTTCTCCTCGTAGGTCAAATCGGTATCCAACTGAATCGCTTCCAGTGGCACTGTATCTCTCAGAGGAATGTCGGCCATCTCTGCATGGCACTTCCTCAACTGGGAAACGTGAAACACATCATGAACTCCTGATAGTCCGTCGGGTAACTCCAACTTGTAAGGAACTTCACCCATACGTTCCAAAACTCGGTATGGTCCTACAAATCTCTGGGCTAACTTTCCCTTGACTCCAAAGCGTTTAACTCCTCGCAGAGGTGACACACGAAGATATGCTCTGTCTCCGATTTCATAGACTACCTCCTTGCGCTTGGTATTGGCATAACTCTTCTGTCTGGACTGAGCTACCTTCAGTCTATCCCGAATCAACTTAACCTTCTCTTCAGATTCTTTAATCAAATCTGGTCCAAACAACTGACGGTCTCCAACTTCATCCCACATCAACGGTGTTCTGCACCTCCTTCCATACAAAGCTTCAAAAGGGGCCATCTTCAAACTGGCTTGGTAGCTGTTGTTGTATGAGAACTCCGCGTAGGGCAAATTGACATAACTCTTCCGGCTCAAAGCGTTTGCTACGACATTGGCCTTTCCTGGGTGATAATGCAACTTCATGTCATAATCCTTTATAAGCTCCAACCATCTCCTCTGCCTGAGATTCTGCTCCTTCTGTGTGAAAATGTACTTCAAACTCTTATGATCCGTGTACACATCACAACGATTCCCAATAAGAAAATGTCTCCAGGTCTTGAGTGCATGAACTACAGCTGCTAACTCCAAATCATGCGTGGCATAATTCAACTCATGCGGTCGAAGCTGACGTGAGGCATATGAGATAACTTTTCCGTCCTGCATAAGTACACCTCCAAGTCCTAAGCGAGAAGCGTCGCAATACACTTGGAAATCCTTGCGTATATCTGGCAGAATCAGTACTGGGGCTGTAACCAAACATTTCTTCAGCTCCTGAAAACTTGCCTCACATTCATCTGTCCATTTGAATTTGGTGTCCTTCTTCAGTAACTCCGTCATAGGCTTCGCAATCTTCGAAAAATTCTCAATAAATCTCCGATAATATCCTGCAAGTCCAAGAAAGTTGCGGATCTCTCCAACTGAGGTGGGTGCCAACCACTCAGTGACTGACTGAACCTTGGTGGGGTCTACTACTATACCTTCTCCTGATATAACATGTCCAAGAAATCCAACTTCCTTCAACCAAAACTCACATTTGCTGAACTTGGCATACAACTGATGTTCCCTAAGCTTCTCGAGAACCAAACGCAAATGTTCCTTGTGCTCCTCTTCATTCTTCGAGTATACCAAGATATCATCAATGAATACTACGACAAACTTATCCAAGAACTCCATGAACACTTTATTCATCATACTCATAAAATAGGCAGGGGCATTAGTTAATCCAAATGACATAACCGTATACTCATATAGCCCATACCTGGTGGTGAAGGCTGTCTTAGGTATATCCTGTTCTCGGAACTTCAACTGGTGGTATCCTGATCTCAGATCGATCTTAGAGAATACTTTAGCTCCTTGCAACTGATCAAACAAATCATTAATCATCGGCAGTGGGTACTTGTTCTTAATCGTCACTTCATTCAATGCACGATAATCAACAACCATTCTCAATGATCCATCCTTCTTCTCAACTAAAAGCACTGGTGCTCCCCACGGTGATGAACTTCGTCGAATGTAACCTTTCTCCAATAACTCCTTGATCTGCTTCTTAATCTCCTCCAGATCATTTGCGGGCATCCGGTATGGTCTCTTCGATATTGGTCCGGTGCCTGGCAACAGCTCTATCAAAAACTCAATGTCTCGATCCGGCGGCATGCCTGGTAACTCCTCTGGAAATACATCTGGGTAATCCTTCACTACTGGCACTTCCTCCTGAACAACTCCTGAGAGGGAATTTACTTGTGTCCTCTTTGGCGCATGCCTGGATACATACTTAATCCTTTTTCCCTCCGGGGTGGTGAGTAGAATTGACCTACTTGTACAGTCAATGTTTCCTCCATACTTCGACAACCAATCCATGCCTAGTATTATATCCAATCCTTGTGACTCCAAAATTATTAAGTTTGAGGGAAATACATGGCTACCAATGGTTAAGGGTAACCGATCACACCATCGGCTGGCCATATACTCTGCTCCTGGTGAGCTTACTAGCATGGGTGACCTAAGGGCTAAGGTGGGTAACTTAAACTTGTCCACAAATCCCCTTGAAACGTATGAATGCGATGTACCAGTATCAAAAAGAACGATTGCAGTAAATGACTTAACCAAAAACTTACCTATAACTGCATCTGGCTGCTCTTCAACCTCTTCCACGTTAATGTGGTTCACTTGTCCCCTGTTGAAAGGGTTGGGCTTCTTCCCAGAGCTTCCATTGCCATTACCATTCTTCGGTTCAGGACACTCATTGGCGTAGTGTCCAGTCTTCCCGCACTTGAAACAAGTAATGTGACTTTGATCCTTCTTGGCGGGTGTGGCTGGGTTAGAGCGGTTCTGATTGCTGCCTGCTCCATTCCCGTTTCCATTCTTGGGGCCACTGTGGTTATGCGAACTTCCTCCATTGTGAGTATGGCCTCCATGGTTATGTGTATATCCTCCCGAGTTCGGGGTAAAACGAGGCTTCTGCTGAGCTCCTGAATTGTACTTCCCTTGTCCATACTTCCTTTTGCGGCTCTCCAATCTGTTGCTGTTTCCCTTCAATCATAAGAGCCCGGTCTACCAACTCCTGGTAGTTAGCGAATGTTGCTACCATCAGTTGCATGCTCATCTCATCATTCAACCCTTCCATAAACTTCTCCTGCTTTGTGGCATTAGTGGCCACATCATCCGGGGCATAGCGAGCTAACTTACTGAACTCATCCACGTACTGCCCCACAGTACGGTTTCCCTGGCGTAAGTTACGAAACTCACGCCTCTTCATGCTCATAGCTCCAGTTGAGACATGTGCGGTGTGGAAGGCCTGCTGAAACTGATCCCAAGTAACGTTGGCCACGGGAAAGGTGGCGGTGTAGTTCTCCCACCATGAGGCTGCGGGTCCATCCAGTTGATGGGCGGCAAAGCGCACCTTCTCAGCATCCGTGCAACCTGCGGTGATCAGTTCCCTTCCAATCTTGCGGAGCCAATCATCAGCAAAAATCGGCTCGGTGCTGCTGGATCAACTGTGTGATCTCCGGTGGGAAGACAAATCCGGTGTCGCGTCTCGGAGGCATCTGATGGGTTTAGAGGAAAGAGATGAGAATAGAGTAAGGTCTAGTGAGGTAGCACTACCCATATGCACATGAGACAAACACATTCATATCACACCAAAATCAATTCAAGCAAGGGCATACAATCGATCTAAATCTCGTTACAGTGCTCGGACTACTACTATATACATGGGGAAAATACTAATGATATGGTGGTCATCTAGAAATTTTGATCGGTGGAAGACTCCATGATATCCGCTCCAGCTTCGTCTTCATAATCATCATTACTACTGTCGGGGTCGGAGTCGGTGTCGTCGATGATGATGTAGTCTTCAGAACAAATTTCCTCGGGTTCGTCGTCTTCTCCTCCTGGCGCGGGGTCTCCCATGAATACTCCTAGCTTCCTTGTCAGGCCATCATTCTTCTCCACTAGTATTGCAATTTCCTCTTCGTATCCATCACGTGTAGACTTGAGTTCCTCTTCTAGCTCCATGTTCCTGGTCATCACCTTCTTCAGGTCTATCATGCTTGCACACATCTGGTTCTCCTGTCGACGAATGTGCTGGTTTAACTCCTGGATGAAAGCTGCAATGGACCTGTCCCTCCTGGTGCTGATCATCTCCCATTGCTCATCTCGGCGTCCACATATCTGGTAGATGGTGTCCTTAAGATCCTTGTGATACATTTCACCAATGCGTCCCATGGCGATGTGGGCTGCCATGCTCTTTCCTAGACTCCAGGTTGGTGCATCAAAGGAAAACTCTATGGGCTCAGTAACTGGCGTGAATGTCCTTCTTGGAACTTGAACTCGAATCATCCAACGCTCCTCTTCTGGTACAGTGGCGGTGTAGGTCCCGGTGAAGCTTGGTATTCCGATGTTCAGGTACCTAGTGACTTCCTTCAAGTGTCGTCCAAAAGGTGTGTCTTCATCCGGTTGTGCAAACTTGTTCCTTGAGTCCGCCATCCTAGAGAGTAGAAGATGGAGAGAGTCAGAAATGAGTAGAGAAGAGTGACCTATGGCTTTTCTTAGTGGTCGTGTCCTACAGTCAGCGTGTGCTCTGATACCATCTTGTAGCGACCCGACCCGAATGGATCGAAGTCTCTGTGCATAAGTGTCATCCCTGGAGCGGTAATGCTGACACACACAGTACTCGAAGGATTTATAACAGAGTGCAATCACACAGTTATTACATCGAATATCTCAAAAGAGAACTTATTACACTAAATATGGCATAAGGCCATCTAAATAAGATAACAGCGGAAGGCTTGGAAGATAAAGTGAGTCCATCAACACCAACGACATAGCTGAGTGCACGACAACGACCTAGCGCACCTTACTCTTCGTCTGAAAAGTCTGCAACATGATATGTTGCAGCCCGAAACGGGTCAGCACATGGAATATGCTGGCAATATAACACAGTAGAGCAAGGAACAGAAAATTGCTATCACTACATGCATATATGGCTGGTGGAAAGCTCTAGGGTTATATTGTTTTGCGAAAAGCAAATTTTTCCCTACAACAAAGGAATAAATTTTTATTTACTACTGAGTTTGTTGAAAACATTGAGAAGGTAAACCCCCTCTCAATTCCAAATAAAAGTAATCATTAAACCCAACAAATTAATTTAGAGTGATGAGATCAAAACAATAATTCAAATACCAGATACTCAAGATGTCCATAACCGGGGACACGGCTAACCATGATTAGTTTGTACACTCTGCAGAGGTTTGTGCACTTTTTCCCACAAGACTCGATCTCCTCCGTTGGATTTCTCGCACTACATGGTGTTTGAGAAACGGATGACCGAGACACAGTCTTTCAGAAGCATTAACTCTAACCCTGGGTAGACAGTACCAACCTACATCCCCTACATCTGCTAGCCTACCACTGGAAGAGGTCATGCAACATACTCAACTATGCTAGAGCCCATAATAGCTTGTGGCTGCACACGGAAGTTTCTAGCATGAATAATCTTATGATCCCTTTGAGCCTGGGTGGCGAACCATAGGATGATCACACGGTATATCCCCGGGATCTCCTAGGACAACACTGGTATATCCCCAGGTGTCCGGGCAAGTCCACTGGTATATCCCCAGGGTGCCCCAAACCAATCCACCCAGATGTGTATTATAGTTGCCACCTTAAGTTAACCATTAATTAACAATCTCACATCTGTCATGGATACACTCAAACCCAAATCCACGTCTACGAGCATAGCATGGTAATATAAGCATAACGTAGAAGTAACTCCCAAGGGTTTGATAATAAAGGGCAATAGGTTCTACCTCATCATCTACTTCCCAATACCCACAAGTTAATCACATCATAATCATGCAGTATTTGAGGATTGAAACTAATGCATAAAAACTGGGTATGAAAGAAGTATGATCAATGTGTTACTTGCCTTGCTGACGATCTGCAAATCCTAGAGACTCGTAGTAGCACGCTTCGCACTCCGGGTACTCTATCGCAAACAAATAAGCATACAATAAGCACTCAACTAGAAGCACGGGTAAAACTCAAATAAGAGATCTAACCAGAAAGTTCAACTTAAGAACTCCGGTTTGCAAAAAGAATCAAATCAAACGAAGCAACGAAACTCAAACTGCGAAAGAAACAAACTTCGATTACTAATCTGGACTAAAGTCAAATTTTACAGTAGCAAAAACTTGTTTAAGTTGATTAAACAGAAAGACGGCTTCGAGACGAAACTCTAGGCGCTTGAATCGCCTGATTCCGATAAACGAGCGAAAAGATAAACTAAAACGAAAATTGGGTCAGAAATCGCGAACAAAAAATAATCGCGAAAAACCCTGGAAAAAGAAAAACTGACGAATAGGCTAACTAACGAACGTTCGCTGTCTGTGACTAACGGGTGAAAACCGTTCGCTAAAACGAACGTATGAACGGGCGTTCGCTAAATAACTAAACCGGAAGAAAAAAACGGGATCTAGGGTTTCTAAAAAAACCGATCGGTTTTTACCTAAACCGAAAAAAAATGGCGGCGACGAGATCCGACGGCGAGGCGGCGGCTCCGGCGAGGCGAGGCGCTGAGGGGTGGCGGCGGGGTGCGGCGCGGCGGCGCTGCAGCGGGGGCGGCGGCGGCAGGCGGCTGCTGCTGCTGCGGCTCGGGGTGAGGCGAAGGCGGGGTGGCGGCGGTATTTAAGGAGCTTGGAGGGGGGGGGGGCTCGGCTTGGGGAAGGGGCAAGGTGGCGGGGTGGTGGCTAGTCGTGCTCGAGCCGGACTCGGCCACGGCGGCGGCGATGCGTGCGGGCGGCGGACTCCGCTCGGGAGGAAGGCGGCGGCCTGGCTCGGCTGGGCCTTCGGCCCAGTCGGGCAAAAAGTTTTTTTTTAAAATAAATCCGCGCTGAAAAATAAAGAAAAGAAATACTAAACGGACTCCAAAAATCCTGAAATAAATTTTCTCCGTCCTCTAAAAATCTACCAGACAAGGTGAACATTTATTTGGGACTCTAATGCACTTTTGAAAAATGCATAATTTTCCTAATTCAAATAAAATAGCGATAAAATTCCGAATAAAATTCTTATTTGATTTTAATATTAAATCTCTCTTTATTTTGAGGAAGTCATTTTATCCTCTCTCTTTTTTTTTATTTTTATAAAAGAAATATTCGAAGAGAAAATAATTAAAATCAAACGATCCTCTTTTCAAAATTCGAGTAAACTCAAATATGAAAATAACGAAATTCCCAACTCTCTCCGTGGGTCCTTGAGTTGCGTAGAATTTCTAGGATCAAGCCAAAAATGCAATAAAATATGATATGCAATGATGATCTAATGCATAACATTCCAAATTGAAAATTTGGGATGTTACACCTGCGCACTTTTTTCAGAGAAACTGGGAATTTGTGGCGAAGAGGTAACTTGCATGATAATTAGACTGCTTAATGGAGAGGACTCACCGGAGGATATCAATCGGATGTTCATAGTTCTTATTCCCAAGATCGCTAGTCCAAAAATTCTAGGACAATTTCGGCCTATAAGTCTTTGCAATGTAATCTACAAGATTGCGTCAAAGGTCTTAGCAAACAGGCTGAAGATCATTCTCCCCGAGGTAATTTCTGAAGTGCAGTCAGCCTTTGTGCTTGGATGTCTGATCACGGATAATTTCATAACGGCGTATGAGTGTCTTCATTATATGAAAACAAGGAGAGTTAAAGCAAATCGTTTTGTTGCTCTGAAGTTGGACATGATGAAAGCGTACGACAGATTAGAATGGCCCTATCTTAAAGCTGTCATGTTACAGCTAGGCATAAGCCCACATTTTACAGAGACGGTAATGAGGTGTGTGACATCAGTCTCCTTTTCGGTACTGTTTAATGGGGGCAGTTTGCATGATTTCAGTCCAGCGAGGGGAATGAGACAGGGGGACCCTATCTCCCCATCCTATTCCTGTTGGCGGTAGAAGGCCTCTCATGTTTGTTGAAAGCTCAAGGTGCTGGTGTTCGGGGACTTTCTGTTGCAGATACATCACCGGCCATTAATCATCTCCTTTTTGCAGACGATAGCCTTTTATTCTTTGAAGCTAATGGTGAAAGTGCAGCTCAAGTTCGTGACCTCCTGAGAGTATACTGTGATGCTTCAGGCAGCGAATTAACGCGGATAAATCGTCAATCTATTTCAGCAAGGGCGTTCCGGAGGCCACTCGAACTGAGATAAAAAATGTCTTGGATGTGCAGACTGAGTCACTATCAGAAAAATACCTGGGTCTACCCACGGACGTAGGCAAGAATAAGGAAGGATGCTTCAGATATTTGAAGGACAGAATTTGGAAACATATCCAAGGGTGGATGGAGAAGTGCTTGTCGGCAGGTGGAAAAGAAGTGTTAATTAAATCCGTTGCACAATCCATTCCGACATATTCCATGTCCTGTTTTAAGCTACCCCGAGGGCTAAGTGAACATATAAACAGTCTTCTTCGCAAGTTTTGGTGGGGCAGCAAACAAGGTCAGAGAAAACCTGCTTGGGTGTCATGGAAGACGATGTGTAAACCAAAAAACATGGGCGGGATAGGTTTCAGGGACATTGAGCTCTTTAACTTGGCATTATTAGCGCGGCAAGTGTGGCGCTTATTGCAAGACACGGAGTCCTTGAGTGCGCGCGCGCTAAGGGCGAGGTACTACCCGCACGGCAACATCCTTGATGCGGCTTTAGGAGCCCACCCGTCCCAGGTCTGGCGTTCTTTGATAGAGGGGAGAGAGCTTTTGGTCTTAGGCTTGATCAGAAGAATCGGCACAGGTTCGGATACTCGTATTTGGGAGGATAATTGGCTCCCCCGAGACTACAAACTGAGACCAATCTGTCCTATATCAGCCAACCCTCCTCGGCTTGTCTCAGAACTAATAGATGCACTGACCAGAACGTGGAACAAACAGCTGCTTTTAGAACATTTTATCAGGCCGGATGTTGAAGTGATTTTGAATATTCCACTAAGCTCGCGGGTACAACCTGACTTTTGGGCGTGGCATGAGAGGAGGGGTATTTTCACTGTGAAATCAGCTTACAAGATGATAAATGGCATTAAACATCAGCGAGAGGATTGGCTTGAGCATAGGCCGGGACACTCAAATAGGGAAGCTGAAGGCAAGTCTTGGTCTCAGCTATGGAAAGTGAAAGTTCCGCCTAAGGTAAGAGTATTTGTCTGGCGCTTGGCACATATGTCTCTACCGACGGGTTCAGTAAGACATGAGCGTAAAATGGCAACAACCACCGCATGTTGTTTATGCGAGGAGGAGTTCGACTCATGGCGCCATTCATTGTTTGAGTGCCGGATGGTGCGTTGCGTTTTGGCACTTGGCGATGAGGAGATCCTTGAGCATGTGATATCCAACAGAAGTGATGATGCGAGGCTTTGGCATTTTGGTTGTTTGATACGATGAACCAAACATGACCTTGCAAGCCCAATGTCGATCACTATGTGGGCGATTTGGTGGGCTCGACGAAGAGCGATACATGATGATGAGTTTCAGAGCCCAATGTTGACGATGTGCTTCGTGAACAGGTATTTGCAGGACCTGGAGATTGCTACAACGAGGGTCCCTGATGGACATACACAAGCAGCGCGACTGAGAGCTCATAGATGGATTCCACCTGGAGTAGATGCGGCAAAAATCAATGCTGATGGTGCTATTTCCCGCCAAGGTACGATGGGTGCTTCAGCTGCTGTTTGTAGGGATCAAAACGGCAACTACCTTGGAGCCTCGGCGGTGGTATTTGATGGTCTTGTCGACGCCTCAAGCCTGGAAGCTCAAGCATGCAATGAGGCTCTTTCCCTAGCGCAAGACCTGCTGCTGACACATGCGGTAATAGCGTCGGATTGCTTGCAGGTTATTCAAGACATTAATGGAGCTTCGCGCTCTTCTTCTTATGCTTTAGTTTTGAATGAGATTAGAGATAGAGTTATAGATTTTGTAAACATTACCTTTCGGTTTGAAAATAGGGAGGCAAACTTTGAAGCACATGCCTTGGCGAAGGCTGCTTGGTCGCTCCCTGTAGGGCGCCACCTGTGGCTAGGGAACCTCCCGGACATTATTGGTATTTCTTCCATCGTGATTGATGAATAAAATCCCTAGTTCACCTCAAAAAAAAAACATATTGCTTCTGGTCGTCCGTCATAAGATTACCCTCGAAGTTGCTAATAATTACCCCATGCCACCGGTAAGTGGACAAAAAACGATTCGTTTTTCCCTTCTGAAGTCGCCGCCGTCTTTAGTTTATTAAAAATGAAAGTCTATTTTAGGACAAAAGCATGCGTGCAGCACAATGGCTTGTGCCTCGCAATTGCACGCGGCAGACCCGGGTTCTATCCCTGGTTTTCTCAACTTTTTTGTTTTTATTTCTTTTATTATCCTTTGCTTTGTTTGGGAGTCAACCCGCAGTTAAAAAAAATAGTTTTTTTATTTCTTTTATCCTTTGCTTTGTTTGGGAGTCAACCCGCAGTTAAAAAAAGAGAGCCGAGAAAATTAGTTGTAACACGCTAGATGTTTGCAAATGCATAAATTGGCATAATTTTCTTCGCCATTTTGATCGATCTTACATTGAACTAATAGCTTCAATTTAATTTAGGATTTTTATCATTTATGCCATTAGTTGTGTCCCACTACTCAGTTTTGCCATTAACACAACTGGTAAAAATCACAGTGCATGATGAACCCAAAAGGTGGTATCATGCATCAGAAGAAGATTCACTTACTTTGTCAAGTGAAATAGGAATACTGGCCCTGTACTTAATGAAACAAGCAAGCAGTAGCACTATCATGCTACAAGAATAATATAAGTCAGCTAGCACCGTTATGGAATTATGTTTTTAGTACTTATCTTCAATGTATATATTGTAATTTACTTCCTTTTGCATAATTTGGTTCCATCATTAGCATATTTCTGACATGGATTATCAGATTAGCACATGTACTCTTAAAAAGGGTGTTAAGGCAGTCATGTAGTGCTGCATATAACATGGAATTCAAGTTCTGACCAAATCACTAGAAACATATAGCAATCTTTCTTCCAGATGATCGACAGAAAAGTAAAATTAGGAGGAAATACTCAAATCACATAGCAATCTCATTTCAACCCTAATAACAGTTCGTCAATTGTCATTCATTTGCAGAATTTTTGTTTTGTCACGTGGAGTAAAAATTGAGCAAATATATATATATGTTAATTGATGGTGGTCTGATATATTTTTATTGACATTCGTATCAGATCACGGAAAAATATCCTTTGTTTTTATTTCAGTTGTTATACTGAGATTATTTTCCTAAGAAACTACCATTGCATGTGTAGAAAACATAACATCACAGAAATACAACATCTCGTCTTTATCTTGGCGAGTCCGATTATGCATATATTATTTTGAGATTATATGACGAGCAATGGTCAACCTGAACAACTTTATTCGAACCATGATCTTACTTCTTACAGAAAATATATAGATGAAAAATATAATGTACAATACTCCTAAGGCAGATATGATATTAGGCAATGGTGTGTACACTGTCATGTCACTATACACAATAGTAAAAAAAGGCATCAATCTGGATACGACGAGGAGGTAAAAGCACATACTTATAATCCTTTTTTTTCATGCATGTTTTCACACCCATGACAATGTTTTAATAGCGTGTTCCGTTGCAACGCACGGGCAATTTTCCTATTTCTCAAAAAAAAAGTGCCCAATACGAAATGACTACGTTGCAGAGTTCGCGCAGGAAATCATGGCACCGCAGGGATCGGATTCCAAGCCCGAGTCGAGCATACGCAAAGCTCACGGCCACGTACGCGATTCCATCTATATATGGTCCACAAGACCCCATCGATCTGAAGCAGCCAACAAGCTAGAGCCTAGAGAGATCGAATCGAAACACAAGTCTCGCGGCCGGCGAAGCTCCGTCGACTTAACCAGGACGCACCTCTCCGCAAACAACCATCGTCAAGATGCAGATCTTCGTGAAGACCCTGACGGGCAAGACGATCACCCTGGAGGTGGAGAGCAGCGACACCATCGACAACGTGAAGGCCAAGATCCAGGACAAGGAGGGGATCCCGCCGGACCAGCAGCGCCTCATCTTTGCCGGGAAGCAGCTCGAGGACGGCCGCACGCTCGCCGACTACAACGTGCAGAAGGAGTCGACGCTGCACCTCGTGCTGCGCCTCCGCGGCGGCCTCTCCATCAAGGTCAAGACGCTCACCGGCAAGGAGATCGAGATCGACATCGAGCACACCGACACGGTCGACCGCATCAAGGAGCGCGTCGAGGAGAAGGAGGGCATCCCGCCCGTCCAGCAGAGGCTCATCTTCGCCGGTAAGCAGCTCGCTGACGACAAGGCGGCAAAGGACTACAATATCAAGGCCGGCGACGTGCTCCACCTCGTCCTCGCCCTCAGGGGCGGTGCCTGCTACTAGATATATGCCTGGGTTTTACCTACGAGAGCTTGAACTATCTAGCTAGGGTTTAGCCATAGTTTTATCATTTTGTTAAGTACTGTAATGGTTTTCTTTTGAGAAAAATGTTAAGTTTTGGTGCTATATAACTGCGGTTGGAACTTTACGAATACCGTTCGAGTCCTTTACATGTAAGCAGTGATGTTGTATCCGTTTATCATTTTGCTACCAATCCACTGCTTGCAGGCTTAAATGAGAAGCACACATGAAATTTTGTTTTGGCCAAAAATTGCCTCGGGTTTGCATAGCATTACTTGTAAAATCGAAAAGAACCAGAACTTGAACGCATTAGAGCATCTACAACCGAACCTCTCAAGCCCGCCTCATACGCCTGAGCGGACCGCTCGGTCACTGTCCGGTCACGATTTTTGACCCAAACGGGCCCCTCAAACGGTCCTTAAACGCTCGGGCTGACCGGCACCCCCATATCCAGCCCAAATATGGGGGCGCCCGGGCACGCCCGCCACATCGGACCCGACAGCCTGACCCCACCCCAAATTGCATCAAATCCACCCCGAAGACCAGCCGGATCCATTTACTATCTCCTCTCTTCTTTCTCCTCCACGCCGTCCGTCTCGCGCTCCGCCGCCGCGCCCGCTCCGCAGCCGTTCCCAGGCTCTCCGCTGCCAGCTCCGGAAGAGCCCTCCCTACCTCGGCCCAAGGGACGTCGTCGCCGGCCCGGACGCCACCGTGGTACGTCTGGCAACTCTCCGGCTCCGCCTTGCGCTTGTTGTGTTCGACACATTGTCCGACCGGATTTTTTGTGATTTTCTTAGGTAAAACGATGGATTCCGATGCTGCGTCGGACGAGGAGTATGGACCAACGGAGGTTGACCAAATGATTCAAGATGAGTTCTTCGATTCGTCGGATTCGTATGAAGAAGTGGACATGATCATGCTCATGAGCATGCAAGAGGAAATGGGCCGACAAGTGGAGCATATTCTCAACTTCAGGGGAAGAGTGATGAATCGGGACAGGGTGTCCGGAGCAAAGCTACTTCACATTGACTAATTTGTTCCCAAACCCGCTTTCCCGTTTGATCCATGGTTTCGTCGCCGTTTTCGCATGCGGAAACCATTGTTTTTGCGCATTGTGGAGGGAGTGGAGGCACACGACGACTACTTCAAGCTCAGAAGGGATTGCTGCGGCCAACTCTCTTTCTCGGCCAAGCAGAAGTGCACGGCTGCTCTGAGGATGCTTGCACTTGGTACTACTGCAGACGCCGTTGGTGAGATGGTTAGGATGGTGGAGAGCACGTGCCTGAAGACTACTATCAAGTTTGCCCGCACCGTGATGGAGGTGTTTGGACCTGAGTATCGCAGAGAACCAAATGTGGAGGACACGGAGAAGTTGTTGGCTATTGGAGAGGCAAGGGGGTTTTCAGGAATGCTCGGATCAATTGATTGCATGCATTGGCAATGGAAGAACTGCCCCAAAGGTCTGCGGGGAATGTATCAAGGTCACACCAGAGAGGCCACCATCATACTAGAAGCGGTGGCATCACATGACTTATGAATTTGGCATGCTTTTCTTTGGAATGCCCGGTTCTCACAAGGACATCAACGTGCTTCAACGATCTCCGGTGTTCAGGAGGCTTTGTAATGGGGAATCACCGTCGTGCAACTACACCGTCAACGGCCGAGACTACAATATGGGGTACTATCTTGCCGATGGTATCTATTCTCAGTGGACGGCGTTTGTGAAGACCATATTCGAGCCGTGTGTTGGGGAACATTGCATGGAAAATAAAAAAAATTCTACGCACACACAAGATCTATCCATGAAGATGCATAGTTACGAGAGGGGAGAGTGTGTCTACGTATCCTCGTAGACCGTAAAGCGGAAGTGTTTATTAACGCGGTTGATGTAGTCGAACACCTTCGTGATCCAACCGATCAAGTACCGAACATACGGCACCTCCGCGTTCAGCACACGTTCAGCTCGATGACGTCCTTGCCTTCTTGATCCAGCAAGACGGGCGAAGTAGTAGATGAGTTCCGGCAGCACTGTGACGACCCCGACTTAATCGTGCACTAACCATACACGCAAATGCACACGATCAAGCCTAAGGACTCACTTGAAGATGTCACAACACAACTCTAAAACATAAATAAAGTCATACAAGCTTTATATTACAAGCCAGGGCCTCGAGGGCTCGAACACATAGCTCGATGGCGTACAAATGTCAGCGGAAGCATCAGATATCTGGGTACAGATATAAAAAGAAAGACAGAACAAGCCTCTAAGAAGGCGGGGCAAAAGAAAAACACTACGATCGAAAGGAGCAGGCCTCCTGCCTGGGACCCTCCGAACCTACTCCTGGTCGTCGATCGCCTCCTCGTAGTAGTACTCGCCGGGAGGGTAGTAGTAGTAGTAGCCGTCGGCGGGGGCAGCTGGCTCCGGGGCTCCATCGTCTGGTTGCGACAAATGGATATGGGGAGAAAAAGAAAGTAAAGCAAACGTGAGTACTCATCCGAAGTACTCAGCAAGCAAGGATCTACACTACATATGCAACATTATCAAAGGGAGGTTGTATATGTGGACTGGGCTGCAGAAATGCCAGAATAGAAGGGAAAGCCTAGTCCTATCGAAGACTAGCATCTTCATCCTCTTCAGCGGTCTTGCAGCATTAGAAGAGTGCAGATTAGCATAATGTAAAGTAGTAGCGGTGTTATCAACCTCGCCCAGAGATTCTTCCTCGACTCCCTGCAAGAAAGCAATCCCAGAGCCATACTATCCAGTTATCATCTTAAGTCACCAGTTCTAGTTGTACCGATCGGGATACAACTCCGAGTGTCCGTTACCGTAGGACAGGCTATCGATAGATTGTTTCTTCCCTGCAGGGGTGCACCAACTTACCCACCACGCTCGATTAACTCCGGCCGGACACACTTTACTGGGTCATGCCCGGCCTCAGCCAAACGATACGCCACAACCCGACCGAATACTTAACAGAGAGGTCAGCACGCCGGACTAAACCTATGCCCCCAGGGGTCTTGGGCCATCGCCCCGGGAACTCCTGCATGTTGCGTGGGCGACCGTGAGCAGACCTAGCAACCCCTTAATACAAGCGCGGTTGCGTATCCAGTCCAACACGGCGCGCGCCGCTCAGTTGCATGACGTCTATTAAGCTTCGGCTGAAGTATACGACGCAGAACGCCCATACTATGCCCACGTGATGGTTAGTGCTATTAGGCCAGAGGCCCCTCGGATCAAATATCCAAATCATAGTGGATTAGGAGCACGCGGTAACGAGCAAATACTCACGATCGATGTGACCCCGTCGCCCCGTCTTAAGGACTTGCGGCAAGGGCTAAGAATGCCCGTCCACACCTCGTATTCATCTCTCGGGCACCCTCTAGGTCAACTCGACTCCACATCTCTCGCAATTAAGCTTGCGCGGGTACCCCTCAGGGCCGACCCGTCTTTAGTAACATGGTTCAGTGTAAAGTCATAGTAACCATAGTAACTGTGTGTCTAACACCAAGGGGAACCCTGAGGAATCACCCTCGATGGAATTCCACCTGATGTTATCGTCAAGGTGAACGAAGGAGGAATCACCCTCGAGGTCCACTCTTGAGGGGTTGCACGACAGTGTCGTTATCGGGAGTGGAGAAGGAGGAATTACCCTCGATGACCACATCCGATGAACTAACCTACAAGGTTAACATCAGAAGTGCTGATGAGGTATCACCCTCGGCACTCGATAGTAACCCAGTAGTGTCGAGCAACTAAGGGGGAAGTGATGTGTGGTGCCGGGGCCTGGTCTTCGATCCCGTTGATCGGGTCTTCTGATAATCCAGCGGGGCAGTCGGGAAAAAGGGGGGATTCTCTGATGGGTCTCTACCCAGACTATACTAAATAGTTTAGGATAAGCAGGTAGGTATCAACAGCAGGTTACAATAACAGGCTATGCAATAGAAATAGGATAACAGTAACAACAGCAACTTCTAATGCAAGCATAAGAGAGAGAAGAATAGGTGATATCGGTATGCTCAAAAGGGGGGTACTTGCCTGGAAGCTCTGCGGCAAGGGTCTGGTCGTCAGGGGCGTAGTCGTACTCCGGAGCTGCGTCGGCCTCGGAGACTACGTCGGTGTCGGAGTCTAACGAGAGAGAAGAGGGGGAGGAAACAGATAAATACACAGCAAACAATGCAACACAGAGCATGCTATGCCTAGGAAGCAGTGCAGGGTTGCCTAAAGATTTGTCTAAGTTATTTTAGGATTAAGGTGGGATTTATTAACCGGTGAATATGCACTATTCATATACTGGAATCGGGCTAAAAGTTATGGGTTCACCTACGTAGAGGGTTCCGACATCGAAACAGACGACACGATCAGATTCGTCTCGTTGTTCTGAGCAACTTTCATGTACAAAGTTTTTCGATCCGAGCTACGGTTTATTAGTTATGAATTTATAAAGATTTAGACAGTTTTCTGAAATTATTTTTATTAACAGAAAAGGAATTATGATGTCAGCATTGCGTGGGGATGACATCAGCAGTCAACAGAGACACTGACTGGTCAAACTGACCAGTGGGCCCCACATGTCATACTCAGAGAGGTTAACAGGGATTTATTTCAACTAAACAGGGTTAATTATCAGCTGGGCCCCACATGTCAGTGGCTTATTAGTTTAACTAATTAGTTTTAATTATAAAAACATTTTAATTAATTAAATTACATGGTGGGGCCCGCATGTCAGTGACTGGGGCCGCCTAGTCAGCTCAGTTGACAAGGTCAACTGGTCAACTGGGGCCAGGGGCCCCACTGGCAGCGACCCAGGGGGTGGCCCCAGGTGTGCCAGCTCAGCGCGGCCGGCGGCTAGACGCCTACGACCTCTAGACGCGGTGGAGGGCGCGGGCCGGCGTCGGAAATGTGCTACGGAGCGCCAAAACACGCGCGGCGACGTGCGTTCGAACGGCAGAAGCGTTCCGTGTCGATTGGTGGTGGTGCCGGACCAAATGGTCGCAAGAAAAGTGGCCGGCGACGAGCTTTGGCGGCAGCGCGTTCGGGACCTCGACGTAATCAACGCTAGAGGGACCGCCGAGGCTCGTGCGCCGGCTCATTGGGCTCCTGGGAGCACCAGGAGCTCGATGTCGTGCTCAGACGAGCACGACGGGGGCCATGGCCACGGCGGCGAAGCAATCAGCGGTGGTGAGCTCACGGCTTCGGCGACTAGCTGGACGGCGCATGAGGATGCTAACGGAGGGGAGTAGAAGATGGAGAAGCTCACCGTGCGGCACGCAAGTAGGCCCGTGAAAGGTTAGGAGCAGCAGAAGCTCGTCGGGGAAGAAGGGGATCGCCGGCGTCCCGAGGAAGAAGACCACACGTGCGGGCGATGCAGAGCTTCTCGGCTCCCTCCAGCGGCTCTAGAAGGCGCAGCAGTCCACGGCGTTCCTCCCGGACACGAGCAGGTGATGCAGAGAGGCCGCTGGCCACAACGGTGGCAAGGCGCGGCGATGTTGGCGCTCGGGCGTCGGTGGATCTGAGGGGAAGAGGCGAGGAGCGAGCGAGGGAGAGAGGGAGGAATGGCGGAGGAGGCCAGTGGGGCTGCACTGGCTCGTCCTTATCCCCCTTGATGAGCCGCGACGTCGCGGTGTCGGCGCCGCACCGGTGTGCGCACGCTCGACCATGGCGGCGGCGACACGCAGGTGAGAGAGAGCGGAGGATGGGCTGGTGGGCCGGGGTTCTGGCACTGTGCACTTGGGCCCAGTGCACAGTGTCTCTTCTTAATTTTATTTTCTGATTTTCTGTTTTCTTTTTCCAGTGAGGGTTTTTTATTTAAATGAGCGGCCAAAAGAGTTTGTACAAGTGTGAAACTTGTTCACACAAATTCAAGGAAATATTCCACACTGCCACAAAAAGTTTGGTTATTTTTGGAGCCCATTTGAATATATTCAAAAATGAATGAGGCATTTAAATTATTGTTTTGACTCTGATTTAAATGATTAGGCCCTTCTGTGGTTGATGGTGATGTTGTGTTCCTTAACAACAAATAGTTTTAGATTATTTGCTAAAAGGTGAACATTTTTCCAACATGTTTTGAGCAATTTTATTTTGCACTTTGAATTTGAGTTGATTTTTAGAGAAGTATTTGAATTGTTTTGATTAACCACTATGACTAGGCACTGCAAATGAGGATGACTTGGCATATTTAGCAGAGTGTCACAGTGCTTATTACACGGGGGTGTTACAAGCACGACGGCGTGGTGCCGGTGATGGTGAACTTGTTCCCGCAGGGCTTCGGTGTGCACTGCGGAAAACTAGACGGAGGACTAAACTGTGGACAGGGGCGCCGCACACGGCTAAGAGATTGTCGTGGGTTGTGTGGCGCCCCCTCCCTCTCATATATATAGGTGGGGGGAGGGGAGGCAGCCAGGGTGCGCCCCAAGGTGGCTGGCCAGCCCCCTTGGGCGCCTGCCCTTTGGCGCGCCCCTTCCTTGTTTGCTTGCGGGGGGGAGGCAGGAGGAGGTGCCCCCCTTCCTTCCTCTTAGGTGGAGGGAAGGAAAGAGGGGCTAGTGATGGAAATATGCCCTAGAGGCAATAATAAAATTGTTATTATTATATTTCCTTAATCATGATAAAGGTTTATTATTCATGCTAGAATTGTATTGACCAGAAACTTAAATACATGTGTGGATACATAAACAAATACCGTGTCCCTAGTGAGCCTCTGCTAGATTAGCTCATTGATCAAAAGATGGTTAAGGTTTCCTAACCATAGACATGAGTTGTCATTTGATAACGGGATCACATCATTAGGAGAATGATGTGATGGACAAGACCCATCCGTTAGCTTAGCATATTGATCGTTCAGTTTATTGCTATTGCTTTCTTCATGTCAAATACATATTCCTTCGTGAAAGGACCACGATGTCGCCTAAAGGGGGGGGGGGTGAATAGGTGTTTTAAAATCTTTTACGGATTTGGCTATATCCTAATGCGGAAATAAACTAAGCGGATACTTTTCAAGCACAAATCCTAAATATACTAGGCTCACTAAGTGCACCAACAACTTAGCATAAACAAGATGAGAACAACGAGGATATGAGTAAGCACAAGTAAGTTACACAAACTTACTCAATGTATATCACGAGATATGGAAATGAATAATACACACACCCACAAGTAGGCAATACAAGCTTACACAAATTGTATCACAATATATGGAATTAAATGATACAAGCAAACTCAAGTAAGCACTACAAGCTTACACAAGTTATGTTACAAGATATGGAAATGAATGTTACAAGCTAGCAATTCACACTAAACACAAGATAGAACAATAGTAGGAAGTATGAATTGCGGACTATAAAGTGTTGGCCTAAATAATCTCTACGATATGGTAACCAACACAATATAATGAGGACAACAAGAATAGTGAATGCACGGTCAAGTGACCAAGGTAAACCGCAAGTAAGGAGTTAGGGTTAGGGATAACCGAAGTCACGGAGACGATGATGTATCCCGATGTTCACTTCCTTGGAGGGAAGCTAGTCACCGTTAGAGAGGTGGATGTTACCACGAAGGCACACCAACGCCACGAAGGCTCACCCTATTCTCCTTGAGATATCACCACGAAGGCGATTCCCAACCACTAGTGGTAGACCTTGAGGCGGCCTCCAAACCTTCACAAACTTTCCGGGGGACAAATCACAAGTTGATTCCTCACCGGAGCACTCCTACCGCCTAGGAGTCTCCAACCTCCAAGAGTAACAAGATCAAGGGGGAAATGCTCAAGACTTGCTCAAATCACGAATTCCTTTGGTCAAGAGAGGGAGAGGGAGTGGATCTTCACTTGAGTGGAATCTCTCTCAAGAACTCTGACAAATCTCTCCGGGATCTAAGATTTGAGGTAGGAGAAAGGAGAGGGAGCTTTTCTTCAAGTGTGGGTCAAGATAGTTGTGTTGCTCAACCCCTCCACGAAGTAGTGAAGGGGTATTTATAGTGTGGCCCCAAATGTGGCCGTTGGGGTGGAATTCTGCTCAGGAAAGTGTCGGACGTTCGGTGGCAAAACAGGCACCGGACGTCCGGTGGAACACCGGACGTCCGACGGCTATAGCACGCCATCAGACGAATGTAGCAGGATATTTGCGAAACAGGCTTGTCGGACATCCGACACTTTCCGGACGTCCAGTGACCGGACGTCCGGTGACCGAACGTCCGGTAATTACCGGAAATCCGTCCATTTGCTGCTGGATATGGCCACCGGATTTCCGGACGTCTCGCCAATAAAAAAAACAGCAGGAACCCCAAAACTAAAACATGCACAAATTTTTCATACGGACTCCGATTTTGATGATCTTGGGCTCGTTTTGAAGCTATGGAAAAACTCCAGGTCCTCACATAGAGAACCACCCAAGATAAACCAAAATGGAGGGTGCAAAGTATGCAAAGATTAGATCATATATTTTGGGAAACTATTTGGCTTTGGCTTTTCTTTGGTATATAGGATATGAGTGGAATTGTGTATAGAAGATGTTGACTTGAGCAAATCCATCACAAACCCCTTTGATCCCCTCTTAATAGTGCGGGATCCCTATAACTCAAGAATCATAAAAGAGCTACACTACATAGCTATCGAGAATCCATTCTTGAGTGTATATGTTTCTTTGGTGGTCATCACTCCACAACACTAACGTCAAAGGAACTAATACCTTTGACACGAGCCGTTCACTTGAGCTTGATGTTGATGTTTCTTCTTGGCTCAAGATGAAGGCAAGACATTGGTGAAGTCTTCAAGTCTCTCCCCCATACACAATGTGGGAAGCTTTGCTTTGTATTCATCTTCACTTGTCCATCATGTGATCATCCACAAGCTTCAAGCATGTAATCCTTTGGGATGGTTATCTTGAACTTGCCCTTGTCAACCATGATCACCAACACTTGATGTCATCCTCTCATAGACACTTGAAATCTCTCTCTCGATGCGAGCCCATGAGAATCACCTAACCCTCAAAAACATATACAACACATAGTATGGGTTAGTACATAGAGTGCAATTGATAATTTCTTATCATACCACAAGATCCTATGTGGTGCATCATTTGCGCTCGTGTGTTGAACATTTAGAGTTTGATCTTTGAGCTTCATCTTGGTCAACCTATATCTCTACTCCATATTTAATCTTGACGTCTTGAAGGATATATTGAATTCTTCACTTGAATAGCTTGCTTGAATACTTGATCAATCATGACTCAACACATGAGTCCATTATGATCATACCTTTGAGCCACTCCTAGAATTCATCATTCAAATCATCCTTTTAAGATCTTGATCCATTATGGCTCAAACCATAGCTCTAAGCATGGCAACCCTTAAGATACTCCAATGAACTTCATTTTGATCATCTCAATGTAATTGTTGCTTCAAAGGAGTTGTCTTCCATTATTCTTCAATCATTTTCCAATGGGACTAACCTTCAAATGTCTATCTCAATGCAAACATTAGTCCATAAGCATTGTCATTAATTACCAAAACCACACATGGGGACTACATGTACTTTCAATCTCCCCCATTTTGGTAATTGATGACAATCTCAACAAGAGGGTTTATATAATGAATTTTTACACAAGCACGCAATTTTTTCGAGGATAAATTGTATACTTGCGGTGATTTTGATAGCATCAATTATCACAAAGACACTTGATGTTTATCAAAACCGGTTGTACTAACATCAAAACACTACACAAGCATTTGATGTTAGTAAGACCGCAATATATAGAGCAAGCTCCCCCACAATATATGCATGTGTGAATGAACTTTGAATTTCATTGCATATATTGGTTGATATAAACTAGTTGGAGTTTTCTCTATATATTCATTCATGCAACAAGCATATATAACTAGGGTGGATATGCATGAATGACAACAAGAACTTCAAAAGATATTTATCTTAAACCCTCTAAACTTCTTCCCCATTGGCAACAAATGCCAAAAAGGAAGACAAAACATCTAGAAGACCAATATAGTATGAGTTCCTCCTTGATGTGTGCATATCACAAAATGTGAGTGAACGCAAATGCACATATTCAATAATGAACAATTTGAGGAGCTCAGAATCTATAGAATGCAACCAGATATGAAGATATGAAAACAAGCATTAGACATGTGAGGAAAACAGTCAAAACACATGAGTGCGCAAGATTATATGCCAAACATACAAGCACTCACGACACAACCTCTTACTGAAGCCACCATAAGAATAAGAGGAAACAAACAAAGTGGCCGGCAAGGAATAAATGATATCAAGGAAAGATATGAACTTTCTCATGTATAAAAATTTCTGAGTGGCCAATCATAATCATGATATGTATCCACAAAGAAACTTTGCATACACAAAATAGACGCAATTGATAAGAACATGATATACAGAAGTGAATCCATTATTATACAACTGAAACCTAGTCATAATAGCAAGGCACATGGCACAAATTGATCTCATTTGCATAACACAAAGTGAAGCAAGCAATCAAAAGATCCGACGAGCCAAAAGGATAAAAGAATATTATGATTTGGGCAAATGAGTGTTCTAAGGAAAATAGAGAAGCTCCCCATGATTTGTGCACTATTTAGAATTTTTGTATTTGGATGCAAGTGCACAAAATAGGATCATCACTCCCCCAAAATCAATAGGAACACAAAACAATTGCAAGCAGGCATAGATAAGAAAATAAGCCTAGCATTTGCAACAAACATATGGTTGAGCAACATGTAAATGAGGCAACCTAAGAATAGGCACAACCAAAATGATGTGTCTGAGTCACGTCAAAGCACTTGAGAAGACTAGTATAAGGATGAGAATTAAGCATCAACATAGTCTTGAGTAAATGAGATACAAGGTGCAAGACATGTCATTCCCACACACACGAAGTTAAGAAGGTCACACACACATCAAGCAAATGGGTTCACAAGCTCACTAATAGCAAATTAAAAATCAAAGCTTGTGACAACCCATGATGAAGATAGGAAATAATAGGCTTGTCAAGACAAGCATGAGGACAACAATCTTCACCAAACATGAGTGCACTAAGATGCAAAGAGGTAAGACATGCACTCATACAACAAATGCTTCCATGGAGCCACCAAAGATATAAAAAGTGAATGAAATGGTGGACATGAAAGAATAGGGATATCAACTAGAGATGTAACTTCTCTCACGTGTATAAGATTCTAGGTAGATGATATCCACAAAGAAGGATGCACACATAAAATAGTTACAAAAGGAAAGAATAAGATATCCAAACGGGAGTCATAAAATATACCAATGAGATCTTTGCTTGAAAGCATAGCACGTGGCTTAATATAATCTTATTGTATATTAATGAACTCCAAACACACAACCATCAAAGACATCACAACTAGCAACAAGAGATCATTGTTGGGATGCTTTGAGAAAGGAAACAAGTATCACAGGAACGAGTCAAGAAATTCATGCCATGATGCAACCTACACAAGGTTGACCCCATTTCTATATATATGCATGAAGTAAATACTTGTTACCGAGATAGCATTGGTATGAAGTCGTAGATCAATAAAATGTCCAAGCTTGGCTCTAATTTCCTCATAGTGCCACCACCTTCATGAATAAGCCAAGCACCCAATGCTTCTCAAATGTACCTAAAACATTTTAAGTACAATATGGTCCCCAAACTTATTGGGTCCGAAGTAGTTAGCATAACTACAACACATAGGGTAAAACCACTTAAATATGTGCATATTGATATGAATTTGAATTTCATGCACATCTTAGCTATTAAGAATTTGATGGATTTACCATATATATATTGGATCAAATAAAGCAAACAAGGCATGTGAATTTACACATAGTAAATATGCATGCACATGCCTACCAAAATCCAGGGAGATACAAATTGGACAAATGAACACATAACCGTTAATACTTCCAATAACATCACTAGTCATTCATGTTGTCCAAAGTGAATCAAAGTGACAAATCAACATATGATAGCACACAAAGTTCAACATATGAACCAAGGAAAAACCAATGAGCATATAAGATATGCATTGCACATGTACTCATAGGAATATCTCACTCAAGTAGATAGAGGACACTATAAACAATGAGATAACAACCTCTCATATAGAGCAATAAGATGAATTCGAACAAAATGGTATTTCGGGTTATCATTCGGTGTAGAAACCAAATAAGTACATGATCATCTATACTAACACAAGCATAACATGAGAGTTTAGAAATAAACAAAATGCTTGGATAGCATATTATTAACATTCCAACTAGATAGATCATCGTGCAAAGCAACAATTGGAATTGCTTTAATCAAACGATTTTCCAAATATGATTTTAAAGATAACCATGGGAAAAACCGCACAAGAATGCCATACGTAAACAAGGCATTGCATGCCACGGAGATATAAGATAATTTGAAATATAAATTCTAAGTGGCATCCCTCAATTGTTCATATTAACAAGGATTGTGATATGCACAAAGCATATCACTCCCCCATAATATGATGATCCATGTATTATCCACAAGAAGCAAATGAAACCCAACTAAGGATAATTAATGGATGAAAATTTGAGTTTCAAATGAGCTTTACATACCACATAGTAACTAGATAATATTGCACTAACAATACTAGGTGGTATCCCACATAAATACACATTTAAGGTTTGTGATATGCGTAAAACATAGCACTCCCCCATAATGTGATGATCCATTAATATCTCAAAAGAGCCAAGGAAGATTCAACTAATGAAGCAATAAAGGCTCGAAACCACACACACAAATATATGAAGTGCATTGCGACCTACACATGCTAGATAACACAAATCAAGCATACTAGGAAGCACAACATATACAAGCACATGCTAGGTACAAAACCTAAACATGCAAGGGACTTAGTAACTTGAAATCTAAACAATACAAGTACAAGTCACCACAAAGAGGAGCATTGGATTGATAGATATGATGATAATCCACTTGACTTGGCATTAACCATAACATATGGTGAAAATAGTTTTTCTTCATGAAGTAGCCAAGTCTCCAATGCCCTCCACACACCTATTGATCAAGTTTGAGCTTGATGGTCCCCAACCAAGTTGGGTCCTAAGAAGTTAGTAACAATAGGCTTGGCAACCCAAATGGTCTTGTCCACTTTCAAACTTCTTTGGGAACCCACAAACTTGGCAAACACATTGCCAACAATATCCTTCCTTAGCGGATAATGAGTATTGACTATAGGAGGCTTAGATATGTTACCGTTGGGACAAGATGAAGCTATGTGTCCCTTCTCACGACAAACATAGCAACATGTGCCCCCTTTTCTTTTCTTCTTTATTTTCTCAATTTGAGAAGCATCATCATGGTTCATCATGGGTGGAGGCCTTTTTACATCTTGAGATTGAACTTGAGGCCACTTCCCATGTTGCTTCTTATTTGAAGCCTTCTTCTTTAGTGGACAAGATCTCACATGGTGTCCAACATTTTTACACTTAAAGCAAGTAATGTTGGCCGAATTCTTGACTTGATCTTGTCCCTTCTTCTTGTTCTTGGACTTCTTCTTGTTGGAGATGAAATCAAGTCCTATTTTGTCTTGAGGGTCCTTTTGCACACTCAAGATATTATCACAACATTTTTCCAAGTCTTTCTTCAAACTAGTGACTTGGGCCTTGAGCTCTTTATTTTCCTCTACAAGGTTAGTATTAACAAAAGAAATAGAGGAAGTAGAAGCTTCATTGATAGAGCAACAAGGCATGGTGAGCAATTCATTACAAGATGTACCAATATCATGTAGAGAGGAATTGCAAGGACTAGCACATGGCAATAAGGCATTTCGAGTAGAAGATGTGCTAATATACACATGAGACTCACATGATTTTACCTTGGTGACCATAGCCTCATGAGCTAACTTTAACTCATCATGAGAGATTAGAAGATCCTCATGAGTGCCTGAGAGCTTTTTATGACTTTCTCCCAATTTCCCATAATTGCTAGTTAGCAAATCAAGTTGAGTCCTTAGCTCAACATTTTCTTTTAATATCGATGCTTCACACAAGATAGAGTTAGTAGCACAAGCATCATTATCAATATGAGAGGAGCATGTAGAAGCTAGAGACTCCGCATGAGTAGCTTGAAGTTCCTCATGAGACTTAGAGAGTTTGGTGAGCTCTCCTTTAACCTTCTTGTAGTCAAGGTCAAGGTGCTCAAAATCCTCTTTAAGTTTACAATGAGTAACTTCAATCTCTTCTTTTAAAGACCTCAAGTCACTAAGACATTGATGAGCCATAGCAAGTTCATGTTCAAGTTGTTCACTTTTTGCTTGCTCGTAAAGAAATAAGTCATTACGTTTTTTAAAGCAAGCAAGAACATCTTGGAGCATTTTATAAGTGTTATTTTTAGCTCTACGAAGAGTTTTCCCAATCTCATAGAGATTTTAAGTCAAGACTTCATAATATTCCTCATTACAACTATCATCATTATCACTAAGAGAAGATGATACCTCGTCATTACCTCTTGCCATGAGGCACATGTGAACACAGGGGGTTGATGATGATTCTTTTGGAGAAGAGGGTTCTTCATCAACCAAGCGTGCCTCATTTTTCTTGATTTCCTCTACATGGTTAGTTTCACAAAGAGAACTAGAGGGAGTCACGGCATTTTGAATATGGCAACACAAACGACCAAGCATATCATCACAAGAATTTATGAGTGCATCATTAGATGATATGCATGGACTCTCTACACAAGAATGTACGATGTTTTCGGTGTTAGATATGCTCGTGTCCATAGAAGATACATCACTAGTATCAACATAAGCAAGATCATCAATGATGAGCTTAATACCATCATCACGAGATATTTCTTCACTCACCATGTCATTACCTTGTGGTAAGCCACATGTTGGTGAAGTGAAAGATGTTGAGGTATGCAAGTAATCGGAGGTGGAAGCAATAAAGAGCTCTTCATGATTTAAAAATGTGGAGAACTCCTCCATTAACTCCCCGAAAATAATATTGTCTTCATCAAGATTGGACCCACCATATATATCTTCAATTTTGGTCCAAGCCTCATGAGCCAACGAACAAGACGAGATTGACTTGAACACCGCGAAGGTTATAGCTTGGTGAATGACACTTAAATCTTCACAATCAAGATGCATATCATCAAGTGACGGAGATTGTCCATCCTTTAGATTTGAATTCCCTACAACCACAATCCACAAAGCATTTGGACCCATGGCCCAAAAGTGACAAAGCATGCGTAATCTCCACATAATGTAATTTGTGCCATTAAAACAAAATGTGTCATCGTGCACTAGTTCACTAGTCGACATCGTTACTCTCTAGGCGGTTAAGCCTAATAAGGAGAGACCTAGCTCTGATACCAATTGAAAGGACCACGATGTCACCTAGAGGGGGGGTGAATAGGCGTTTTAAAATCTTTTACGGATTTGGCTAGATCCTAATGCGGAAATAAACTAAGCGGATACTTTTCAAGCACAAATCCTAAATATACTAGGCTCACTAAGTGCACCAACAACTTAGCATAAACAAGATGAGAACAACGAGGATATGAGTAAGCACAAGTAAGTTACACAAACTTACCCAATGTATATCACGAGATATGGAAATGAATAATACACACACCCACAAGTAGGCAATACAAGCTTACACAAATTGTATCACAATATATGGAATTGAATGATACAAGCAAACTCAAGTAAGCACTACAAGCTTAGACAAGTTATGTTACAAGATATGGAAATGAATGTTACAAGCTAGCAATTCACACTAAACACAAGATAGAACAATAGTAGGAAGTATGAATTGCGGACTATAAAGTGTTGGCCTAAATAATCTCTATGATATGGTAACCAACACAATATAATGAGGACAACAAGAATAGTGAATGCACGGTCAAGTGACCAAGGTAAACCACAAGTAAGGAGTTAGGGTTAGGGATAACCGAAGTCACGGAGACGATGATGTATCCCGATGTTCACTTCCTTAGAGGGAAGCTAATCACCGTTAGAGAGGTGGGTGTTACCACGAAGGCACACCAACGCCACGAAGGCTCACCCTATTCTCCTTGAGATATCACCACGAAGGCGATTCCCAACCACTAGTGATAGACCTTGAGGCGGCCTCCAAACCTTCACAAACTTTCCGGGGGACAAATCACAAGTTGATTCCTCACCGGAGCACTCCTACCGCCTAGGAGTCTCCAACCTCCAAGAGTAACAAGATCAAGGGGGAAATGCTCAAGACTTGCTCAAATCATGAATTCCTTTGGTCAAGAGAGGGAGAGGGAGTGGATATTCACTTGAGTGGAATCTCTCTCAAGAACTCTCACAAATCTCTCCGGGATCTAAGATTTGAGGTAGGAGAAAGGAGAGGGAGCTTTTCTTCAAGTGTGGGTCAAGATAGTTGTGTTGCTCAACCCCTCCACGAAGTAGTGAAGGGGTATTTATAGTGTGGCCCCAAATGTGGCCGTTGGGGCGGAATTCTGCTCAGGAAAGTGTCGGACGTCCGGTGGATTACCGGACGTCTGGTGGCAAAACAGGCACCGGACGTCCGGTGGAACACCGGACGTCCGATGGCTGTAGCACGCCATCAGACGAATGTAGCAGGATATTTGCGAAACAGGCTTGTCGGACATCCGACACTTTCCGGACGTCCGGTGACCGGACGTCCGGTAAGTACGGGAAATCCATCCGTTTGCTGCTGGATATGGCCACCGGATTTCCGGACGCTACCGGACGTCCGGCCAATAAAAAAAACAGCAGGAACCCCAAAACTAAAACATGCACAACTTTTTCATACGGACTCCGATTTTGATGATCTTGGGCTCGTTTTGAAGCTATGGAAAAACTCCAGGTCCTCACATAGAGAACCACCCAAGATAAACCAAAATGGAGGGTGCAAAGTATGCAAAGGTTAGATCATATATTTTGGGAAACTATTTGGCTTTGGCTTTTCTTTGGTATATAGGATATGAGTGGAATTGTGTATAGAAGATGTTGACTTGAGCAAATCCATCACAAACCCCTTGATCCCCTCTTAATAGTGCGGGATCCCTATAACTCAAGAATCATAAAAGAGCTACACTACATAGCTATCGAGAATCCATTCTTGAGTGTATATGTTTCTTTGGTGGTCATCACTCCACAACACTAACGTCAAAGGAACTAATACCTTTGACATGAGCCGTTCACTTGAGCTTGATGTTTCTTCTTGGCTCAAGATGAAGGAAAGACATTGGTGAAGTCTTCAAGTATCTCCCCCATACACAATGTGGGAAGCTTTGCTTTGTATTCATCTTCACTTGTCCATCATGTGATCATCCACAAACTTCAAGCATGTAATCCTTTGGGATGGTTATCTTGAACTTGCCCTTGTCAACCATGATCACCAACACTTGATGTCATCCTCTCATAGACACTTGTAATCTCTCTCTCGATGCGAGCCCATGAGAATCACCTAACCCTCAAAAACATAGACAACACATAGTATGGGTTAGTACACAGAGTGCAATTGATAATTTCTTATCATACCACAAGACCCTATGTGGTGCATCATTTGCGCTCGTGTGTTGACCATTTAGAGTTTGATCTTTGAGCTTCATCTTGGTCAACCTATATCTCTACTCCATGTTTAATCTTGACGTCTTGAAGGGTATATTGAATTCTTCACTTGAATAGCTTGCTTGAATACTTGATCAATCATGACTCAACACATGAGTCCATTATGATCATATCTTTGAGCCACTCCTAGAATTCATCATTCAAATCATCCTTTTAAGATCTTGATCCATTATGGCTCAAACCATAGCTCTAAGCATGGCAACCCTTAAGATACTCCAATGAACTTCATTTTGATCACCTCAATGTAATTATTGCTTCAAAGGAGTTGTCTTCCATTATTCTTCAATCATTTTCCAATGGGACTAACCTTCAAATGTATATCTCAATGCAAACATTAGTCCATAAGGATTGTCATTAATTACCAAAACCACACATGGGGACTACATGTACTTTCACTTCGACTATGAGATTATGCAACTCCCGGATACCGGAGGAATACCTTGTGTGCTATCAAACGTCACAACATAACTGGGTGATCATAAAGATGCTCTACAGGTATCTCCGAAGGTGTGTGTTGAGTTGGCATAGATCGAGATTAGGATTTGTCACTCCGAGTATCGGAGAGGTATCTCTGGGCCCTCTCGGTAATACACATCATAAGAAGCCTTGCAAGCAAAGTGACTAATGAGTTAGTTGCAAGATGATGTATTACAAAATGAGTAATGGGACTTGCCGGTAACGAGATTGAACTAGGTATGAAGATACCGACGATCGAATCTCGGGCAAGTAACATACCGATGGACAAAGGGAATTACGTATGTTGTCATAAGGTTCGATCGATAAAAGATCTTCGTAGAATATGTAGGATCCAATATGGGCATCCAGGTTCCGCTATTGGTTATTGACCGGAGAGGTGTCTCGGTCATGTCTACATAGTTCTCGAACCCGTAGGGTCCGCACGCTTAACGTTCGTTGACGATATAGTGTTATATGAGTTATATGAATTGGTGACCGAATGTTGTTCGGAGTCCCGGATGAGATCACGGACATGATGAGGAGTCTTGAAATGGTCGAGAGGTAAAGATTGATATATAGTACGATGGTATTCGGACACCGGAAGATTTTCGGAGTGCACCGGGTAGTCTTCGGGTCACCGGAAGGGGTTCCGGACACCCCCGGTAGGTGTATGGGCCTAATGGGCCAAAGGAGGGGACAGACCAGCCCACAAGGGGGCTGGTGCGCCCCTTCCTTGGCTGGCCGACCCTAGGGGAAGGAAAGGGGAGGGGTGGCCCCTCCTGCCTTTCCCTCCTCATGTGAGAAAGGAAAGGGGGGGCGCCACCCTCCCCTGCCTTCCTCCCGCACCTATACATGGCAAGGGGGGCACGGCTTGGGGCAGGACCCCAAGTGGGATTTGTTCCCACTTGGGGCGCCTCCAGGTTGCCTCCTCCCTCCCCCCACCTATATTTATGTGGGAGGGGGGCGCCTAGCACAACTACAACATTGTCTTAGCCGTGTGCGGCGCCCCCTACACCGTTTACACCCTCGGTCATATTTTCGTAGTGCTTAGGCGAAACCCTGCGGAGATCACTTCACCATCACCGTCACCATGCCATCGTGCTGCCAGAACTCATCCACTACCTCGCCGTCTTGCTGGATCAAGAAGGCGGAGGACGTCATCGAGTTGAACATGTACTGTACGCGGAGGTGCCATACGTTCGGTGCTCGATCGGTTGGAACACGAAGAAGTTCGACTACATCAACCGCGTTGTCAAACGCTTCCGCTTACGGTCTACGAGGGTACGTAGACACACTCTCCCCTCTCGTTGCTATGCATCTCCATGGATAGATCTTGCGTGTGCGTAGATTTTTTTATATTTTCCATGCAACGTTTCCCAACAGTGGCATCCGAGCCAGGTCTATGCGTAGATGATATGCATGAGTAGAACACAAAGAGTTGTGGGTGGTGATAGTCATACTGCTTACCACCAACGTCTTATTTTGATTCGGCGGTATTGTGGGATGAAGCGGCCCGGACCAACCTTACATGTTCACGCACATGAGACCGGTTCCACCGACAGACATGCAACTAGTTTTGCATAAAGGTGGCTGGCGGGTGTGTGTTTCTCCTACTTTAGTTTAATCGAATTTGACTATGGCCGGTCCTTGAAGAAGGTTAAAATAGCAAACTTGATGAAACACCGTTGTGGTTTTTGCCGTAGGTAAGAACGGTTCTTGCTAGAAGCCCGTAGCAGCCACGTAAAACTTGCAACAACAAAGTAGAGGACGTCTAACTTGTTTTTGCAGGGCATGTTGTGATGTGATATGGTCAAGATATGATGTGATATATGTTGATGTATGAGATGATCATGTTTTGTAATATCGACAACCGGCAGGAGCCTTAGGGTTGTCTCTTTATTGTATGAAATGCAAGCGCCATGTAATTGCTTTACTTTATCGCTATGCGTTAGCAATAGTTGGCGAGACGACCCCGACGCAACGATGGAGATCAAGGTGTCGAGCCGGTGATGATGGAGATCATGACGATGCTTTTTAGATGGAGATCAAAAGCACGAGATGATGATGGCCATATCATGTCACATATTTTGATTGCATGTGATGTTTATCCTTTATGCATCTTATTTTACTTAGAACGACGGTAGCATTATAAGATGATCTCTTCACTTAATTTCAAGATAAAAAGTGTTCTCCCTGAGTATGCACCGTTGCCAAAGTTCGTCGTGTCGAAGCTCCATGTGATGATCGGGTGTCATAGACTCTACATTCGCATACAACGGGTGTAAGACAGTTTTGCACATGCAGAATACTTGGGTTAAACTTGACGAGCCTAGCATGTACAGACATGGTCTCGGAACACTGGAGACTGAAGGGTCGAATGTGAGTCATATAGTAGATATGATCAACATAGAGATGTTCACCATTGATGACTACCCCCATCTCACGTGATGATCGGACATGGGTTAGTTGATTTGGATCACGTATCACTTAGATAACTTGAGGGATGTTTATTTAAGTGGGAGTTCATTAGTAATTTGATTAATTGAACTTAATTTATCATGAACTTAGTCTTAATAGTTTTTGCATATCTATGTTGTAGATCAATAGCTTGCGATATAGCTCCCCTATATTTTTTGATATGTTCCTAGAGAAAACTAAGTTGAAAGATGATGGTAGCAATAATGTGGACTGGGTCCGCGATCTGAGGATTATCCTCATTGCTGCACAGAAGAATTATGTCCTTGATGCACCGCTTGGTGACAGACCTGTTGCAGGAGCTGATGCAGACATTATGAACGTTTGACAAGCTCGATATGATGACTACTTGATAGTTTAGTGCACCATGCTTTACGGCTTAGAATCGGGGCTTCAAAGACATTTTGAACGCCATGGAACATATGAGATGTTCCAAGCGCTGAAATTGGTATTTCAGACTTATGCTCGTATTGAGAGGTATGAGACCTCTGACAAGTACTTTGCCTACAAGATGGAGGAGAATAGCTCAGCCAGTGAGCATGTACTCATAATGTCTAGGTACTACAATCGCTTGATTCAAGTGGGAGTTAATCTTCTAGATAAGATAATGATTGACAGAATTCTCTAGTCACTATCACCAAGCTACTAGAACTTCGTGATGAACTATAATATGCAAGGGATGACGAAAATGATTCCCGAGCTCTTCGCGATGCTGAAATCGGTGAAGGTAGAAATCAAGAAAAAGCATCAAGTGTTGATGATTAACAAGACCACTAGTTTCAAGAAAAAGGGCAAGGGAAAGAAAGGGAACTTCAACAAGAATGGCAAGGAAGTTGCCACTCCTGTGAAGAAGCCCAAAGTTGGACCTAAGCCTGAAACTGAGTGCTTCTACTGCAAAGGAAATGGTCACTGGAAGCGGAACTACCCCAGATACTTGGTGGATAAGAAGGATGGCAAAGTGAACAAGAGTATATTTGATATACATGTTATTGATGTGTACCTTACTAGTGTTCGTAGTAGCCCCTGGGTATTCGATACCGGTTCAGTTGCTAAGATTAGTAACTCAAAACAGGAGTTGCAGAATAAACAGAGACTAGTTAAATGCGAGGTGACGATGTGTGTTGGAAGTGATTCCAAGGTTGATACGATCACCATCGCACACTCCCTCTACCTTCAGGATTAGTGTTGAACCTAAATAAATGTTATTTGGTGTTTGCGTTGAGCATGAATATGATTAGATCATGTTTATTGCAATACGGTTATTCATTTAAGTTAGAGAATAATTGTTGTTCTGTTTACATGAATAAAACCTTCTATGGTCATACACCCAATGTGAATGGTTTATTGAATCTCGATCGTAGTGATACACATATTCATAATATTGATGCCAAAAGATACAAAGTTGATAATGATAAGTGCAACATACTTGTGGCACTGCTGTTTGGGTCATATTGGTGTAAAGCGCATGAAGAAACTCCATGCGGATGGACTTTTGGAATCACTTGATTATGAATCATTTGATACTTGCGAACCATGCCTCATGGGCAAGATGACTAAAACTCCATTCTACGGAATAATGGAGCAAGCTAATGACATATTGGAAATAATACATATCGATGTATGCGGTCCGATGAGTGTTGAGGCACGCGGCGGGTATCGTTATTTTCTGACCTTCATAGATGATTTAAGTAGGTATGAGTATATCTACTTAATGAAACACAAGTCTGAAACATTTGAAAAGTTCAAAGAATTTCATAGTGAAGTGGAGAATCATCATAACAAGAAAATAAAGTTTTGAGTTACGAGTTTGGCCTTCATTTAAAACAATGTGGAATTGTTTCACAACTCACGCCACCTGGAACACCATAGCGTAATGGTGTGTCCGAATGTTGTAACCGTACTTTATTGGATATGGTGTGTTCTATGATGTCTCTTACCGATTTACCACTATTGTTTTGGGGTTATGCATTAGAGACAACTACACTCACGTTAAATAGGGCACCGTTTAAATCCGTTGAGATGACACCGTATGAACTATGGTTTGGCAAGAAACCTAAGCTGTCATTTCTTAAAAGTTTGGGGTTGCGACACTTATGCCAAAAGGCTTCAGCCTGATAAGCTCGAACCCAAATCGGAGAAGTGCGTCTTCATAGGATACCCTAAGGAAACAATTGGGCACACCTTCTACCACAAATCCAAAGGCAAGATCTTTTTGCCAAGAATGGGTCATTTCTAGAGAAGGAGTTTCTCTCGAAAGAAGTGAGTGGGAGGAAAGTAGAAATTGATGAGGTAATTGTACCTTCTCTTGAATTGGAAAGTAGCACATCAGAGAAATCCGTTCCCGTGATGCCTACACCAACTAGAGAGGAAGCAAATGATAATGATCATGAAACTTCAGATCAAGTTGCTACTGAACCTCGTAGGTCAACCAGAGCACGATCCGCACCAGAGTGGTATGACAATCCTGTCCTGGAAGTCATGTTACTAGACCAAGGCGAACCTACGAACAATGAAGAAGCTATGTTGAGCCCAGATTCCGATAAATGGCTTGAGGCCATGAAATCGTAGATAGGATCCATGTATGAGAACAAAGTATGGACATTGGTGGACTTTCCCGATGATCGGCAAGCCAGAGAGAATAAATGGATCTTCAAGAAGAAGACTGACGCTGATGGTAATGTTACTGTCTACAAAGCTCTACTTGTTGCGAAAGGTTTTCGACAAGTTCAAGGAGTTGACTACGATGAGACTTTCTCACCCGTAGCGATGCTTAAGTCTGTCCGAATCATATTAGCAATTGCCGCATTTTATAATTATGAAATCTGGCAACTGGACGTCAAAACTGCATTCCTTAATGGATTTCTTAAAGAAGAGTTGTATATGATGCAACCAGAAGGTTTTGTCGATCCTAAAGGTGCTAACAAAGTGTGCAAGCTCCAGCGATCCATCTATGAACTGGTGCAAGCATCTTGGAGTTGGAATATACGCTTTGAGGAGGTGATCAAAGCATAGGGTTTTATACAGACTTATGGTGAAGCATGTATTTACAAGAAAGTGAGTGGGAGCTCTGTAGCATTTCTGATATTATATGTGGATGACATATTGCTGATTGGAAATTATATAGAATTTCTGGATAGCATAAAAGGATACTTGAATAATAATTTTTCAATGAAAGACCACGGTGAAGCTACTTACATATTAGGCATCAAGATCTATAGAGATAGATCAAGACGCTTGATAAGATTTTCAATGAGTACATACCTTGACAAGATTTTGAAGGAGTTCAAAATGGATCGTCAAAGAAGGAGTTCTAGCCTGTATTGTAAGGTGTGAAGTTGAGTAGGACTCAAAGCCCGACCACGGTAGAAGATAGAGAGAGAATGAAAGTCATTCCCTATGCCTCAACCATAGGTTCTATAAAGTATGCCATGTTGTGTACCAGACCAGGGGTACAATAGTGATCCAGGAGTAGATCACTGGACAACGGTCAAAATTATCCTTAGTTACCTAAGAGGACTAAGGAAATATTTCTCGGTTACGGAGGTGATAAAGAGTTCGTCCTAAAGGGTTGCATCGATGCAAGCTTTGACACCGATTCGGATGACTCTGAGTCTCAATCTGGATACGTATTGAAAGTGGGATCAATTAGCTAGAGTAGCTCCATGCAGAGCATTGTAGACATAGAAATTTGCTAAATGCATACGGATCTAAATGTGACAGACCCGTTGACTAAACTTCTCTCACAAGCAAAACATGATCACACCTTAGTACTCTTTGGGTGTTAATCACATGGCGATGTGAACTAGATAGTTGACTCTAGTAAACCCTTTGGGTGTTGATCACATGGCGATGTGAACTATGGGTATTAATCACATGGCGATGTGAACTAGATTATTGACTCTAGTGCAAGTGGGAGACTGATAGAAATATGCCCTAGAGGCAATAATAAAATGGTTATTATTATATTTCCTTAATCATGATAAAGATTTTTTATTCATGCTAGAATTGTATTGACCGAAAACTTAAATACATGTGTGGATACATAAACAAATACCGTGTCCCTAGTGAGCCTCTACTAGACTAGCTCGTTGATCAAAAGATGGTTAAGGTTTCCTAACCATAGACATGAGTTGTCATTTGATAATGGGATCACATCATTAGGAGAATGATTTGATGGACAAGACCCATCCGTTAGCTTACCATATTGATAGTCAGTTTATTGCTATTGCTTTCTTCATGTCAAATACATATCCCT
Source organism: Thinopyrum elongatum (assembly GCA_011799875.1). Classification (NCBI taxonomy): domain Eukaryota; kingdom Viridiplantae; phylum Streptophyta; class Magnoliopsida; order Poales; family Poaceae; genus Thinopyrum; species Thinopyrum elongatum. The sequence goes on from CM022303.1 coordinate 147,233,021, forward strand.
TCGACTATGAGATTATGCAACTTCCGGATACCGGAGGAATACCTTGTGTGCTATCAAACATCACAACGTAACTGGGTGATCATAAAGATGCTCTACAAGTATCTCTGAAGGTGTTTGTTGAGTTGGCATAGATCGAGATTAGGATTTGTCACTCCGAGTATCGAAGAGGTATCTCTGGGCCCTCTCGGTAATACACATCATAAGAAGCCTTGCAAGCAAAGTGACTAATGAGTTAGTTGCAAGATGATGTATTACGGAACGAGTAAAGAGACTTGCTGGTAACGAGATTGAACTAGGTATGAAGATACCTACGATCGAATCTCGGGAAAGTAACATACCGATGGACAAAGGGAATTACGTATGTTGTCATAAGGTTCGATCGATAAAAGATCTTCGTAGAATATGTAGGAGCCAATATGGGCATCCAGGTTCCGCTATTGGTTATTGACCGGAGAGGTGTCTCGGTCATGTCTACATAGTTCTCGAACCCGTAGGGTCCGCACGCTTAACGTTCGTTGACGATATAGTGTTATATGAGTTATATGAATTGGTGACCGAATGTTGTTCGGAGTCCCGGATGAGATCACGGTTATGACGAGGAGTCTTGAAATGGTCGAGAGGTAAAGATTGATATATAGGACGATGGTATTCGGACACCGGAAGAGTTTCGAAGTGCACCGGGTAGTCATCGGGTCATCGGAAGGGGTTCCGGACACCCCCGGTAGGTGTATGGGCCTAATGGGCCAAAGGAGGGGACAGACCAACCCACAAGGGGGCTGGTGCGCCCCTTCCTTGGCTAGCCGGCCCTAGGGGAAGGAAAGGGGAGGGGTGGCCCCTCCTGCCTTTCCCTCCTCATGTGAGAAAGGAAAGGGGGGGCGCCACCCTCCCCTGCCTTCCTCCCGCACCTATACATGGCAAGGGGCGCGGCTTGGGGCAGGACTCCAAGTGGGATTCGGCCCCACTTCCTCCAGGTTGCCTCCTCCCCCGCCCCACCTATATATATGTGGGAGGGGGGCGCTTAGCACAACTACAATATTGTCTTAGCCGTGTGCGACGCCCTCCTACACCGATTACACCCCCCGCCATATTTTTGTAGTGCTTAGGTGAAGCCCTGCAGAGATCACTTCACCATCATCGTCACCATGCCGTCGTGCTACCGGAACTCATCCACTACCTCACTGTCTTGCTGGATCAAGAAGGCGGAGGATGTCATCGAGCTGAACGTGTACTGAACGCGGAGGTGCCGTACGTTCCGTGCTCAATCGGTTGGAACGCGAAGAAGTTCGACTACATCAACCGCGTTGTCAATCGCTTCCGCTAACGGTCTATGAGGGTACGTAGACACACTCTCCCCTCTCGTTGCTATGCATCTCCATGGATAGATCTTGCGTGTGCATAGAATTTTTTTTATTTTCCATGCAACATTTCCCAACTGCTAGCCCACCCCCTTTTCCATCCATAGGGCCGGCGGCCAAGAGGAGGGGCGCGCCAGCCCCTTGCGGGCTGGTGTGTTCCCCTCTCTTGGCCCATAAGGCCCATTAACCTCCCGGGGCTTCCCGGAACCCCTTCTGGTGATTCGATGACTACCCGATACACTCCGAAACCATTCCGGTAACCAAATAGCATCGTCCTATATATCAATCTTTACCTCCGGACCATTCCGGACCTCCTCGTCATGTCCGTGATCTCATCTGGGACTCTGAACAACATTAGGTCACCAAATCACATAACTCATAAAATACTATATCGTCAACGAACGTTAAGCGTGCGGACCCTACGGGTTCGAGAATGATGTAGACATGACCGAGACGCCTCTCCGGTCAATAACCAATAGCGGAACCTGGATGCCCATATTGGTTCCTACATATTCTATGAAGATCTTTATCGGTCGAACCTTATGACAGCATACGCAATTCCCTTTGTCTATCGGTATGTTACTTGCCCGAGATTCGATCGTCGGTATCTTCATACCTAGTTCAATCTCGTTACTAGCAAGTCTCTTTACTCATTCCGTAAAACATCATCTCGTAACTAACTCCTTAGTCATTTTGCTTGCAAGCTTCTTATGATGTGTATTATCGAGAGGGCCGAGAGATACCTCTCCGATACTCAGAGTGACAAATCCCAATCTCGATTCATGCCAACTCAACAGACACCTTCAGAGATACCTGTAGAGCATCTTTATGATCACCCAGTTACGTTGTGACGTTTGATAGCACACAAGGCATTCCTCCGGTATCCGGGAGTTGCATGATCTCATGGCCGAAGGAACATGTATTTGACATTAAGAAAGCAGTAGCAATAAACTGAACGATCATATGCTAAGCTAACGGATGGGTCTTGTCCATCACATAATTCTCCTAATGATGTGATCCCGTTATCAAATGACAACTCATGTCTATGACTAGGAAACCTTAACCATCTTTTGATCAACGAGCTAGTCTAGTAGAGGCTCACTAGGGACACGGTATTTTGTTTATGTGTCCACACATGTATTTAAGTTTCCAATCAATACAATTCTAGCATGAATAATAAACCTTTATCATGAACAAGGAAATATAATAATAACAACTTTATTATTGCCTCTAGAGCATATTTCCATCAGTCTCCTGTTGACACTAGATTTTGGCATGGTCAAGAACTTAATTAAGATGACCTCGAATGAAGGAGTGATATACATAAAAAAGTTTTGTATTATCGACATGAACATCTTTGAAGTTTGGGCCATCGCCATCCGATCTCATCTCAAGGGCCGAAGTTGTGCTCGAAGTACTAGATTTTGTATGCAGAGTACTGTTCGGCTGATTAGACCTTCAAGACAGCCTCATATGAGAAAAGCTTACATACGGATTGCCTTCGTCTCGTCGGAATGATTGATTTTGATATAAAAGTTGTCTCATTCCGTGGTCGTATGTAAAAGTTGGAGCCAATGCACTGCGGACCTATCAAAAGTAAAAACTGGCCCGGGGCATCAGACACGGTGTCTGATGGGTCGCGTGAGCGATTCAGCCCTCAAGATGGCCTCGAATCAAAAAAATTTCAACACAAAAGTTGTTCGTCTCGTCAAAACGGTTAAACATGCTTTTGGGCGCATCTTTACCCGAGATCATTTGTGGCCTATGAGAGTTAAAAACTGAACTGATGTCTCAGACTTGCCTAAATCCGAGTGCGGTTAATTTTGGAAAGATTTGGACGGGATTTGGAGTCCTTTTCTTGTACGGGAAGTCCAGACGCCTCATAAATAGATGAGAGGTGACGGCCGATTGAAGAGCACACAATCGAACAAATCATCTACCACTTTTTATCTTTTATCTTTTCTCCTTAACCCTAGTTCTTCTTCTTCCTCATTCTTCGTTCGTTCTTCTTGTTGCAGGGCGGCGAACCTCGAGGCCCTAGGGGCGATCAGGTCGACCTAGGGCAGCCCATAGCCACCGCGCACCCTGATGGGGTCCCTCCCGGGCGTGTGGGGTTTCGGGTCTACAAAAGCGCCTGCCAAATTGCTTGCGTACCGCGCTTCCGGACGGGTCTCCTTCGACGTGAGCTGCGATGTATCACCCTCGGCATTGGAGGTACATGGTGACGTGTTCATGTGCGAACACAATTTTTGGCGACTCCGCTGGGAACGAAGCTTTAAACGGTCTTCGGCCTATTCTTGCTACGAAGAGATCGTCATCTAGGGTTTGCAATCTACAAAGGTAATATGAATACCCAATTCACATATGTAGATGCAAATAATGCATATATTGTTGCTAGATCATCTAATGAGCATAATGTATCGGCTAGCCTTAACTTCATCAATCATGCATCTAATTGTGTGCAAGAGCCGATGCAACAAAATCTTCATGCTTCTACCTCATATAATTTTAGCAACATGCAACATATGTATTCCAACTCCCTTGCATCGGCAACCCCACAAATCCATATGCCGATGAACAACATGATGAGTTCGGTTAATCAAGTTGAAACACCTCACATAGGAACTTCCCATAGTATGCAACAAAGTGTTTCACCTTTTTATTCATCGGCAACTAACTTTCAATATGTTAATCCAAACATGCCAGTGGATAGGGGAATTGGCCATGCTAATACTAGTTATCCGGCCAATTACCCTCAATCATCATATGCTACGCCTCATGCTACTAATTTTTTGCCACCATATACAACTATAGGTATTCATAATTCGGCTTCACACCTTCACGCTAATAGCCGAATAAGTGAAAATTCTATAGGATCAAATGTGTCTTCACCTAGTATCATAGCATACAATGTTTTCCCTGCACAATTACAGAATTTCGGCGACATCTTCTTACCGAAAGAGTCTAAAAGTGTCGGGGGGCAATTCTATCCAGATTGGGTCATTAAGAAAAATCTTACATCTTTTTGGGACGAATGCAATGTTGTTCTACATGAATTAATAAAGGAGGGAAAGCCTATTAATTCTGCTGCAATACAAGCTAGATTATGTCAAAAAGAGAAAGCATTGGTTGAGGATAGAATTATCAAAAAAAGTGTTGATTCGGATAACAAAGTTAATTCGGTTATTGAAAAGACCGAATCAAATATTACGTATGCCGAATCTGTTCTAGAAAAAGAGGACGACAAGGTGTTGGGGAGCTATTCGAAAGAGGAACAACATATCGTTCAAGTAATGCAACCATCATGCTTTCCCAATGTGTTTGAAAAGGTATGTCTAGCAAGTGATTTACCTATCTTTCGATTTGGTCGCAACTTTATTGTTGATGCTTCTATAAGAAAAATTCTCATAAGTAATTTTGAAAGACCAATGAAGAAGGGTAATTTACTCATTAGCAATAAAATTGTTATAGAACATATCGGTCAACCTATTGTGCCATTTATAAAGACCGATAATGACTTATTATTGCAGCCAAAGTTTTTTCCCATTGCTTTATTTAAAGTTCATATCTAATTGGGTAGCTTTGCTTGTTTCATACTTGACCTACGCATGGTCTCAATTGAGACATGTATGTTCTAACTACTTTGATTTCAGAAATTTAAAGCCAAGGTTACACTCTGTTGAGAAAACCGATGATAGTATAATTTCCTTTTCAAAGACATCAGAGATAGAGTGCAAAACACAAAGCATAGCCGAATGGGGTAATGCAAAATCTGAACCATTCGTTTGCTTAAATCCAAAGCCGTTCTCACAGCAAGATCGGCTAGAGAATAAAAAGTTTACCTTCAATTCAATCATGTGTGATCAAATATTTGATTTGTTGCTGAAAAATAATTACATAAGAATTCTTGATCACCATGCCAAGCCATCAATTCAAGGACGAATGTATTGTAGGTTGCATCATTCATACAAACATAATTTTGAGGATTGCAATATGTTTCGTCAAATAGTTAAATCAGCCATTCATAAAGGACGATTGAAATTTGTTGAGACACCAAGAGATGACCAGTTTATTCCGATTGGTCCTGATGGCAAACGATTTTTGCATCGGCTGCTTCAAGCCGATCCATTTAAACATGAGAAGGTAAAAACTGTGGATGATGGGATCAAGTTTTCAAGTAAAGAAGTTGTTCAAGAGCACAATGAAAATATTCTTGAAGGCGGGAATTCCATCAAGGTTGCGCAAAGGACGCCAAGTACTAGGGGGCAACAAGAAAATCCAAATATTGGTGCAAGCACAACCAAAGAAAGCAAAGGCCGAGGTTAGCACAAAGGTAAAAAGCCGAAAGTCACTTTCGCGCAACTATTGGAAAAATATCAGAAGTTAAGTGAGGAGAACAGTGCTTATCGGCCAAATAATTCAAGAGCATCAAGACCACCCCCTAGGATCGGTATTGGCAAAATGAGAATTCTAATGCAGTATATTCACATCCATATTTTGTGCCGCCAATGCCAATGCCATGGATACCTTCCTATGATCATGTAAATCCATATCCATCGTCGGACAGGTATGATACAAGGGCGCATTCTTCATCTTATTTTAGACCATCTCACAAACATTATGCAACTCCAAAAAGATCAACATTTGAACAATCACATGTCAAAGTCCGTTTCAATCATAAGGAATTAGTCCGGAGCTCAAGGAACAAGAAAGAGGTGGTCAAGTAAGTTTACCGTGTTAAAAAAGATGGTCGTAAGAGTGCTACTTCAGATTTGATCTCAAATGAAAAAGAGCCAACTAAAGTGTTGACATTGGCTACTAAAGGAAATGAGGCAAGTCAGTCAAGTGCCAAATCTAAAGAGAAGAAGTTGAGAGTGCACAAGGTAAAACAAGAATTGCCATTGCTTCAAACAAAATCACAACCGGGGTGCTCACTCGGCTTATCATATTGGCAAAAGAAGAAATTACAAAAACTTAGTGCACAAGAACTTGAAGAAAGGAACATGGCATGGGTTCCCAAAGGAACTACTCAAAATAAGAATTATGTGCAAGCTTCCATTACAAGAAGTGCGGCAAAGGTGAAGAAGGAAAAGAGTGAAAACTATGAAGGACCAAGCCGAAGGTTTCAACATCTTCAGTCCACACATTATCCATATTCTTCAACTATGCCGTTGATGCCTATGCCATGGAATTCGTTACCAGGTATGATTGGTTACCCTCAATGGGCTTATTTTAATCCATGGATGCAATATAATTTCTTACATCATGAAAGGGTATTACCAAATCATCATATGTTCGATTAGCTTCACTTTTGTTGCTAATCTAAATGGCTGATATATACTTATCGTCCTAAGCATGTACAAAATGTCCGATGGAGTGTTGACATCGCGCTTAGAACAAACTTCGTGCAAGTTATTTTTCGGCACACAAGTTTTGCCGAAAAATAGGGGGCATGTGTTGACACCAGATTTTGGCACGGTCAAGAACTTAATTAAGATGACCTCGAATGAAGGAGTGATATACATAAAAAAATTGTATTGTCGACATGAACATCTTTGAAGTTTGGGCCATCGCCATCCGATCTCTTCTCAAGGGCCGAAGTTGTGCTCGAAGTACTAGATTTTGTATGCAGAGTACTGTTCGGCCGATTAGACCTTCAATACAGCCTCATATGAGAAAAGCTTATATACAGATTGTCTTCGTCTCATCAAAACAATTGATTTTGATATAAAAATCGTCTCATTCCGAGGTCGTATGTAAAAGTTGGAGCCAATGCACTGCGGACCTATCATAAGTAAAAACTGGCCCGGGGCATCAGACACGGTGTGTGATGGGTCGCCCGAGCGATTCGGCCTTTATGAAGGCCTCGAATCGAAAAATGTTCAACATGAAAGTTGTTCATCTCGTCGAAATGGTTAAACTTCCTTTTCAGCGTATCTTCATCCGAGATCGTTTGTGGCCTGTGAGAGTCAAAAACCGAACTGATGTCTCAGACTTGCCTAAATCCGAGTTCGGTTAATTTTGGAAAGATTTGGACGGGATTTGTAGTCCTTTTCTTGTACGGGAAGTACAGCCACCTCATAAATAAATGAGGGGTAACGGCCGATTGAACAACACACAGTCGAACAAATCATCTACCACTTTTTATCTTTTATCTTTTCTCCTTAACCCTAGTTCTTCTTCTTCCTCATTCTTCGTTCGTTCTTATTGTTGCAGGGCGGCGAACCTTGAGGCCCTAGGGGCGATCAGGTCGACCTAGGGCAGCCCATAGCAGCCACACGCCCTGACAGGTCCCTCCCGGGCGTGTGGGGTTTCGGGTCTACAAAAGCCCCCGCCGGATTGCTTGTGTCCCGCGCTTTCGGACAGGTCTCCTTCGACGTGAGCTGCGATGTATCACCCTCGGCGTTTGAGGTACATGGTGACGTATTCATGTGTGAACATCTCCTACTTGCACTAGAGTCAATAATCTAGATTACATAGTAATGAATATAACACCCATGGAGTCTTGGTGCTGATCATGTTTTGCCCGCGGAAGAGGTTTAGTCAACGGGTCTGCTACATTCAGATCCATATGTATTTTGCAAATTTCTATGTCTCCATCCTTGACCTTTTCACGAATGAAGTTGAAGCATCTCTTGATGTGTTTGGTTCTCTTGTGAAACCTGGATTCCTTCGCCAAGGCAATTGCTCCAGTGTTGTCACAAAATATTTTCATTGGACACGATGCACAGGGTATTACACCCAGATCGGATATGAACTCCTTCATCCAGACTCCTTCATGCACTGCTTCCGAAGTAGCTATGTACTCCGCTTCACACGTAGATCCCGCCATGATGCTTTGCTTGGAACTGCACCAACTGACAGCTCCACCATTCAATATAAATACGTATACGGTTTGTGACTTAGAGTCATCCGGATCAGTGTCGAAGCTAGCATCGACGTAACCATTTACGACGAGCTCTTCGTCACCTCCATAAACAAGAAATATATCCTTGGTCCTTTTCAGGTACTTTAGGATGTTCTTGACCGCTGTCCAGTGATCCACGCCTGGATTACTTTGGTACCTCCCTGCCAAACTTATGGCAAGGCACACATCAGGTCTGGTACACAGCATAGCATACATAATAGAACCTATGGCTGAGGCATAGGGAATGACTTTCATTTTCTCTCTATCTTCTGCCGTGGTCGGGCTTTGAGTCTGACTCAATTTCACACCTTGCAACACAGGCAAGAACCCTTTCTTTGACTGGTCCATTTTGAACTTCTTCAGAACTTTGTCAAGGTATGTGCTTTGTGAAAGTCCTATTAAGCGTCTTGATCTATCCCTCTAGATCTTGATGCCTAATATATAAGCAGCTTCACCGAGGTCTTTCATTGAAAAATTCTTATTCAAGTATCCTTTTATGCTGTCCAGAAATTCTATATCATTTCCAATCAACAATATGTCATCCACATATAATATCAGAAATGCTACAGAGCTCCCTAATAACCCACAAGTATCGGGGATCACAACAGTTTTCGACGGTAGAGTATTCAACCCAAATTTATTGATTCGATACAAGGGGAGCCAAAGAATATTCACGAGTATTAGCAGCTGAGTTGTCAATTCAACCGCACCAGAAAGACTTAATATCTGCAGCAAAGTTTTTAGTAGCAAAGTAGTATGGAAGTAACGGTAACAGTGGCAAAAGTAACAGTAGCAGTTTTATAGTGATTGTAACAGTAGCAACGGCTAAGTAACTTAGCAAAGATCAATATGTGAAAAGCTCGTAGGCAACGGATCAATGATGGATAATTATGTCGGATGGCATTCATCATGCAACAGTTATAACCTAGGGTGACACAGAACTAGCTCCAATTCATCAATATAATGTAGGCATGTATTTCGTATATAGTCATACGTGCTTATGGAAAAGAACTTGCATGACATCTTTTGTCCTACCCTCCCGTGGCAGCGGGGTCCTAATGGAAACTAAGGGATATTAAGGCCTCCTTTTAATAGAGAACCGGAACAAAGCATTAGCACTTAGTGAATACATGAACTCCTCAAACTACGGTAATCACCGGAAAGAATCCCAATTATTGTCACCTTGGGGTATGCGGATCATAACACGTAATAGGTGTCTACAACTTGCAAGATAGGATCAAGAACACAAATATATTCATGAAAACATAATAGGTTCAGATCTGAAATCATGGCACTCGGGCCCTAGTGACAAGCATTAAGCATAGCAAAGTCATAGCAACATCAATCTCAGAACATAGTGGATACTAGGGATCAAACCCTAACAAAACTAACTCGATTACATGATAAATCTAATCCAACCCATCACCGTCCAGCAAGCCTACGACGGAATTACTCACTCCCGGCGGTGAGCATCATGAAATTGGTGATGGAGGAAGGATGATGATGATGATGGCGACGAATCCCCCTCTCCGGCGCCCCAAACGGACTCCAGATCTGCCCTCCCGATGAAGAACAGGAGGTGGCGGCGGCTTAGTATCGTAAAACGCGATGAATCCTTCTCTCTGATTTTTTTTCTCTCCGAATAGGGTTATATAGAGTTGGAGTTGAGGTTGGAGGAGGTCGGGGCCCACAAGCCTGCAGGGCGCCCCCCCAGGGCTTGTGGCCTCTGGGTGGCCCCCTCTGGTTAATTCTTGCGCCAGTATTTTTTATATATTCCAAAAATATTCTCCGTAAATTTTTAGGTCAATCCGAGAACTTTTATTTCTGCACACAAAAAAAACATAGCAATTGTGCTAAAAACAACGTCAGTCCGGGTTAGTTCCATTCAAATCATGCAAATTAGAGTCCAAAACAAGGGCAAAAGAGTTTGGAAAAGTAGATACGATGGAGACGTATCAACTCAGCCAGGCTTAACCCATTGCTTGTCCTCAAGCAATTCAGTTGAGAAACTGAAAGTGATAAAGAAAAACTTTTACAAACTCTGTTTGATCTTGTTGGTGCAAATATGTATAGCCAGCATTCAGTTTTTCAGCAAAGATTATGAACTAATCATATTCACAATAACATTTAGGTCTCATATTTACTCATATCAATGGCATAATCAACTAGCGAGCAATAATAATGAATCTCGTATGACAACACTTTTTTTCAAAACAATCATGCAATAATATGACAAAATGGTATCTCGCTAGCTCTTTCTGAGACCGCAAAACATAAATGCAGAGCACCCCTGAAGATCAAGGACTGACTAGACATTGTAATTCATGGCAAAAGAGATCCAGCCACACTCATACTCAATATCAATTAATAACAAAGCATACTAATGATAGTGGTACTCTCTAGCGGGTGCTTTTTATAAGAGGATGATGACTCAGCAATAAAATTAAATAGATAGGCCCTTCACAGAGGGAAGCAGGGATTTGCAGAGGTGCCAGAGCCCGGAGCTTTTAAAACAGAGATGAATATAATTTTGAGCAGTATGCTTTCATTGTCAACATAACAACTAAGAGATCTCACTATCTTCCATGCTAGATACATTATAGGCGGTTCCCAAACAGAATGGTAAAGTTTTTACTCCCCCTCCACCAACAATCACACTCCATGGCTAGCCGAATCCATGGGTACCGTCCATACCAACAACAGTCCTGGGGGAGTTTTGTTTAATTTATATTTTGATTTGATATCGAGCATGGAACTGCGCATCCCGATTATGAGCCACTTTCTCATGAATGACAAGTGAATAAACACTCATCATGAGAATAACCCACCTTGCATGGAAGATACTAACAGCCCCCAGTCACTACATGAGCGATTCGGGCATACAAAACAGATTATTATTTGAAGGTTTAGAGTTTGGCACATGCAAATTTACTTGGAACGGCAGGTAAATACCGCATATAGGTAGGTATGGTGGACTCATATGGAACAACTTTGGGTTTAAGGAAGTGGATGCACAAGCAGTATTCCCTCTTAGTACAAGTGAAGGCTAGCAAAAGATTGAGGAGCGACCAACTAGAGAGCGACAACGGTCATAAACATGCATTGAGATTAATCAACATTGAGTGCAAGTATGAGTAGGATATAAATCACCATGAACATAAATATCATGGAGGCTATGTTGATTTTGATTCAACTACATGCGTGAACATGTGTCAAGTCAAGCCACTTAAATCATTCAAAGGAGGATACCATCCTATCATACTACATCACAACCATTTTAAATTGCATGTTGGCACATAAGACAAACCATTATACACTCCTAGCTAATTAAGCATGGCATGACTAACTATAATCTCTAATTGTCATTGCAAACATGTTTCATTCATAATGGGCTGAATCAAGAACGATGAGCTAATCATATTTACAAAAACAAAATAGGTCGAGTTCGTACCAGCTTTTCTCCATCTCAATAATTTCATCATATATCGTCATTATTGCTTTTCACTTGCACGACCGAACGGTGTGAGTAATAATAAGAGTGCACGTGCATTGGACTAAGCTGGAATCTGCAAACATTTATTCAAAAGAGAAGACAAGGTAATATGGGCTCTTTGTTAGATCAACAATAATGCATATGAGAGCCACTCAACATTTTCATCGTGGTCTTCTCCTTACGACCCAAAGAAAAGGAAAAGAATTTCAAAGAAACACACTAAAATATTTTTGGAGTTTTTGTTTTTCTGAAGAAAGTAAAATGAAAATGAGAAAAACTATTTACACGGGAAAGCTAAGAAGAATGAGAAATCTTTTTGGGTTTTCTTTTAATACTACTACTAAATTAAACTAGAAAGAAAACTAAAAAGATGGGAGAACTAATTTTTTTGGATTTTCTCAAAGTTTTTCAAACACACAAGAAGAAAGTGAGAAAAAGAAATAAACTAGCATGGATAATATAATGAAAAAGTATGAACACCGATAACTGAAATGAGTGTGTGAACATGAATGTAATTCCGGTGAGAAATACATACTCCCTCAAGCTTAGGCTTTTGGCCTAAGTTGGTCTAGGGCCACGGCTGGCCTGGCGGATATCCAAAATCATAGCTGGGGTTGTACTGAGAAGCGGCAACCACCGCTTGGAGGGCTGCCTCGTAGAGGCGAGCGGCCTCCACTGCTCTCTCATACTCGTCCGCCTCCTCTCTGGTTATGAAGTATCTTCGTTTTACCTGAAAGTTAAAGAAGGCAGAAACAGGAAGCGTAATACGGAAGACGCGCTCCCTGTCAAAGATTAGTCGATGCAGGAGGGACTGATCGTTCCTCTCAAGAAACTGGTAGCGTACCATAGCATTATAATCAAGGAAAGCAGGTGGTAACTCAATGACATTTTCTCTTATGGGTACCCCAAGATAATTAGCTAAACGGGTGGCATATATTCCACCAAAGAAGTCTCCATCCTTAGCATTATTATGCAGTCGACGTGCAATGATAGCCCCCAAATTAAATCTTTTATCATTCCTTACTGCGCTCTTAAGAACAATGAGATCAGGGGCACAAGGGTGGCTATGATCATGTTTACCATTAATGCATCTGCCTATGAAGAGGGCAAAGTAATGTAATGTAGGAAAGTGAATGCTCCCTATAGTGGCTTGTGTTATGGTTCTGGTTTCTCCTACAGTAATACTATCAAGGAACTCAGAACAATCAGATTTACGAGGTTCAGCACAACTGCCCCATTGTGGAATTTTACATGCTTCATTAAAATCTTCTAGGTCCATGGTAAATGATTTATCATAAAGGTTAAACAAAATAGAATGCGTATTGCGATGGACTGAATACTTAAATCTCCGTACAAAGGAATCAGTGAGGTTGTAATACTGCAAACACTTATCTGACACGAAGTCTGTCATCTCAGCGTTATGCACGTACGCATAGAACTCATCCTTGAAACCGGCATCGTTCATGAAATTATCTGACGGCCATTCGCAAGGTTGCACTGGAGCATCCCTCGGTGGTTCGAGATCCGACTCACGTATCGCGAGCCTTGGAGCCTTCTTCTTTGAGGAACCACCTTGGAACACTTTCCTCAACATTTTCTCCCTCTGAAATTTTTAGTGACTCAAAATAGAAGTGAATCAAAACTTAACAAGATTGATAGTAACTACTCCCACAAGTGTCTAGAGGCTATATCATACAACAAAACTACTTTGGACCATATAAATTTGACATGCAAGCTCAAGAACAAGGTCACCACAGCAGCAAAAATTTGCAATATATAAAGCACTAGAACAAAAACTAATTGGACCATTGGAGGAGTCACATACCGAAGAACAATCCCCCGAAATATTTTCGGAAATGGAGTTCCGACCAAGGAGATCGAAAATGGCAGCAAAATGTGCAAGAACACGGATTTGAGCAATGGTGGGATTTTTTCTGGAGGAAGACGAAGTGGATGGGTGCTGGAATAAGTGAGGGGACCCACAAGCCCTGTAGGCGCGCCCTGTGAGCTTGTGGCCCACTGGTGCACTCCCCTGACGTGTTTTCAGTGCCAAAAATTCTTAAATAATGTGGAAAAAATCATACTAAATTTTCAGGGCATTTGGAGAACTTTTATTTTCTGGACATTTTTTTATTGTGCGGATAATTCAGAAAACAGAAAAATAACAGTATTTTTGCTTTATTTATTCTAAATAACAGAAAGTAAAAAGAGGGTACAGAGGGTTGTGTTTACTAAATTCAACCATCTCATGCCCATCAAAAGGAATCCATTAACAAGGTTGATCAAGCCTTATTAACAAACTTCTTCCGAGTGACATGAAACCGGAGAATCTTCGAATAACACTAGGTTACCTCAACGGGAATATGCATGTCCCCAACAATAAGAATATCATATTTCTTTTTGGCAATAGGGAGAGGAAACTCAAAACCTCCAATAGTAATTGTTGAAAATTTTCCAATAGAGTTGATACTATTCACTTGAGGTTGTTTCTTCGGAAAGTGTACCGTATGCTCATTACCATTAACATGAAAAGTGACATTGCCCTTGTTGCAATCAATAACAGCCCCTGTAGTATTCAAAAAGGGTCAACCAAGGATGATCAACATACTGTCATCCTCGGGAATATCAAGAATATCAAAGTCCGTTAAGATAGTAACATTTGCAACTATGACAGGCACATCCTCACAAATACCGATGGGTATAGCAGTTGATTTATCAGCCATTTGCAAAGAGATTTTAGTTGGTGTCAACTTATTCAAATCAAGTCTACGATATAAAGAGAAAGGCATAACACTAACACCAGCTCCAAGATCACATAAAGCAGTTTTAACATAGTTTCTTTTAATGGAGCATGGTGTAGTTGGTATTCCAGGATCTCCTAGTTTCTTTGGTATTCCACCTTTAAATGTGTAATTAGCAAGCATGGTGGAAATTTCAGCTTCCGGTATCTTTCTTTTATTTGTAATAATATCTTTCATATACTTAGCATAAGGAGACATTTTCAGAATATCAGTCAAACGCATACGCAAAAAGACAGGTCTAAGCATTTCAACAAAGCGCTCAAAATCCTCATCATCCTTTTTCTTGGATGGTTTAGGAGGAAAAGGCATGGGTTTCTGAACCCATGGTTCTCTTTCTTTGCCATGTTTCCTAGCAATAAAATCATTCTTATCATATCTTTTATTCTTAGGTTGTGGGTTATCAAGATCGACAGCAGGTTCTATCTCCAAATCATTATCATTGCTAGGTTGAGCATCAACATGAACATCATCATTAACATTATCACTAGGTTCATGTTCATCACCAGATTGTGTTTCAGCATCAGAAATAGAAATATCATTTGGATTCTCAGGTGTGTCTATAGTAGGTTTACTAGAAGCATGCAAAGTCCTATTAGTTTTCTTTTTTCTCTTATTACTAGAAGGACTAGGTGCATCAGTATTAATTCTCTGAGAATCTTGCTCAACTCTCTTAGGATGGCCCTCCGGATACAAAGGTTCCTGAGTCATTTTACCACCTCTAGTCATAACTCTAACAGCATTATCATTCACCTTATTATTCATCTCATTAAGCAAATCATTTTGTGCCTTAAGAACTTGTTCTACTTGAGTTTTTACCATGGAAGCATGTTTACTAATAATCTTGAGATCATTAACAGTTCTACACATGTAGTCACCCAAGCAGTCAAGCATATAAGCATTATGTTTCAATTGTCTACTAACATATGCATTGAAGTTTTCTTGTTTAACAATAAAGTTATCAAATTCATCCAAGCATTGACTAGCAGACTTATTATAAGGAATATCACCCTCATCAAATCTATAGAGAGAATTTACCTCTACTACCTGTGTCGGAGTATTAAGACCATGTATTTCTTCAATAGGTGGTAAATTCTTAACAT
The DNA here is from genome assembly GCA_011799875.1 of Thinopyrum elongatum. Classification (NCBI taxonomy): domain Eukaryota; kingdom Viridiplantae; phylum Streptophyta; class Magnoliopsida; order Poales; family Poaceae; genus Thinopyrum; species Thinopyrum elongatum. Next base: position 147,248,677 of record CM022303.1, read on the forward strand.
CTTCAGCTTTAATACCTTTTTCTTTCATAGATTTCTTTGCCTCTTGCATATCTTCAGGATTGAGAAATAGAATACCTCTTTTCTTGGGAGATGACTTAGGAGGTGGTTCAGGAAGAGTCCAATCATTATCATTACTCAATATATTATTCAATAGTACTTCAGCTTGTTCAACAGTTCGTTCCCTGAAAACACAACCAGTACAACTATCCAGGTGGTCCCTAGAAGCATCGATTAGTCCATTATAAAAGATATCAAGTATTTCATTTTTCTTGAGAGGATGATCAGGCAAAGCATTAAGTAATTGGAGAAGCCTCCCCCAAGCTTGTGGGAGACTCTCTTCTTCAAATTGCACAAAGTTAAATATTTCCCGTAAAGCAGCTTGTTTCTTATGAGCAGGAAAATATTTTTCAGAGAAGTAATATATCATATCCTGGGGACTACGCACACAACCAGGAGCAAGAGAATTAAACCATGTCTTAGCATCACCCTTTAATGAGAAAGGAAACAACTTAAGAATATAGTAGTAACGAATTTTTTCCTCATGAGCAAATAGGGTAGCTCACTAGAAGAAATATGTCAACTTGCGACCATCACTATTGGTCGTTGAATGGTCATTGTTTTTCATTTGCGACCTTTTTATGACCAAAAACAATTGGTCAAAAGCTGACCGTCTTTAATGAAACTTAACGACCTTCTCTATGATATGGTCGTAGAAGGCAACGACCAAAACAAAAGGTCGTTGGTTCAACGACCAATTGTTTTGGTCGCTGGTTGTCTGCCCAGGCCACGTCGGATCCAACGTGGCAAGCTGACGTGGCAAATTTGTGACCAAATGAAAAGGTCGTTGATTAGAATCAGCCCGGTCCAATTGGATGTTTTACATGGGCCGAGCCCAACAATTCAGCCTTTTATATATATATTTCCCTATTAATTTTGGACAGCTACATGGGCCAGGCCCAACATTATAGCCTTTTTATTTTTGGGATGTAGCCTTTGTTTCTCTTTTTTTAATGCACCCCAATTGTCAAATTCTGGTAAGTGGGTCCCAAATGTGACATTCTAGTTTGTGGGACCCTGCTGTCAAGGTCATGTTCTTCAGATTTCAATATGCCAATATAGAAAACAGACACAATACTTCAAATAACAGCAAGAAGCAATCTGCTACATCATATAACATACGTAGAAATGTGATCAGCATCAAGTTTATAATTAGATAACACACATACAGCCCAAGTGTACAGTCTATCACATGAGTATCACGGGAGCCCTACAAGTTCTGCTACATCATATAACACACATACAAATAGGATCAGCATTATTCCAATGAACTAGCTCCCAGAACTAGCACACATACAAGTTCTGCTACAAGGGCTTCATTACTCCCAGAACTAGCTCAATGAGCTAGAACTATGCTTCCTCTGACTTCTTTGTCCTGATGCTCGCGAAGAAACATGAAAGGCCAGCATCTGCACATTATAGAACAAAATGTTTAGGAACAAAATAAAAGTAAATCTAACAGCATATTTAACAGTAAATAAAAAAATAATGAAGCCCAATCCGTGTGCATAAATACCAGCAGAACATGCAAAAAGAGGCGCTGCTAGGAACTGAGAAATGTACCAATGGTAGTGTTGCTGTATTAGGGCCGTCCCAGCTTGTCCCTGCCCAAACGGCATGATGATCTGCTGATCCATGTACTGCTCGAGCGTCACTTCCGCTACCACTACTGGAAGAAGCTCAGCTCATCGATCATCTGCACACCAACAAACCAAGAAGATAGCCTATTTAGCCTACAGAAATAAACCCATCCATGAAAATCTTGTTTCTGAACATCAGCATCAAATCAACAACACTGAATTAACATGCATAAAAGGAAAGAGCTAATACAGGGCAGGTATATGGGTATCAAAACAAACAAGAAAGGAACGACAATCTATTTTAAGTACTTCAAGATTGAGCCATTTTCGATACTAAAATCAATACATAACAACCAACATTTCAATCCATGGACACCACATGACAGAAAAGGTACTAAGGCACTCCTTGCTACTTAAAACCAAATCAAGGTATAGAGCACAGCTAGGCCAACAATAAATTGGTACCAAATCCAGAAATCACCATCTGAAATGAAGTTAATGAGACATTTTAGAATCAACTTGACAGCTGACAGTAATGTTTGCATTGGACACATCCAGAACTAAAATTATACATAAATGCCTAAATTCTGATGCTCTACCCCAGTAAGTACCACGTAGTATAGTAGTAGTAATTGATGATCTACCCCATGCACAGGGTGTTTGTAATCCAAACCAATGCAGAATGGGAAAAAGGAGCATCAATCAAGGAAATCATTATCTGGTGATGCTACGGAGTGCTGCAGGAAGGTGTAGTGCAGCAGGAAAACCATTGCATTACATAGAACATAACCATTGTACCATTTTAATTCATCCTACATTACATTATCAAATTTTAAAGATCAAAACAGATTAATCTTACATAAGAATATTACCACACGTCACCTCTATTTATTTTGTGTGTACAAGTAAAGAAAATTGTGTGCCAATAATTATCTTGGACAAACTAAACTGCTGCTGTTATACAAATACATCAATCATGCTCATGCTAAGGATGAACAGCCCTAACCTATAGGTACGATGGCATAGTAGCAACAAATAGTGCAACACCAGGACACATTAATCTGAAGAAACTACTATTTTGCTATCATCCATTCAGCAAATTAATACTCCCTTCGCCCGAAATTCCGACAAGTAATTCCAGACGGAGGGAGTAGTACCTAATAATACTAGCCAATGCATGCAATCAAACATCACTAGCTCAGGTAGTACCTGCTGATGCTGTGGAGTGTCGCAGGAAGGTGTAGTGCTCCGTCGACGCCACATCTAGTAGTGGTTCAGCGAGATGTCATAGACCTACAAAAACAATTAAAGAGAGCAAATAATAATGTAACATCTCCAATAAATTGCAGCTTTTGAAAGAAACTATAGTTGTTCAGAAAACATGGTTGCTACAACTTTAAGCCAAGCAGTACACATTCATGTCAAATATACATGTGTAAGATACTAGAAGCATTTCATTGCATATCTATGTGTACTTCTATAATTTTACGCCAAGCAGTGCACTAGTACATCAATTACACTAAGCCTCAACCCATTGTTTAAAAAAATATTTTATCATCATTCTTCAATAGCTTAAATTGCAACATTCAAGATAAATAGGCATGCACAAAAGCAATAGGCTTGAATTGCAAAGGAAAATGAATCAGAGTTGCTTTTGTTCTAAATCATTCAAATGAGGGGGGTTACTTCTTATCCCTTAATTTTAATGCATTGGCATGATAAAATGCTAGCTTTGACAGTTGGGTGTTTATCAATTAAACGACCAACCGTATATCACAGGAAGACCACAATTGCAATATCCAGTAATGGCAGGTCATATAGGCAGCAACACACTTTAAAACCAGAGAACACAAGCAGGAGCAATCTAGCATATGTTGCGCATCAGGGGCAACAACAAAGAACAAGCAAATTTAAGCCATGAAATCATACCACAATATCTCAAATTCTTCAACTAAGCAATACATGCATGCTCATACCACAATATCTCAGATTTTTCAACTAAGCAGGCAGGCAGCAGCTGGATACATATGAACTAGTATAGGCAGGCAGCAGCATCTCTCCTCTGGATACATATGAAGTTATGAACTAGTATAGGCAGGCAGCGGCTGGATACATATGAACTAGTATAGGCAGGCGACCGATTTACTAGCTGTTGTTTGCAAGCAGCGAATCACTAGATCTGGAGTGCAAGATAGCTGCAGGCAGATCCGAGGAACGGGGGTGAGGACTCACATGGAGGGTGCGGGTGGAGAACTCGACGCCGATGGTGGACTTGGACTCGAGGCAGAACTCGTTGTGGTGACACGGGAGAGGATGTTGGACTTGCCGACGCCGGACGCCGGTGTCGTTGTCCACCCGGTGTGCCATGTGTTTCCACCGCCGCCCGCCGACGCGGATCCTGCACCAACCGCGCGGCCGAGATCCAGTCGAGGCGGAGATCAGTCGGTAGGTGAGGAGACGGAGGAGGACTGCGGGATCGAGTGAGGCACGAGGTGAGCACAGGAGTGTGCTGCGCGCCGCTGGAATCGTCCGGCCTAGATCTAGATGGCGGCGACAGAGAGGGACTTGGGTGAGTGGATATGGCCGCCGGCTCTCTCTCCCTCTCTCGTTCTTGGGTGAGGGGAGAGGGCGGCAGTGGTTGTGTTGGCGTCGGTGGTGGAGTGGAGTGGAGGCCGGCCGGGGTTGGGGAGAGGATGGAGGCAAGTGGCGGCGGCTGGAACTGGAGGGGATCGAGAGAGAGCGAGGAGGAGGTGGGATCTGGGGTTCGAGGGAAGGGGGAGAGAGTGGGTCAGCGGTTGGTGGATCGGATCTGGGGGATCGAGGGGAGGGTTGGTGGGTGAGTTAGGGTTTTTGTTTCTCGGGAGAAGCTCCACAGTTGTATGGGTGCGCGATGGATGGCTCAGATTGAGTCCAATTTGGTGATCCGTGTGAAGGCGGTTCCTCGCATCTAATTGGTCCATCCACTCTGATTTTTTTAAACATAACAATGGCATGGCATAGTTTGTCAAAATGATCTCATATTTTGCATAAGTGTGCATCTTGGAATGGCAAACAATGTTGCCTAATAGAGCTTTCATTTTTTTTGCACAAAAAAACTATTTTCCAATTTTCGAGTGCCCAAAATGAGGTTTTTTTTGTGAAGGACCTACCATATATTTGTTGCAAAATTGGACTGAGTCAATTTTATAAAATATTAGGTCATATTTAATGTACAATTGACCAAATGGTTGGGTGTCAAAATCTTTGAGCCATCTCTCGTGAAAAAGACAAATTTCCGCCGATTCAGAAGGAAGTGGGTCAAGTTTGAACTACAGATGCCTCATAGTTTGCTCTTTATTTTTTCCAAAACAAATTTAGGTACAAAAGTATTTATTTAATCATATAAACACCAAAAGTTTTTCAAGCTTCAACCACTAGCTCAGAACGGTCATGCCCGCCATTTTAACCGCATTTTGAAATGGGCATGAAAATTCAAAAAAAAAAGAAAAAATTGGAAAACCTTTAGATTGTGTCAATATATGTGACCAAGTTGCCAGGAAAAATAATAAACTTGTAATACAGTGAATAGTTTAAAAAAGTCTTCTCAGAAATGAGCTATCATGTGTGAAGATTCATGCCTTTGAAGCCAAATGATCAATCTTATGGCGACATTCATGGCATAGTTTGTTCAAATGATCTCATATTGTGCACAAGGGTGCATCTTGGAATGGCAAACAATGTTGCCTAAGGGAGTTTTCATTTTCTTTGGACGAAAAATCAATTTTCCATTTTTCGAGTGACCAAGATGAGTTTTTTTGTGAAGGACCTACCATATATTTGTTGCAAAATTGGACCAAATCATTTTTATAGAATACTAGGCCATATTTAATGCACAATTGACCACATGGTTGGGTGTCAAAAGCTTTGATCCACCTCTCGCGAAAAAGACAAATTTCTGCCGATTCAGTTGGAAGCGGGTCAAATTTGAAGTGCAACTGCCTCATAGTTTGCTCTTTATTTTTCCCAAAAATCATTTTTAGGTACAAAAGTATCTATTTAATCAGAGAAACACCAAAAATTTTCCAAGATTCAACCACTAGCTAGGAACGGTCATGCCCGCCGTTTTGACCACATTTTGAAATGGGCATAAAAATTCAAAAACAATCAAAAAATTGGAAAACCTTCGCATTGTGTCATTATATGTGACCAAGGTACCAGGAAAAATAATAAACTTGTAATACTGCAATTAGTTTAAAAAAGTGTTCGCAGAAATGAGCTATCATGTGTGAAGATTCACGACTTTCAAGCCAAATGATCAATCTTATGGCCACATTCATGGCATAGTTTGTTCAAATTATCTAATATTGTGCACAAGGGTGCCTCTTGGAATGGCAAACAATGTTGACTAAGAAAGTTTTCATTTTCTTTGCACGGAAATTTCATTTTCCATTTTTCGAGTGACCAAAATGAGTTTTTTTGTGAAGAACCTACCAAATAATTGTTGCAAAATTGGACCAAATCAATTTTATAAAATACTAGGCCATATTTAATGTACAATTGACCAAATGGTTGGGTGTCAAAAGCTTTGATCCACCTCTCGTGAAAAAGATAAAATTCTGTCGATTCAGTTGGAAGCGGGTCAAATTTGAACTGTAGCTGCCTCATAGTTTGCTCTTTATTTTTCCCAAAAATCATTTTTAGGTACAAAAGTATCTATTTAATCATAGAAACACCAAAAGTTTTCCAAGATTCAACCACTAGCTAGGAACGGTCATGCCCGTCGTTTTGACCACATTTTGAAATGGGCATAAAAAATTCAAAAAAAATCAAAAAATTGTAAAACCTTCGCATTGTGTCATTATATGTGACCAAGTTACCAGGAAAAATAATAAACTTGTAATACGGCAATTAATTTAAAAAAGTGTTCTCAGAAATGAGCTATTATGTGTGAAGATTCATGGCTTTCAAGCCAAATGATCAATCTTATGGCCACATTCATGGCATAGTTTGTTTAAATGATCTAATATTGTGCACAAGGGTGCATCTTGGAATGGCAACCAATGTTGACTAAGGAAGTTTTCTTCTTCTTTGCACGGAAATTTCATTTCCATTTTTCGAGTGACCAAAATGAGTTTTTTTGTGAAGAACCTACCAAATAATTGTTGCAAAATTGGACCAAATCAATTTTCTAAAATACTAGGCCATATTTAATGTACAATTGACCAAATGGTTCGGTGTCAAAAGTTTTGATCCACCTCTCATGAAAAAGACAAATTTCCGCCGATTCAGTAGCAAGCGGGTCAAATTTGAAATGCAGCTGCCTTATAGTTTGCTCTTTATTTTTTCCAAAAATCATTTCTAGGTACATAAGTATCTATTTAATCATAGAAACACTAAAAGTTTTCGAAGATTCAACCACTAGCTAGGAACGGTCATGCCCGCCGTTTTGATCGCATTTTGAAATGGGCATGAAAAATTCAAAAAATATTCATTTTTCATTTCCCGAGTGCCCAAAACGACCAATGTTATGGACACATTCATGGCATAGTTTGTTCAAATGATATCATATTATGCAGAATGCTGCATATTGGAATGACAAACAATGTTGCCAAGGGGAGTTTACATTTTCTTTGCACAAAACATTCATTTTTCATTTCCCGAGTTCCCAAAATGATTTTTTTAAGAAGCTATCAAATATTTGTTGCAAAATTGGACCGCATATTATAATGGAAAACAATGTTTCAGAAGGGAGTTTTCATTTTCTTTGAACAAAAAAAATCATTTTTTTTCAGAGTGCAAAAAATGGTTTTTTGCGTGAAGAACCTACCAATAAATATGTTGCAAAATGGCACCATTCCATTTTCGAAAACATTTGACAACATTTTATGTCTAGTTTTTGCCGATTCAGCTGGTCAATTTTTTTCTATAAACATTTAACATTTTTGAAATACAAGTTTAACATTTTCTTAATACACGGTCAACATTTCTCTATACACATTTAACATTTTCAAATGCAAGTTCAACATTTTTTGAACACATGGTCAATATGTTTTATATACACAACATTTTAAAAATACATGTTCAATATTTCTATACATATTTTCATTTTCAAATGCTTGATTAACATTTTCCAAATATTGTTTAACATTTTTTCAAAAGCTTGATTAACTTTTTCTAAAATAGATTATCAACATTTATTCAAAAATTTATGTGAAATAATTTTTATAATATACATGTTTAGAGTATTTCCAAATATAAAAAAAACTTACATAGGAAAGCAAATATGAAAAAGCGGAAGGAAAAAAATAGAAAGAAGCTCCAAGCTCATGGTCGCGTGCTGGGCCGGCCCATGGCCGCGAGCAGAAAGAAGCCCCGGGGCGTCGTGAGGATAGCCCAGTCGCCCACCTAGGTCCAGGCCCAACAGACGAATGACTCTATAAATTAACTGCGTGCGGGAATACATCACAACCTGAGTGCTAGCCCGTTGGTTTGCCCCCGCTCAGCGCCCCACGAGGTAGCGAGTTTGAACTCTCGCGCTGCCTCTTTTTATTTCTGCCGCCTGCTTATGATTGGTTGCCGACATGTAGGCCCCCTGGTCCCACATGTAAGTATGGCGGGTCCCACACGTCTTTGGGAGGCTGTGGGTGGTGCGGGTCCCACTCGGTGGGGCAGGCCCCACACGGCAATGGGAGCATGTGGGTGGTGTTGGTCCCACGTGTAAGATCGACGGGATCCACCTATCAATAGGAAAAAAAATAAGTGATTAATAGTGACATGTAAGTGGGATGGCATCTAAATATGCCATGTAGGCGAGATTGCTGAGGTGTCTGCCAAGTCATGTCAAATCAAATCATCGTAGACATTACGACTATCTAAATTGGTCATAATCAACAAGAAATAACATTGTAAATCATGTTCACAAATTTACGACCATCTCGTGTAAGGCAATTACGACCTTTCTGACCAAAATGGTCGTTATGGTTTAGGGTTTGGACCCTCCAAAATAGCTTTTGACCAATTGGTTCTAAATGGTCGTAGATTTACGACCAATTCACCCACGGTCACTAAGAGAAGGTCACAAGTTGACATATTTCTTGTAGTGGCTATATCATTCAATTTAGTAAGATGTGCCACAACAGTTTCAGATTCATAACCATGGAAAGGATCAGATTCAACCAAAGTAATCAACTCTGGATCGACAGAGAATTCATAATCCTTACCAGTAACAAAGATAGGTGAAGTCCCTAGCTACCTCTCCATACATAACATAACCCTCAGGTATATCAGGCAATTCATATCTAGGAGAGCTAGGTCTAGCAGGTGTTTCAAAGTGTTCAGTTTCAATAATTTCATCAGTTTCAGCACTCTCAATATCTTTACCTCTAGCAAGTTGTTCATCAAGAAATTCATCTAGTGGCACAGTATTATCAAGCAAAGCAGTAGTATCATCATAAGCATCATGCATAGCAGAAGTAGCATCATCAATTACTTGCAACATATCAGAATTAATAGTAGGTGGTGGTGTCGCGAGCTTACTCAAAACAGAAGGTGAATCAAGTGCAGAGCTAGCTGGCAGTTCCTTACCTCCCCTCGTCGTAGAGGGAAAAATCTTGGTTTTGTTATCTTTCAAATTCCTCATAGTGATCAACAGATATAAATCACAAGTGACTCAGAGAATAGAGCTATGCTCCCCGGAAACGGGGCCAGAAAAGGGTCTTGATAACCCACAAGTATAGGGGATCACAACAGTTTTCGAGGGTAGAGTATTCAACCCAAATTTATTGATTCGACACAAGGAGAGCCAAAGAATATTGACGGGTATTAGCAGTTGAGTTGTCAATTCAACCACACCTGAAAGACTTAATATCTGTAGCAAAGTTTTTAGTAGCAAAGTAGTATGGAAGTAACGGTAACAGTGGCAAAAGTAACAATAGCAGTTTTATAGTGATTGTAACAGTAGCAACGTCAAAGTAACTTAGCAAAGATCAATATGTGAAAAGCTCGTAGGCAACGGATCAGTGATGGATAATTATGTCGGATGGCATTCATCATGCAACAGTTATAACCTAGGGTGACACAAAACTAGCTCCAATTCATCAATATAATGTAGGCATGTATTCCATATATAGTCATACGTGCTTATGGAAAAGAACTTGCATGACATCTTTTGTCCTACCCTCCCATGGCAGCGGGGTCCTAATGGAAACTAAGGGATATTAAGGCCTCCTTTTAATAGAGAACCAGAACAAAGCATTAGCACTTAGTGAATACATGAACTCCTAAAACTACGGTAATCACCGAAAAGAATCCCAATTATTGTCACCTTGGGGTATGTGGATCATAACACGTAATAGGTGTCTACAACTTGCAAGATAGGATCAAGAACACAAATATATTCATGAAAATATAATAGGTTCTGATCTGAAATCATGGCACTCGGGCCCTAGTGACAAGCATTAAGCATAGCAAAGTCATAGCAACATCAATCTCAGAACATAGTGGATACTAGGGATCAAACCCTAACAAAACTAACTTGATTACAAGATAAATCTCATCCAACCCATCACCGTCCAGCAAGCCTACGATGGAATTACTCACTCCCGGCGGTGAGCATCATGAAATTGGTGATGGAGGAAGGTTGGTGATGAAGATGGCGACGAATCCCCCTCTCCGGAGCCCCGAACGGACTCCAGATCTACCCTCCCGATGAAGAACAGGAGGTGGCGGCGGCTCAGTATCGTAAAACACGATGAATCCTTCTGTCTGATTTTTCTCTCTCTCCGAATAGGGTTATATAGAGTTGGAGTTGAGGTTGGAGGAGGTCCAGGGGGCCCACAAGCCTGCAGGGCGCCCCCCCGGGGCTTGTGGCCTCTGGGTGGCCCCCTCTGGTTAATTCTTGCGCCAGTATTTTTTATATATTCCAAAAATATTCTCCGTAAATTTTTAGGTCAATCCAAGAACTTTTATTTCTGCACAAAAATAACACCATAGCAATTCTGCTGAAAACAGCATCAGTCTGGGTTAGTTCCATTCAAATCATGCAAAATAGAGTCCAAAACAAGGGCAAAAGAGTTTGGAAAAGTAGATACAATGGAGACCGATACGTCTATTTTGCATCATGTTTTCCTACTATTATTTATAATGTTTTTACGCATAATAATGCTTTATGGAGTAATTCTAATGCCTTTTCTCTCATAATATGCAAGGTTCACACAAAGAGGGAGAATACCGGCAGCTGGAATTCTGGACCTGAAAAAGCTACGTCAGGCCACCTATTCTGCACAACTCCAAATGAGCTGAAACTTCACGGAGAATTTTTATGGAATATTTAAGAATTATTGGAGCAAATAACTACTAGAGGGGGCCCACCAGGTGGGCACAACCCACCAGGGCGCGCCCTGGTGGGTTGTGCCCTCCTCGGCCCACCTCCAGTGCCCCTCTTCTGGTATATAAGTCATTTTGACCTAGAAAAAATAAGGAGAGGACTTTCGGGATGAAGTGCTGCCGTCTCGAGGCGGAACTTGGGCAGGAGCACTTTTGCCCTCCGGCGGAGCGATTCCGCTGGGGGAACTTCCCTCCCGGAGGGGGAAATCATCGTCATCATCATCACCAACAACTCTCCCATCTTGGGAAGGGCAATATCCATCAACATCTTCAACAGCACCATCTCCTCTCAAACCCTAGTTCATCTCTTGTGTTCAATCTTTGTACCGGAACCTTAGATTGGTGCTTATGGGTGACTAGTAGTGTTGATACATCTTGTAGTTGATTACTATATGGTTTATTTGGTGGAAGATTATATGTTCAGATCCATTATGCTATTTAATACCCCTCTGATCTTAAGCATGATTATCATTTGTGAGTAGTTACTTTTGTTCTTGAGGTCACGGGAGAAATCTTGTTGCAAGTAATCATGTGAATTTGATATGTGTTCGATATTTTGATGGTATGTATGTTGTGATTCCCTTAGTGGTGTCATGTGAACGTCGACTACATGGCACTTCACCTTATTAGGGCCTAAGGGAATGCATTGTGGAGTAGTTATTAGATGATGGGTTGCGAGAGTGACAGAAGCTTAAACCCTAGTTTATGCGCTACTTTGTAAGGGACTGATTTGGATCCAAAAGCTTAATGCTATGGTTAGATTTTATCTTAATACTTTTCTCATAGTTGCAGATGCTTGCGAGGGGGTTAATCATAAGTAGGAGGTTTGTTCAAGTAAGAACAACACCTAAGCACCGGTCCACCCACATATCAAATTATTAAAGTAGCGAACACGAATCAAACCAACATGATGAAAGTGACTAGATGAAATTCCCGTGTACCCTCAAGAACGCTTTGCTTATCATAAGAGATCGTTTTGGCCTGTCCTTTGCCACAAAAGGATTGGGCTACCTTGCTGCATATTATTTGTCGTTCCCGTTACTTGCTCATTACAAATTATCCTGCTATCAAATTACTCGTTACTTATAATTTCAGTGCTTGCAGAGAATACCTTGCTGAAAACCACTTGTCATTTCCTTCTGCTCCTCGTTGGGTTCAACACTCTTACTTATCGAAAGGACTAGAGATGTATCACTCCCACTCACTTTCTAGTAAATACAGGCTTCACAGTAAGTCTGTATAAAGCCATATGCTTTGATCACCTCATCAAAGTGTATATTCCAACTCCGGGATGCTTGCACCAGTCCATAGACGGATCGCTGGAGCTTGCACACTTTGTTAGCACCTTTAGGATCGACAAAACATTCTGGTTGCATCATATACATCTCTTCTTTAAGAAATCCATTAAGGAATGCAGTTTTGACGTCCATTTGCCAGATTTCATAATCATAAAATGCGGCAATTGCTAACATGATTCGGACAGACTTAAGCATCGCTATGGGTGAGAAAGTCTCATCGTAGTCAACTCCTTGAACTTGTCGAAAACCTTTCGCGACAAGTCGAGCTTTGTAGACAGTGATATTACCATCAGCGTCTGTCTTCCTCTTGAAGATCCATTTATTTTCAATGGCCTGCCGATCATCGGGCAAGTCCACCAAAGTCCATACTTTGTTCTCATACATGGATCCTATCTCAGATTTCATGGCCTCAAGCCATTTATCGGAATCTGGGCTCATCATAGATTCTTCATAGTTCGTAGGTTCGCTGTTGTCTAACAATATGACTTCCAGGACAGGATTACCGTACCACTCTGGTGCGGAACGTGTTCTGGTCGACCTACGAGATTCTGTAGTAACTTGATCTGAAGTTTCATGATCATTATCATCAGCTTCCTCTCTAGTTGGCGTAGGCATCACGGGAACGGTTTTCTCTGATGTGCTACTTTCCAATTCGAGAGAAGGTACAATTACCTCATCAAGTTCCACTTTCCTCCCACTCACTTCTTTCAAGAGAAACTCCTTCTCTAGAAAGGACCCATTCTTGGCAACAAAGATCTTGCCTTCAGATCTGTGGTAGAAGGTGTACCCAATAGTTTCCTTAGGGTATCCTATGAAGACGCACTTCTCCGATTTGGATTCGAGCTTATCAGGCTGAAGCCTTTTGACATAAGTGTCGCATCCCCAAACTTTAAGAAAGGACAGCTTAGGTTTCTTGCCAAACCATAGTTCATATGGTGTCGTCTCAACGGATATAGATGGTTCCCTATTTAACGTTAATGCGGTTGTCTCTAATGCATAACCCTAAAACGATAGTGGTAAATCGGTAAGAGACATCATAGAACGCACCATATCTAATAAAGTACGGTTATGACGTTCGGACACACCATTACATTGTGGTGTTCCAGGTGGCGTGAGTTGTGAACCTATTCCACATTGTTTTAAATGAAGGCCAAACTCATAACTCAAATATTTGCCTCCGCGATCAGATCGTAGAAACTTTAGTTTCTTGTTACGATGATTCTCCACTTCACTCTAAAATTCTTTGAACTTTTCAAATGTTTCAGACTTGTGTTTCATCAAGTAGATATAACCATACCTACTCAAATCATCTGTGAAGGTCAGAACATAACGATACCCGCCGCCTGCCTCAACACTCATCGGACCTCATACATCGGTATGTATTATTTCCAATAAGTCATTAGCTCGCTCCATTGTTCCGGAGAACGGAGTTTTAGTCATCTTGTCCATGAGGCATGGTTCGCAAGTATCAAATGATTCATAATCAAGTGATTCCAAAAGTCCATCCGCATGGAGTTTCTTCATGCGCTTTACACCAATATGACCTAAACGGCAGTGCCACAAGTATGTTGCACTATCATTATCAACTTTGCATCTTTTGGCATCAATATTATGAATATGTGTATCACTACGACTGAGATTCAACAAGAATAGACCATTCATCAAAGGTGCATGACCATAAAAGATATTATTCATATAAATAGAACAACCATTATTCTCTGACTTAAATGAATAACCATCTTGCAATAAACAAGATCCAGATATAATGTTCATGCTCAACGCTGGCACCAAATAACAATTATTGAGGTCTAAAAGTAATCCCGAAGGTAGATGTAGAGGTAGCGTGCTGACGGCGATCACATCGACCATGGAACCATTCCCGACGCGCATCATCACCTCGTCCTTAGCCAATCTTCATTTGTTCCGCAGCTCCTGTTTCGAGTTACAAATATGAGCAACCGAACCAGTATCAAATACCCAGGCGCTACTACGAGCATTAGTAAGGTACACATCAATAACATGTATATCGAATATACCTTTGTCCACTTTGCCATCCTTCTTGTCCGCCAAGTATTTGGGCAGTTCCGCTTCCAGTGACCATTCCCTTTGCAGTAGAAGCACTCAGTTTCAGGATTGGGTCCAGCTTTGGGCTTCTTCACAGGAGCGGCAACTCGCTTGCCATTCTTCTTGAAGTTCCCTTTCTTTCCCTTGACCTTTTTCTTGAAACTAGTGGTCTTGTTAACCATCAACACTTGATGCTCCTTCTTGATTTCTACCTCCGTGGCCTTAAGCATTGTGAAGAGCTCGGGAATTGTTTTCATCATCCCTTGCATATTATATTTCATCACGAAGCCTTTGTAGCTTGGTGGCAGTGACTGAAGAACTCTGTCAATAACACTCTCAACTGGAAGATCAATCCCCAGCTGAGTCAAATGGTTATGATACCCAGACATTTTGAGTATGTGTTCACTGACAGAACTATTCTCCTCCATCTTGCAGCTATAGAACTTGTTGGAGACTTCTTATCTCTCAACCCGGGCATTAGCTTGAAATATCAACTTCAGCTCTTGGAACATCTCATATGCTCCGTGATGTTCAAAACATCTTTGCAGTGCCGGTTCTAAGCCGTAAAGCATGGCACACTGAACTATCGAGTAGTCATCAGATCGAGTCTGCCAGGCATTCATAACATCTGAAGTAGCTCCTACAGCAGGTCTGTCACCTAGCGGTGCATCAAGGACATAATTCTTCTGTGCAGCAATGAGGATAATCCTCAAGTTACAGACCCAGTCCGTGTAGTTGCTACCATCATCTTTCAACTTAGCTTTCTCTAGGAACGCATTAAAGTTCAGGGGAACGGTAGCACGGGCCATTGATCTACAACGCAGATATGCAAAACTATTAAGACTAAGTTCATGATAAATTAAGTTCAATTAATCAAATTACTAATGAACTCCCACTTAAATTAACATCCCTCAAGTTATCTAAGTGATACATGATCGAAATCAACTAACCCATGTCCGATCATCACGTGAGATGGGGTAGTCATCAATGGTGAACATCTCTATGTTGATCATATCTACTATACGACTCACGTTCGACCTTTCGGTCTCCAGTGTTCCGAGACCATGTCTGTACATGCTAGGCTCGTCAAGTTTAACCCAAGTATTCTGCATGTGCAAAACTGTCTTACACCTGTTGTATGTGAACGTAGAGTCTATCACACCCGATCATCACGAGGTGCTTCGAAACGATGAACTTTGGCAACGGTGCATACTCGGGGAGAACACTATTATCTTGAAATTTACTGAAGGGATCATCTTATAATGCTACCGCTGTTCTAAGCAAAATAAGATGCATAAAGGATAAACATCACATGCAATCAAAATATGTGACATGATATGGCCATCATCATCTTGTGCTTTTGATCTCCATCTT
Organism: Thinopyrum elongatum; assembly: GCA_011799875.1. NCBI lineage: Eukaryota > Viridiplantae > Streptophyta > Magnoliopsida > Poales > Poaceae > Thinopyrum > Thinopyrum elongatum. Next base: position 147,264,413 of record CM022303.1, read on the forward strand.
CAAAGCATCGCCATGATCTCCATCGTCACCGGCTCGACACCTTGATCTCCATCGTTGCGTCGGGGTCGTCTCGCCAACTATTGCTTCTACAACTATTGCTAACGCATAGCGATAAAGTAGAGCAATTACATGGCGCTTGCATTTCATACAATAATTAAGAGACAACCCTAAGGCTCCTGCCGGTTGTCGATATTACAAAACATGATCATCTCATACAACAACGTATATTACATCACATCTTGACCATATCACATCACAACATGCCCTGCAAAAACAAGTTAGACGTCCTCTACTTTGTTGTTGCAAGTTTTACGTGGCTGCTACGGGCTTCTAGCAAGAACCGTTCTTACCTAAGCAAAACCACAACGGTGATTATCAAGTTTGCTGTTTTAACCTTCTTCAAGGACCGACCGTAGTCAAATTCGATTCAACTAAAGTAGGAGAAACAGACACCCGTCAGCCACCTTTATGCAAAACAAGTTGCATGTCAGTCGGTGGAACCGGTCTCATGTGCGTGGACATGTAAGGTTGGTCCAGGCCGCTTCATCCCACAATACCGCCGAATCAAAATAAGACGTTGGTGGTAAGCATTATGATCATCACTGCCCATAACACCTTTGTGTTCTACTCGTGCATATCATCTACGCATAGACCTGGCTCTGATAGCACTGTTAGGGAAGGTTGCATGGAAAACAAAAAAAATTCTACGCACACACAAAATCTATCCATGGAGATGCATAGCTACGAGAGGGGAGAGTGTGTCTATGTACCCTCGTAGACCGTAAAGCAGAAGCATTTATTAACGCGGTTGATGTAGTCGAACACCTTCGCGATCCAACCGATCAAGTACCGAACGTACGGCACCTCCGCGTTCAGCACACGTTCAGCTCGATGACATCCTCGCCTTCTTGATCCAGCAAGACGGGCGAAGTAGTAGATGAGTTCCGGCAGCACGACGGCGTGGTGACGGTGATGGTGAACTTGTTCCCGCAGGGCTTCGCCGTGCACTGCGGAAAACTAGACGGAGGACTAAACTGTGGAGAGGGGCGCTGCACACGGCTAAGAGATTGTCGTGGGTTGTGTGGCGCCCCCTTCCTCTCATATATATAGGTGGGGGGAGGGAAGGCAGCCAGGGTGCGCCCCAAGGTGGCCGTCCGGCCCCCTTGGGCGCCTGCCCTTTGGCGCCCCCTTCCTTGTTTGCTTGCGGGGGGAAGGCAGGAGGAGGTGGCGCCCCCCCTTTCCTTCCTCTTAGGTGGAGGGAAGGAAAGAGGGGCTATCCCTTCCTCTTTTCCATCCATAGGGACGAAGGCCAAGAGGAGGGGCGCGCCAGCCCCTTGTGGGCTGGTGTGTTCCCCTCTATTGGCCCATAAGGCCCATTAACCTCCCGGGGCTTCCCGGAACCCCTTCCGGTGATTCGATGACTACCCGATACACTCCGAAACCTTTCCGGTGACCAAATAGCATCGTCCTATATATCAATCTTTACCTCCGGACCATTCCGGAGCTCGTCGTCATGTCCATGATCTCATCCGGGACTTTGAACAACATTCAGTCACCAAATCACATAACTCATAAAATACTATATCGTCAACGAACGTTAAGCGTGCGGACCCTACAGGTTCAAGAATGATGTAGACATGACCGAGACGCCTCTCCGGTCAATAACCAATAGCAGAACCTGGATGCCCATATTGGTTCCTACATATTCTACGAAGATCTTTATCGGTTGAACATTATGACAACATACGCAATTCCCTTTGTCTATCGGTATGTTACTTGCCCGAGATTCGATCGTCGGTATCTTCATACCTAGTTCAATCTCGTTACCGGCAAGTTTGTTTACTCGTTCCGTAATACATCATCTCGTAACTAACTCCTTAGTCATTTTGCTTGCAAGCTTCTTATGATGTGTATTATCGAGAGGGCCCAGAGATACCTCTCCGATACTCGGAGTGACAAATCCCAATCTCAATTCATGCCAACTCAACAGACACCTTCGGAGATACATGTAGAGCATCTTTATGATCACCCAGTTACGTTGTGACCTTTGATATCACACAAGGCATTCCTCCGGTATCCGGGAGTTGCATGATCTCATGGTCGAAGGAACATGTATTTTACATTAAGAAAGCAGTAGCAATAAACTGAACAATCATATACTAAGCTAACGGATGGGTCTTGTCCATCACATCATTCTCCTAATGATGTGATCCCGTTATCAAATGACAACTCATGTCTATGGCTAGGAAACCTTAACCATCTTTTGATCAACGAGCTAGTCTAGTAGAGGCTCACTAGGGACACGGTATTTTGTTTATGTATCCACACATGTATTTAAGTTTCCGGTCAATACAATTCTAGCATGAATAATAAACCTTTATCATGAACAAGGAAATATAATAATAACAACTTTATTATTGCCTCTAGGGCATATTTCCATCACCGTGTGGCAATAAACAGAGCCACTTTGCAACAATGCAGGAAGCGGCTAGGAAGGATGTGGAGAGGGCATTTGGTGTGCTTCAGGCTCGTTAGGGAATTGTGTGGAGCGCTGCAATGATGTGGGAATCAGAAACTTTGTGGCAGCTGATGACATTTTGTGTTATTCTACACAATATGATTGTCGAGGATGAGGGTGATGGTGTAGCCCAAACCCAAGATTTCGAAGCACCTGGAGAACAAGTTGAAATCCCGGAAGATCAAGATGCGGCTTGGCTAATGAACTTTCTGCAGATGCATCAGAATCTTCGAGATCAGCAGTGCACATGCAACTACTCAATAATCTTGTGGAGAACATGTGGACCCATAATGACAACCAAGGAGACAATGCTTGAGTGTCGCACTTAAAATAAATTTTATGTAAACGCTATCTATGCTTGGTACCAACAATTGCTATTTACGTGCGACATTATGTTGCATGATCGATATGCATGTATTTGCATGGATTTGAGAGTCCAGATTTGAGATATGTGGATGACTGGAAGGAAATATGAGGGTCCGTCCGGATACGCCCGCGGGCGTACCCGGTCGCGTCCACGGACGTTTGAGGGGCCAGATTTGCCAAGTCCAGCTGTAGATGCTCTTAGCTTCCAATCTGATACTCCCTCCGTCCCAAAATAAGTGGCTTAAGTTTGTTGAGACGGAGGGAGTATTTTGCATCACTTGAATTATAGCAGGGTTTTTAAGAGCAACTCCAATGTAGGTATCCATTTTGTCCGCCGCCGTCCGTTTGGGTCGGCGCGAACAAAAGTGGAGGCCCAACGCGCCGGCCCATTCGCAAAACGCGTCCGCGCCGACCCATTTATGGACCAAATTTGGGGCAGAAATGTGTCGGCGCGGATACAAAGCAGACGCCTCGTGCGTCTTCTCGGTGTCCGCCGCATCCTGACCTGGCGGCCGTCCAACTACCACGGTCAGCTTAATTTATGACGACCGCCCACCTCGGGCCCACGCGTCAGCGACGACGGTCGGCCTTTTTTAATCCGAGCGTGCCGGGGGGGGCTGTCCTCATCCGCTTCCAGAAGCCCCCCGTCCCCACCTCGCCACCCTCTGCTCCCCCGTCGGCGACAACCCTAGCCACCGCAAGGACGGGTTTCTTCTCCAGCAAAGGCAATGGCAAGGCCCCCGCCACCCTAGGGCAGCGCACCACCGACCTCATCGGCCCCGACGACGACGACGAGGACACCTAGGGCAACGCGCCACCTTGTAGTTTAGTTTAATTAATGTAAATGTGGACGCGTGGGCTCTCGTCGGTCTTTGTGGCCGGCATTAATGTTTTTTATTTTCGAAATATTTGTGTTCTGTTTTTTTCACGCGTCGTAAAAATGGATCGGGCCATCGTTGGGCGCATGCACCGACTCAAACGTCGAAGCGGACGTGGGTGTCCGCTCGATTGACTCAAACAAACAAAAAAGATAAAAAGTTGCTCTAAACCTTCGTGATGTAAAAGATAGTTATTTATACATCTGCATCAGAAATGCTCTAACGAGAAACGCACAAATCCACCGCGCGACCTGCCTGTATCGCTGACACGTTCGTCCTGAAAGCATCGGCCGCATCCACTTGACAAAAAACAAAGCATGGCCGTATCGCCGACCTCACCTGTCAGTTGCAATGCGCCAGCACGAGGATGCTTGCACGTGAGGGCAACCAACCTTATCTCCACATCACCGTCCCGTCTTCACGTCAACGCATATCTCCTCGGTTCCTTGCCTTTGCGGCCTCGCCGTCCCAACTCCCAAAAGTCCCCGGCTACAGCGTAATAATCACGTTCCACCCCCTACACAACCAGAAAATATACAATCTCTCATCACCACAACTACAAAAGAAATCCATAACAAAACTGCATACACGAGATGATGGACGGGGGAGTCATCGCATCACCACCGTTACCTGACACTGTTTTTTTTCGACAAAGGATGAACTTTATTCACTCAAAATGACACTGTTGGTTGAAAGTATGGATTTTGCATGATTCGAAATAATCTCATAGCACATTCGACATTCATTACAACTTAGCGATGGCCGCAAGTCATCAACCTGACAACTACGACGGCAACCAAATGTCGGATCCGCACGTGAACATAGGGCTCCTCGTTTGAGTCAAATATTGCGACTCTTTGTAGATGGACGACTTCATTTTTCAGAAATAAAAATGATCCTCGCAAAAAGTTACAGCTAAAATAGAGTATGTCGTGGATGAGTACAATGGCATTGTTTACAAGATCATCTGTTTCTAAATAGAAGGACTACAAGAGTGCTCGAAATGAAATGATGGATCCCATAATTACGTAAAATTGCGAATTGCACATGTTTAAAAATAGAGTGAATTCCGGTTTTTACCCCTTATTTTGACATTTTTGACACTAATTACCCCATTTAGTGAGATTTCATCCGTTTTACCCCATTTAGCGAAAGTGTTGCCAAAATTTACCCTATTTACACTTTTTGAGCGTTTTGACCGGTGGGTCATTATTGTCATGTCCAACTGGCATGCCACGTTAATAGTTTTTCCTTACTATTTTTCTCACTGTTGAACCCGGTCGTGCAGCTTCGCCCAACCGGCTCGGCACGATGGAGGTCGCTTGCGTCACATCCAACACACAACGTCCGAGTTGGTCACACGCCACGTTCATCTCCTGTCGCTTCTCGCCTGCGTTGCTCGCCCCAATCAAACGTGCAAACTGATTTCCTTATAAGCATCAAATTCCTCTAGCATGTTCATCATGCCTGCATCATCTGTAAACTCAACCATGAAGTTCCCGTTGGCCCCCTTCTTCTGATAATAAACACTATCCCAAGGGTTGAAACCCAATTCCTTCATCTTCTCCTTTATATCAAAATAACTAATGAAATCCCTCTCAAGCATCTCTGGCTCTGGATTCTTGTGTTCACGGACATGTGAAAATATGCCTAACACTCCACATCTTGGTTGACATCTGCTTTGTGCAAGAAAAATAAAAATGAATTAGTGGCTGCAATCATTATATACTCTAATAAGGTAAACAAACATGTTTTGGCATGCATCCTAAACAGCTAGCAAGTAGCAACAAATGCTATCACCTCTGTACAAAATACAACAATAAAGGCAGGCACATACATGTATTAACTCTCTACCACGGTCAACATATTTGCTAGCTAGATATTCAGATATATTTACAACACTTTAATCTGATCCACAGAATCACACATACTTAAGGCCGTATATGTTAATACTGAAGAAAAATATACATGATTTCAGATTATATCAGTAACAACTTCTCCTATAATTTATTCAATGGTAACATGCCACACTGATCAAGTATAGTTGTCCCATCAGAATACTTCAAACCGGAAACGAGTTTAGTAGGGAGAAAATAGGCAGGAAAAAACCGTCGTCGTGGTATGCCAGCTGAACCTGACAATTGTGACCCGCTGGTTATAACGCACACAAAATATTAAATAGGGTAAATTGTGGCAACACTTTTACTAAATGGGGTAAAACGGATGAATTTCTGCTAAATGAGGTAATTAGTGTCAAAAATGTCAAAATAGGGGGTAAAAACCGGAATTCACTCTTAAAAATATGCGAATGGATGGTTTTACTTCTAATCCACCAGCTATTGAGCCGTAGATTTGACGCCGTACGTCTTGTTGCAATTTATCATTCTTCAGTGGGAAACAATGTTCCTATTAGTAGTGCCAGAGCTTGACGGAAAACATTGAGGGGACTAAAAATACAAATAAGCAATTAAGAGTATATTTAAGTATCTTTCTAGAATGAGGGGTGGGGGGAGCGATGGCTCACATTGATCGTAGGGAACCTCCACCATCACCCTTTGGGGAGTCCGGACAAAAATCAACGGCCCAATAGGCCTCCCCAAATCGCCCCCTATATGCCCGGATAGTTCAGACCGCCCTAGACCAAGTCCAAATGTGAGACCTTGTTCGGGCATGTCCATCGTGTCGACCTAGACCTTTTTTTTGCCCAACCGAGACCCCACAAAATCCCCTCCACCCCATCCATGGGCAAAACTTAACCCTAGCTCACTCTCACTCTCTTCTCTTGTCCTCTCCTCTACAGTCCCATCCCCACCACATACCCTAGCCGTCCCCGTTGCCATGTTTAAATCTAGATTTGGATCGAAGACGATGCTATCAAGTGGGACCTCCTCGCGGTGGAGGATGACGAGGAGCTCATCGAGCGGATTGCCCTCTTTTGGTCCTTGGTCAAGACGTGGAATGCTCTCCCTGCACGGATCCAACAACCATGAGTCTTCTCTACTGGCTCGGCGTGGGTCTAGCAGCGGCGGTGCGTCCAACTCACTCTGTTGTGGATTCAGCGGCAGCGCTACCGGCTCATAGTGTCGCATGTCCAGCGGCAACAGACCCTCCCCGCCATCCTGGCGGTGGCTGTTGACACGCCACCCTCCCTCGTCACGCTCATCTGCTTTGTCCATGGCTCGAGCGGATGCAACAGCGGCAACTATTGCAAGTCTGTGGCGCGGGCAACTCGACTCAGAGCTAGTGGCATCACATCACTTTCTGCTCCAGTGCGGGTGTTGTCCGATTCCGACAAGGACCCTAGTCGTTGACCACCAAAGAATCGATGCCCGCGCGCTGTAGCGGGAAGAACGCCAAGATGCTCCCAAAGAGCATGTCACCGCCGTCGCGTCAACTCGACGAGAAGCAAGCTTGTGCCTCCTGGCCCCTTGAGGGACCAAAAGACTACTCAGGTGACTCCAGCGACGCCTCTTATGGCCCTGGCGACGTCTCCTATGCCACCTTCAAGCTCTGCTACCACTACGGAGAAGGAAAGGGAAAGGGAAAATGAAGATCCTTTGACTTTATTTTGAATGTAGTATGTCATAGTGGTATAAACTATGTGTTGTGTACTATGTCCTTTTGTTGTCGAACTATGTATTTTTTTGTCCTATGTACGAACTACGTTGAATGTGCTATGTCCTATGTCATTTTTTTATCGATGTTGTATGGCTTGCATGCATTTGAGGACGGAAAAAGGGGGCCGCCCTTGTCGGGTCGGACAAATGGGGATTGCACTGGTCGTGCCGTCCGTGGCCAAATAGGAGGGCAAATTTGGCACTTGCCCTTAAAGATGCTCTTAATTAGGAAGACATGTATGTGATTTTTTCGGTCTTGAGTCCATAACTCCAATCTTTGTGATATATGTCTATATTATACTCGGTGTTTATACATAGTAAAAAGATGTATAAACTCATAAGATGGTGCACATTTTACGTTACACAGCCGTTTTATATTTAAAAAACATGTGAACACGTGGATTCGGGAGGCAAAATTGATATCACGTATGTACAGGGGGCCAACTGAAAGATGCGCCTCCCGTTGGACCCCATTAAAGCAACGTCCTAACGTAACGGCACCGACTAGCTTCGGCTTCGCTTTCCCAACCACACCCCCGCCCCGGCGCGCGCACTCTTCCTCCAACGCCTCACCGCCCGACGTCGCCATGGCCACCACCTCCCGCTCCGGCCGCCACGGCTCCGACGACGAGGACTCGACGCCGGCGATACGCCGCCTCCGGCGCCTCTCCCTCCACCTCCTGCAGCCCGCTCCCGAGGGGGGCGACTCTCTGGTCCCCGCCGCGTGCGCCGGGAAGCGGCGGGCGGGGGGCCTGGACGCGGACGCGGCCGCGCTCACGGCGTACCTCCGGGGGCGGCACCGGGCGATGCAGGCGCGGGTGTACGAGTTCTACGTCGCGCGGCCGGAGCTGCAGACGCCCGTGGAGATGCCCATGGCCGCCCACCGCGACCTCTGCTTCCGGCAGATGGCGGCGCTCGTCCGGGAGGCCGGGGTGCGGCCGCTCAGCCTCATGGCCGCCGACCCCGCCGAGTACTTCGCCGTCATGGAGGCCGTCGGCGGGCTCGACATCTCCCTCGCCATCAAGGTCGGCGTACAGTACAGGTTGGTTCGCCTCTTTTTTTCGATTTTACCGCGCGTTCAGTAATTCCTTCACAAATAAACTGGTAAAAAACACAGCTCGATATCTGAATTGCTTCCAGATGTTTCATATGGGGATTGTTAGTTGGTAGTCAACGAGAGGGCTTACATAATTGCTTGATGGGTGTGGGATAGAGTGTACAACTTTCCCTTGCTTGATGTGATGCTACGAGGGGAACTGCGAACTACATCTATGGACCAATTGGTAATTTGACTGTCAGTCTCAGTAACTGAAATCGTTTTGTTTTACTCTTCTGAATGTTTGTAACACACCTCATTATACTGATCTCGACCGTACCGAGATGATCACATTCACGAGGATTCTAGCATGGAGCATGGTTAATGTGATTTGTGAGTGTGGGGCTTGGATCCGTTGATAGCTTAACTGCAACCTGCTTCATGTACAGCTAGGTTGCAATTGCACTCCTTTTGGAGGCAACTACTGACAAGGACTCTGAAAACAGAGTTTCAGCATGAGTGCACTTACGTTTTTTCTTTTCTTTTGTGGTCGCTTGCTAATAGATGATGGCTTTACGTTGCGATAGTGTGGGCCTGATTGATCGTTGTGATGAAAGAACCGGCATTAATTAGCTCTTGATTACGATGGTTGGTTGCTACACAACTTTGGTTATGGTTAGTTTGTGATTCACTTGATTGCCTACAGCTAGATGCTTGCCTGCACAACTTTTATTGTGAAATGTCAAGCATTTTATGTCCCCATGTGTTGTTTGGTTGGTGGTTCATTTCATACAACCTCAAACACTGCACCTTCTATCATTCAGGAATGAGACCCTCAGTTTTTTTTTTCTTTTGAGTAGCATGGACATAAGGAGATCCCTACCTTCAGATTTTCGTAAAAAAAAACATAAGGAGATCGTTTCTTTGGGAAGGGAAAGAGAAAGCTACTGGAGCTGATTTTGTAAGTAAATTTGGTCAAACATTTAGCATCAGAAAGACTGATGAACCACCTTTGGACGGGAAAGGAGAACCTGGTCAAACATTTAGTAACAGAAGAGATCACCGGAAGAAAAGCCTTTCTCAGCAACTTGGAGTCTGACAGGGGCAGGCCCAGGTGGGTTTGAGGAAAAGATTCGATCGGGCAGCCCAGTACTGTAGAAATATCACCGGGAGAAAATACCCTCAGTGGTTATCTCAGTTTATTTTCTTTGGTGATCTTACCAGGACAATAACACATCATTTGACATTTGTAATTATTATTTACGGGTTTTACATCTTACATTTTTCCTTGTCTGTCCGTTGTTATAAGTCCACTAACTTGCCTGCTTATTAACGCAGTCTTTGGGGGGGTTCCGTAATAAATTTGGGAACCTATAAGCACAAAGAGAAGTACTTCGACAAAATTGACAATTTGGAGTATCCAGGCTGTTTTGCTATGACAGAACTGCATCATGGTTAGATTATCTATTTAATTGTTTCATCAGTATTTCTGATTTCCTGTTTGGTACTTTGATTGATTTGCGGTTTAACTGTCTATTGGTACTTGTACCCACCACCTAAAACACTGTTAACAATAGTTTGAAAAGATTCTTTTCATTTCTATTTGTTGCTTTTCGACAGGATCCAATGTTCAAGCCCTACAGACCACTGCTACATTTGATCCAGTTACCGATGAGTTCATTATTGATACCCCAAATGATGGAGCCATTAAGTGGTGGATTGGCAATGCAGCTCTTCATGGAAAATTCGCTACTGTTTTTGCGAGGTTAATTCTACCGCTTCAGGGAAAAGGAGGGGAACCTGCTGACATGGGAATTCATGCATTTATTGTCCCGATTCGGGACCTTGAAACCCATGTTGTTCTTCCTGGAATTGAGATCAATGATTGTGGGCACAAGATAGGCCTAAATGGTGTGGATAATGGCGCTCTGAGATTCCGTTCAGTTAGGATACCCCGTGACAACCTTCTGAACCGATTCGGTGATGTGGCGCGAGATGGAAAATACACAAGCAATCTCCCCACTATTAACAGAAGATTTGCAGCAACCCTTGGTGAGCTTGTTGGGGGGCGAGTTGGTCTTGCATATAGTTCGGTGGGAGTACTCAAAGTTGCAGTAACAATTGCTGTTAGATATGCTTTACTGCGTCAACAGTTTGGTCCACCTAAGGAGCCTGAAATCAGTGTGCTGGATTACCAGTCTCACCAGCACAAACTAATGCCTATGTTGGCATCAGCGTATGCGTTTCATTTTGCCAGAGCGTATTTGGTAGATATGTACTCGGAAATGAAGAAAACCAATGACGAGGATGTTACCGCTGATGTCCATGTACTTTCATCTGGGTTGAAATCCTACATAACTTCATACACAGCAAAATCTATCAGCATATGCCGAGAATCGTGCGGTGGCCATGGGTATGCTGCTGTAAATCGTTTTGGTGGTCTGCGGAATGACCACGATATATTTCAAACATTCGAAGGAGACAACACAGTTCTGCTGCAGCAGGTACCAATCGGAATCCTCTACAGAACTCAGTACAATATTCGGTGGGCATACCTCAAATATTGTACCTCTTATCACGATGCTATACATTGTAGGTTGCTGGAGATCTCCTGAAGCAATATCAGCAAAAATTCAAGGGAGGAACACTCTCGGTCACCTGGAACTACTTGAGGGACTCCATGAGCACCTACTTGTCTCAGCCTAATCCCGTTACTGCTCGGTGGGAAGGGGAAGATCATCTCAGGGATCCTAAATTTCAGCTGGATGCATTCAGAGTGAGTCCTGTATTCGTAATTTATAATATCAGTAGCTATTGGATAGAAGTCCTGTACTGATTGTACAAACTCTCTTCTCAGTACCGAACATCTAGACTACTGCATAGTGTTGCTGCTCGACTCCAGAAGCACGCGAAGACACTTGGAGGTTTTGGTGCGTGGAACAGATGTTTAAACCATCTGCTCACGCTCGCGGAGTCACACATTGAGTCTGTCATTCTCGCAAGGTTTATAGAAGCAGTGAAGAGGTATCGTTTTTGTGCCGTTACTTGTCCTCAGTTACATTCTTCTTACCATCATTTGCTTACTAGCTAGTTAGCTCCACATATTAGTTTAGAAATAAGAATTTGTTGAATAGTAACTACGAAGATTTGTTTGGTTGAGACTTGCAATCGGTGAAAGCACTGAGAAATCCTCCTGTTGCCCTGACTGCAATTTCCAACCCATCGATCATGATTATTTGTGCTTGAGTTGTAGAATTATCCCTTGAGAAATCCTTCTGTTGCTCTTTGTATATTGTTATAGTTCTCTTGCTGGCACCCTCGACTTCTGCCACTGAACACTCCTTTCAGTGTTTGAGCCATTATCCTCATTATGTTGTTTAGCTGAACCATGAATGCAAATTAAAGTTGAATTACCAAAGCCTACTCACAATTGAGATGTTGTGCGTAACCCTTTTCACTTTATCCGGTGAAGTTAAAGCGACAACAATGACTTATGATTTGTCTATGCAGTTGCCCCGACGAAAAAACACGCGAAGTACTGAAGCTGGTATGCGACCTTTATGCGCTTGAAAGGATCTGGAAAGACATTGGGACATATCGGAATGTAGACTATGTCGCGCCAAACAAAGCCAAGGTTTGCATCTGCTTGTCAACCCCATGGCACACAATTGCAGTTTCAGTTCTTAGCTTCAGACCAGAACCAGAACCAGGACCTGATGCTATGCTCCTCTGTATGCTTGCAGGCTATCCATAAACTGGTAGACTACCTCAGTTACCAAGTGAGGCTTGTGGCTCGAGAACTTGTCGACGCCTTCGATGTCCCAGATCAAATCATCCGCGCCCCAATCGGCATGCAATCGGAGGCCTACGCTCAGTATACACAGGGTGTCGGCTTCTACAGACAACCAGCATAGACCTAGCATTCTACTTCAAGCTCAGACCGTTAGGCAAGAAGCCATATATAGACAAACTTCTATCATATACCCAACATAGTAAGTCAAAATCAAGTGTATAATAAGTTTTATCCAAAAAAAAGTGTATAATAAGATAAGCAATAGACATGAGATGTGTATAAGTGATAATACTGTGAATAAATTTTGTCAGATTTTGTTCTAGCATTGCTGTGAATAAAGCTCATACGTGAGAAATTCTGTAGCTACAATGTCTGATGAATCATATCTCTTCAGTCACGTGACAAGGCTTGATGTGATGAGGGAAATGCCAGAGATGAATAAGGACAACACTGGAGCATAATTGCAGCACTAATACTTAGTCATACATATGTATTGTACTCTGATAGCTGGTGAACTATAACCCAGATCATGTAAAACTGGAGCTATTGACAGATCACTAAGACATCCAGCATCCAGTTCTCTTGTTCGATACAATACGGTACACATAAATCATAAAGAACTCTCGAGAACTAGAGTACAAAAGAGACAAACTAATAATGTTACAAAAGATAGGATCATATCACTCCATCTCTTCAATCTGAATCTGAATCATAAGCAGTGGAAGATCTAACCCTCCTATCCTTTGACATGTCAGTCTCATCATCTTCGTCATCATCGTCTTTCTTCTTTTCCTCAATTATACCTATATTTGCAGGGTGTTAACATATTTGTTATTTCGAATTGTGAAGGAATGCTGTATGAAGAAGTTAACAGTATCTCTACCTTTCCTCTTCAGTACATTTTCCAAAGCCCTGGTAGAAAAATCATCTTTACTTCCAAGGTCATCAAAACCAACCAACCGATCAACAGCAATACCCTTCCTAAAATACAAAAGTACCGCAAAAACACTAAATTAGAATGACCCTCGATTAAATTTGACATGATGACATATAGGAATAAAGAGTACGGAGTACAAAACAGTTAGAAGGCTCATTATCTAATGATGGAATAGGTAGAATTCATGAACAATTTATGCACTTACTTGAACAATATAACACATGGTAATGTTTTGATTGCTAGTTTTGCCACAAAGAAGGGAGCATTCTGCAGTAGTTATCAACAAATCAGCATCCATCGATGTAGTAAAAGCAGAAGTAACTTAAAACTAACAGCGATATACGAACTTCGGCATCAAGCTTGACGAATTTAGTTCCCAAATAGACCGGTGCAAGTGCCTTCAAATGCTTATCCATGATCCTACCAAAGATTTACATCATTATCAAGTGTGAGACGCAGATTAGCACCTTACTAAATCATCAGGGGCAAGAGGCATTATATACATAAAAAAGGACTTATGGCTTACTTGCAGCGGTAAAATTCACGATGGTAGAAATGACAGATGACCTTGTCACCACGAGTGACCTCACCTAAGAAGTCCCCTTCAGTTATTTCCCTGTATTCACCATGACCTTGCCTCTTTAGTACCTCACGCTTCTCGACCTCTCTCTGTTGCATAGAGAAAAATGAGGTACTTAATGCATGATATGGCACTTATACAAGCTTGTCAAGTGTGAGACGCGGATCAGTACCTTAAGAGCAGCAAGCCGTTCAGCATGCAATTTCTCAAGCTCTGGGTCCTACAAAGCAGTTCCGCGTTATAATGGTAGCGCGACAGATACCAAAGTTCTTGGTGCTCTATACTAAAGATAAACGCAAGACGGTAAAGAGATGGTGTAAGTTCAACTCACATCCAGTAACTCATCAAGATCGACTTCATCATGGATCGCAGGTGCTGCTTGAGCCTTCTCTTTAGCTATAACTTCCTATCATGGTGTCTGTGTCAGTATCGCAAAAGGAAAAATCATGACGGAACAAGGAGTAGTGTTATTCTTGCTCCACCAGTAGATTTGGTAAAAATGCACAGGTTCAGAGCCATCCAAGATAAGAGGCCAGCAGCTTACAGCATGGAACTCATGAGAAGTAATTACAATTGAGAATCAAAAGTAGCTCTTTATCCTCATTATGCAAAGAAACAGAAAACATTACTGCATGATTCCCAAGCATTATAGATGTAACCATTTTGCTAGATTCCCGGAGCAGGGCTGTCCACTTCCACACGAGCTAACATGACCCACTCGCCGAATCTTAGGCTCTCAGCAGCGCCCGTCGTTTGATTCCGAAGGCCAAGAAATGCAAGCACACGAAGGAACTTGTCCCAAGATCCAGGGGGGTGTGCACCGGGCACGGCTCGGGCGTCGCTGGATCCTCAGCCGCTCCGTCGACCCGATCGCCGGATCAGACGAGAGGTGGGGTAACGGCGACGCGCAAGGCGTGGAATCTCAGATTGGGGAGAGGTAGAGAGCGTCGGGGGCGAGCGAGAGTCACCTTCTTGTAGTCGCGGGCGGCGGCAGCCAAGACGTTGCCGAAGGCCAGGCCTTGGAGCTTCGACTTCACCTCGTCCGGATCCATCTCTCCTGATCGCGCGGGCCCGCCGCTTCGGCTCGAGCTCGCCGGAGATTTGCTCCGGTTCGGTGCAGGTGGCGATTGCGGTGTTTTTTTTTTTTGAGTAAAGATTGCGGTGTTGTGTTGTAGCGCCGCCGCAGCAGCAACAGATTTATACTTTCCTATACTACTAAGAGCATATCCAGCCGCGCCCCCAACAGACCCCCCCCCCCCCCCCCCCCCCCCCCCCAAGGGATTTCTAAAAAAAAAAACAGACCTCCCAGGGCGGCTTTTTCCGCGCCGGCGCCGAAAAATCCCCCCAATCGCGCCCCCAAGACGCCGAAATCCGCCGGTTCGGCCCGTTTTTGGGCCCGGCGATCCCAGGCCGAACCCAACGCACAGGGGGGCGCTCGGGGGCTCCGACGGAAGGGAAAACCACGTCTTGCCCACACTGTCAGGCGAAAAGTCAAGACAAACGGCCAGATTCGCCCCCCACCCCCGCGCGACCTCCCGCCACCTTGCCGATCCCGGCGCCGCCCACCGCCCACCACCGCTAGATAGGCCATTCCCCGCCGGAAAAGAGAGGGGTTTCGCCGCGGCAACCTCTCCACCACCTTCCTGGGCGAGTTTTCCGGCGCTCCGGCCGCGCAGGGCAGGATACCGGCGGCCGTGCGCCCACCACGCCCGCCAGGTGTTCGGCGATTTGTCTGCTCGGCGATGGACTCGGACGACGAGGAGGTGCTCGCGGCGCTGCTGGAGGAGGAAGCCGATGCCGACGTCCAGAACGAAGAGCATCTCATGGTCCTCGCCGCCCTGGCCGGCCTGCTCGCGAGCGATGCAAAGCCGCGGCGAGGTGGCTCGGCGCCGGGGCGGCTGAAAGCAAAGAACCGGTATCGTCTGGAAGGCTATTGCATGCTCTACTCCGACTACTTCGCCGACTCTCCACTGCACGGCGACAAAGTATTTCGGCGTCGTTATCGGATGAGCCGAAAGCTTTTCCTCAGGATTGTGAATTTCATCCGGGAGTTCGACAGCTACTTCAAGTGCAAGAAGGATAGCACCGGCAAACTTGGATTCACCTCAATCCAGAAGTGCACGATAGCTATGAGGATGCTTTCATACGGAGCTCCTGGTGATTCACTCGACGACTATGGGCGCATGGCCGAGTCCATGGCCATTGAGTGTTTCTACAAGTTCTGCAGGGCAGTGGTGGCAGTGTTTGGACCGCAATACTTGCGATCACCCAATGCTGAAGACACTGCTCGGATCCTAGCACAGAATGCAGCAAGAGGATTTCCTGGGATGCTTGGAAGCATCGACTGCATGCATTAAAAATGGAAAAACTGTCCATTTACTTGGCAGGGGATGTACAAAGACGCCAATGGTGGTTGCAGTGTGGTACTTGAGGCAGTGGTCACACGGGACCTCTGGATTTGGCACTTCTTCTTTGGTATGCCAGGAACTCACAATGACATCAACGTGCTGCAGTGCTCCCCTGTCTTTGCCAAGCTTGTTGAAGGTCATTCTCCTCCGGTGAACTTCGAGGTCAATGGGCGGCACTACAACAAGGGATACTACCTAGCAGATGGCGTCTATCCGAGATGGTCCACATTTGTGAAGACTATCTCAAGCCCTGTGCCAGGAGGCAAGATCTCCCACTTTCCGAAGGTTCAGGAGGCTTGCAGGAAGGATGTCGAGCGGGCATTTGGTGTGCTCCAATCTCAATTTGCTGTTGTCCGGTACCCCGCTCAGACCTGGTCGAAAGATCAAATGTGGGAGATCATGACTTGATGTGCCATCTTGCACAACATGATCATTGAGAGCGAGTAGGAAGAGCCATTGTTTGACACTGAACCATATTACAGGCAGGGTCCTCTTGCACAAGTTGATCACCAGCTACCGGCAACCTGGGCTGCCTTCCTCAATATGCGTCAGGAGATCCGAGACCCACAGGTGCATCAACAACTGCAGCAGGATCTGGTGGAGCACCTATGGAGGCTCAAGGGCAACGCCTAGCTCGACGTGTGATGAAATATGAGTTTTTATTTGTTGAACTATATAATTTGTATTGAACTATTTGTTGTTGAACTATTTGCTGAACTATTTGATTTCTATTGATTTTCTGTGATGAACTATGTGTTAAAAAATAAATTCTGTTTTGCGTCGAAGCACGGCGAATATGGGCCGATTTGCGCCGATAGCGGGCTAATTTTGCGCCGAAAATGGGCTGAAAAGCGGGCAAATTTGGGGCAAACTTGGGCCGATATCGGCGCCTGGGGGCGACCTGGGGGCGGCGGCTGGGAACCCAATCGCCCCCAAGCCGATTTTTGCGCCGGTTTGCCCTCAGGCGGTGATTTTCCAAGCCCCCTGGAGGGGCCAACGGTTGGAGATGCTCTAAGGGCATAAGGGTCTGTCTGAGATTGCTCCGCCCTCCCAAAATTCAGGTCGGATCTAAAAGCGCAAGTGCAGTTTCTGAAAAAAATTTCTAAAAACGCAAGTGCAGTTCCGCGAGGGTTTCTCGTGCCGCTGCCCGTCATCTGAGAAATTTAGGTCCCCTCGCCTCCGGTTGCCATCTTGCCGCTGAAAGGTTGGAGGACCTTGGATCTTCAAACTTCTATGTTCTTTGTTAACGTCTAGTGATCATCATAGCTTTGTCAGAATAAATTTTCTCTCGTTCTTTTGGCGGTGCCGTGAGGTTAGAGAGTTTTGGATCTGATGAGTTTATATTGTTGTGTCAAGCTTTTTTTGTTGGTCTGATTATTTGTGGAGGTGAATCTTTCATCGACACCATGGTGAAGATATAGCGATTCGACGGCCGGCACTTCTAGGGAATAATCTCCAGCCCAAGTACGTTCATCGATCAAGGCTTCCCACCTTTTTGGATGGGCGACTCAAGGCGCTTTCAAAAATCATTATTGATAATGTTCGTGCGGATAAAAGTGTGACAATATCATTGCTCCAGTCCAATTGCAGCCTCTTTACCGAAGTCGTTAGAGTCTATCTTCGAGCAGAGATTGATACCGCGAAGAAGGTGTTTTCAAGGGTTTTTAGTGTAATTCTTAGCCATAGGGGTTACTTCGTATTTTCTTCGATCTTAGGTCCAAATATGTGTATCTGTAATTGTTATGAGTATGAATAAAATTACATGTGTTTCTCAAAAAAAATCTAAAAACGCAAGTTTGTCTAAAAAAAATTCTAAAAACGCAAGTTGTCTAAAAAATCTGAAAAAGGCAAGCCAACGGACGCGATATCCCGCTCTATAAAAAAAATACCTAAAATCTAGAGTACAACTTCCTATTTTCCGTGAAGCTCTTCAGAAACTCAATTCAAAGAGTCCTCGTAAAGTTGCAGGAAAATTACCCATCACTGTCATCAATAAGTAGACACCCCCTTCGTTTTATTTCCACACGTCACCAGCCAAAAAGACCTTTCCCACCAATTTTTTTATTCTTAAAGCTAGAGCTAGTTTGAAGCCAAATAGAATAAACTGCTCTTTGATGAAGCTCCAACTTGCATGAAACTGCTTCAAAATGAAATTGATGTAGTGGAGCTGATTTTGATAAAGTGGAGCAATCCCATACAGGCCCTAATTTTGGCACATAGATTTTGGGCAAAAACGTGTAAATAACTAGGTTTTTATTTCTCCTGTAGAAAGATTTAATTCCGTCCTCTGTAATATGGAAACATGGAAGACCAGCACTCAGCGCCGGTCGACTGGCCAGCTCTCCCGAGCAGTCCTATCCCGAACCTTCCGATCCCTCTCACCCCGTTGTTGGATTT
This sequence comes from Thinopyrum elongatum, assembly GCA_011799875.1. Taxonomy (NCBI): domain Eukaryota; kingdom Viridiplantae; phylum Streptophyta; class Magnoliopsida; order Poales; family Poaceae; genus Thinopyrum; species Thinopyrum elongatum. The sequence goes on from CM022303.1 coordinate 147,282,943, forward strand.
CCCTCGTCCCACACAATCTTCTCTCTCGACCCCTGTACGCGTTCCCAATCTAACCAACCGGCGACGCCAGCGCTCGCCCCCCTAAACCGTCGACCACATGCGCAACACCCCCGTCCGCCCCCCGGCGGCATACCACAACGGTGTCGCCTTGCTACCGGTGGCACCGCCGACGATCACACCCTCAATCACGATGACATCAGACCTCACAACCTCGTTGCTGGTGGTCACAACATTTTGCGTGGCTAGGTTGGAAATTCCATAGCGTCGTGCCAGCCACCTGCGCCGAACTCCACCGTGCCCCAGTCGCAGTTGCGGACGTCGCACGAAGCTTGGTGTCCTGCCCGGTCACGGCAACGCTGGCGCTTTTGCAATACTAGCGGGTTCTGGTTCCAGCATGTCTTTCACCAGTTCCAGCATTCGTTGGTGCCCCATTCCAGCACGTTGGACACCCAGTTCTAGCATCACCGACACTGGTTCCATAATCGTTGGGCTCCAGTTCCAACACGTCGGAAACCCCGGTTCCAGCATTCACCAGCTTGTACTTATAGACTAGAAAACCCCAGCCAACCTCAAACTCCTCAATAGTTAGCATATGATTCAAGGATTTATGGAATGCATCACCAACAGATTTATCCTTCTTATAAACAGCAGCTAATGCTTCCTTAGCTTTCTCCAAGACATGCCACTTACATCATCTATGAGTTGTTTCTTTGAAACACTCTTTTATAAATGAAGTCATTGCTAGGCATTGGTTTGCAGATTATGACAGTAATGTTATAATTAGTGTACTGAAGTGAATTATTCTTGCACACACAAAATTGAGTAATAGTGTTAACCTGTCAGGATTGTAGTGGGTGCTTTACCCCCCATCATGGCTACAAATTCAACAAACGCTCATTTGAAATATTCTGCTGTCTCATTTGTTAGAAGGACTCCAACAAAAATAACGCTTTGGAAATGGTTGTTAACACCAACAAACATGCGAAACAACATCTTATAAATGTTGGTCTCATAAGTTGTATCAAACATGACAACGTCACCAGAATACCAAAGAACAGCTCCTACCACCGGTCCACATCAATGACTTAAGACGGGCTTCTTCGTCTAGTTGAGTTGTAAACACGAACCTAGGGTCATTAGATATCATGTTCCTAAAGCTTTACATAGTTTTGCACATGTAATCTTGTAATGCATCAGATGCACTGTTGGAAAAAACGGTTCGTAGGCTCCTTTTATCAAATGGAACCTTATCCATCAAAACAAAGAAACTGCAAGTATGCAGTTAACCCTGCTGAGAGTAACATGTTCTACTGTAGATATTTTATAATTTCCTTGGTGTGTTTTTCTATGTTTCCCTGAGATGACAAATATCTTTTCTCACCACAGCTCTCAACCAAAGGATGGTTATGCTCTTCAACAAATGTGTCCACATACCAAGATGAAGAGTTCGCGCCATCGCTCATAGCTAAACGTACCATGGCTCTGCAGCCACATCTGGTTGTTCACAGTTTATTGGACTTTGTAAGTCCTTGCAAAAAATATCATAATCATGCTAGACTCTGCATAGAACTATAACTTCAAGTTGACAACTAGGCTCATGATGGATAATACCTCCCGCTTACACTTGTATTCTTGCATCATTTTAACACGGCTACCATTCGTGTAGTTGTCACCACACTTAATACTGAAACCAATAACCCAAGAATACATATTTTAGAACTAATATGCCTCTTCCAAGGATTCAATCAAACTCCTATTTCTTGTTCGAACATTGCATATGATCTATCTTTGCAGAATTTCCATATATAATCTTCTGTGACGCCACCTTTTTTGGGTAACGTTGCATGGAAAACAAAAGTTTTTCTACACACACGCAAGATCTATAAAGGAGATGTATAGCAACGAGAGGGGGAGAGTGTGTCTACGTACCCTCGTAGACTGTAAGCGGAAGCGTTTTAACAACGCGGTTGATGTAGTCGAACTTCTTCGCGTTCCAACCGATCGAGCACCGAACGTACGGCACCTCCGCCTTCAGCACACGTTCAGCTCGGTGACGTCCTCCGCCTTCTTGACCAGCAAGACGGCGAGGTAGTAGATGAGTTCCGTCAGCACAACGGCGTGTGACAGTGATGGTGAAGTGATCTCCGCAGGGCTTCGCCTAAGCACTACGAAAATATGACCGGGGGTATAAACGGTGGAGGGGGGCACCGCACACGGCTAACAATTGATCTGGTGTGTGCTAGGCGCCCCCTCCCACATATATATAGGTGGGAGGGGGAGGGGAGTCAGCCTGGCGCACCACATAGGTGGCCGGGCGGCCCTAGGGCTCTTGCCCTGGCCGCGCCCCCCTTTCCTTGTATGAACAAGGGGGGAGGAAAGAGGGGGGAGAGGGAAGGAAGGGGGAGTCCTACTCCACACATTCCTTTCCCTCCCCTCTTTCCTTCTCCACCTAGGCTGGCCTGCTATGGGGGCGCACCAGCCCCTTGTGGTTGGTGTGTTCCCTCTCTTGGCCCATAAGGCCCATAACTTTTGCCGGGGTTGCCCGGAACCCCTTTCGGTGACCCGATAAGTACCCGGTACCCCCCGAAACACTTCCGGTGTCCGAATACTATCGTCCTATATATCAATCTTTACCTCTCGACCATTTCGAGACTCGTCATCATGTCCGTGATCTCATCCGGGACTCCGGACAACATTCGGTCACCAAATCATAGAACTCATATAATACTATATCGTCATCGAACGTTAAGCGTGTGGACCCTACGGGTTCGAGAACTATGTAGACATGACCGAGACATCTCTCCGGTCAATAACCAATAGCGGAACCTGGATGCTCATATTGGCTCCTATATATTATACGAAGATCTTTATCGGTCGAACCGTTATGACAACATACGTAATTCCCTTTGTCTATCGGTATGTTACTTGCCCGAGATTCGATCGCCGGTATCTTCATACCTAGTTCAATCTCGTTACCGGAAAGTTTCTTTACTCGTTCCGTAATACATCACCTCGTGACCAACTCCTTAGTCGTTTGCTTGCAAGCTTATGATGTGTATTACCGAGAGGGCCCAGAGATACCTCTCCGATACTCGGAGTGACAAATTCTAGTCTCGATCTATGCCAACTCAACAAACACCTTCGGAGATACCTGTAGAGCATCTTTATGATCACCCAGTTACGTTGTGATGTTTGATAGCACACAAGGTATTCCTCTGGTATCCGGGAGTTGCATAATCTCATAGTCGAAGGAATATGTATTTGACATGAAGAAAGCGATAGCAATAAACTGAACGATCATTATGCTAAGCTAACGGATGAGTCTTGTCCATCACATCATTCTCCTAATGATGTGATCCCGTTATCAAATGACAACACATGTCTATGGTTAGGAAACCTTAACCATCTTTGATCAATGAGCTAGTCTAGTAGAGGCTTACTAGGGACACGGTGTTTGTTTATGTATTCACACATGTATTTAAGTTTCCGATCAATACAATTCTAGCATGAATAATAAAACTTTATCATGAATAAGGAATATAAAATAACAATTTTATTATTGTCTCTAGGGCATATTTCCTTCAGTCTCCCACTTGCACTAGAGTCAATAATCTAAATTACATTGTAATGAATCTAACACCCATGGAGTCTTGGTGCTGATCATGTTTTGCTCGCGGAAGAGGCTTAGTCAACGGGTCTGCCACATTCAGATCCGTATGTACTTTACAAATTTCTATGTCTCCATATTTGACCTTTTCACGAATGGATTTGAAGCGTCTCTTGATGTGTTTGGTTCTCTTGTGAAACCTGGATTCCTTCGCCAAGGCTATTGCTCCAGTGTCGTCACAAAAGATTTTCATTGGACCCGATGCACTGGGTATTACACCCAGATCGGATATGAACTCCTTCATCCAGACTCCTTCATGTGCTGCTTCCGAAGCAGCTATGTACTCCGCTTCACACGTAGATCCCGCCACAATGCTTTGCTTGGAACTGCACCAACTGACAGCTCCACCATTCAATATAAATATGTATCCAGTTTGTGACTTAGAGTAATCCGGATCAGTGTCAAAGCTAGCATCGACGTAACCATTTATGACGAGCTCTTTGTCACCTCCATAAACGAGAAACATATCCTTGGTCCTTTTCAGGTACTTCAGGATGTTCTTGACCTCTGTCCAGTGATCCACTCCTGGATTACTTTGGTACCTCCCTGCCAAACTTATGGCAAGGCACACATCAGGTCTGGTACACAGCATAGCATACATGATAGAACCTATGGCTGAGGCATAGGGAATGACTTTCATTTTTGCTCTATCTTCTGCAGTGGTCGGGCTTTGAGTTTGACTCAACTTCACATCTTATAACACAGGCAAGAACCCTTTCTTTGACTAGTCCATTTTGAACTTCTTCAAAACTTTATCAAGGTATGTGCTTTGTGAAAGTCCTATTAAGCGTCTTGATCTATCCCTATAGATCTTGATGCCCAATATATAAGCAGCTTCACCGACGTCTTTCATTGAAAAATTCTTATTCAAGTATCCTTTTATGCTATCCAGAAATTCTGTACCATTTCCAATCAATAATATGTCATCCACATATAATATTAAAAATGCTACAGAGCTCCCACTCACTTTCTTGTAAAAACAGGCTTCTCCGTAAGTCTGTATAAAACCATATGCTTTGATCACCTCATCAAAGCGTATATTCCAACTCCGAGATGCTTGCACCAGTCCATAGATGGAACGCTGGAGCTTGCACACTTTGTCAGCACCTTTAGGATCGACAAAATCTTCTGGTTGCATCATATACAACTCTTCTTTAAGATATCCATTAAGGAATGCAATTTTGACGTCCATTTGTCAAATTTCATAATCATAAAAATGCGGCAATTGCTAACATGATGCGGACAGACTTAAGCATCGCTACGGGTGAGAAAGTCTCATCGTAGTCAACTCCTTGAACTTGTCGAAAACCTTTCGCGACAAGTCGAGCTTTATAGACAGTAACATTACCAACAGCGTCAGTCTTCTTCTTGAAGATCCATTTATTCTCTATGGCTTGTCGATCATCGGGCAAGTCCACCAAAGTCCACACTTTGTTCTCATACATGGATCCTATCTCAGATTTCATGGCCTCAAGCCATTTGTCGGAATCTGGGCTCATCATAGCTTCTTCATAGTTTATAGGTTCGCCTTGGTCTAGTAACATGACTTCCAGAACAGGATTACCATACCACTCTGGTGCGGATCATGCTCTGGTTGACCTACGAGGTTCAGTAGCAACTTGATCTGAAGTTTCATGATCATTATCATTATCTTCCTCTCTAGTTGGTGTAGGCATCACGGGAAGGGTTTTCTGTGATGTGCTACTTTCCAATTCGAGAGAAGGTACAATTACCTCATCAAGTTCTACTTTCCTCCCACTCACTTCTTTCGAGAGAAATTTCTTCTCTAGAAAGGATCCATTCTTAGCAACAAAGATCTTGCCTTCGGATCTATGGTAGAAGGTGTACCCAATTGTTTCCTTAGGGTATCCTATGAAGACACACTTCTCCGATTTGGGTTCGAGCTTATCAGGCTGAAGCCTTTTGACATAAGTGTCGCAACCCCAAACTTTAAGAAACGACAGCTTAGGTTTCTTGCTAAACCACAGTTCATACGGTGTCGTCTCAACGGATTTAGACGGTGCCCTATTTAACGTGAATGCAGATGTCTCTAATGCATAACCCCAAAATGATAGTGGTAAATCGGTAAGAGACATCATAGAATGCACCATATCTAATAAAGTACGGTTACGATGTTTGGACACACCATTACGCTGTGGTGTTCCAGGTGGCGTGAGTTATGAAACTCTTCCACATTGTTTTAAATGAAGGCCAAACTCGTAACTCAAATATTCGCCTCCACGACCAGATCGTAGAAACTTTATTTTCTCGTTACGATGATTCTCCACTTCACTCTGAAATTCTTTGAACTTTTCAAATATTTCAGACTTGTGTTTCATTAAGTAGATATATCCATATCTACTCAAATCATCTGTGAATGTCAGAAAATAACGATACCCGCCGCGTGCTTCAACACTCATTGGACCGCATACATCGATATGTATTATTTCTAATAAGTCGTTAGCTCGCTCCATTGTTCCGGAGAACGGAGTTTTAGTCATCTTGCCCATTAGGCATGGTTCGCAAGTATCAAATGATTCATAATCAAGTGATTCCAAAAGCCCAGCTGCATGGAGTTTCTTCATGCGCTTTACACCAATATGACCTGAACGGCAGTGCCACAAATATGTTGCACTATCATTATCAAATTTGCATCTTTTGGCATCAATATTATGAATATATGTACTACAATCGAGATTCAATAAGAATAGACCACTCTTCAAGGGTGCATGACCATAAAAGATACTAGATCACTGATGGCGCGCGTTGCTGCGCCCGTCTATTTTGATGGTTGGATTATATGATAGCTCATAAAGATAGACACAAAATATGGATGTTAAGATGGCTTTATGTTTGCAGATTCTCATTTTATCGTACTACAGAGTAATACTATGAGAAGCCTGCCTAGTTTGATTATGCCCATCTCGAGTAAATAATAAAGAAATTAATTGAAAATATAAATGGTAGCAACATAAAATAAATGGTTCAGTTTAATTACAATTAACAATGTCACCGAGTGAAAAATCAGATTATATAAACCAGAACAGCACCTAAATAAATCAAACTAACCAAAAGGAACAGAACAATGGCTTCAAGAGATTGACTTGCCTCCCTCCTTGCTCAATAACTTCTATAATACATTTTCTATGTCTTGCTCACTGTAATAGTATCAGCCTGCAAGGTAATACTTATAACATCGGGAGATATAGTTGATAAAGCATATAAAAAATATAGAAGAGGGTAAACATGACAAAGTTCATGCAGAACAGTACTTAATTTGATGCCAAATAATCATTCCTTCGGATCTTTTTTTTTTCAACAATACATTCAACAGAAACTTGGCAAGTCACATTACATGACCTTTGACTAACAGGGATAAGATAAATTAGTAACCACTTTGCCCGTTTAAGTTTAACTTGTAAAAATGAATAAACAAAGCACGATATTGTCCACGGCTCCACGCTAAATTAGTAATACTGATTTGTGTTTCCAAATTCCTAGTTCCTACCAGTACTGAGAAGTGGCTTGATCGATTATGGAACATCAGCCACAAATTCTGGCATGGAAAATGATATGCGATGAAGCATAATTCAGCAAAGGGCTGGGAGGAGCAATGGTGGTGGTAACTCTGGAGCCTTCTTGCAGCCCGTATCAGGTCACCGTGGAGGAAAGAAAGAAAACCAGCAGTACGTAGCTTGAATTCGACCTTGTACCGAACATGCAAGGATTCGAAACTATAAATTAGACAAAGAACAAATCTGTACATGGGATAACATTGGACCGGAGTACAAAATATGTAGTATAATATTGGTGCATGGTCAAATAATTGTGCAGGGGAGCAGCAACAGGTACTGTATAGATTGGAAACATTGAAACAAGTGGATTGCCTTCCAAATGGTTAATCCAACAGAACACCTGATTTTTTTGTGGGCACAAAGAACAATATCAGTAAATAAAACAAATTCTAAAAATGAAGTAAGAATTGGGGGAAGAGGAGGTGCATGAAGGAGAGACAATTGGAACGAACTGGAGACCTGAACATCACCCATCGCTGCTGGAGACTGGTTTGCAAGAGTGGGGAGAGTGGGAAAGGAGCAGCAGCCAGTATGGGTTATATGGCGTGTGTTAATTGAATGTAGAATATGAGTCGCCATATATGTAACTGACGTGCAGTAATCAATGGCCGGACCATCGACTGCTGTTAATGGGTGATTAATCTCTCAATCTATGATCATTGACGATAGAACTTCAATTGGCTGTTCGGGGGCACACACCGTCCCGCCGCGTGGTGAAACCGAACGGAAGAAGCAGTCGAGCAGAGCCCATGCCAGCGCCAGGCGAACCCAGCGCGGCCGCCATGGGATCCGTCGCTCTGGCAGCGGTCGGACACAGGTCGGGGCGTCGGGTGGCCATGGGAAGAGCCACCACGCCAAAGGTCGGAGAGGTGCGGCCTATTTTTTTGGCTGCTACAGGCCCATTAGGCTCAAAATATCCCGAGACGCCCAAAAAAGTGGACAGAGCAGTGGCCCAGCACAGTTTGTAGTCGTGTTAATATCGCAGGAAGCCAGATCAGGTGCGATTCACAAAGAATCTAGCGGCCCAAAATGCTCAGAACTGACGATCAGATGGTTGAGGACGCTGATGGCCTCAGAGGGCAGGAAAAGTGCTCAGTTATAATGTATCTAAATTATTCATATAAATAGAACAACTATTATTCTCTGACTTAAATGAATAACCGTCTCGCAATAAACAAGATCCAGATACAATGTTCATGCTCAACGCGGGCACCAAATAACAATTATTGAGGTCTAAAACTAATCCCGAAGGTAGATGTAGAGGTAGCGTGCCGACGGTGATCACATCGACCTTGGAACCATTTCCAACGCCCATCGTCACCTTGTCCTTAGCCAATCTTCGTTTATTCTGCATCCCCTGTTTCGAGTTGCAAATATGAGCAACCGAACCAGTATCAAATACCCAGGCGCTACTATGAGCATTAGTAAGGAACACATCAATTACATGTATATCAAATATACCTTTGTTCACTTTACCATCCTTCTTATCCGCCAAATACTTGGGGCAGTTCCGCTTCTAGAGCAGTTTTTTGGAATTGTCAATATACTCGAAAAGTATAAATAGATCCAAAGTGACCACTCCCTTTGCAGTAGAAGCACTCAGTTTCAGGCTTGGGTCCAGCTTTGGGTTTCTTCCCGGGAGTGACAACTTGCTTTCCATTCTTCTTGAAGTTCCCTTTCTTTCCCTTGCCCTTTTTCTTGAAACTAGTGGTCTTGTTAACCATCAACACTTGATGCTCCTTATTGATTTCTACCTCCGCGGCTTTAAGCATTACGAAGAGTTCGGGAATTGTTTTGTTCATCCCTTGCATATTATAGTTCATCATGAAGCCTTTGTAGCTTGGTGGCAGTGATTGAAGAACTCTGTCAATAACACAATCAACTGGAAGATCAACTCCTAGCCGAGTCAAGTGATTATAATACACAGACATTCTTAGTATGTGTTCACTGACAGAACTGTTCTCCGCCATCTTGCAGCTATAGAACTTGTTGGAGACTTCATATCTCTCAACCCGGGCATTTGCTTGAAATATTAACTTCAACTCCTGGAACATCTCATATGCTCCATGACATTCAAAACGTCTTTGAAGTCCCGGTTCTAAGCCGTAAAGCATGGCACACTGAACTATTGAGTAGTCATCAGATCGAGCTTGCTAGATGTTCATAACATCAGCTTCAGCTCCTGCAGCAGGCCTTTCACCTAGCGGTGCATCAAGGGCATAATTCTTCTGTGCAGCAATGAGGATAATCCTCAAGTTACGGACCCAGTCCATGTAGTTGCCACCATCATCTTTCAACTTAGTTTTCTCTAGGAACGCATTAAAATTGAGGGGAACGGTAGCTCGGGCCATTGATCTACAACATAGATATGCAAAACTATAAAACTAAGTTCATGATAAATTAAGTTCAATTAATCAAATTACAAAATAACTCCCACTTAAATAAACATCCCTCAAGTTATCTAAGTGATACATGATCCAAATCAACTAACCCAAATCCGATCATCACGTGAGATGGGTGAAAGTGCAACTAATCCCCGGGTGGTTTTGGTAATTCATAACAACATATAGCTCATTGAACTAATATCCATTCAAGTTAAATATTTCAGATAGTTCAATGATTGGCATGGCATGGACTAGAGATGTGGACCCCTCAAAATACTAAGGACAAAGATTGTCAAAAGCTCAAGACTCTTCATTTCTATTTTAGTGATCCAAGATCACATTGAGTCCATAGGAAAAGCCAATACTATTAAAAGGGGATGAGGTGTTGCATAATGGTCTACTTGCTCAAAATGCTTAGTGATATGCTCCAAAGCCCTCAACCACTTTCTCCTTTCCAAATATGTCCAAAACCTAAAGTCAAACTCGGCCCCACCGATTTGATCTATCCGGCGCCAATGAGTTTCTTTGACATAGCCACTGCCAGAAACCCTAATCAATTTGGTCTCACCGATCGGGATCTCGGTCTCACCGAGATGGCAATGCAAACTCTCTGTTTCCCTTCGTAACGTTTTGGTCTTACCGAAATGAGAGATCGGTCCCACCGAGTTTGCAATGCAAACTCTCTGTTTCCCTTCGTAACGTTTTGGTCTTACCGAAATGAGCGATCGGTCCCACCGAGTTTGCCTGACCAACTCTCTGTTTAACTCATTGCTGAAATCGGTCCCACCGAGTTCATGCAATCGGTCACACCGAGATGAGGTCTTGCCCTAACCCTAGCACATCGGTCCCACCGAGATTCCTAACGTTCATATTTTGAACTAAACCGGTCTCACCGAGTTCTTCTATTCGGTCTGACCGAGTTGGATCAAATGTGTGTAACGGTTGGATTTTGTGTGGAGGCTATATATACCCCTCCACCCCCTTCTCTATTCAAGAGAGAGCCATCAGAACGAGCCTACACTTCCACTACTCATTTTCTGAGAGAGAACCACCTACTCATGTGTTGAGATCAAGACATTCCAATCCAACCACAAGAATCTTGATCTCTAGCCTTCCCCAAGTTGCTTTCCACTCAAACCATCTTTTCACCATAGCCAAATCTGTGAGAGAGAGTTGAGTGTTGGGGAGACTATCATTTGAAGCACAAGAGCATGGAGTTCATCATCAACACACAATTTATTACCTTTTGGAGAGTGGTGTCTCCTAGATTGGTTAGGTGTCACTTGGGAGCCTCCGACAAGATTGTGGAGTTGAACCAAGGAGTTTCTAAGGGCAAGGAGATCGCCTACTTCGTGAAGATCTACCCGAGTGAGGCAAGTCCTTCATGGGCGATGGCCATGGTGGGATAGACAAGGTTGCTTCTTCGTGGACCCTTCGTGGGTGGAGCCCTCCGTGGACTCGCGCAGCCGTTACCCTTCGTGGGTTGAAGTCTCCAGCAACGTGGACATACGATAGCACCACCTATCGGAACCACGCCAAAAATATCTGTGTCTTCATTGCGTTTGCCTTCTCCAAACCCTTCCCTTTACCTTCATATGCAATGTTTTACTTTCCACTGCTACACTCTTAGACTTGCATGTGTAGGTTGATTGCTTGACTTGTGCTAAGTTGCTAAAATCTGCCAACACATAAAATTGGGAAAAGGCTAGATTTTTATTTGGTCAAGTAGTCTAATCACCCCCCCTCTAGACCTACTTTCGATCCTACAATGGGGTAGTCATCAATGGTGAACATCTCTATGTTGATCATATCTACTATATGACTAACGTTCGACCTTTCAGTCTCTAGTGTTCCGAGACCATGTCTGTACATGCTAGGCTCGTCAAGTTTAACCCAAGTATTCTGCATGTGCAAAACTGTCTTACACCCGTTGTATGTGAACATAGAGTCTATCACACCCGATCATCACGAGGTGCTTCGAAACGACGAACTTTACCAATGGTGCATACTCGGGGAGAACACTTTTATCTTGAAATTTAGTGAAGGGATCATCTTATAATGCTACCACCGTTCTAAGCAAAATAAGATGCATAAAGGATAAACATCACATGAAATCAAAATATGTGACATGATATGGCCATCATCATCTTGTGCCTTTTGATCTCCATCTTCAAAGCATCGTCATGATCTCCATCGTCACCGGCTCGACACCTTGATCTCCATCGTTGCATCGTGGTCGTCTCGCCAACTATTGCTTCTACAACTATCGCTAACGCATAGTGATAAAGTAAAGCAATTACATGGCGTTTGCATTTCATACAATAAAGAGACAACCATAAGGCTCCTGCCGGTTGCCGATAACTTACAAAACATGATCATCTCATACAATAACGTATATCACATCATGTCTTGACCATATCACATCACAACATGCCCTGCAAAACCAAGTTAGACGTCCTCTACTTTGTTGTTGCAAGTTTTACGTGGCTGCTACGGGCTTCTAGCAAGAACCGTTCTTACCTACGGCAAAAACCACAATGGTGATTCATCAAGTTTGCTATTTTAATCTTCTTCAAGGACCGGCCGTAGTCAAATTCGATTCAACTAAAGTAGGAGAAACAGACACCCGCCAGCCACCTTTATGCAAAACTAGTTGCATGTCTGTCGGTGGAACCGGTCTCATGCGCGTGGACATATAAGGTTGGTCCGGGCCGCTTCATCCCACAATACCGCCGAATTAAAATAAGACGTTGGTGGTAAGCAGTATGACTATCACCGCCCACAACTCTTTGTGTTCTACTCGTGCATATCATCTACGCATAGACCTGGCTCATGATGCCACTTTTGGGTAACGTTGCATGGAAAACAAAAGTTTTTCTATGCACACGCAAGATCTATCAAGGAGATGTATAGCAACGAGAGGGGGAGAGTGTGTCTACGTACCCTCATAGACCGTAAGCGGAAGCGTTTTAACAACGCGATTGATATAGTCGAACTTCTTCGCGTTCCAACCGATCGAGCACCGAACGTACGGCACCTCCGCGTTCAGCACACGTTCAGCTCGGTGACGTCCTACGCCTTCTTGATCCAGCAAGACGGCGAGGTAGTAGATGAGTTCCGTCAGCACGACGGTGTGGTGACGGTGATGGTGAAGTGATCTCCGCAGGGCTTCGCCTAAGCACTACGAAAATATGACCGGGGGTATAAACGGTGAGGGGGGCGCCGCACACGGCTAACAATTGATCTGGTGTGTGCTAGGCGCCCCCTCCCACATATATATAGGTGGTAGGGGGAGGGAAGGCAGCCTGGCGCACCGCATAGGTGGCCGGGCGGCCCTAGGGTTCCTGCCCTGGCCGCGCCCCCTTTCCTTGTATGAACAAGGGGGAAGGAAAGAGGGGGGGGGGGGGAGGGAAGGAAGGGGGAGTCCTACTCCACACTTTCCTTTCCCTCCCCTCTTTCCTTCTCTACCTAGGCCGGCCTGCTATGGGGGCGCACCAGCCCTTGTGGCTGGTGCGTTCCATCTGTTGGCCCATCAGGCCCATAACTTTTGTCGGGGTTGCCCGGAACCCCTTCCGGTGACCCGATAAGTACCCGGTACCCCCCGAAACACTTCCGGTGTCCGAATACTATCGTCCTAAATATAAATCTTTACCTCTCGACCATTTCGAGACTCCTCGTCATGTCTGTGATCTCATCCGGGACTCCTAACAACATTCGGTCACCAAATTATAGAACTCATATAATACTATATCGTCATCGAACGTTAAGCGTGCGGACCCTATGGGTTCGAGAACTATGTAGACATGACCGAGACACCTCTCCGGTCAATAACCAATAGCGGAACCTAGATGCCCATATTGGCTCCTACATATTCTATGAAGATCTTTATCGGTCAAACCGTTATGACAACATACGTAATTCTCTTTGTCTATCGGTATGTTACTTGCCCGAGATTCGATCGTCGGTATCTTCATACCTAGGTCAATCTCGTTACCGGCAAGTCTCTTTACTCGTTCCATAATACATCACCTCGTGACCAACTCCATAGTCGTTTTCTTGCAAGCTTATGATGTGTATTACCGAGAGGGCCCATAGATACCTCTCCGATACTCAGAGTGACAAATTCTAGTCTCGATCTATGCCAACTCAACAAACACCTTCGGAGATACCTGTAGAGCATCTTTATGATCACCCAGTTACGTTGTGACGTTTGATAGCACACAAGGTATTCCTCCGGTATCCGGGAGTTGCATAATCTCATAGTCGAAGGAATATGTATTTGACATGAAGAAAGCGATAACAATAAACTGAACGATCATTATGCTAAGCTAACGGATGGGTCTTGTCCATCACATTATTCTCCTAATGATGTGATCCCGTTATCAAATGACAACACATGTCTATGGTTAGGAAACCTTAACCATCTTTGATCAACGAGCTAGTCTAGTAGAGGCTTACTAGGGACACGGTGTTTGTTTATGTATTCACACATGTATTTAAGTTTCCTATCAATACAATTCTAGCATGAATAATAAATCTTTATCATGAATAAGGAAGTATAAAATAACAACTTTATTATGGCCTTTAGGGCATATTTCCTTCAACCTTTACATAGTCTAAATAATAAAGAAAAAAAAATTGCACATTATATCTTAACAACCAATTCAAATACTATCAATCTTGTGGATACCAATTGTTACGTTTCCGGTGAATTAACTTCTCCTTTGTGAACCTCCCCATCAACACAATTGAATGATGAGTAACATCTGGATGCTTCAGAGCGTTCTGAAGGTTCAGGGCCTGAAATGTGAACAAACTCTTGTGGGTCTTCAGCATTACACCCTTCATTTTGTGCAGTCACATCGTCTGGGAAATGAAACTGCGACAAAGAATCACTAAAGAAATAATATGTGCTCATAAAGGAAAAATGTTGGTACTTTCCTTACACTTACTCATTAGGCTCGTCTAAATCAATTGGGTTGTTAATTTCAACGTGTTCTCATTCTCCATATTGTTTCATAGAACTAATAAAAGAATCATCTTTTGTATTAGATGTGCACTTGGGTGTACACAATAACAACTACATTCAACATCAAATCGAACGAGAATACCCAAAAATATGATATGTTCATAGCATTTAAGCTTAAGCATGATTGTCGTACACTTCTGCTACGCCTCATGGAGATGGTGGAAAGTGCTGGCTTTGAAGCAGTTGGGTGAATGTCATAGATGGATCAAGCAAATTTCTTTCCAGTATAGAACTTTCAGAGCAATATGAGATTTCGAATCACCGGATTAAGCCAGATTAAACTTGTATGAACACCAATAAAGGCAACAAAAGATTTGTGTTAACAACACCAGGTAAATACAAATTACTCACCCGTTTAAACTCACCGCCCCACCGAAATAGGGATCCATATCGCAGCGGCCACAAATTAGATATCTCCTCCCCAAGCCGCCAGACGTCAAGTTAGGTCACAGCGACCCGTGCTGGGAAGCCGGTGACCTAGAGATTTTTTTTTGCATGGTAATACGTGTCTCATTATATCATAAGGATCATAGTACAAACCACGTACACACTGATCTGACAAAACTGAAAAGACAGCAGAAATCTAGTCTTTGCACAAAGGAACACCAGCCAAGAATTAAAAATACAATGAAGACCGAAGAATCCTCTAAGCTTGATACCGACGCCCGTCATCTGCCTATGGCACCACCACAGCAGCCACCAAAGGAAAAAATAACTTATCACCTTCACACCCGAGCTCAAAGCGGCTCCAACGCTGATATGCAGCTTTGCGGACCTCCAAGGTGGCTCACCAAAGACGAAACCATTGCCATTGAACGAATCAGACCGGGGCAGCACCCCGGACACGCCATCGAACTCCAGATCTGGCACCCCCACCCGATTAAAACGTCGGAGGAGAAAACCATATTTGCCATCCACGAACCATGAACGCAGATCCACCGCCTTCCAGATGTCGCCGATGCACACCTGAACTACCTCCCAAATCAGGCCCACGTGCTATCGATGCCGTATTGAAAATGTACGCGCGTACACATGGGTATCGCTCCGGTTACTTCTTCTATGCACGTTGACCGTCGAATACAGCACGAATCTCGTTACTCCCATCCCGCGGCAGCAACATACCCGATGAAAACCGGTTCCGCTAGAATTTCATTTCTCCATGGGAGCGGCAGTGTGGCACGCCGCACGCCGTTACCGGCAAACCAGATCCACCCTCACCTCGCTCCCCTCCAACCATCCACCAACCTCCTCCCCCCAATCATGCTCACATCACGACGCACCTTCGTACATCGCTCCACACCAGTCACCAGCAGCCAGCCATTTCCCCTGCTACTGTGCTAGCTTTGTACTAAACCCTCGTCCCGTGCACACCGTCACGCCGCTCGTGCGTCCCACCTGCACACCCACAGTACACCTGAGCGAGCGAGGGAGGGATGGACTGGTACGAGTGGCTGCGCAGGGCGGGGCTCGGCGAGGACCTGGCCGCCGAGTACGCGCTCCTGTTCGCGCGCAACGAGCTCGGCGCCGCCGACGTCCGCCACCTCGACCACGCCTTCCTCGCCACCATGGGCGTCGCCGTCGCCAAGCACCGCCTCGAGATCCTCAAGCTCGCCCGGAAGGAGTCCTCCGCCTCGGCCGCCATCACCGTGCTGCCGTGGCGCGCCACCAGGCTGCTCGCCGCGGCCGCGCAGCGGTCGGCGCGGTCCCTGGCCGGCTGCCTCCGCTCGGCCGCGCGCCGGGGCAGGTCCGCGGCTGCCGTCGCGCCGCGCCCGCTGGCGCTCTGCCACCAGGGCGTGGCGGGGCCGGCGCGGTGGAAGGGCGCGCCGACGGCCGCGGACGGCCGGGGGGTCACGAAGAGGAAGCTGGCGGCTCTCCTGACGCGCGTGGGCAAGCCCATGCACACGCTCACGAACAGCGCCGGAAAGGGGGCAAAGAACTCCGCGGCGCCCACGACGTACATGGCCACGGCGATCGCGGCCGGGTGCTTCGCGAGCAGGGAGACCTGCGGCAGCGACTACGACGCCGACGACGACAAGGACGAGGACGAGGACGCCGAGATGGACGACGGCGACGGCGAGGATCCGGAGACGCCATGGGAGTCCATGTTCCAGGATCTGAATCCCACCTAGGTGAGCCGCGCATGCGTGCGTCAGAAAAAGACACATGCATCCATCCATCCATCAGCGGTGCACCGGCCTGCCAGTGGCTCAGTGGTGGTCACTGCACTACTAACCACTCGCCAGTGGCGCTGCTGCTACGCCTGTAAAATCTCAGCTTCAACTTTGTGTTGTGTGTTTAATTTACCACTAACAACGTTGCAATGCATATTTGAGCTCATTTTGTTTCAGCCCCTTCTTGATTTTGAAGCTAGGATTCTGTAGCATTTTGTTGCTTATGCTTTAATACTCAGCACTCAGCAGTACATGGTATTGGACGTAGTACATTAATGCAGTTATAAGTGTGGTTTTAAGTACTACGAGTAAGAGCATCTGCCAAGGACAACTGTATAGGGCCAACAGTAGTGTGATCTACCCATGTTCACACTCAAAACAGAGCAAAACAAGCTGGGGGTGGCGACAAACGGAAAGTTCAGATCTGAGCAATTTGGCATTGTGTTGACCAATGCATCTTTCATTGGTTGAGTGGACGAAAGGCACTGACAGTCTTTTCATCCATCGAGGCAGGCAGCACCTCGTGCTGTGCAGAGACAGATCTACCGGCTTCGGTGAAGTTTTAGCGAGAGATCTGCCGGCATCCGTGCAGCTTAGCTGGCCAACTCTGCTTAATTTCGAACGACTGTCTCTTGAAATACAAAATAATCACTAGTAAGGACTAGGTGTAGCAGTTTCAATTATGTGTGTTTACTGGACTTAAAAAAAAAGATTAGGTGTGTTTACATATGTCATTAAAACTCTCAACATAATGCCCCTAAAAAAAATCTCAACATAATGCTTCCAAATTACTTTGACCGGGAGCTGGAAATGAAGTCGGGTTATTTGCTTGTGTGATTTTTTGGATCATTGAAAGTTCTTTATCTTATTGGAAAAGGGATCGAGTTTTACATTTAGGCATTCCGATGTTGCGTTATTAACGTGAAAAACCATCCGAACAGTACATAAATTTTGTGAGGAGGATAATGTTGCGCTTGGATGTCTGCATTGGGGTCCCAAATTGGATTTGGTATAGTCATCAAATCTCTTTCCTCCTCCACAAGAAAAGCTCTTATCCTCCAATCAGCGCCGCCGCCGGTCCGCCCCATCTCCGATGGCCTCTAGGCCATGGAGGTGCGGAGGATCTCGGCCCCCCACCGGCGGGAGGGCCCCCGTTCTCGTTCTTGTTAGATTCAGCGTTTTGGTTGGGGCTTTGTGGCGGCAAAGATGTCCCTTAGTAGGAATAATGTCTCACACGTTCTATCCCCGTCCCAATGGTGTATCTAGCATGATCGGAGGGCGTGTGGAGGTTTGTCTCCGTCGGATCTCGCGGGGTTCGGTCGGTCCTGGTCTTCGGTGGATCTGTTTGGATCCGGTCTTCGTTCGTTTCCGTTTGGGTGTTTACAAGTTTGATCCTTCTGATCTACAACTTTTTTCATCGGCGATGGTTGCTACTCTGGTGCGTTGGTCCTACGGGGCCTTAGCACGATGATACGTCTCCGTCGTATCTATAATTTTTGATTGTTTCATGCCAATATTCTACAGCTTTTACATACTTTTGGCAACAATTTATATGATTTTCTTGGACTAACATATTGATCCAGTGTCCAGTGCCAGTTTCTGTTTGTTGCATGCTTCTTGTTTCGCATAAAATCCATATTAAACAAAGTCCAAACGCGATAAAATTTTACGGAGAATTATTTTGTAATATATGTGATTTTTGGGAAGCGGAATCAACGCGAGACGATGCCCGAGGGGCCCACAAGCTCAAGGGGCGCACCCCCTACCCAGGGCGCGCCTGGCAAGCTTGTGGCCACCCCGTAGATCGGTTGGATGTGTCCTTCGGCCGCAAGGAAGCTTATATCCGGATAAAAATCATGTTAAATTTCAGCCCAACCGGAGTTACGGATCTCCGGATATTTAAGAAACGGTGAAAGGCCAGAAAACGGGGACGCGAAACAGAAGAGAAACAGAGAGAGAGATTCAATCTCGAAGGGGCTCTCGCCTCTCCGCCGCGATGAAGGCCATGGACCAGAGGGGAAACCCTCCTCCCATCTAGGGGGGAGGTCAAGGAAGAAGAAGAAGGAGGGGGGCTCTCTCCCCCTCTCTCCCGGTGGCGCCAGAACACCGCCGGGGCAATCATCGTGACAATGATCTACACCAACAACTTTGCCGCCGTCATCACCAACTCTCTCCCCCTCTATGCAGCGGTGTAATGCTACTTCTTGAGCTTGCGTTGGTTTTTCCCTTAAAGAGGAAAGGGTGATGCAGCAGAGTAGAGATAAGTATTTCCCTCAGTTTGAGAACCAAGGTATCAATCCAGTAGGAGACAACACACAAATCACCGAATACCTGCACAAACAATCAAACAACTTGCACCCAACGCGATAAAGGGGTTGTCAATCCCTTCACGGTTACTTGCAAAAGTGAGATCTGATAGATATAGATGAAACTAAATAAAAGATAAAATAAATATTTTTGGTATTTTTTGTTTATAGATCGGAAAGTAAAAGATTGCAAAATAGTAGATCGGAAACTAATATAGTAGATTGAAAACTTATATGATGGAAAATAGACCCGGGGGCCATAGGTTTCACTAGAGGCTTCTCTCAAGATAGCAACTAATACGGTGGGTGAACAAATTACTGCTGAGCAATTGATAGAAAAGCGCAAAGTTATGACGATATCTAAGGCAATGATCATGAATATAGGCATCACGTCCGTGTCAAGTAGACCGAAACGATTCTGCATCTACTACTATTACTCCACACATCGACCGACTCCTGCCTGCATCTAGAGTATTAAGTTCATGAAGTACAGAGTAACGCATTAAGTAAGATGACATGATGTAGAGGAATAAACTAAAGCAATATGATGTAAACCCCATCTTTTTATCCTCGATGGCAACAATAAAATACGTGCCTTGCTGCCCCTACTGTCACTGGGAAAGGACGCCGCAAGATTGAACCCAAAGCTAAGCACTTCTCCCATCGCAAGAAAAACCAATCTAGTTGGCCAAACCAAACCGATAGTTCAAAGAGAATTACAAAGATATCAAATCATGCATAAAAGAATTCAGAGAAGATTCAAATAATATTCATAGATAAGCTGATCATAAATCCACAATTCATTGGATCTCGGCAAACACACCGCAAAAAAGTATTACATCGAATAGATCTCCAAGAAAATCGAGGAGAACATGGTATTGAGAATCAAAGAGAGAGAAGAAGCCATCTAGCTACTAGCTATGGACCCGTAGGTCTGAGGTAAACTACTCACGCTTCATCAGAAGGGCAATAGAGTTGATGTAGAAGCCCTCCATGATCGAATCCCCCTCCGGCAGGGTGCCGGAAAAGGTCCCTAGATGGGATCTCACGGGTACAGAAGGTTGCGGCGGTGGAAAAGTGTTTTCGTGGATGCCTCTGGTGGTTTGGGAACATATGTGAATATATAGGCGAAAGAATTAGGTCAGGAGGGTCACGGGAGGGGGGGGGGGCACAAGGCAGGGGGGCGCGCCCTCCACCCTTGTGGCCGCCTCGTGGCTCCTCCGACTTCATCTCCAAGTCTCCTGGGTGTCTTCTGGTCCAAGAAAAATCATCGCGAAGATTTTATTCCGTTTGGACTCCGTTTGGTATTCCTTTTCCATGAAGCTAAAAAACAAGGAAAAAACAGAAACTGGCACTGGGCTCTAGGTTAATAGGTTAGTCCAAAAAATAATATAAAATAGCATATTAATGCATATAAAACATCCAAAACAGATAATATAATAGCATGGAAAAATCAAAAATTATAGATACGTTGGAGACGTATCAAGCATCCCCAAGCTTAATTCCTGCTCGTCCTCGAGTAGGTAAATGATAAAAACAGAATTTTTGATGTGGAATGCTACCTAACATACTTATCCATGTAATTTTCTTTATTGTGGCATGAATGTTCAGATCCATAAGATTCAAAATAAAAGTGTAGTATTGACATAAAAACAATAATACTTCAAGCATACTAACAAGGCAATTATGTCTTCTCAAAATAACATGGCCAAAGAAAGCTTATCCCTACAAAATCATATAGTCTGGCTATGCTCCATCTTCATCACACAAAATATTCAAATCATGCACAACCCCGATGACAAGCCAAGCAATTGTTTCATACTTTTGATGTTCTCAAACTTTTTCAACTTTCATGCAATACATGAGCGTGAGCCATGGACATAGCACTATCATTGGAATATACAAGCCAAGTTCTATAATGAAAAATTCCCACTAGTATATGAAAGTGACAACATAGGAGACTCTCTATCATGAAGATCATGGTGCTACTTTGAAGCACAAGTGTGGTAAAAGGATAGTAACATTGTCCCTTCTCTCTTTTCTCTCATTTTTTTTATTTGGGCCTTCTCATTTTTTTGGCATCTTTTTTTTTCGTCTGGAGTCTCATCCCGACTTGTGGGGGAATCATAGTCTCCATCATCCTTTCCTCACATGGGACAATGCTCTAATAATGAAGATCATCACACTTTATTTACTTACAACTCAAAAATTACAACTAGATACTTAGGACAAAATATGACTCTATATGAATGCCTTCGGCGGTGTACCGGGATGTGCAATGAATCAAGAGTGACATGTATGAAAGAATTATGAACGGTGACTTTGCCACAAATACGATGTCAACTACA
This sequence comes from Thinopyrum elongatum, assembly GCA_011799875.1. NCBI lineage: Eukaryota > Viridiplantae > Streptophyta > Magnoliopsida > Poales > Poaceae > Thinopyrum > Thinopyrum elongatum. Next base: position 147,304,423 of record CM022303.1, read on the forward strand.
TGATCATGCAAAGCAATATGACAATGATGAAGCGTGTCATAATAAACGGAACGGTGGAAAGTTGCATGGCAATATATCTCGGAATGGCTATGGAAATGCCAGAATAGGTAGGTATGGTGGCTGTTTTGAGGAAGGTATATGGTGGGTATATGGTACCGGCGAAAGTTGCGCGGCACTAGAGAGGCTAGCAATGGTGGAAGGGTGAGAGTGCGTATAATCCATGAACTCACATACTTATTGCAAAAATCTATTAGTTATCGAAACGAAGTACTACGCGCATGCTCCTAGGGGGAAAGATTGGTAGAAAAAGACCATCGCTCGTCCCTGACCGCCACTCATAAGGAAGACAATCAATAAATAAATCATGCTCCGACTTCATCAAATAACGGTTCACCATACGTGCATGCTACGGGAATCACAAACTTTAACACAAGTATTTCTCAAATTCACAATTACTCACTAGCATGACTCTAATATTACCATCTCTATATCTCAAAACAATCATAAAGAATCAAACTTCTCATAGTATTCAACGCACTTTATATGAAAGTTTTTATTATATCCCTCTTGGATGCCTATCATATTAGGACTAAATTTATAACCAAAGCAAATTACCATGCTGTTTAAAGACTCTCAAAATAATATAAGTGAAGCATGAGAGTTCAACAATTTCTATAAAATCAAACCACCGCCGTGCTCTAAAAAGATATAAGTGAAGCACTAGAGCAAAATTGTCTAGCTCAAAAGATATAAGTGAAGCACATAGAGTATTCTAATAAATCACGATTCATGCGTGTACCTCTCAAAAGGTGTGTACAACAAGGATGATTGTGGCAAACTAAAAAGTAAAGACTCAAATCACACAAGACGCTCCAAGCAAAACACATATCGTGTGGTGAATAAAAATATAGCCTCAAGTAAAGTTACCGATAGACGAAGACGGAAGAGGGGATGCCGTCCGGGGCATCCCCAAGCTTAGGCTCTTGGTTGTCCTTGAAAATTACCTTGGGGTGCCTTGGGCATCCCCAAGCTTAGGCTCTTGCCACTGCTTATTCCTTAGTCCATCAAATCCTTACCCAAAACTTGAAAACTTCACAACACAAAACTCAACAGAAAATCTCATAAGCTCCGTTAGTATAAGAAAATAAATCACCACTTTTGGTACTGTTGTGAACTCATTCTTTATTTATATTGGTGTAATATCTACTGTATTCCAACTTTTCCATGGTTCATACCCCCCCGATACTACCCATAGATCCATCAAAATAAGCAAACAACACAAAGAAAATAGAATCTGTCAAAAACAGAACAGTCTGCGAAGATCCGAATTGTTCTAATACTTATGTAACTCTGAAAATTCTGAAAAATTAGGAAAACAGAGCCAATGTGTATATTAATCTCGTATAAAAAATTCAGGGTTTTTAATACTCCAGTGAATTACTTAAATTCTGTGACTGGACGCAAAAGTTTTTGTTTTTCAGCAAGATCAAATCAACTATCACCGTAAGCCATCCCAAAGGTTTTACTTGGCACAAACACTAATTAAAACACAAAACCACATCTAACCAGAGGCTAGATGAATTATTGAAAGCAAAACAGGAACAAAAAGCAAAAAATAAAATAAAATTGGGTTGCCTCCCAACAAGCGCTATTGTTTAACGCCCTTAGCTAGCCATAAAAACATGAATAAATCTAGGTATTGTCATCTTTGGTATGCAATTCTTTCCTCATCAAATCCTCCAAAAATCGTCTTAGTAAATCTATCCTTTCCTTTATTTCCCTCCTAGTAGATGAACTTAAATCATGAAAAGGACTTTGATTGGTAATTTTAACATTTATAAAACCATAGTCCGGATCATCACCATATATATCATCATATAAAACACGAATCTTGTTTCTAACGGGTTCCTTCATCATTTTATTCAACCAATCCCTATTAAATCCTACATAAATTCCCCTTGTAATCCAATCAAACTCCTCATAAGCCTCAAGGTACAAGGATTGAGAGATGTCTGAATAAGGAACTCTCCTTTTAAGATTTTCACTATAAGATTGATAATCCCCAGATTCCAAACTACGCATAGTTTCTTTATCATGAAGTATATCTTCAATCGGAGGGTGTTCAACATCCTTTTTATAGAAAGCAAAAATATCCCTAGCTTCTTGTATTATAAAATCAAATTCACGCATAAGGATAATGGTGGCAAACTTTTTAGCTAATGGATGATTAATATTAGGAAGTTCATAAAACACCTTTTGCAAAGCAGGATGAATATGCACAAATTTTCTTTCCAATTTCTCAACGAACATAACAATGGCATCCGCATAACAGTTTGTATCAAGAAGAATAGATCTTTTATTAATAGGCGTGGATCCCGTGCAATCAAAGAATTCTTGAATAACACTCTTTCCAATAATATTACCTTCTCCCACACGGAAATTTTTTGTTTTGTAATTAGGAGGAGTTTCAGTTTCATGATCCAAAGAACAAGATCCAAATTTTTCCTCAAGATTTTCAACGATAACCTCCCCAGATTCAGACATGGTGGCAGTAAACAACTATAGCAAACGAGCGACAAAAAGCAAATGAAGAAGACGAACGGAAGAGGGGCGAAGAAAAGGCAAATCTTTTCGAAAATCGTTTTAGAAGTGGGGGAGAGAAAAACGAGAGGCGAATGGCGAATAATGTAATGCAAGAGATAAGAGTTTTATGATGGGTACTTGGTATGTCTTGACTTGGCGTAGATCTCCCCGGCAACGGCGCCAGAAATTCTTCCTGCTACTTCTTGAGCTTGCATTGGTTTTTCCCTTGAAGAGGAAAGGGTGATGCAGCAAAGTAGAGATAAGTATTTCTCTCAGTTTGAGAACCAAGGTATCAATCCAGTAGGAGACAACACACAAATCAACGAATACCTGCACAAACAATCAAACAACTTGCACCCAACGCGATAAAGGGGTTGTCAGTCCCTTCACGGTTCCTTGCAAAAGTGAGACCTGATAGATATTGTGACGCCCGGGTAATCAAGCTACAGTAACCCTCTGGTAATGATGCCACGTCACCTCGATTATTGTTGATAATCTCGCGTTAGTTCAGAACCGATCCAAATTCAAATTTGAATTAAAGTCCAAACAATTAAAGTTTTCAAAAGTCAAAACTAAATTGTTCCTAATGTGTCAAATAATCCATAATAAATGTTGGTGAAGAAATCATCTTTTAATAAAATACTTAAATGCACTAAATAAACTAAAACAGCGATAAAACAATTATCTAAAATGCTTTTAAGATGATAAGCAAATGCAAAATACTTTATTTAAAGTGCCAAAATATTTGGGGCTGTGATCTATTTAATAACACCAAATTATTTGTCGCTTTTAAATTTTATAAAACTAAAATAAAAGAAAACAGAAAAGTAATAGAATAAAAGAAGGAAAAGAAAACAGAACAAAAAAAAAGGCCCCCCTGGCCAACTGGGCCAGAAGGCCCAGCTGGCTGACCCATTTGGCCCAGCCGGCCCCTCCACTCTCTCCATATCCCCACCCCCGTAAAAGATAGAGTAAATATTTTTGGTATTTTTGGTTTATAGATTGGAAAGTAAAAGATTGCAAAATAGTAGATCGGAAACTAATATAGTAGATTGGAAACTTATATGATGGAAAATAGACCCGGGGGCCATAGGTTTCACTAGAGGCTTCTCTCAAGATAGCAAATAATACGGTGGGTGAACAAATTACTGCCGAGCAATTGATAGAAAAGTGCAAAGTTATGACGATATTTAAGGCAATGATCATGAATATAGGCATCACGTCCGTGTCAAGTAGACCGAAACGATTCTGCATCTACTACTATTACTCCACACATCGACCGACTCCTGCCTGCATCTAGAGTATTAAGTTCATGAAGAACAAAGTAACGCATTAAGTAAGATGACATGATGTAGAGGAATAAACTCAAGCAATATGATGTAAACCCCATCTTTTTATCCTCGATGGCAACAATACAATACGTGCCTTACTGCCCCTACTGTCACTGGGAAAGGACACCGCAAGATTGAACCCAAAGCTAAGCACTTCTCCCATTGCAAGAAAAACCAATCTAGTTGGCCAAACCAAATCGATAGTTCGAAGAGAATTACAAAGATATCAAATCATGCATAAAAGAATTCAGAGAAGATTCAAATAATATTCATAGATAAGCTAATCATAAATCCACAATTCATCGGATCTCGACAAACACACCGCAAAAAAGTATTACATCGAATAGATCTCCAAGAACATCGAGGAGAACATGGTATTGAGAATCAAAGAGAGAGAAGAAACCATCTAGCTATTAGCTATGGACTCGTAGGTTTGAGGTAAACTACTCACGCTTCATCAGAAGGGCAATAGAGTTGATGTAGAAGCCCTCCGTGATCGAATCCCCCTCCGGCAGGGTGCCAGAAAAGGTCCCTAGATGGGATCTCACGGATACAGAAGGTTGCGGCGGTGGAAAAGTGTTTTCGTGGATGCCTCTGGTGGTTTGGGAACATATGTGAATATATAGGCGAAAGAATTAGGTCAGGAGGGTCACGGGGGGGCCCACAAGGCAGGGGGCGCGCCCTACCTCCCTGGGTGTGCCCTCCACCCTTGTGGCCGCCTCGTGGCTCCTCCGGCTTCATCTCCAAGTCTCCTAGGTGTCTTCTGGTCCAAGAAAAATCATCGCGAAGATTTTATTCCGTTTGGACTCCGTTTGGTATTCCTTTTCCACTAAGCTAAAAAACAAGGAAAAAACAGAAACTGGCACTGGGCTCTAGGTTAATAGGTTAGTCCCAAAAATAATATAAAAATAGCATATTAATGCATATAAAACATCCAAAACAGATAATATAATAGCATGGAACAATCAAAAATTATAGATACGTTGGAGACGTATCATGTAACACCTCTTCTCCCCACTGTAATCTCTACTTAAACATGGTGCTCAACACTATGTATTATTATCCATTATATGTGGTTATTCTATGATGTTTGAGTAGATCTGTTTTGTCCTATAGGTTGATTGATGATCGTGATAGGTTTGAGTTGTATGTTTTATTTTGGTGCTGTCCTATGGTGCCCTTCGTGTCACGCAAGCGTGAGGGGTTCCCGTTGTAGGGTATTGCAATACATTCATGATTCATTTATGGTGGGTGGCTAGAGTGATAGAAGCTTACACCCGAGTAAGGGGGTTGTTGCGTATGGGAGTAAAGAGGACTTGATACTTAATGCTATGGTTGGGTTTTACCTTAATGATATTTAGTAGTTGCGGATGCTTGCTAGAGTTCCAATCGTAAGTGAATATGATCCAAGTAGAGAAAGTATGTTAGCTCATGCCTCTCCCTCATATAAAATTGCAATAATAATTACCGGTCTAGTTATCGATTGCCTAGGGACAAATAACTTTCTCGTGTTACAAAAGCTCTCTACTAAAACTAACTTAATTGTTTCTTTATCTAAACAGCCTCTAGCTTTTATGTACGCGTTCTTTATTATCTTGCAAACCTATCCCTTTACACCTACAAAGTACTTCTAGTTTCATACTAATCTAGGTAAAGCGAACATTTTGCGTGCGTAGAGTTGTATCGGTGGTCGATAGAACTTGAAGGGAATATTAATTCTACCTTTAGCTCCTTGTTGGGTTCGACACTCTTACTTATCGAGAAAGGAAACAATTGATCCCCTACACTTGTTGGTTATCAAGACCTTTTTCTGGCGTCGTTGCCAGGGAGCAATAGCATGTGGTGAATATTCTCGTGTGTGCTTGTTTGCTTTATCACTAAGGAGATTTTATTTTCTGTTCTAAGTTGTTTTATATCTTTCATTATGGATATGGAAGACGAAATACCAAAAAAATTAGGTGTACTTGCTACTCATGGAGATGGGGAACCTCCTAAAACCCTCGATGCTCGTTATGTGAAAAATATTAAACACTACTTTGATAATCCTGTGAAAACCCCATTCAACTTGATAATGGGAGATACGTTGGATCAACGTGAATACTTTGGGGATTAATGCTTGACTCAAAAAGGGAAACTCTTATGGGATCAAATTGAAATGTTGCATTGGTATGCTTGGAATTTATGCTTGAGATATGATTATACTTGTTGCTCTAGGATGAAGGCTCCACACCTTCCCTTTTCATGTGAATTTAATATAATGAAACCTTGGCTTCTGATGCTAATGGTATATATGGTTACTATGATGTGGAATGAATAGAAGAATTTTTTGCTTTTAAGGGTGCTTATGAAATTGAATCTTTGTTTGAAAGTGTGAAAATTATGATGATGCTGTTTACAGACCTGAAAACTATGCTATACTTAAATATTGCTATGATAATTATGAATATAATGCCGATATTAATGAGTTTATTGAGAAAGTCTCCGCTGTCCAAGAAGAGACTAATATTTTGCAGGAAACTATGGAAGAAGAAATTGATGACACTGTGAGCTCATTAGATGAAAAAGATGACGAGGAGAGCGAAGAACAAAAGGAGAAAGAGCGGATTAGCCACCCATGCCCACCTTCTAATGAGAGTAACTCTTCAACTCATACATTGTTTAATTTCCCTTTGTGCTTATCGAATGATGAATGCTATGATCCCGTGGATTCGTTTGAAATACCCCTTTTTGATGAAATTGATGCTTGCTATGCTTGTGGCCATGATGCCAATATGAATTATGCTTATGGAGATGAACTTGCTATAGTTCCTTATGTTAAGAATGAAATTGTTGCTATTGCACCCACACATGATAGTCCTATTATCTTTTTGAATTCTCCTAACAACACTATATCAGAGAAGTTTGCGCTTATTAAGGATTATATTGATGGGTTGCGTCTTACCATTACACATGATGATTTTGATAGATATAATATGCATGTGCTTGATGCTCCTACTTGCAATTATTATGAGAGATGAACTACATCTCCACCTCTCTATGTTTTCAATACGATAAAATTGCAAGAAACTGTTTATACTATGCATTGGCCTTTACTTTGTGTGCATGAATTGTTCTTTTATGACATGCCGATCCATAGGAAGAGAGTTAGACTTCGTTGTTGCAAGATATAATTACTTTGTGCTCACTACTAAAATACAAATCATTGTTAATTAAAATTGGCTTTGATATACCTTGGGATCCAGGTGGATCAATTACTTGTGCACTTTATGCCTAGCTTAATGGCTTTAAAGAAAGCGCTGCCAGGAGACAACCCGGAAGTCTTAGAGAGTCATTTTATTCTGTTGTGTGCTTTTAATAAAAAGTTTAAAAACAAAAAAAAATATAGAGGGGAACCTAAAACTTTTCAAAAAGAAAAGTGAAACTAAGAAAGACGAGCACCGTTGAAGTGGGGGAGCTCCTTGAACTTTGTTCATGCCCATGGAAACTTTGCAAATCTTGAATTACAGAAACTTTTCAACAAAAATAATTATCCCCTTGTACAAATCCATTGTATTATAAAAATAATGTGCCAAGATTTTTCTTTAGGATGATTAGATTGCTTGTTTGGTATGTGCGGTGCAAAAACAGAAACTTTTGATGTAGTGCATGAATTTACATTTTTTTACTGGAACGTGCAAAAATTCTATAAAATTTACACTATACTGCTGTGCAAATTTTTTATTTTTTCCTAATTTTTCAGAATTTTTTGAGTTACAGAAGTATATGTACCATCTGCATCTTTACAGATTGTCCTGTTTTCACAGATTGTTGTTATAGTTTCATTATTTGCATATGTTTGAAATCTTGTTCAGCCTCCTTTGACTTGGGTCCATAGAATTGTGATTGCATACAGTGGGTAATAGTTGATTATAATTATACAATAATGTTACAGAAGTACATGATGGGATTTGATGTTATATGTACTAACCCTGCTAATAAAAAGTTCGGTTAAGTTTTGTGTGGATGAAGTGTTCGAAGATCAAGGAGGTATCGATATGAGGAGAATAAGGAGAGGCAAGAGTTCAAGCTTGGGGATGCCCGAGGCACCCCAAGTAAATATTCAAGGATACTCAAGCGTCTAAGCTTGGGGATGTGATGTCTACTATGCAACTTTATTCTTGTAGACTCGTGTTGGGCCTCCAAGCGCAGAGTTTTGTAGGACAGTAGCAATTTTCCCTCAAGTGGATGACCTAAGGTTTATCAATCCGTGGGAGGCATAGGATGAAGATGGTCTCTCTCAAACAACCCTGCAACCAAATACAAGAAATCTCTTGTGTCCCCAACACACCCAATACAATGGCAAATTGTATAGGTGCACTAGTTCGGTGAAGAGATGGTGATAAAAGTGTAATATAGATGGTAGAAATATATTTTTATAATCTGAATAAATAAAAACAGCAAGGTAGCAAGTGACAGAAGTGAGCACAAACGGTATTGCAATGCTTGAAAATGAGGCCTAGGGTCCGTACTTTCGCTAGTGCAATCTCTCAACAATGCTAATATAATTGGATCATATAACCATCCCTCAAAGTGCGATGAAGAATCACTCCAAAGTTCCTATCTAGAGGAGAACATAAGAAGAAATTGTTTGTAGGGTACGAAACCACCTCGAAGCTATTCTTTCCGATCGATCTATCCAAGAGTTCATACTAAAATAACACCAAATAATTTCAGATTCATAATACTCAATCCAACACAAAGAACCTCAAAGAGTGCCCCAAGATTTCTACCGGAGAAACAAAGACAATAACATGCATCAACCCCTATGCATAGATTACCCCAATGTCACCTCGAGAATCCGCAAGTTGAGTGCCAAAACATATATCAAGTGAATCAATACGATACCCCATTGTCACCACGGGTATTCATAGCAAGACATACATAAAGTGTTCTCAAATCCATAAAAGTATTCAATCAAATAAAATGAAATCTCAAAGGGAAAACTCAATTCATCACAACAAGATAGAGAGGGGAAAACACCATATGATCCGACTATATTAATAAAGCCCGCGATACATCAAGATTGTGCATCTCAAGAACACGAGAGAGAGAGATTAAACACATAGCTACTGGTACAAACCCTCAGCCCCGAGGGTGGACTACTTCCCCCTCATCGTGGTGGCCACCGGGATGATGAAGATGGCCACCGGTGATGATCTCCCCCTCCGGCAGGGTGCCGGAATGGGGTCTAGATTGAATCTCGTGGATACAGAGGCCTTGCAGCGACGAAACTTCTGATCTAGGGCTACCCCCGATGGTTTTGGAATATTTGGCAATTTATAGGGTGAAGAAGGGGTACGGGAGGCCACCGAGGTGGGCACAACCCACCTGGGCGCGCCTAGGCCCCCAGGCACACCCTGGTGGGTTGTGCCCCCCTCAGGGCACCCCCCAGGTGCTGCTCTGGCCCATTGGATGTCTTCTGGTCCATAAAAAATCCACAAAAAAGTTTCGGGGTGTTTGGACTCCGTTTGATATTGATTTCCTGCGATGTAAAAAACAAGCAAAAAACAGCAACTGGCACTGTGCACTGGGTCAATAGGTTAGTCCCAAAAAATGATATAAAGTTGCTATAAAATGATTGTAAAACATCCAAGAATGATAATATAACAGCATGAATACTTCGTAAATTATAGATACGTTGGAGACGTATCAGCATCCCCAAGCTTAATTCCTACTCGTCCTCGAGTAGGTAAATAATAAAAGAAATAAGTTATGAAGTGTGAATGCTAGCAAAGTGCATAAGTTTGATCAATGATAATTTCAATCACTTTTCCTAGCATCATATCAACAATTCTTTCTTATAAAACTTCTCATGTTAAAGTAGCAACCAATTCACATGTTAAGGTTCAAACAATGAATTCTCTTGAAACTCAACAACCTATGTTCTCAGTCACCAAGCAATTGCAATTCAACTTATTCAACAAAGTCTAAGTAAGAGCTCCACATACTCAATCATCATAAAGTCTTTCATGATTGCTACTACTCAAAGCATATTCTTAAAACAAATGCATCCATCGAACACAAAGAAAGATAGGGGCTTAATATTTCGCCTCCCAACTCATTTATCATAGAGATAATTGTCAACAATAAGAAATCATGATCAAATATATTTGACTGGTCATATGTGCCTAGATCTTTCCCCACCACATGATGCTTGCCAACTAGAGAATAATTGAGGTTAAAATGAGAATTTATACTATTGACTCTTTGCATAAAAGTAAATACTGAAAAGTAAAAGATAAGCCCTTTGCAGAGGGAAGTAGGGATTTGTAGAGGTGCCAGAGCTCAAAGCTTAAATTGAGAGATAAAATTTTTGAGAGGCATGCTTTTCCCGTCAATGAAAATGACTGAGTAATTCCCAACACTTTCCATGCTAGATATATCATAGGCGGTTCCCAAACAGAAAATAAAGTTTATTCCTTTTTCCACCATTTCTTTCACTTTCCATGGCTAGCCGTATCCACGGGTGCCCTCCATACCAACACTTTCCAAGGAATTTATTATTTGACAACATAAAGTAAATTTCTTTTTCATTTCGGGACTGGGCATCCCTAATACCTTTGCCGTACTCTCGTGCAATGACAAGTGAATAAACACTCATCTTGAGAATAACACATCTAGCATGGAAAATATTGGCCACCCCTGCCGCTTCATGAGCGGTACGAGCACACAAAAAGGAAATTTATTTTGAAAATTAGAGATGACACATACAAATTTGCTTAGAACGGCATGGAAATACCGCATATAGGTAGGTATGGTGGACACTCATGGCAAGAAACTGGGTTTAAGGGTTTTTGGATGCACAAGTAGTATCTCTACTTAGTACGAATTTTTGGCTAGCAAAAGATCCTAGGCAAACACCACATGTTGGAGGATCCATGACAATATAACTTCTATGCAAATATACCCAAACATAACTCATTATGTTGTCTTCCTTGTCCAACTTCAACTAATTTGCTCAAGTTTGAAAATAATTAATGGGTATTCACAATCATAGAAGATGTCCAAGATAATATATCTGCATGTGAAAGTTCTCTTCCTTCTACTAATCATTCATGAATTTCTTGTATGACCAATATTGTGATTGTCAACCTTCAAAAGATTTCACTTTCTAAACCCAATGTGAAGCTACCACTAGGCATGATATGAACATATAATTTCAACTTCATGATATTCAATTCATTCAACAATTTACTCAAAGGATATAAGTGAAGCACTAGAGCAAATGACAAACTACTCCAAAAAGATATAAGTGAAGATCAAGTGAGTAGTTATGTAAAAATTCATTCAACAATTTACTCAAAGGATATAAGTGAAGCACTAGAGCAAATGAAAAAACTACTCCAAAAAGATATAAGTGAAGATCAAGTGAGTAGTTATGTAAATAGGTAGCTATGTGAAGACTCTATTTTATTTAAAAACTTTCAGATCTAAGTATTTTATTCAAACAGCAAGGAAAACAAAATAAAATGACATTTCAAGAATAGCACATCTCAAGTGAAGAAGCAAAAACTTAGGCTCAACCGATACTAACCGATAATTGTTGATGAAGAAAGGTGGGATGCCTACCGGGGCATCCCCAAGCTTAGATGCTTGAGACTTCTTGAAATACTATGTTGGGATGCCTTGGGAATCCCCAAGCTTGAGCTTTTGCGTCTCCTTAATTCCTTTTATATCACGGTTTCCCTAAATCTTAAAAACTTCATACACACAAAACTCAACAAGAACTCGTGAGATAAGTTAGTATAAACCAATGCAAAAACCTTATCATTCTCTACTGTAGCAAATCACAAAAATTATTATTCAACATTGCATAATAAATGCTTCTGCATATTTAATACTCCTATCCTCAAATAGAATCATTAAACAAGCAAACATATGCAAACAATGCAAACATAACAGCAATCTGCCAAAACAGTACAGTCTGTAAAGAATGCAAGAGTATCAATACTTATTTAACTCCAAAAATTATGAAAATTTACCACACTGTAGATAATTTATAATATCTTACTGTGCAAAAAGTTTCAACATTTTATCACATTCTGACTTTTCTCGGGAATTTTTGTAAAATCTATAAACATTCTGTTTTGAAACAGCAACTCATATACTTGCAAAATGAGCATGGTAAAGGCTATCCTTGACATTTTATTGAAAATAAAGATGAAAAACATTATTATAAATAACAGCAAGCAAATCCTAACAAGAAAATGACGCTCCAAGAAAAACACATATCATGTGACGAATAAAAATGTAGCTCCAAGTGAGGTTACTGATAATGTTGGAGACGAAAGAGGGGATGCCTTCCTGGGCATCCCCAACTTAGTTGCTTGGATCTTCCTTGAATATTAACTTGGGGTGCCTTGGTCATCCCCAAGATTAGGGTCTTGTCACTCCTTATTCTCCTCATATCGACATCTCACCCAAAACTTGAAAACTTCAATCACACAAAATTTAACGGAACTTCGTGAGATAGGTTAGTATGATAAAGAGCAAACCATTTCACTTTGGTACTGTCAAAGACAAGATTCATAATTGTTTCCACACAATAACTACTGTAGCATATCATTTCCACAATTTATATTGAGCAATATAAGCCATAGAAACTAGGAAACAAGCAAACTATGCATTGAAAACAGAATCTGTCAAAAACACAATAGTCTGTAATAATCTGTACTCCAACCATACTTCTGCTACTCCAAAAATTCTGAAAAATTAGGAAAACGTAAGGAATTTGTATATATATCACCTGTTAAAAATTCAGATCAAAATCACGTTCCAGTGAATTTTAAAAATTCCTGGACTGAGCGCAAAAGTTTCTGTTTTTGCATAGAATCAAGTCAACTATCATCCACACTATCCCAAAGGCTTTACTTGGCACTTTATTGAAATAAAAGCTATAAAACATGATTACTACAGTAGCATAATCATGTTAACACACAAAAACAGTAGGTAAAAGTGTTGGGTTGTCTCCCAACAAGCGCTTTTCTTTAATGCCTTTTAGCTAGGCATGATGATTTCAATGATGCTCGCATAAAAGATAAGAATTGAAACACAAAGAGAGCATCATGAAGCATATAACTAACACATTTAAGTCTAACCCACTTCCTATGCATAGGGATTTTGTGAGCAAACAATTTATGAGAACAAAAATCAACTAGCATAGGAAGGCAAGACAAGTGCAACTTCAAAACTTTCAACATATAGAGAGGAAACTTGATATTATTGCAATACCTACAAGCACATGTTCCTCTCTCATAATAATTTTCAGTAGCATCATGAATGAATTCAACAATATAACTATCACATAAAGCATTATTTTCATGATCCAAAAGCATAGAATTTTTATTACTCTCCACATATGCAAATTTATTCTCATGAATAGTAGTGGGAGCAAACTCAACAAAATAACTATCGTGAGATTGAAAATTAAAATCATGATGACAAGTATCATGGTTATCATTATTCTTTATGGCATACATGTCATCACCATAATCATCATAGATAGGAGGCATGCTATCATCATAATAAATTTTCTCATCAAAACTTGGGGGACTAAAAATATCATCTTCATCAAACATAGCATCCCCAAGCTTATGGCTTTGCATATCATTAGCATCATGGATATTCAAAGAACTAATACTCAAAACATTGCAATCATGCTCATCATTCAAACATATTATGTCAAACATTTTATAGAATTCTTCCTCTATAAATTGAGCACAATTTTCCTTCCCATCATTTTCACGGAAGACATTATAGAGATGAACAATATGAGACCACCTCAATTCCATTTTTTTGTAGTTTTCTTTTATAAACCAAACTAGTGATAAAATAATAAACTAATAGATTCAATTGCAAGATCTAAAGATATACCTTCAAGCACTCACCTCCCCGGCAACGGCGCCAGAAAAGAGCTTGATGTCTACTACGCAACTTTATTCTTGTAGGCTCGTGTTGGGCCTCCAAGCGCAGAGTTTTGTAGGACAGTAGCAATTTTCCCTCAAGTGGATGACCTAAGGTTTATCAATCTGTGGGAGGCGTAGGATGAAGATGGTCTCTCTCAAACAACCCTGCAACCAAATACAAGAAATTTCTTGTGTCCCCAACACACCCAATACAATGGCAAATTGTATAGGTGCACTAGTTCGGCGAAGAGATGGTGATAAAAGTGTAATATGGATGGTAGAAATATATTTTTATAATCTGAATAAATAAAAACAGCAAGGTAGCAAGTGACAAAAGTGAGCACAAACGGTATTGCAATGCTTGAAAATGAGGCCTAGGGTCCGTACTTTTGCTAGTGCAATCTCTCAACAATGCTAATATAATTGGATCATATAACCATCCCTCAAAGTGCGATGAAGAATCACGCTAAATTCCTATCTAGCGGAGAACATAAGAAAAAATTGTTTGTAGGGTACGAAACCACCTCGAAGCTATTCTTTCCGATCGATCTATCCAAGAGTTCGTACTAAAATAACACCAAATAATTTCAGATTCATAATACTCAATCCAATACAAAGAACCTCAAAGAGTGCCCCAAGATTTCTACCGGAGAAACAAAGACAAGAACGTGCATCAACCCCTATGCATAGATTACCCCAATGTCACCTCGGGAATCCGCAAGTTGAGTGCCAAAACATATATCAAGTGAATCAATACGATACCCCATTGTCACCACGGGTATTCATAGCAAGACATACATAAAGTGTTCTCAAATCCATAAAAGTATTCAATCAAATAAAATGAAATCTCAAAGGGAAAACTCAATTCATCACAACAAGATAGAGAGGGGAAAACACCATATGATCCGACTATATTAATAAAGCCCGTGATACATCAAGATTGTGCATCTCAAAAACACGAGAGAGAGAGATTAAACACATAGCTACTGGTACAAACCCTCAGCCCCGAGGGTGGACTACTCCCCCCTCATCGTGGTGGCCACCGGGATGATGAAGATGGCCACTGGTGATGATCTCCCCCTCCGGCAGGGTGCCGGAATGGGGTCTAGATTGAATCTCGTGGATACAGAGGCCTTGCAGCGATGAAACTTCTGATCTAGGGCTACCCCCGATGGTTTTGGAATATTTGGCAATTTATAGGGTGAAGAAGGGGTACGGGAGGCCACCGAGGTGGGCACAACCCACCTGGACGCGCCTGGGCCCCCAGGCGCGCCCTGGTGGGTTGTGCCCCCCTCAGGGCACCCCCAGGTGCTGCTCTGGCCCATTGGATGTCTTCTGGTCCATAAAAAATCCACAAAAAGTTTCGCGGTATTTGGACTCCGTTTGATATTGATTTCCTGCGATGTAAAAAACAAGAAAAAAACAGCAACTGGCACTGGGCACTGGGTCAATAGGTTAGTCCCAAAAAATGATATAAGGTTGCTATAAAATGATTGTAAAACATCCAAGAATGATAATATAACAACATGAATACTTCATAAATTATAGATACGTTGGAGACGTATCAGGATGCGCTGGAAGGCATCCCATCTTTCTTCAACAATTATCGGTATGTTTTGGTTTTTGTTTTTTTCACATGATATGCATAAATTCTTGGAGTGTCTTTTGTGTTTATTTTTTCCTTTTTCTTTTATGCACCATGCTGGTATGAGATAGTCCTTGGTTGATTTATAAGAATGCTCTTTGCACTTCACTTATATCTTTTGAGTATGGCTTTATAGAATGCTTCATGTGCTTCATTTATATCATTTGAAGTTTGGATGCATGTTTCTCTACACATAGAAAACCGTTATTTGTAGAATGCTCTTTTGCTTCACTTATATTTATTAGAGCGTGATCTTTTATAGAAAGAATTAAACTCTCATGCTTCACTTATATCTATTTAGAGTGTTAACAGGAATTGGTCATTCACATGGTTAGTCATAAAATCGTACATAAAACTTGTAGATCACTGAATACGATATGTTTAATTCCTTGCAATAGTTTTGCGATATAGAGATGATAATATGTGGGAGGTACTAGTGAATGATTGTGGTTTAGTAAGAATATTGGTGTTAAGGTTTGTGATTCCCGAAGCATGCACGTATAGTCTTTCATTATGCTAAGAAGTTGGAGCATGATTTATTATTGATTGTCTTCCTTATGAGTGGCGGTCGGGAACGAGCGATGGTCTTTTCGTACCAATCTATCCCCCTAGGGGCATGCGTAGTAGTCTTTGCTTCGAGGGCTAATAAACTTTCGCAATAAGTATGTGAGTTCTTTATTACTAATGTGAGTCCACGGATTATAGGAACTCTTACCTTTCTGCAATTTGCTAGCCTCTTCGGTACCGTGCATTGCCCTTTCTCACCTCGAGAGTCGATGCAAACTTCGCCAGTGCATCCAAACCCCGTGATATGATATGCTCTATCAACATAAGCCTCCATATATCTTCCTCAAAAGAGCCATCATACCTACCTATCATGGCATTTCCATAGCCATTCCGAGATATATTGCCATACAACTTCTACCATCATCATATACATGACTTGAGTATTCATTGTCATATTGCTTTGCATGATCATAAGATAGCTAGCATGATATTTTCGTGGCTTGTCCATTTTTTGATATCTTTGCTATGCTAGATCATTGCACATCCTGGTACACTGCCAAAGGCATTCATATAGTGTCATCATGTATTAGTTGTATCGAGTTGTAAGTAAATAGAAGTGTGATGATCATCATATTCATTATTAGATCATTGTCCCTGTGAGGAAAGGATGATGGTGACTATGATTCCCCCACAAGTTAGGATCAGACTCCAGACGGAATAAAAAAGAAGAAAAACAAAAAAAATGAGAGAAAAAGAGAGAAGGGGCAATGTTACTATCCGTTTCCACACTTTTGCTTCAAAGTAGCACCATGTTTTTCATATAGAGAGTCTCCTATGTTGTCACTTTCATATACTAGTGGGAATTTTTCATTATAGAACTTGGCTTGTATATTCCGATGATGGGCTTCCTCAAATGCCCGAGGTCTTCATGAGCAAGCAAGTTGGATGCACACCCACTTACTTTTCAGTTTGAGCTTTCATACACTTAAAGCTCTTAGTGCATCCGTTGCATGGCAATCCCTACTCCTCGCATTGGCATCAATTGATGGGCATCTCCATAGCCCATTGATTAGCCTCGTCGATGTGAGACTTTCTCCTTTTTTGTCTTCTCCATATTAATCTCTACCACCGTATTTTATTCCACCCATAGTGTTATATCCATGGCTTGCGCTCATGTATTGCGTGGGGGTTGAAAAAGCTGAAACGCGTTAAAACGTATGAACCAATTGCTCGGCTTGTCATCGGGGTTGTGCATGATAAATACTTTGTGTTAAGAAGATGGAGCATGACAAGACTATATGATTTTGTGGGGATAACATTCTTTAGTATTGATATTTTGAAAAACATGATTGTTTGTTGGGATGCCTGAGTATTGATGTCTTTATATCAAATTATAGACTATTGCTTCGAATCACTCGTGTCTTAATATTCATGCCATGATTAGATTATATGATCAAGATTATACTAGGTAGCATTCCACATAAAAAATTATCTTTTTTTATCCTTTACCTACTCGAGGACGAGCAGGAATTAAGCTTGGGAATGCTGATACGTCTCCATCGTATCTATTATTTTTGATTGTTTCATGCCAATATTCTACAACTTTTACATACTTTTGGCAACAATTTATATGATTTTCTTGGACTAACATATTGATCCAGTGCCCAGTGCCAGTTCCTATTTCTTGCGTGTTTTTTGTTTCACAGAAAATCCATATCAAATGAAGTCCAAACGCAATAAAATTTTACGAAGAATTATTTTGGAATATATGTGATTTTTGGGAAGTGGAATCAACGCGAGACGATGCCTGAGGGGCTCACAAGCTCAAGGGGCACGCCCCCTACCCCGGGCGTGCCTGGCAAGCTTGTGGCAACCCCGTAGGTCGGTTGGAGGTGTCCTTCGGCCGCAAGGAAGCTTATATCTGGATAAAAATCATGTTCAAGTTTCAGCCCAATTGGAGCTACGAATCTCCGGATATTTAAGAAACGGTGAAAGTCAAGAAAATGGGGACGCGAAACAGAAGATAAACGGAGAGAGAGAGATCCAATCTCGGAGGGGCTCTCGCCCCTCCCCCGCCATGGAGGCCATGGACCAGAGGGGAAACCCTCCTCCCATCTAGGAGGGAGGTCAAGGAAGAAGAAGAAGGAGGGGGGCTCTCCCCCCCTCTCTCCCGGTGGCGCCGGAACACCAACGAGGCAATCATCGTGACGACGATCTACACCAACAACTTCGCCGCGTGCCATCAGCACCAACTCTCTCCCCCTCTATGCAGCGGTGTAACACCTCTTCTCCCCACTGTAATCTCTACTTAAACATGGTACTCAACACTATATATTATTATCCAATGATATGTGGTTATCCTATGATGTTTGAGTAGATCCATTTTGTCCTATGGGTTGGTTGATGATCGTGATTGGTTTGAGTTGTATGTTATATTTTGGTGCTGTCCTATGGTGCCCTCCGTCTCGCACAAGCATGAGAGATTCCCGCTGTAGGGTGTTGCAATACGTTCATGATTCATTTATGGTGGGTGGCTAGAGTGACAGAAGCTTACACCCGAGTAAGGGGGTTGTTGCGTATGGGAGTAAAGAGGACTTGATACTTAATGCTATGGTTGGGTTTTACATGAATGATATTTAGTAGTTGCGGATGCTTTCTAGAGTTCTAATCATAAGTGCATATGATTCAAGTAGAGAAAGTATGTTAGCTCATGCCTCTCCCTCATATAAAATCTCAATAATGATTACCGGTCTAGTTATCGATTACCTAGGGACAAATAGCTTTCTCGTGTTACAAAAGCTCTCTACTAAAACTAACTTAATTGTTTCTTTATCTAAACAGCCCCTAGCTTTTATTTACTTGTTCTTTATTATCTTGTAAACCTATACCTTTACACCTACAAAGTACTTCTAGTTTCATACTTGTTCTAGGTAAAGCGAACATTAAGCATGCGTAGAGTTGTATCGGTGGTCGATAGAACTTGAAGGGAATACAATTGATCCCCTACACTTATGGGTTATCACACGATGACTTCCGGACTGTCTAGTACAACAAGGTTTGCCCGACTCCAGTGGGGGAGGGGCGATGACGGTGGCGCGCCTTCGGCTTGCTCCAGTGCTTGTAGTCGTCACTAGGTGGTCCACGGACATGGTTGTAATTTATATTACCTCTATTATTCTTTGTACTGCCATGATTGAAGATGAATAGATTGAAAGATTCTCGCAAAAAATAATTGGATTTGGTATTCCCCCATGTCCTGGTTTAGTTGTTTGGGATGCACACTAAAACAACAAACCAAAATGGAGCGGATATAAGATCGAACGCGCCTTGCCCTCCAGAGCCCTCCCACTTCGATTAGGTGGAATTCATCATGTTCTACAAACAAGGCGCTTCGACCATGAAAAAAAATGAGTTCTTGCCCGCACGACCACCAAAAGAGGAGGCGGCGCCGAGGGAAGGACACCGGTGGTTACACAGGTAACTTTCCCTCCCCGGCACTCCACCACCTCCTCTCCGTCACTTGCAACCACTCTGCCGCAGCGCATTTCCCTACTCCCATGGTCGCCACGGACAGACCCTAGCCCTCCGTCGCCGCTCCTCCCCACCTCCTCTTCTTGTCTGGCCGCATGTCTCCTCCTCTCCATCCACACCCCGACATCCTCCTCTACCACCCATCTACCCCTCTGTCGGCTCGTCCCCTCCTCCTCTGCCTGGTCCAACCCCAATCTCCTTCTTCCCCTTCCCTTTCCTTCCCTTCATCTCCTTCTTTCCCTTCCCTTCGCTTCATCTCCTTCATCTTCCCTGCAGCTCCTTCTCCCCCTTTCTACCTAGCCCTCCTCTCCCTCTTCCACTTCCCTGCCTCTCTTTCCCCCCCTTGTCGTCGAGCCTTCTCTCCTTCTTCCCTTCTCCTGCTCCACATCTTCACTTGCTCATATTCATGTGTTGCTCCCCTTCTTTCCATTCATTAGCTATCCTTGGATCTATTTTTTGTAGGTTTATCTGAAAAATTGGTACACCGTGAGGCCTAGCCCTCCCCTCCCTCTTCCTCTTCCCTGCCTCTCTTTCTCCCCTTGTTGTCGAACCCTCCTCTCCTTCTTCCCCTTCATGCTCCACTTCTTCACTTGCAGTTGTTCATGTGATGCTCCCCTTCTTCCTGTTCATTAGATAACCTTGGATATGTATTTTTGTAGGTTTATCTGAAAAACTAGTGTACCATGAGGTCAATTTAAGGTATGATGCAATTTGGTACACGATGCTCTATTTTTGGCACTGAAAATTTGGTACACCATGGAGCTATTCAAGTGAGATGGTGATGTTTGTTGCTTATGTGATTGTTGTTGTGTGCTTGCCATGTACATGTTGAATGATGCATGCTTTTTTGGTACACTATGAATCTGTTCAAGTGAGATGGTGATATTTTCTTAACTTATGTTATTGTTGTTGTGTGCTTGTCATGTAAAGTTTGATGAATGGTGCATGCTTTTTTTGTTGAGTGTGATGAAGAAAAAGTTCTGATGGTGCACCATTGTTTTTCTATGTAGCATCATGCCTGAAGGAATTGGAAAGATGACTTATGTCACATGGTATTATAAGATGGACGTTGCATTGCTTGAGGTGCTTGTTGATCATCACAACAATGGTGCCAATAATGAACTATTGTTAGATACTATTTATGTTAATAATTCGGAACAACCTATATGAACTATTGTTGTCATGTTGTTGTAAGAGAATTATTAAGGTGTTTGATGAACTATTGTAAGGGAGTTGTTGTTGTTGTGGTGGTGGTGGTGTATTTCTGGAATATTCATTAATATTGTTCCTATATAATCATTCAGTTATAGTCACATGTTGCACAAATTTTGTTTTTGAGGCATGTAGACCAAATCATTATTTTCATACTAATGTTACTATGTGATTCCAGAATTTGTCATCCAAAGAACATTTAGTATTGAACCTCGGTGAGATTCCATGTGCCAATTCAATGAACAACCAAACAAGCGAATTTGTATCCATGGCCATTATAGTTTCCTTGTCGAATTGATATTGCAATCAATTCAATATCAAGATCTCCAATACAGACATCCAAATTGAGCATAAGAGTATTAAAAAATAATATTCTACATGCATATCAATTTATTACACTACTTCGCTTTTGGGGGGTCGATGTTATGGATAGTTCAAGCAGCACACTATGGTTCTAGCAAGTACAAAAATGATAAGACGACGTTGATCAGATGGCTACCCGTCCTGCGGAGGAGAACTATTTCTAAGTTGAGTATGTTATAGTCACTCCGGTGTTGACTTTTGTTTGGGTCTACACCCACAGGATTGAGCAAAAAGGGTCACAAAATTTGAAACTTCGACAAACATAGTCTAGCATAATACTCATGTTTAAAGTTTTGGGGCAAAATGAGGCATGACGTATTCTGGGCGGAAAAAAACCAAAATCGCAGCTACAAAATAACATGGATAGTCACTTTTATACAGCATTGGTTTTGTTGTATTTTGCTCGGAATATGGCATAACTCATTTAGTTCCGAAACTTTAAATGTGAGTACTATGCTAGATCATGTATGTTGCCAGAAAATTTCAAAAATATTTTACTATTTTTTTTAATCTGGGTGTGCCTACACCCATGTTCACTGTTATATTTTCGATAGTCACTCCCTCTATTGTATAGTATCTCTCATCTTCTCATCGTGAAAAAGAAATGTTTTGCGACATGAAAACACATATCTAAAATCATTGCAATATGCCTACATGCACACAACACACAAATATTTGCACCCATACATGTAAAAATATGCAACATTGCACTAATGAGTTGAGCTTGGATACATGCGGCACAACCCACATCATTGCTAGCTCGATGACGCAAAAAACTCCCATTCCAAGCTCCAACTCAAGCTCCATCGCGAGGTTGTCCATAATAGCGAGCTATGTAACTGTAGATTAAAAGCTCTAGAGAAGGAGAGGTAGGGTGACCACATGGGGGAAGAGAAAGCGAAGAGGAGGAGCACATAATGTGCAATAGATAGAGTAGAGCAAAGCAACATGCAACTTGATTGGTTGCAGGAATTGAAAATGTAAAACTAAGCCACCTACGGACTCCCACAACAATTTGACCTCCCCGGCCATCCGATCATGCTAACTGATGGCGCAGATCTTATGGTCGTCCCCGACTTGCATCTGGCCAGCCATACGATCGCACTTACCGATGGCGCAGATCTTACGGTCGTCCCCGCTTGGGTCTAACCAATTTTCTTTGTCTCATTCGTGTGACCTGTTTGGCCAATAGTAATGGGGTCACTGCTCTGCAGACCAACCTGAGCATTCCCTCCGTAATTAGACCAATCAGCTGCGACATGAATATGTACGGCGAGAAAGAGGGTACTCTAAGGTCGTACCATCTATTGCGATGGTGGGTGCACTCTGTTGGGGAACGTTGCATGGAAAACAAAAAAAATTACGCACACGCAAGATCTATCCATGGAGATGCATAGCTACGAGAGGGGAGAGTATGTCTACGTACCCTCGTAGACCGTTAAGCGGAAGCGTTTATCAACGCGGTTGATGTAGTCATACACCTTCACGATCCACCCGGTCAAGTACCGAACGCACGGCACCTCTGCGTTCAGCACATGTTTAGCTTGATGATGTCCTCGCCTTGTTGATCCAGCAAGCCAGGCGAGGTAGTAGATGAGTTCCGGCAGCACGACGGTGTGGTGACGGTGGTGGTGCAACTATCTCCATAGGGCTTCACCGAGCACTACGAAAATTATGACCGAGGACGAACTAGAGGGAGAGGGGCGCCGCACACGGCTTGGGGATTGTGGTGTGTGTTGCCCCTCTCCCTCCTCACATATATATAGGTGGAGGGGGGAAGAGGAGGAAGCCTAGGGCGCCCCCAAAGGGCCGGCGGCCAGCCCTAGGGCTTGCCTAGCCACGCCCCCCCTTCCATATATGGACATGGGGGGAAGGAAAGAGGGGCTGGTTGCCTTAGGGCGCCTCCCCCTTCCTCCCCTCCCTTCCTTGGCGCTTGGGTAAGGGTGGAGGGGCACGCCAGCCCCCTTTTGGGCTGGTGTGCTTCCCCTTTTTTGGCCCATAAGGCCTACCACTTACCGGTGGCCTCTCGGAACCCCTTCCGGCACTCCGATAAATACCTGGTACTTTCCAAAACCTTTTCGGTGACCAAATAGCATCGTCCTATATATCAATCTTTACCTCCGGACCATTCCAGAGCTCCTCGTCATGTCCATGAGCTCATCCGGGACTCCGAACAACATTCAGTCACCAACTCACATAACTCATATTGTACTATATCATCAATGAACATTAAGCGTGCGGACCCTACGGGTTCGAGAATGATGTAGACATGACGGAGACGCTTCTCCGTTCAATAACCAATAGTGGGACCTGTATGCCCATATTGGTTCCCACATATTCTACAAAGATCTTTATTGGTCGAACCTTTATGACAACATACGTTATTCCCTTTGTCTGTCGGTATGTTATTTGCCCGAGATTCGATCGTCGGTATCTCCATACCTAGTTCAGTCTCATTACCGGTAAGTCTCTTTACTCTTTTAGTAATACATCATCTTGCAACTAACTCCTTAGTTACTTTGCTTGCAAGATTCTTGTGATGCTGTATTACCGAGAGGGCCCAGAGATACCTCTACATCATACTGAGTGACAAATCCCAATCTCGATTCACGCCAACTCAACAGACACCTTCGGAGATACCTGTAGAGCATCTTTATGATCACCCAGTTATGTTTTGATGTTTGATAGCACACAAGGTATTCCTCCGGTATCCGGGAGTTGCATGATCTCATGGTCGAAGCAATATGTATTTGACATTAAGAAAGCAGTAGCAATAAACTGAACGATCATATGCTAAGCTAACGGATGGGTCTTGTCCATCACATCAGTCTCCTAATGATGTGTTCCCGTTATCTAGTGACAACACATGTCTATGGTTAGGAAACCTTAACCATCTTTTGATCAATGAGCTAGTCTAGTAGAGGCTCACTAGGGACACGGTATTTGTTTATGTATTCACACATGTATTTAAATTTCCGGTCAATACAATTCTAGCATGAATAATAAACCTTTATCATGAATAAGGAAATATAATAATAACAACTTTATTATTGCCCCTAGGGCATATTTCCATCAGTCTCCCATTTCCACTAGAGTCAATAATCTAGTTCACATCGCCATGTGATTAACACCCATAGTTCACATCGCCATGTGACTAACACCCAAAGAGTTTACTAGAGTCAATAATCTAGTTCACATCGCCATGTGATTAACACCCAAAGAGTACTAAGGTGTGATCATCTTTTGCTTATGAGAGAGGTTTAGTCAACGGGTCTGCCACATTCAGATCCGTATGTATTTTGCAAACTTCTATGTCTGCAATGCACTGCATGGAGCTACTCTAGCTAATTGCTCCCACGTTCAATACGTATCCAGATTGAGACTCAGAGTCATCCGGATTGGTGTCAAAGCTTGTATCGACGTAACCCTTTACGACGAACTCTTTATCACCTCGATAACCGAGAAACATTTCCTTAGTCCTCTTTAGGTACCTAAGGATAATTTTGACCGTTGTCCAGTGATCCACTCCTAGATCACTATTGTACCCCCTTGGCAAACTCATGGCAAGGCACACAACAGGTTTGGTACACAGCATGGCATACTTTATAGAACCTATGGCTGAGGCATAGGGAATGACTTTCATTCTCTCTCTATATTCTGCCGTGGTCGGGCTTTGAGTCTTACTCAACTTCACACCTTGCAACAGAGGCAAGAATCCTTTCTTTGACTGATCCATTTTGAACTTCTTCAAAACTTTGCCAAGGTATGTGCTTTGTGAAAGTCCTATTAAGCGTCTCGATCTATCCGTATAGATCTTGATGCCCAATATGTAAGTAGCTTCACCGAGGTCTTTCATTGGAAAATTCTTATTCAAGTATCCTTTTATGCCATCCAGAAATTCTATATCATTTCCAATCAGCAATATGTCATCCACATATAATATCAGAAATGCTACAGAGCTCCCACTCACTTTCTTGTAAATACAGGCTTCACCATAAGTCTATATAAAACCATATGCTTTGATCACCTCATCAAAGCGTTTATTCCAACTCCGAGATGCTTGCACCAGTCCATAGATAGATCGCTGGAGCTTGCACACTTTGTTAGCACCTTTAGGATCGACAAAACCTTTTGGTTGCATCATATACAACTCTTCTTTAAGAAATCCATTAAGGAATGCAGTTTTAACGTCCATTTTCCAGATTTCATAATCATAAAATGCGGCAATTGCTAACATGATTCGGACAGACTTAAACATCGCTACGGGTGAGAAAGTCTCATCATAGTGATCCCCTTGAACTTGTCAAAAACCTTTCGCGACAAGTCAAGCTTTGTAGACAGTGATATTACCATCAGCGTCCGTCTTCCTCTTGAAGATCCATTTATTTTCAATGGCCTACCGATCATCGGGCAAGTCCACCAAAGTCCACACTTTGTTCTCATACATGGATCCTATCTCAGATTTCATGGCCTCAAGCCATTTGTCGGAATCTGGGCTCATCATAGCTTCTTCATAGTTCATAGGTTCGTCGTTGTCTAACAACATGACTTCCAGGACAGGATTACCATACCACTCTGGTGCGGAACGTGTTCTGGTCGACCTACGAAGTTCAGTAGTAACTTGATCTGAAGTTTCATGATCATCATTAGCTTCCTTTCTAGTTGGTGTAGGCATCACGAGAACGGTTTTCTCTGATGTGCTACTTTCCAATTCGAGAGAAGGTACAATTACCTCATCAAGTTCTACTTTCCTCCCACTCACTTCTTTCGAGAGAAACTCCTTCTCTAGAAATGACCCATTCTTAGCAACAAAGATCTTACCTTCGGATCTGTGGTAGAAGGTGTACCCAATAGTTTCTTTAGGGTATCCTATGAAGACACACTTCCCCGATTTGGGCTCGAGCTTATCAGGCTGAAGCCTTTTAACATAAGCGTCGCATCCCCAAACTTTAAGAAACGACAGCTTAGGTTTCTTGCCAAACCATAGTTCATACGGTGTCATCTCAATGGATTTAGACAGTGCCCTATTTAACGTGAATGCGGCGGTCTCTAATGCATAACCCCAAAATGATAATGGCAAATCTGTAAGAGACATCATAGAACGCACCATATCTAATAAAGTATGGTTACGACATTCGGACACACCATTACGCTGTGGTGTTCCAGGTGCCGTGAGTTGTGAAACAATTCCACATTGCTTTAAATGAAGGCCAAACTCGTAACTCAAATATTCGCCTCCGCGATCAGATCGTAGAAACTTTATTTTCTTGTTACGATGATTCTCCACTTCACTCTGAAATCATCTGAACGTTTCAAATGTTTCAGACTTGTGTTTCATCAAGTAGATATACCCATACCTACTCAAATCATCTGTGAAGGTCAAAAAATAACGATACCCGCCGCGTGCCTCAACACTCATCGGACCGCATACATTGGTATGTATTATTTCCAATAAGTCATTAGCTCACTCCATTGTTCTGGAGAACGGAGTTTTAGTCATCTTACCCATGAGGCATGGCTCGCAAGTATCAAATGATTCATAATCAAGTGATTCCAAAAGTCCATCCGCATGGAGTTTCTTCATGCACTTTACACCAATATGACCTAAACGGCAGTTCCACAAGTATGTTGCACTATCATTATCAACTTTGCATCTTTTGGCATCAATATTATGACTATGTGTATCACTACGATCGAGATTCAACAAGAATATACCATTCATCAAAGGTGCATGACCATAAAAGATATTATTCATATAAATAGAACAACCATTATTCTCTGACTTAAATGAGTAACCGTCTCGCAATAAATAAGATCCAGATATAATGTTCATGCTCAACGCTGGCACCAAATAACAATTATTGAGGTCTAAAACTAATCCCAAAGGTAGACGTAGAGGTAGCGTGCCGACGGCGATCACATCGACCTTGGAACCATTCCCGACGCGCATTGTCACCTCGTCCTTAGCCAATCTTCGTTTATTCCGCAGCTCTTGTTTCGAGTTACAAATATGAGCAACCGAACCAGTATCAAATACCCAGGCACTACTACGAGCATTAGTAAGGAACACATCAATAACATGTATATCAAATATACCTTTGTTCACTTGTGCATCCTTCTTATCCGCCAAGTATTTGGGGCAGTTCCGCTTTCAGTGACCATTTCCTTTGCAGTGGAAGCACTCAGTTTCAGGCTTGGGTCCAGTTTTGGGCTTCTTCACGGGAGCGGCAACTTTCTTGCCATTCTTCTTGAATTTCCCTTTCTTTCCCTTGCCCTTTTTCTTGAAACTAGTGGTATTTTTAATCATCAAAACTTGATGTTCCTTCTTGATTTCTAACTACGCCGATTTCAGCATCGCGAAGAGCTCAGTAATCGTTTTCGTCATCCATTGCATATTATAGTTCATCATGAAGCCTTTGTAGCTTGGTGGCAGTGACTAAAGAACTCTGTCAATAACACTCTCAACTGGAAGATCAATTCCCAGCTGAGTCAAGTGGTTATGATACCCATACATTTTGAGTATGTGTTCACTGACAGAACTGTTCTCCTCCATCTTGCAGCTATAGAACTTGTTGGAGATTTCATATCTCTCAACCCGGGCATTTGCTTGAAATATCAACTTCAGCTCTTGGAACATCTCATATGCTCCATGGCGTTCAAAACGTCTTTGAAGTCCCGGTTCTAAGTCTTAAAGCATGGCACACTGAACTATTGAGTAGTCATCAGATCGAGTCTGCCAGACGTTCATAACATCTGCAGTAGCTCCTGTAGCAGGTCTATCACCTAGCGGTGCATCAAGGACATAATTCTTCTGTGCAGCAATGAGGATAATCCTCAAGTTACGGACCCAGTCTGTGTAGTTGCTACCATCATCTTTCAACTTAGCTTTCTCTAGGAACGCATTAAAATTCAAGGGAACGGTAGCACGGGCCATTGATCTACAACATAGATATGCAAAAACTATTAAGACTAAGTTCATGACAAATTTTAGTTCAAATAATCAAATTACTAATGAATTCCCACATAAATCAACTTCCCTCAAGTTGTCTAAGCGATACATGATCCAAATCAACTAACCCATGTCCGATCATCACGTGAGATGGGGTAGTCATCAATGGTGAACATCTCTATGTTGATCATATCTACGGTCGTGGATTTAACATGGCAGATGCCCTAGTGAAAGGACTTGTGTGTGGAGCCATCGCAACTAGGTTAGCTTGAAGGGGTTGAACGGGACAAAGGACACAAAGGATTTACCCAGGTTCGGCCCCTCGAAACGAGGTAAAAGCCTACGTCCTACTTTTAGTTGTATTACTTGGGTTTCGATCACAAGGGAGCGAATACGCTTGACCTAGTTCTCGACTTGTTGTTTCTTGGGTTAACCCGCCGCCGGGTCTCACCTTTATATACAGGTCGATGCCCGGCGGCTTACAAAGTCCCGGCCAGCTCACACAACATGACCGGCTCGGTTTCTAACCAAACCTGCCTTACAGAGCAAGTTAACCTTGAACGGCTCACACCTTCGTGTCTTGAATCACCTCCGGGTCTTGAATCACCTCCGGGTCTTGGGCCTCCAATAAGCTTGCTTTATGAACCGCCATCCTTATGTCTTCTTGGACCTCTTGGGCCTTCTTCACAATAAGTCACCAATGGTGTAACCCGGCCCCTCCTGGGCGGGTCACACCTCAGAGTTATACCCCCAACATTAGGCCCCAGGTTGATTTGAACTTGTTCATATCAATCTTCACTCCTTCACTTAACAATCCGTACTGGTGCTAATATCTTATGCAGATCACCATAACCCTCCATGACATCATGTAAAAAGAAACATCCTAACCCGCCATGACGTCATGTGCATTAATTCCGCACAAGACCCAGCATATCTTCAACGGATCCTTATCTTTAATAGGCTTCCCGAAAATTGAGGCGCTTACATTGCTTAGCATAATCATTTTACCTCCTCGATCCCCGCGCATGCCATCTTATCACCTCCTTATAAATAGGGACAGGGGGCCTTCTTTTTCATTTTTACCCCTGCCTCTGCCGCTTCTTCTTCCTCGCGACGACCGACGCCTCCGGAGCTTCGCCGCCCCCGTCGACTGCATCAACCTTGGTCGTTGCATCAACCCGACCTCGACCAGAAAACAGCGGCGCCCCTTCGCTGTTCATCAGCATCTCCAGGTACCCATCTCCTTTTTCCTCATATCTACATTAGGGTTTCTGCCGTTCTTTGGTGTTCGTCAGCGTTCATCACCCTTGTCTATAGTTCATCGACCACGCCACCTTAGTAGAACCAAAACGCGATGCTAAAGTCACACTTTACTCCCCTTTAATATCCGCCATCAAATACGGATCCACTTGCTGCTGTTGAGATTCATTCCCCACACTTGTGGTTAGTCCCCTGTTTTTAGGGCTAGTAATTTTCTCCTGTTTCTGTACCAACCGTAGATCCGAAATTATAGGCAAAATCTGTGAAACTTGTTTGGTCAACACTTAATGAAGATTTATCCAATCCCCAGATCTTGTGACCATCGGCTCGACCACTGTTGTACGGGCGGCTCAAATAATACTTTGTAACTCGCCAAATAAGTTGTTTAAACTGCCAGTACTTATCCAGGCTTGACATTATCCGGCTCGTACCTCGCCGGTTTACCATACAATTTTCTTTTTTGCAACCATTAAGCGGCTTACCAATCCTTGCATCTAACCAATAGTAACTTTACTTTGTTCAACCATCGGGCGGCTTATCATCACCAATTTGACCCGCCGTGATCTCCTTTCTAGGTTTTCACCTGATCAAAATGACTAAGACCGTCACCTCCTGCGACTGGGTCGTTTCCAAGGTCACAGAACAGACTCTCCAAGAGTTTGTTGCCATGGGCGTTTTACCATCTAAGGATGTCATCCATTGGCGGGTTCCAGGGGCTGAGGTCCCACCTCAACCAAAGGAAGGAGAAGTTATAGTTTTCTCTGATCATATGCTCCGAGGCTTCTCACTGCCCGGCTCAAAATTCTTCCGTGACGTCCTGAATTTCTATCAGCTTCACCCTCAAGACATCGGACCCAATTCAGTTTCCAATATTTGTAATTTTCAAGTCTTTTGTGAAGTATATCTTCAAGAGGAGCCCAGCGTTGACCTCTTCAGAGAGTATTACTACTTGAACCGCCAAACAGAGATGACAGATGGGCCCAGCCTTGAACTTGGTGGAATTTCTATCCAGAGGCGAAGAGACGCCGTCTTTCCTGCAGCTGCACCTCCCAGTCACCCCAAAGACTGGAACCAGACTTGGTTTTATTGCCAAGACACCTCTCCGGCGGGTGAAAATCCTCTGCCGGGTTTCCGTATTCACCGGCTCAACCCCAGGCACCCACTTCCAGACCGGATCAGCTCTACCGAACGAGCCAAATATGGACCCACTTTTACTAAGATAAGAGCCTTGATGGCAAACGGCTTGACCGGTATTGACCTGGTCCGATGCTGGGTTAGCTGGAGAATCATGCCTTTAAGCCACCGCCCCGGCTTAATATGCACATACACAGGCGATGTGAATGACCCCTTGCGGTACAACTCAACACCCGTTGAACAGAAGGACATCAACGAAATGACCAAGTCTTTACTTGGAGAAACTCTAGAAGACTGCAGCAAAACGGGGCTGAGCCCCTTCTATACTCTTAGCCCGGCTCCAAATGTAAGTAGTTGATGCACTTTTTACTTTATTCATTACTCTCATATGCTGCACTTGCCTTATTATCTTGCTTTCTTCAGGCCGACTCTCCCTTTTGGAATAAGAAGCTTCAAGATAAGCCGGCCAAAAAGGCAAGGGGAAAGACCAAAGCTCCCAAGAAACCCGCCAAGAAGAAAGTAGATGCAACAAATCAATTTACTCTGGATGATGAGTCAGAGGTAGAACTTGACTCCCTTGGCTCCTTTTTTGTACATCTTATTGACGCTGGCCCCTCTTAGGATGACGCGGAGACCAACCAGGCAGATGCTGTAGAGGTAACTATTATTTCGTCCGACTCAGAGCCTTTGCCAAGACAGAAAATTCGGCACGTGACCCGGAAAGTAAGGTTTTCTCACCCTTTAGCTTACTTGGATCCAAACTTCATTTTGAAGAAACAATAGCATGAAGCTTGGCGTACAACTCGGAACAGCGGAGGGGGAGACCTTCATGCCGGCTTACCCAATACACCGGCCCCTCGCAAACACCGAAAAGAGGTGCCGCAGAATTTGATCATCTCCTTTCCCAAGGCGGGTCTTATCCGTCAACCACTTAATCTTTCTAACTCAAATTATCAGGGAACCTCTCACTCATCCTCCGACGACTCTACTGAAACTCAGATACCTCTCTTCAAAGTTGCCCCTGGGTGAGAACATTTAACCTCTTTGTTTTTTAATACCTTACCAACTGATATATTAACATCTTCATATGTCTTACTTTCAGCGGTATGGCCAAACCCAGCAAGAAATTGAAGATGAACAAGCCAGTCAAAGACCCCAAGGTTACTGAGACGGAGAAACAAACCATATCTGAAGCTTCTCATCAAACCCCTAAGGCTGCTGCTGATGACCTGCCACCAGAGACTCACGACGTCACGGTGGATCCAATGGGTGTTGACCCATCCAGTGCTAAGCCGCCCAGTCCCATAAAACCTGCTGAAGAGCCTCCTTCGCAACAAACTGCTGATAATGTCCTTATTACCGGCACTGGTTATGCTGAACCTGGGAACCCCACCATTCTGGCCAAGCATTCAACCAAAGAAGAATTAATTGAAAAGAGCAAGGCCAGATTTGACGTTGCCAATTACTCACACTTGGGCGTCGGTGAATTATACTCTGGTTATCTGAGCCAGCTGCATACTGGTCGTGATCTGGAGGCGGATTTAGTCAAGAAATTGTGACAAAAATATGAGGTATGAACATCTGTTTCTCTTGCATATGTAGTCATCCAGCCCCCAAGTTTTATCCGTAGGAAAAGATATATTTGAGTAGGTGTTGGGGATATAACTATTGAGTATAAACCGCCCAGGAGGGGCCGGGTTATGCTCATGGTGATTTACCTGTATTGAAGCCCATGAAGACATAGAAGATGGCGACTTACGAAGGAGACTTAATAAGAAGGCCCAAAGCCCAAAGGCGAGTTAGGGCCCATAGATGTAAACCGCCATAAGTATATGACTTGTATTGTAAGATAGGAAAGAGTGGATACTGAGCCGGACACGTTTATGAGCCGGCCGGGACTCTGTGAACCACCGGGCGTCAACCTGTGTATATAAAGGGACGACCCGGCGGCGGTTTAGGGACAAGAAACGAGAGATCGAGAGCCAGGTTAAGCGTATTCGCTCCCTGGTCATCAAAACCCTAGCAATACCACCTCAAACTGGATTAGGCTTTCACCTTCACCGCAAGGGGCCGAACCAGTATAAACTCCCCGTGTCCTTTGTCCTGATTAACCCCTTTAAGCTAACCTCATTGCGATGGCTCCATAACTAAGTCCTCACACTAGGACATCTTCCGTGACGATTCCACGATAGTTGGCACCCACCGTGGGGCCAGCGCACGGTGGTTTCGAGTTCTTGAAGGGCAACTTCGAAGGGATCAAGGGATACGCTGTGGGCCGGATGACCAAGAGTCGTCGCGGCAAGCTCTACATCGACGACGAAGGCTGGGGCCCCGAGGCCGGCTCAATTGAGTACGGGTACCGGGTCCCCTTCGGTGGAATTCACGTCTTCATTGGCAAGATCGGCGAACCGGGCCCTGAGTCGGATACCTGCACCGACATCATCGAGACGGCTCAGCGTGCAAAACTCGCCCGAGTTCAGCCCACCATGAGTCGTGCCTTCGTGGGATTCATCAATGGTGTGGAATCTGGGGATAAATCAGTATCTGACAGTGAGACAGTTGTCTATTCTGATGGCGAGTCATCCACCGGTGAAACCGAGTCATTGTACCAACTGCAAGACGGTCGGCTTGGGGGCTGTTCCGATGGCGATAGTATTCCGGACCCCTACGAGCCACCGAACCGGGTTGCAATCTTCATGGCCGGTACACAGCCAGTGCAGCACTCTTCAACTGCAGCGGCATTGATTTCCGGGTCAGCAGCGGCGATGGCAGCCGGGGCAGGAGGCCCTGCGCGCCTGCCGGCTCAAGACCATAACCTTTCAAGAAGGTGGCTTAGTGCTCCGGCTTATCCAGGATCATACTGATATGCACAAGCTATCCCCACCATGGGAAGGACCCTTTGTGGTCAGCAAGAATCTGAACAACGGGTCATACTACCTTATTGATGTTCGAGACCACAAGGACTCACGCACGTCGGAGGAAGAGACTCGCCGGCCGTGGAATATTGCTCATCTTCGGCCTTACTACACTTGAGCCACTGGCTCTTCTGATGTACATATTTTTGACAATGTATATATTAAACCGGCACCCCTGCTAAAGCAGGGCCTCTGTCGTCTTTTCTTAATGAGTTTTTGGTTACTTAGGGGCTTCCGGCTTATGAGAGAAGTTATGATTACCCTTTGAACCGGCTTATAAGCCAACTGAAAAAAAAACTTGGGGGCTTGCTACCCAGGTTAAAGGTACCAAAGAGAGTCTGTTGCAAAATTACAGCTCAAACATAGGTGCCCCTTGAGCGCAGCTCAAAAATATTGCTTGGGGGCTCCTTGATTCTAAAGAACAAAGAGTTTGTATAACCCTTGTAATAGGCTTAAAAGCCAGGCTTGGAAGCCAGGTGTATTCACCTAAAACCCCAGGTTATCCTGCCTTTTTAAGTAAGCCACTCCGCCCAGGTATTCCTGGAATGACCCGCCGAATATTTGACAAGTCAATCTTATACAGACCCTGAACTTTTCAAAGTTAAAATGACGATTGGTTATGTGAGGTCCATCTTATAAGGTTTGTACATAGGTTTAACTTAGTGGCTGTGCGGCCCGGGAAAGCACTCGATTTTCGGCCTGGCAGCCCATGAAAAGCCTCATTTTTTCGTTTGTTTTATTCCACAGTTTTTGAGGTTTATTTGATGAGGCTTATAATGCTTTATGATCATAATTCATCCGGTGTTTATTAACCCGGCCTGGCTTTTGACTATAAGTCGCCAGTATGAGATAAGATAATATTCGGTGTTTATTAACCCGGCCTGGTTTTATTCATAAGCCAAGCAATCTATGATAATTACCAGTGCTCAAAGTTTGGGTTCTCCCCCTTACTACACCGGTTTGGTAAACCAACAGTGTGATCAAATATCACAGGTATGATATATTTCAAATTTGATTATTCTGAAATTCCAGCCTAGGGTATAAGCTATGTTAGTTTCCATGGTTTTTTATTGGGCATTATGACCCGTCCAGCGGTAAACCGCCAGGACACTTTTAATCCGTTGCACGCAGGAGCAGATTCCACATTGTTAAATATTATAAGCATAAGGGGCATATCTTAACATGGTGGATTAGCACTGTCATGCAAGGTAAATATGCATGATGGCATAGCAGAACAAGAGTTTAAGCTAGCCTATTACAAGGCATTTGGTGCCCAAAAGTATAATTGTTTTAACAAGTCTTGAAGAAAGCAGCTGCTAAACCGGCCTTCGGTTACGAGTCTTGGTCTGGCTGACTTGAAGGTTGCGGATCGTCCAGCGCCGGTTCATCTTCCTCCTCTCTACCCAGTGGCTGGAAGTCAATGGTGGTCCAATCAATCCCAGTTAAGGCCTTGAATACAGCTTCATCACTTATAAGTTGTAACACCCCCTGTCATTAGCTACAGTAATCACTTTTGATAATGACATGTCAGCAAGCCTAATAGTGCATAATCATCATTAGCATCATATTGCATTTCAACTCCTAAGTTAAATTCAAATTTAAATAAAAGTGAAATATAAAAGTTGTCCAACATAGAAACAAAAATGTTCGATAAATAACAAATATTGCAGAGACTATTCTAAAATTGAAACCAACAATTAATAAAATAATTAGGTGGCTCAAACATTATCAAAACAGTAAGGAATAATGCATTTTAATTATTATAAAAATTGTGTGAACTCAAGTTGACTCCAAACCAATTTTTGGTAGTGGTAGGTAATGCCTAGTATTTGTTGGAGCAATTCCTATGTTTTACAAAATTCAATATGTGGCCTAACTATTTGCTAAACTGAGAGAAGAAAATAAATAAAAGAAAAGAGAAAAAGACAAACAGAACAGAAAAGAAAAAGAGAAAAAGACCCCCCCGGCCCAACTGGGCCATAGCCCAGCCGACCGGCCCAGCCCCCCCTCCTATATGGCCTGTGGCCATCGAACCCTAACCCACCCCACCCACCGAAACCCCCAGTTCCCCCCCGATCTGGATCAACGCTCCGCGCCGCGCTCTCGCCCCTCGCTCGACGCCGCTCGCCCCCGACGCGCCCCGACGCCGTCCCGCCCCTGCCGGACTGCGCTGCCCCGCCGTCGTCCCCATCTCCGCCTCGCCGCACGACGCCGCGCCTCGTCCCCCTCGCCGACACGCCGCCCCGCCGTCGCCGCTCGCCTCCCCGCGCCCACTGCCCAGACCCTGCTCCCTACGGTGAGGCCCGGCCCCGGCCTCTCCCCTCGCTCCGCCGCACGCGCATGCCCCCGCGCCCGTGCGCCGCGCCACCGCCGCGCCTTGCCACGCCCCGTGCCGCCGCTCGCCCCGGCCGCTGCACGCGCACGCTCCCGCGCGCGCGCCTGCCACTGCTGCCGCCGCCCGCGCGCCCGTCGCCGCGCCCACCCCGCATCGCCGCGGCCCTGCCGCGCGCCCGCGCGCCCACGCCGGCGTCCGTGGCCCCTGGGCCACTGCCAGGTGGGGCCCCGCGCCCCTGAGCCACAGGCTGCTGGGCCCCGAACCCCCCTGGCCCAATGACAAACGGGCCCAGCCCTAAAATGTTTTAAGAAAATAGAAAATAGAAATAAAAATAATTAATAATTAATTAATTAGGTTAATTAACCCTGTTTAGATTAATCTAATTTAATTAAATGCTAATTAAATAATTAATCCAAATTAGCCTAACAGTCTATGACAGGTGGGACCCACCCTGTCAGATGGCTGCTGACGTCAGCATGATGTCATGCTGATGTCATCGCAGCACTGTTTCGGATAATGTTAATTTAAATAATTAAATAAATTCCAGAAATTAATAAAAACTTTAGAAAATCATATTAAATAAACCGTAACTCCGATGAAAATACTTTATACATGAAACTTGCTCAGAATTCCGATACGAACCCGAATACGCCCTCCGTATTCCCGTCAGACGCCCGTAGCTATATGAACGTTGAACTTTTAGACCGTTTTCAGTAAATGAATAGTGCCCCACATTGATTAAATAAATCCAAATAAATTCCTAAATTAACTAAATCATTTAGTTAGGCAGTAGAACACCCCGGCATATCATTTAGGCATGTCATACATATTGTTTGCATTATCGCCGTGAATTTATTGTTTCTCTCCCCCTCCTTCTCTCTCTCGATAGACGCTGAGACCGACGACGCTGCACCCGGGTATGACTACACTACCGACGAGCAGCCCGTTGACGACCCCTCTCTCTTGCCAGAGCAACCAGGCAAGCCCCCCCTTTGAGCATCCAGATATCGCCCATTCTATTCTCCTGCTTGCATTAGATTTTGCTACTGTTAATGTATGCTCCTATTCTGATGCATAGCCTGCTGTTGTAACCTGTTCATTGCTACCTTACCTGCCTATGATAAACTGTTTAGTTTAGGTTGGAATGAACCATCAGTGACCCCACCACCTTTCCTTTGTTGCCCCTGCTTGATCATCGACGACTCGATCAACGTGATCGTCGACCAGAGACCGACACCTCACTTCACACCCCCTTAGTTGTACGACTCTGCATAGTTACTATCGAGTGCCGAGGGTGATACCTCGTAACGCACTCCTAATGAATACTCTGCAGTGTAGCTGTTCGGTCGTGGTCATCGAGGGTGATTCCTCCTTCTCCACTTCCGATACGACTCTGTCGTGCAACCCTCAGTGTGAACCTCGAGGGTGATACCTTATACATTCACCCTGATGATTTCATCGAGTGGAATCCGCCGAGGGTGATTCCTCGGGTTTCCCCCTTGATGTTATGACCACACGACTACTTGACCTTTGTTACAGGCGGGTCCACCCTGGTGGGTACCCGCTGGGGATCTATGATTTTCGGGTGTGCCGGAAGGGCACTCGAGTGTGATATTGTGGCGGAGCATCAGAGACTCTGATTGTCTCCGCGTGATACTAATTGAGCCTATTGGATTTGGGTGTGTGATCTGAGTGGGTCGACGTGCCCTATACGCACTACCACCACGCGGGATAATGGTTATGGGACCCTTTGCGAAGTATGTTTCTCCGAAAGCTCGTCTGACGTCACGATTCACCGTGCGGGCTGATTGTCGGGATTGGGCTGGATACTTCACTGACGAGTTCAGTGTCGCGCCTGCACCCCGGCCAGTCTCGCAACGCGCAGGGTGCCCAGGGCGATGGCCCGAGACCTCTGGGTGCATAGGTTAGTCCGGCGTGCTGACCTCTCTGCCGAGCCTAGGTAGAGCGCTGCTTCGTGTTGATCTTCCGAGGACAGGCATTACCCAGCAAGTGTGTTCGGCCAGAGTTGATCGAGCGTGTTGGGTAACAGTAGTGCACCCCTGCAGGGATGAATCTTCTATCGATAGCCGGTCCTACGGAAAAGGACGCTCAGTTTGTGTATCCCGATCTACTACTTAAACTGGATAGTTGTTACTTAATTGAAGCTTCGGGATCGCTTTCTCGCTTGGGAGTCGAGGAAGGATCTTTAAGCTGTACTTCAACATGTTTGCTAAATAAAATGCTATCCTACTCTCTTCTACTGCTGCAAGATGATGGCCTTGTGAAGATGTTTGAAGATGCTAGTCTTCGATAGGACTAGGCCTTCTCTCTATTCTGGCATTTCTGCAGCCCAGTCCACTTATACAGCCTTTCTCCATTGATAATGTTGCATATGTAGTATAGATCCTTGCTTGCTGAGTACTTCGGATGAGTACTCACGGTTGCTTTACTTTCTCTTTTCCCCATATACCCCACCTTGATGATACATCAGACGATGGAGTCCAGGAGCCAGATGCCACCACCGGAGCTTACTACCAGGAGGGTCCAGAGGGTACTTACTACTGGATCGAGCCAGCTGACCAGGAGTAGGATCGGAGGCTCCCAGGCAGGAGGCCAACGCCTTTCGATCTAGTGTCGCTGTTTGTGCTAGCCTTCTTAAGGCAAAACTTGTCTAACTATGTCTGTACTCAGATAATATTTGTATGACTGACTTATGTATTCGGATCTTCGGATCCCTGGTCTGTAATATTGCGGACCTCCGTTTAAATTGTGTTAGAGTTGTGTTGTGATATCTTCCCGTGAGTCCCTGTGCTTGATCGTACACATTTGCGTGTATGATTATTGTACGATTGAGTCGGGGGCGCCACAAGTTGGTATCAGAGCCGACTGCCTGTAGGAAGCCCCCTTCCAATTCCTTGGCCGAAGTTGAGTCTTGAAACCGAAAAACTAATTTACTAACTTGGCTGTGTGGCTTACGGGCCCACGTCGCCAACTGGGTGGTATTAGGATCTTTTATTCCTCGTCTATACTCTGGGACTTTGATCTCTCTTCTACTCGGGTTAAATAAATTTTACTAACGCCGACACTTAGGATCTCGTAAATCCCATCTACCCGGAGAGCTGGATGTCTGTGCGATTTCCCTGTCATTGATCTGATTAGTCTGATAATCATTTTCCTTTCCATTGTTTTGTTTAACCTTTCTCTCCGAGTTGTGTTAAACTTCTCATTGTCATTTGACAAATCTGAATTTCCTCTGTTTCAGATGGACCGTTTGTTTCCACCGCGTCCTACGACACAGCTTGTGCTTCGCACTTGGGCTCGTAATACCCCTGGGTTTCCAGCTGTCCTGATCGCTCTCATGACCAGACTTGGCTACCGTTGGTACCCTGAGTACTTGGTTTACGAGGATTACCGCGAGTTCAACCAGGAGCAGTACCATGCTGATGTTCGTATCTATGATCAGCAAAATGACTCAGACACCGAGATACACCTTTTCCACGGTATCGGCATGACGATTGAGATGGCAGTCCATGATGCCGCCTACTCTGCCGTTGCACGTCTCCGAGGACAGTTCAGCGATATCTTGGATGACTCTGAGTTCCGATACATTTCGTATGCCCCTGCTGGAGATGCTACTGGATACTACACAGCTATCTGTGCGCCGTTCGAGCCTCGTCACTATGACCCGCGCATTCTGATTCAGTGCACTCAGGCTCTGGATCGCACTGTCCGGGCTCTTGTCGTCGAGTTGGTTGCCACTCGAGCACGTCTCTACGATGCTATGACGCAGTTGCTACCCGCTGTTCGCGCAGGGATACATCCTGAGCACATCCTTTACCCGCGCAGGACTCAGATATATGCTGGTATTGATTGGCCTGCTGTTGGAGGTCATACACCCGCACGTGGACCTCTTCTTACAGCTCGAGACCGGATTCTGCATCAGAGTGCACATGGAGCGCAGGATCCTTCTGCGACGAATATTCGTCGTCAGCACTTGCAGTTACCCTGTTTCGGTGGTTTTCTCCAACGTTGATGTAGCCTTTGCTATGTCTTGTTGTGTACTTCCTTACCGCATGCCTGCGCGCCGCCTAGTATGTCTAGCTTTTGAAATTGCGCCGTTATGCTGTCCGCATGTACCCGACTCTGTGTATGGATCTGTATGTCTTAATCGACTACTGTTATGTATCTGTTACACTACTTAAATTGTTGTCGAGTTACATCAGGTTTGTCACTAAACGCTTGCAATTGCTTTTACTAAACTACCCCCTGTTGATACTTAGCAGGATGGTTAGACCAGGTGGTCGTGGTCGTGCCCCTGAACGCCCACCACCGCCAGACTATATGGCGGCTATGATGCAACAGTTTGAGCTTAACCGCCAGTTCATGGTTGGAATCATGGCTCAGTTTCTGCATCAGAACAACCAGAACCAGAACCCAGCTTCAATAACTTTGACAGAGTTTATGCGACTCAACCCAACGCAGTTCCGCAACTCTGACAAGCCCCTGGATGCAGATGACTGGCTCCGCAACATCACTCATGAGATGGAGTCAGCTAATGTCGCCCCTGCCAACTTCGTCAACTTCGCGGCCTTTTTCTTAAAGGGCCCCGCTGCTCAATGCTGGGACACACACAAGCGTACTCTGCCAGTTGGAACAGTCATCACCTGGTATGAGTTCCAGATTGCTTTCCGTACACGTTACATCCCTCAGGCAATTAAGGAACGCATGAAGACCCAGTTCCGTAACCTCACTCAGGGCAACAAGACCGTCGAAGCTTATCAGCGGGAATTTCTAGACCTCTCCCGCTATGCCGAAGAAGACATCGCCACAGATGCACGCAGACAAGAGAAGTTCCATAATGGACTACACCCCGACCTCAAGCTTGCACTTGCTGCTCAAGACTTCAATGACTTTTCAACTCTGACGAACAAGGCTGTTCTTGTTGAGACCGCTCAGATGGAATACAAGGACTCGCAGAAGCGCTATCGTGATGCTGGCTCATCTTCGGGCTCAGCATCGAAGCGTCGAGTTTGGATTCCCAACAATGCGTTCCGTTCCAATACCTCTGCGCCAAAGAACAACTATGCTGCACCACGTCTGCCTCCTCCACCACCGAGGCAGCCAAAAGCTCAAGCTATTCAAAACAATGCTCCTCTTCGTCCTGAAGATGGTCTATGCTTCAAGTGCCGCAAACCAGGTCACCAGGCTAAAGACTGCCGCCAGAATCAGAATCAGTTAGCCTTTCCTCGTACTGGCCGTGGCAATGGTCGTGGCAACAACCAGACCCGCAACTATAATACTGGGTCTGCTGCACATGGTCGTGGACATGCCTACAACATTGACATTGAAGAAGTCCAGGATCAACCTGCTACTGTGATGGGTACCCTTCTTGTTAACTCAGTACCTGCTTCTGTTTTATTTGATTCAGGAGCATCACATTCATTCATCTCTGGAAAATTTGCATTTATGCATGGCATTCGATATGAGAAAATGCATACTCCGTTAGTCATTAAAACTCCCGGAGGTCACTGTCATGCTGACGTGATAGCACCTGACGTTACCGTCGAAATTAAAGGATTGGAATTCCTTGCCTCGCCCATCGTCTTGAAGTCTTCCACCATAGACCTCATTCTTGGAATGGATTGGTTGAAAGCTCACATTGCTTCGATCAATTGTGCCACTAAAGTCGTCCAACTTCTTCACCCCACCGATGAGATAGTGAACTATACCGCCCGCATTACT
This sequence comes from Thinopyrum elongatum, assembly GCA_011799875.1. Lineage (NCBI taxonomy): Eukaryota > Viridiplantae > Streptophyta > Magnoliopsida > Poales > Poaceae > Thinopyrum > Thinopyrum elongatum. The sequence goes on from CM022303.1 coordinate 147,345,874, forward strand.
CGGGATGCTGAAGCTCAGATATATGTTCTGAATGCTTTGAACGCCTCACCTCTGGAAGGGATCGAGAACGTTCCTGTCGTTCGAGATTTTCCAGACGTCTTTCCAGAAGAACTTCCAGGAATACCCCCGGCTAGAGCTGTCAAGTTTGTCATTGACTTGAAGCCTGGCACTGTCCCTATTGCCAAGCGACCTTATAAGATGCCTCCGCATCACCTATTAGAGCTTAAGGAAGAAATCGACAAGTCGCTTAAGAGTGGTTTCATCCGCCCCAGTTCCTCTACTTGGGGAGCACCTTCACTCTTCGTTAAGAAGAAGGATGGAACTAACTGTTTGGTTCAGGATTATCGGCCCATTAACCAAGCCACAATCCAGAATAAATACCCACTGCCCCGGATCAATGATCTTTATGATCAACTCGCTGGATCATCGGTGTTCTCTAAACTCGACCTGAGGTTGGGTTATCACTAGATCCGTGTCCGTGAAGAGGATATTCCCAAGACTGCATTCGTCACTCGTTATGGCTCCTATGAATACACCATCATGTCATTTGGCCTAACGAATGCTCCAGCAACTTTCTCCCGTCTGATGAATTATATATTCATGGATTACCTCGACAAATTCGTCGTGGTTTATTTAGATCATATTCTGGTTTATTCTAAGAATAAAGAAGAACATGCTGAACACCTCCGTTTGGTACTAGAAAGTCTCCGAGAACACCAGTTGTATGCCAAGTATTCCAAATGTGAATTTTGGCTTTCTGAAGTAACTTACCTTGGTCATGTGATTTCCAAGGATGGAATTGCTGTTAACCCCGAACGAGTTTAGGCTATTCTTGACTGGACTCCCCCGAAGAATGTTAAGCAAGTTAGAAGTTTTCTCGGACTTGCAAGTTATTGCCGTCGATTCGTTGAGAACTTTTCCAAGATTGCAAAACCATTGACGAATCTGCTTCACAAAGGTGTTAAATTTGAGTGGACAGAAAAATGTCAAGAAAGCTTTCAGACACTAAAAGATAAATTGACATCTGCCCCAGTATTAGCACCCCCGGATTCCCAAAAGGATTTCGTGATATACTGTGATGCCTCCCGTCAAGGATTAGGCTGTGTCCTAATGCAAGAACGCAAGGTGATTGCTTATGCCTCCTGACAATTGCGTCCTCACGAAGAAAATTACCCAGTGCACGATCTCGAACTTTCTGCGGTTATCTATGCCCTGAAGCTATGGCGACATTACCTTCTCGGTAACCGTTGCGAGATATATACGGATCATCAAAGTTTGAAGTATTTATATACTCAACCAGATCTGAACCTTCGTCAACAAAGATGGCTCGAGACAATAGCCGATTATGATATGAATATCTCATACACCCCTGGCAAGGCAAATGTAATGGCCGATGCTTTGAGCCGTAAGGCTTATTGCAGCAACCATATGGTTCAGGAATCACAACCTCTTCTTTATGAAGAGTTTCGTAAATTGAACCTCCATATTGTTCCACAGGGTTATCTCAATACCCTCGTTGTCGAACCAGATTTAGAACACAGCATCAAGACTATGCAACGGTATGACTCTGAAGTTGAAAGGATCAAGCGATACCTTGAAAAAGGAAAACCGTCGGAGTTCCATCTTGATAATGATGGGATCCTATTTTTCCAACACCGTCTCTTCGTACCTAAGTTCAAAGATGAGAGGGAACACGTTATGATGGAAGCTCATGACACTCCTCTGTCAATTCATCCTGGTAGCACAAAGATGTACCGTGACATTTGTCAGAGATACTGGTGGCCTAATATGAAGCGAGACATTGCTCGTTATGTTTCTGAGTGTGACGTTTGCCGCCGCGTTAAAGCTCAACATCAAAGGCCCGCAGGAACTCTGCAACCCCTTGCAATTCCTGAATGGAAATGGGACAAGGTCCAAATGGATTTCATTACTGGTTTTCCTAAATCTCAGAAGGGTCATGATGCTATTTTTGTCGTCATTGACCGATTCTCCAAGGTTGTTCACTTTCTGCCAGTTAAGGAGATAATCACTGCTAGCCAGTTAGCAGACTTGTATGTTTCCCGAATTGTGTCACTCCATGGTGTTCCGTTGGAGATCAGTTCTGATCGTGGCAGCCTCTTCACCTCTAGATTCTGGAATAGTTTCCAAGAAGCTATGGGAACACATCTGTCTTTCAGCACCGCTTTTCACCCTCAGTCACAGGGTCAAGTTGAACGAGTTAATCAAGTGCTCGAAGATATGCTTCGAGCTTGCGTCATCTCCTTCGGTAAGAAATGGGAGGAATCTCTCCCGTATGCCGAATTCTCTTACAACAATAGCTATCAAGCTAGTTTGAAGATGGCACCGTTTGAAGTTCTATACGGTCATAAGTGTCGAACCCCTCTGAATTGGTCAGAAATTGGGGAACGCTCACTCGTCGGACCGGACATTATTCAGGAAGCAGAAGACCAAGTCCGCATTGTCCGTGAACATTTGAAAACTGCTCAGTCTCGTCAGAAGAGCAACTATGACCGAAAGCACCAGGAAATGGTCTATCAACCTGGCGAGCAAGCTTACCTCCACGTCACTCCGTTGAAAGGCACTCATAGGTTCGGAATCAAAGGCAAGTTAGCTCCTCGCTACATTGGCTCGTTCCGTATTCTTGCCCGTCGAGGAGAAGTGGCATATCAATTGCAGTTGCCGCCAAATCTTTCTCAAGGACATGATGTCTTTCATGTATCCCAACTCCGTCGCTGCTTCAAGGATCCTATTCGAGCTGTGGATCACGAAGTGCTTGAATTACGGGAAGATCTGTCTTATCGAGAATATCCCATCCGTATTCTTGATGAAGCTGTACGTCGGACTCGTCAAAAGTCAATCAAATTCCTCAAGGTTCAGTGGTCAAATCATTCTGAAGATGAGGCCACTTGGGAATGCGAGGATCGTCTTCGCGAAGAATACCCCACTTTCTTTCAGTCTTCCTCTTAATTCTCGGGACGAGAATTCTTAATAGATGAGGAGAATTGTAACACCCCCTGTCATTAGCTACAGTAATCACTTTTGATAATGACATGTCAGCAAGCCTAATAGTGCATAATCATCATTAGCATCATATTGCATTTCAACTCCCAAGTCAAATTCAAATTTAAATGAAAGTGAAATATAAAAGTTGTCCAACATAGAAACTAAAATGTTTGATAAATAACAAATATTGCAGAGACTATTCTAAAATTGAAACCAACAATTAATAAAATAATTAGGTGGCTCAAACATTATCAAAACAGTAAGGAATAATGCATTTTAATTATTATAAAAATTGTGTGAACTCAAGTTGACTCCAAACAAATTTTTGTTAGTGGTAGGTAATGCCTAGTATTTGTTGGAGCAATTCCTATGTTTTACAAAATTCAATATGTGGCCTAACTATTTGCTAAACTGAGAGAAGAAAATAAATAAAAGAAAAGAGAAAAAGAAAATTAGAACAGAAAAGAAAAAGAGAAAAAGACCCCCCGGCCCAACTGGGCCATAGCCCAGCCGGCCGGCCCAGCCCCCCCTCCTATATGGCCTGTGGCCATCGAACCCTAACCCACCCCACCACCGACACCCCAGTTCCCCCCCCCCCGATCTGGATCGGCGCTCCGCGCCGCGCTCTCGCCCCTCGCTCGACGCCGCTCGCCCCCGACGCGCCCCGACGCCGTCCCGCCCTCGCCGGACTGCGCTGCCCCGCCGTCGTCCCCGTCTCCGCCTCGCCGCACGATGCCGCGCCTCGTCCCCCTCGCCGACACGCCGTCCCGCCGTCGCCGCTCGCCTCCCCGCGCCCACTGCCCAGACCCTGCTCCCTACGGTGAGGCCCGGCCCCGGCCTCTTCCCTTGCTCCACCGCACGCGCATGCCCCCGCGCCCGCGCGCCGCGCCACCGCCGTGCCTCGCCACGCCCCGTGCCGCCGCTCGCCCCGGCCGCTGCACGCGCACGCGCCCCCGCGCGCGCCTGCCACTGCTGCCGCCGCCCGCGCGCCCGTCGCCGCGCCCACCCCGCGTCGCCGCGCCTCTGCCGCGCGCCCGCGCCGGCGTCTGTGGCCCCTGGGCCACTGCCAGGTGGGGCCCCGCGCCCCTGAGCCACTGGCTGCTGAGCCCCGAACCCCCCTGGCCCAATGACAAACGGGCCCAGCCCTAAAACATTTTAAGAAAATAGAAAATAAAAATAAAAATAAAAACAATTAAAATTAATAATTAATTAATTAGTTAATTAATTAGGTTAATTAATCCTGTTTAGATTAATCTAATTTAATTAATTAGTTTATTTAAATGCTAATTAAATAATTAATCCTAATTAGCCTAACAGTCTATGACAGGTGGGACCCACCCTGTCAGATGGCTGCTGACGTCAGCATGATGTCATGCTGATGTCATTGTAGCACTGTTTCGGATAATGTTAATTTAAATAATTAAATAAATTCCAGAAGTTAATAAAAACTTTAGAAAATCATATTAAATAAACCGTAACTCCGATGAAAATACTTTATACATGAAACTTGCTCAGAATTCCGATACGAACCCGAATACGCCCTCCGTATTCCCGTCAGACGCCCGTAGCTATATGAACATTGAACTTTTAGACCGTTTTCAGTAAATGAATAGTGCCCCACATTGATTAAATAAATCCAAATAAATTCCTAAATTAACTAAATCATTTAGTTAGGCAGTAGAACACCCCAGCATATCATTTAGGCATGTCATACATATTGTTTGCATTATCACCGTGAATTTATTGTTTCTCTCTCCCTCCTTCTCTTTCTCGATAGACGCTGAGACCGACGACGCTACACTCGGGTACGACTACACAACCGACGAGCAGCCCGTTGACGACCCCTCTCTCTTGCCAGAGCAACCAGGCAAGCCCCCCCTTTGAGCATCCAGATATCGCCCATTCTATTCTCCTGCTTGCATTAGATTTTGCTACTGTTAATGTATGCTCCTATTCTGATGCATAGCCTGCTGTTGTATCCTGTTCATTGCTACCTTACTGCCTATGATAAACTATTTAGTTTAGGTTGCAATGAACCATCAGTGACCCCACCACCTTTCCTTTGTTGCCCCTGCTTGATCATCGACAACTCGATCAACGTGATCATCGACCAGAGACCGACACCTCACTTCACACCCCCTTAGTTGTACGACTCTGCATAGTTACTATCGAGTGCCGAGGGTGATACCTCGTAACGCACTCCTGATGAATACTCTGCAGTGTAGCTGTTCGGTCGTGGTCATCAAGGGTGATTCCTCCTTCTCCACTTTCGATACGACTCTGTCGTGCAACCCTCAGTGTGAACCTCGAGGGTGATACCTCATACGTTCACCCTGATGATTTCGTCGAGTGGAATCCGTCGAGGGTGATTCCTCGGGTTTCCCCCTTGATGTTATGACCACACGACTACTTGACCTTTGTTACAGGCGGGTCCACCCTGGTGGGTACCCGCTGGGGATCTATGATTTTTGGGTGTGCCGGAAGGGCACTCGAGTGTGATATTGTGGCGGAGCGTCAGAGACTCTGATTGTCTCCGCGTGATACTAATTGAGCCTATTGGATTTGGGTGTGTGATCTGAGTGGGTCGACGTGCCCTATACGCACTACCACCACGCGGGATAATGCTTATGGGACCCTCTGCGAAGTACGTTTCTCCGAAAGCTCGTCTGATGTCACGATTCACCGTGCGGGCTGATTGTCGGGATTGGGCTGGATACTTCACTGACGAGTTCAGTGTCGCGCCTGCACCCCGGCCAGTCTCGCAACGCGCAGGGTGCCCAGGGCGATGGCCCGAGACCTCTGGGTGCATAGGTTAGTCCGGCGTGCTGACCTCTCTGCCGAGCCTAGGTAGAGCGCTGCTTCGTGTTGATCTTTCGAGGACGGGCATTACCCAGCAAGTGTGTCCGGCCAGAGTTGATCGAGCATGTTGGGTAACAGTAGTGCACCCCTGCAGGGATGAATCTTCTATCGATAGCCGGTCCTACGGAAAAGGACGCTCAGTTTGTGTATCCCGATCTACTACTTAAACTGGATACTTGTTACTTAATTGAAGCTTCGGGATCGCTTTCTCGCTTGGGAGTCGAGGAAGGATCTTTAAGCTGTACTTCAACATGTTTGCTAAATAAAATGCTATCCTACTCTCTTCTACTGCTGCAAGATGATGGACTTGTGAAGATGTTTGAAGATGCTAGTCTTCGATAGGACTAGGCCTTCTCTTTATTCTGGCATTTCTGCAGCCCAGTCCACTTATACAGCCTTTTTCCATTGATAATGTTGCATATGTAGTATAGATCCTTGCTTGCTGAGTACTTCGGATGAGTACTCACGGTTTCTTTACTTTCTCTTTTCCCCATATACCCCACCTTGATGATACATCAGACGATGGAGTCCAGGAGCCAGATGCCACCACCGGAGCTTACTACCAGGAGGGTCCATCGTCACCGGCACCACACCGTGATCTCCATCGTAGCGTCGGGGTCGTCTCGCCAACTATTGCTTCTACAACTATTGCTAACGCATAGCGATAAAGTAAAGCAATTACATGGCGCTTAATGATTGACACACAGGTCACACAATTATTAAAGACAACCCTAAGGCTCCTGCCAGTTGTTGTACTCATCGACATGCAAGTCGTGAACTTATTACAAAAACATGATCATCTCATACATCAACATATATCACATCATATCTTGACCATATCACATCACAATATGCCTTGCAAAACAAGTTAGACGTCCTCTACTTTGTTGTTGCAAGTTTTACGTGGCTGCTATGGGCAACTAGCAAGAACCGTTCTTACCTATGCAAAACCACAACGGTGATTATCAAGTTTGCTGTTTTAACCTTCTTCAAGGACCGGCCGTAGTCAAATTCGATTCAACTAAAGTAGGAGAAATAGACACCCGCCAGCCACCTTTATGCAAAACAAGTTGCATGTCAGTCGGTGGAACCGGTCTCATGTGCGTGGACATGTAAGGTTGGTCTGGGCCGCTTCATCCCACAATACCCTCGAATCCAAATAAGATGTTGGTGGTAAGCAGTATGAACCTCACCACCCACAACTCCTTTGTGTTCTACTCATGCAAATCATCTACGCATAGACCTGGCTCATGATGCCACTGTTGGGGAACGTTGCATGGAAAACAAAAAAAATTCTATGCACACGCAAGATCTATCCATGGAGATGCATCACTACTAGGAAAAAGGCTACTAGTAGTATGAGTTTTATAGGTAGCAGTAGCGCTGGTGCCCGCGCTACTGCTACGGCGCTACAGCTAAACTTTAGCAGTAGCGCGGTTTTTACCCAGCGGTACTGCTACCTATATATAGTAGTAGCGCGCTTCTGTCCATCGCTACTGCTAATACTAGTAGCGCGCCCCTACAACCAACGCTACTGGTAAGGCAGCGCTGCTGCTACTCCAAAACCCCTCGCTACTGCTAGTATTTTTTTTTGCTGTATTCGTATTTTTACAGGTTTTATACAATTACAACATACAGATACACTGAAACTATATGAAAAAGGAATGTCTCATCATCATCGTCGAAGTGGTACAACATAGTCTCATCATATCGTCATTATCAAACACAAATGATGTCGATCTCATCATCATCTTGAAATAGCGATACAAGTTAATGATCACATGTCTCTTACATTGTCACCGCAGACACATGTTTCATCATCCACCTAAACTATGACATACGAGATAAGAGCGATCATGATGAGCAAAAGCGGGATTATGTAGTAGTTTCTGCGGCGCTGGTTCTGAATCCCCAGTTGCGCTATGAATCTCAAGTAACTAGCTTCGGCTTCCGCTCTGCTATCAAACCCTTTCTGGCTTCCGCCCGAGAAGCCAGAAACTTGGGCCTGACACTCTGGCCACTCATCGTACACACCCAGAACATGCCCTACATACACGGCATACCACTTCTTCGCCATCATTGATCTATATACCTGTCAGAGATGAACATATATATATATATATATATATATATATATATATATATATATATATATATCATGAAGCGAATTCAACGATAATATGCAGCATAAGATACGTCGGCCTGTGGGGAGAAGTAGTTATGAAATAGAAGCAACATATATAGTAAACATAGTTAACAAATTTCATCGTACCAAAACTAAGTAACTAGAGCGTGGCACCATTTACATCTAATAGTTTCGTCGTACTGAGACATTCGAAGTTTCGTCGTACAGAAAGTAACAAGTAACTAAACAGACACATTGTTTTTAAGTAGTGCACTCTTCCCATCTGTGCATATCCGGGAGGGTGCACCCAAGCTTAGTGAAAGGCGTCATGTCCTGACGCTGTAGGGCTATGCGGGTTCGGACGTCAGCTCGCGATATTGGGCCGCCATAGAACATCCCATTCTCTTCGAGGACATCTTTCATGATGATGGACGCAATTTCCTGCTGGATCCGGTAGAAATCATTTCGAAGTCGATTATCTGGCACGACTCCAAAGGCTTCGGCCCATCTCTGGATATGGGTATCGGATGAAGATTTCATGCAAAGTGATTGCACATCCCTTCTGTACTCCATCATTAGATGGATGACATAGAATCCATCATTCTCACTTCTTGCCAGTTGTTGGATGCAACAGAAGTCAGTCTTGTGGCCGAAACACGGCCCGGCCTTATTTGTTTTTTTGCATTGGATGTAGCCACCCCACAAGCTGAAGCCCAGGAGAGCTCTGTCCAGAACATACTTTATGTGTGTGTAATCATTCTTTTGTATGTTCTTTGACGGGTCCAAATATAGAGCGCGGGAGTAACACGGGTAAAGAACGATGAGAACGGCACGACACCCTCGTTGGCGACTCCATCCATTCCAACGATGCTCCTTTTGCCTCTTCTCACGACAACACGGCTGGGATTGCTCGGGTCGGTTATGAAGAAACATTGTGTCACATGTTTAGCGTGTACCCATGGCTCATTTTTGGCGGTGGCGTTGACGGTACCGCTATTGGAGTCGGGTATACACATGGTAGTGAAATGTCGGTTTTTTCTTTGTACGTTCTTAGCCCATCTGACACGGAACATCGTCGCGCTATGCAATCCAGAGTAGTTAAGCTCCCAGATCTCTTCGACCCTTCCGTAATATCTTTCAATTACGTTCCCGGTCATGGCTTCCATCGTCACCCCTGAGTTTTGGTTATCATTGTTCATATCTTTGTCCTCCGTGTAGAACGTGTATCCGTTGATATCGTATGCTTGATAAGTTGCGAGGTTGGTCGACGGGCCATGTGCTAAGGCGTATATGAGCGTTCCGTCCGGACAGCTCTCTTCCGGGGGATTAGCCAGAACTCGCTCTTTGAACCAACGCAAGAAAGTGGAGTTGTGCTCTCTAATAACTTCAGCGTCCGTCCTGTGCACCCCACGGTCACGGTACTTCTTTGCTATGGTCTCTTTGTGCAGTGTCACAAAATCTTCTAGCACATCTAGGTGTTGTAGCTCTACTAAGTTTGCCATGTCAAGGTCATTTTGTCGGCCCGAGCGGACCACATTCACATCCCTATGACCGTTGGTGTGACCTTCGCCTTCGAGCCTTCCACAGTGCTTGTTGACGGGCAAACCAACAACAGGGTCTCCGGTGCCTGCTAGATAACTCTCACAGAAAGAGATGCACTCTTTGGTCTGATATCCCTGGGCTATGCTTCCATCCGGACGGGACATGTTACGAACGAATCCTTTGATGACCCCATTCATCCTCTCGAACGGCATCATGCTGTGCAGGAATGTCGGCCCTAGGTCGATGATGTCGTCCACGATGTGGACACATAGATGCACCATGACATTAAAGAACGCGGGCGGGAAGTACATCTCTTGCTCATTCAGTATGACAATGTTGGCATTCCCGTGGATCAACACTTGTCCACTATGCTAGTTACCTCGTTACCGGTATTGTTCTCTTTTCTCGTTACCATGTTCCGGCATCCCCGTGATCAAATCACAAAGTGTCTGGCCAGACGTTGATGGATACCGTAACACCGAGAGGGCCCAGAGATATCTCTCCATCGCCGGAGGAGCAAATCCCAATCTTGAGCTATCAAGTTACTTGACACACTTTTCCATGAACCCGTAAGCCGCCGTAATAGCCACCCATTTACGGATGACGTTTAACAAACCCCAAAGTTCATGAAGCAAGCATGAAGAAACTCGATACTCTCATGGTCTAAGGAATCATGCAAACATTAACCATCTCTGTGTTATTAACCATTAACTTGTGATGAAAGAATCTCATAGCATAACATCAATCGGGTTGATTAAACACAAATGTTCTGCTAACATTGTGCCCTCAAAATTGCTGGCATAGTCATGCCCATGATCAGGAAAACAGGATCATCATGCAATACTTGAGCCAGTCATAGAGGCTTGACTAGGAATACATTTTATCGTTTATTATTCCACACGTGCATATGAGTCTTCCTCCGAGCCTCGTTTTATTTGCAGACTCGAGAACCATAGCAGTTATAGCATGGAACATAAACCTAATTATGAACAGGGAGATAATCAATAACATTTATTATTGCCTCTTGGGCATATCTCCTACAGACTCCCACTTGCACTAGAGTCAATAATCTAGTTAATGCTAATGCACTTCACACCTGTGGCACACCGGTGTAAATATGCTTCGCTTGTGGTATAGCCTGATGTCTAACGGATCTGACGACTTCAGCTCCGTGTGTATCTTTGCATATCCTCGCGTTTTCACGCTTTCACAAAATTCATATTTTGTGTGGACTTGGCTTTGTATGTATGCGAATCACAGGTCGAACCTGGATTCCTCAGACTGGGTTATGGAGCAACTACTTGCAGTAGTGTCCCATTGACAAAAGCCATCTTGGAACCATACTAAGTTCATGAATGAACTATATGATTCAACATCTTCTTTGTCACTTTAAAGGCGGCAACATACTTCGCCTCTGTTATAGAATTCGCCACAGTAACTTGTTTGGAACATTTTCCAACTAACTGTGCCACCACATTGTGTGTTACACAAAACCCTTAATTTAAATTGAAAATCGCTTGGAGCATGGATGAAGACTGTATCGATGTAACCTTTTACAATGAACTCTTCATGATCTCCGCTTGCGAGAAAACATGTCATCAGTGCTACTATAGTACTCAATGACCCTTTTTCACTGTTGTCCCATGATCAGTACTTTTGATCACCTTGGTATCCATACTCGTAACAACTTTGGAGTATTGGACATATCTGGTTGTTTTACATACCATGGAATACATGATTAATCCAAACACGAAGGTGTGTGGAATCTCCATCATGTATTTTGCTCATCAGTGTTTTTGGGACACCGAGTCTTGCGAAAACTCTTTCCATGTGACTTCGGCAAGAATCACTCCTTGGCGTTTTAAATGGTAAAAAGTTTTAGCATCTTGTCAATATGTTTTTTTTATTGCTTAGCCCCATTAGGTAAATCTATCTCCATAGATCATCATGCCTAATATAAAGGCTATTTAGCCCAAGCACTTCATCGAAAAACTATTTTCAAATGAAGTCCTAATTCGTGTCAAGAAATTTATTTCCAATTAACAATGTGTCAAGCACACAACGTTTTTTAGAAATTTTATTATGCTCCCACTTACTTTCTTGAATCATAAGCATCTTCGTTACCCATTGATGAAGTCAAACCCCTTTGACTATTTCATCAAAACACGAAGATTCCAACTCCATTTTGCTCTCTTCTGTCCATTGCTGGAACTCTGAAGTTTGCATACTTACTAGCATCCTCTGGACTGACAAAATACCTTGGACTATAACACATGCAAGTCCTTGGTTTTATTTCCATCAGATGGAAATCCTTTCGTCATCCTTGTTTCATATCTCATGATTGAAATATGTATTAATTGCTAGTTCAACCCGAACCGACTTTAAGCATCGCTACGGTGAAGCAACCTCATCGTAGTCAACTCCTTGAACTTGTATATTGCAACAAGTCGAGCTTTATGGATAAAACATTTTTATTCGTATCAGTTATAGTTCCATAAATATTCATCAGACTCTAAGTCTTCCGAAAGGTGTATCAAGGTTTTAATCTTGAATCACTTATATGGAAACTATCTCGGATTGTATTGGCATTTAGCCAATTCCGGAGTCAGGGCCCATCAATGCTTCCTTGTGTATCGTAGGTATACTGTTGTCTAACAACAATATCTCGTTTGCGCACCTGAGAGGTTTGCACGAGCCTTGCCTACGTGGTCCAGCTGCAAGTTCGACCGAAGTCCATACATTTTATTGTAGAGACTTCCGTATCAGTCGCAGTAGGAAACTCTGGAATGACTTCCAAGGTCTCTTTCCTTTGATCTGATGACGAAGATACTGTTTATCTCGTCGAGTTGCACTATTCTCCCACTCACCTTTTTGAAAGAACCATTTTCTTCAAAAAGCATACCGTTCTTAGTGCAAACCTATTTGCCTCGGCATAGTGAGGGAGGAATACCCAACATTTTGGGATAACCTACAAAGTAGCACTTGTCTGATTTGGAATAGGTTTGTAACCTTTTACACAAGCCCCATATTCCAAATGTTAAGAAAAGATATAACATGGTTGGGCGTACCATACCATGGTGTCATTTCAACAGACCTAATGGAGCTCTTTTCAGTGTAAAAGCCGCAGTCTCTAAAGCATCACTTTAAAAGGGATAATGGCAAATTTAATTATGTCATCTTTGATCTTACCATGTCATAAATGGTTCGATTACATCTTCACGGACTTTCCTCTTGCAGTGGTGTTCTGGGAGGTGCAAGTTATGAAACCCCTTTCACAACTCATCAGACATTCGCTAAACTTGTAACTCAAATATTTCTTTCTGCAATCAAATTGTAGAAACATAATTTTCTTGTTACAATAACTTCTACTTCATATTTGAAAACCTTTCGAATGATTTCAAAAGATCCAGACTTACGTCTCATCAAGTAAATATCCACATATCTACTTGAGTCATTTCTGAAGATAGATAAATCCACTACTTGCAACAACCTTTATCGGACTACACACATCAAATGTATGATCACCAATAAGTTTGTTGTCCGTTCCTTATGGCCTGTGAACGGTATTTTAGTCACTTCTCTTTTCGGAGGAAAGTTGCAAGTGTCAGACGATTCAAAATCAAACGACTTCAAAATCCATCATAATGGAATTTATCCATGCGGGTTTCTCCAATGTGACCAAATGCAGTGCCACACTTGTGTGGTATTCTTTTAGTCTTGCGACATTTAGCGTCAGTGTTATGGATGTCACATATTACCATCAATATTCATAACATACATCCCATCTAGGATGGAAGCTTGGCCCTTCATGTTATTCATAATACTGAACAACAGTTGTTGTTTTTATGAACAACTCTTTTGCAACAAACATTGTGCAATGGGCTAGAGTGTATGGAACTCTAAAATGAATTATGAAAGTAAACCCAGAGGTAATGTATTATTATCAATATTCATAACATACATCTCATTCATAATGAAAGTATGGCCCTTATGTTATTCATAACATCGAACATCAAAAGTTCTCTTATAAACAACCTTCTTGCAAGATACCTTATGCAATGGGCTAGAGTTTGTGAAACTCCAAACGAATTATAAAAATAAATACAGACGGTAATACACCGATAGAAGGTATAGTAACATTTACTATGTTCCCCGTGTATACCTAAAACTCATTTCTGCCTAGTCTTTCAGGCCATAGTAGTTCTTACATCGAGTTGCAACAGAAAGCAATCGAGCGGGTATCTTTGTGATTAACTCACAATACCCAAGAATCAGTGATTAACAATTTAATCATAATTCCCAAGGACTATATCTTTGACCAGCCTTCTATACATCAAAAACTTGTATGACATTCATACATGAGCTGGATATTCCAGTCTCCTTTCTTTCTGCCTTTATACTTCTAACAGTTTAACTTTCAGTATTTCTCCTACTCTCAGAAAAAGCACCGAACTTAAGAGTGGCGTTAGCCCCGGACTTCCTAGGCGTGAAAGTCTTACTAACACCCTTCGGACACTTCCTTTCTCTTTAAGTTGTTGTTTTATTCACCTTTCATCATATGACATGCGTTCTTCTGGATCCCTCTCTTATCAGTCTAATGCATAGTAAACTCCTTTACTAATAGTTTGCAAACAAACATTGCTTTGGATATCTCATATCTTTTAGCCTTTGTCTGTCTCTGAAAATAATTTTCAGATTCCATGAATATCACATAACTATCCAAACTTTCGAAGTTTGGGTCTCATGGAAACAAACATATTGCGCTTGACTGAAATGGAATTCTAGCTTTTGGATCAACGGACGAGAGTCACATGATCCATAGCATAAGCGAGAGAATACCGAAAGTATGCGATAGGACAAAGTCCTTCTCGGCACTCTTGAGGACAATCCTCACATTACGTTACCAACCGTAAAGTTTTAACCAGATATTTAACAGCTATTCAATTTTAATAGGGAAAGTGGAAACGCGAGCCATTATTCTACAACTATTATGCAAATCACACTTAGACAGTGTTCAAAATTAATTGCACTGAGAATTAAAAGAATTAATTCTATAGTGCGCTCCCACTCAAATCAATATCTCTCATAATTGATTGTGAGTGATTCAAGATCCGCATTTCAATTCAACGCCATTGATGGTAGCATCACTGATGACGAAAATCTCAATCGGTAGGCAAACTTGCCAATCACATCTCTATGTGACTCTTGTTCATCTTTCGATGCGTGTGTTCCGAGCTCATGACTTTCATGCCTGAACGTCAAGACAACCAAGTGATCTCGCTGCGAGGTCTCAACTCACCCGCCTCACACATCCCTAATCGTTCGTACCCATGTTAGCATGTGATACCCCGAAAAGTTAGGTGCCGTGACGGTGCTACACTTGGGAGAACACTAACTACTTGATATTTTTGTGAGAGATCACCCTAATAAAAGCGACTACCGCGCAATCAAGAAGGGTGCAACATAAGGGATAAACATCTCAGGCAATTCATAATAGCATGATATGGTATAGCCCTTTCTGACGGAGAAGTCTTGTATTCCTTCGTCTTCGGCATTCACGTCGGTGATCACCTTCGCGAAGATTGCCACCACCTTGTCGATGCAGCAGGTAATATTGCTATCTCTATAGCTAATAAAATAATGCATTACACAAGGTTGACACACAAGTCAATTAAAGTGCAATCATATGGCTCTAGCCATCATGCCGAATCATGACACGCATGTCATGTTAATCAATTTACATTATATAGTCATCTCATACATAATCAAATTATTCTGAGCACTGCTATACCACATCATATGCACATGCAAACCCTCCTGCAAAACCAAGTTAGACGCCTCTAATCGGTTCATGCAAAAACTTGTTTTACGTGGCTTCTAAGGTTTCGAAACAAACCGAAGCTACCAACGTCCATCATCAAGTATGATAATTCAAGTCGCTAGATTAACTTTCCAGGGTGTATGAAAACCGAGATAATAAAATCTCGAGCCCCATACTAAACTTCGTCATACGCATGACCCCCGTGCAGATCATATCTGCATTGCCCTTTTGTCTGCGAAATTTCATCTTTCCTTTTAACTATGGTGGAATTCAATGAATTGTTAGCACTTCGTTGATCAATCAGGATCGCGGATTGCCAGAACTTTGAAACTCCACCATACTGTTATCAAGATCAGAAATATGCAAATTCCAGGGAAGCAACAAGAACATCGGGTAACAGATTTCATCTGCTACCCGCACAAATAATTTTCAGTAATAGAACTCATCTACTACCTAATTATATTGTGCAACACCCATACATCTCTATGTATTATAGATCGCAACCTGCATCTACGCATAGCACGGCTCATGATGCCACTGTAGGGTAACACAGCAGAAAACAAAAAATTTCTGACCTACGCACCAGCCCAGGACCACTATGGAGACTGCATACAAGGTTTGATCATTTTCGTTACCGACTCGAAGCGTAGCGGAAGTAGAGTCGATGACGATCGGCGGTGCAGATCCCCGCAGCTAGGATTTACAACCTCCCAACCGCGAGGATGTATACCCTCGTCTTCCCTTCGGATAGCCCTCCGGGAGGCTGTCGAACAGTCCCCCAGACGATGTCGCGGACAGCCCTTCGGGAGGACCTTCGAAACTCGAACGGTCACTCGGACAGCCCTTCGGGAGGACTCACAGAACTCGGACCGTCACTTGGACAGCCCTTCGGGAGGCACTCTCGAACAGCCCCTCGGGCACTAAGATCGAAACTACGACCTCTCTACAGAGTTGCACACATACGGTGTCATCTATCCGGCAGGGCTTCGCCGTCCAGAACTAGTTCCCACCGGAACCCAGACAACCTTTCGGCTCTACGAAACTCTTTTCGTGGGAGGGAGAGAGAAGCCAGATCATTGCAATGGCATGTATGTGAGAAGGGATGAGTGTGGAGGGCTGCCCCTCCACCTCTATTTATAGGATAGCCAAGGGGTAAAGATGTCATACAAAAAAACCCCAAAGTACCCCCACTTTATGCCTTTCCACAAAAGAATAAAGATAAAAGGGGTGCCATGTGGAGCTCCAAGGAGCTCCACCATGCTTGGCCGGCCACACCCTTGGGGGACCCCCCAAGGGGGCTTCCTTAGTGCCTAAGGCATTCTAGAAGCCTTTTGGGAAATTCCCAAAAGGTGTTTTCCATAAAATTCCCAAAAAGCACTTTCACTATTCACGACGACATTTTTCAGCGTCCGTTCGAACTGAAAATATTTATGTGGGCTTAGAACATTTCCAGTACCCACTAAAATAATTTTCAATGCATTCTGGAACAATTCCAGTTTAGTGATTTCATCTGCGAAAAGCATCTGAAGCGGTTCCGGCAGCCCCGGAACATTTCCGGTTTTTCTTCCAGAAAATTCCCAGAAGTTTCCAGAATGATTCTGGTATCCTCCAAGAATTATCAGGCATGTGCCGAAACCATTTTGACTTAATGGTATCCCCTGAAACAACTTTTCAGTTTCACCGGAACTCATCCGGTGACCTCTCTCTGCGGAACTTTTCCGCTGTCCGAAACTTTTCGGTGTCCGAAACTTTTTCGGTGATTTTCTCTCAGACTCCCTATCTAGTATTCAGCAGATAGATGACCCTTAAGCGTGTGACCCTATAGGTTCGGTGAAGTATAGACATGACACGGAACCCCTTCCGATCAATGATCAACATCGGAGCCGTGGACACCCATATTGACCCCTATACCAACACGAATGAATATTCGAGTGAACCTCCAGTTGCCGTGTGCTATTCCTGTTGCTTCGTGATATGTTACAAATACCCGAGGTGAGACATGTTGGCATTCCCGTGGATCAACACTTGTCCACTATGCTAGTTACCTCGTTACCGGTATTGTTCTCTTTTCTCGTTACCATGTTCCGGCATCCCCGTGATCAAATCACAAAGTGTCTGGCCAGACGATGATGGATACCGTAACACCGAGAGGGCCCAGAGATATCTCTCCATCGCCGGAGGAGCAAATCCCAATCTTGAGCTATCAAGTTACTTGACACACTTTTCCATGAACCCGTAAGCCGCCGTAATAGCCACCCATTTACGGATGACGTTTAACAAACCCCAAAGTTCATGAAGCAAGCATGAAGAAACTCGATACTCTCATGGTCTAAGGAATCATGCAAACATTAACCATCTCTATGTTATTAACCATTAACTTGTGACGAAAGAATCTCATAGCATAACATCAATCGGGTCGATTCAACACAAATGTTCTGCTAACATTGTGCCCTCAAAATTGCTGGCATAGTCATGCCCATGATCAGGAAAACAGGATCATCATGCAATACTTGAGCCAGTCATAGAGGCTTGACTAGGAATACATTTTATCGTTTATTATTCCACACGTGCATATGAGTCTTCCTCCGAGCCTCGTTTTATTTGCAGACTCGAGAACCATAGCAGTTATAGCATGGAACATAAACCTAATTATGAACAGGGAGATAATCAATAACATTTATTATTGCCTCTTGGGCATATCTCCTACAGGTTGTACATCCATACAAACACGGGCCATGTGCTATGATTGGTGTTCTGGTTGCCAAACGGATTCATGCCATCACTACTAGCGCCAAGCATGATGTTCCTTGGATCATTTGCGAAAAAATCAAATTCAGCGTTTAATGCTCTCCACTGGCTAGCATCTGCGAGGTGTCTCAGCTTCGGATCATCTTCGTCATCTGGCTTCACCCTCTCCACGTGCCAGCACATAAGCTTTGCTTCCTTAGGATCTACAAAATACCGCTGCAGGCGCGGAGTGATCGGAAAGTACCATACAACTTTCTGTGGAGCTTTCTTTCTGGCCTTCTTATATCGTGAAGCATTGCACTTTGGACAGATGGTTTTTTCCGCGTGCTCGTTCCGATATATGATGCAATCATTGATGCATGCGTGATATCTAATGTGTGGCAGATCAAGAGGGCACACGATTTTCTTTGCCTCCTCGACACTAGTAGGACACAGGCTTCCCGCGGGAAGAACCTTCTTTAGATACTTCAGAAGCTCATCTAGGCTTGCATCCGTCCATTTGTTTTTTGCCTTCGTCTTTAGAAGTTCTAGTGTGAAACTCAAGCGGGTCACCTCGGGATCGCAACCATCATACAAAGGAGTCATCGAGTCTACCTCCAGTTGCGCCAGTTTGGCCTCCTCTCTAGAAGCAGCTCTGTCACTAGTCGTCTTCTTGCGAAGCAGGTCTCGAACATGCGGGTCCCGCATGGCTGAACTTAGTAGCGACGAAGACGGCGGTGTGTCCGCGTCTTCTCCGCCTTGTACTGCCTCTTCGCCATCGCCATTTCCGAGGCCGTCTTCTTCTTCGGGCACATAATCGGTCATCTCTTCGTCTGGCCCCATGTCGTTATTTCCTACCCTGTTGACGTCCTCATCATCATCATCTTCACTTATCTACCGAGTATGGCCATCCATGAAACCATGCATGAGCAGGTGCGCCTTGAATTTACCACCCTTAAAGGGGTCGAGCTTGACTCCTCCTTTGCATTTTCGACACGGACATACAACATCCTTCAGTCTTTTTTCATACATGTCGTCCACCGTGGATTGCCAGTATCTTTCCACCATCCTTCCATTGACCTTCATCATCACCTGCACGCGGAGCAAAATATTATAACCACGTATGCATGCATGGATCAAATTCATACAAAGCATGACCTTCCCTAAACATAGGACATATTGAGTTTGCCTGAAATTCGCCGAAATGGAATTGAATCGACATTTCGGCAAAACATAGGCAACTCATGTCACCCACATTTCAACAAATACACAATATAGGCAACTCAAATTATGCCACACACAATTCGGTATATTCTCATATCGCACATATATATGTATATATAGTTTCGGTCCTATCGCACACAAACACTTTTTTTTGCTCACCTATGTGTCGAGAGGGATATCGAGCACCTTCTTAATTAGCTAGTAGCTCTAGATATAGCTCTAACTAGCTAGGTAGGGAGAGAGAGAGAGAGAGAGAGAGAGAGCTAGGGAGAGAGAGGGAGGAGAGGGAAGGCATTAATGGAAGGGGGTGGTGGAGGGCAAAGAAGAGGGGGAGGGAGGGCATTAATGGAGGGGATGGTGGAAGGGCAAAGAAGAGGGGGTGGTGGAGGGGCAAAGAAAGAAAGAGGGAGGATGGAGTGCATTAATGAGGGGGTGGTGGAGGGGCAAAGAAGAGGGGGAGGAGGGGGAGCATTGAAAGGAAAAAGCAAGTGCAAGGAGAGGGGGAGAAAGGACTGGGAGGAAGAGGGGGGGGGGGAGGTGGTAGGTATTTTGGCTGGCGACCATAGCAGTAGTGCTGGTCACCAATGCGCGCTACTGCTATGGTCACCAGCCAAAATATCTGCTGCTAAGTTCCATTACCTATAGCGCGGGGTGAAAAAACACGCTACTGGTAAAAGTGTACACATAGAAGAAATAGCAGTAGCACGTTTCTATCAACAGGCGC
This sequence comes from Thinopyrum elongatum, assembly GCA_011799875.1. Taxonomy (NCBI): domain Eukaryota; kingdom Viridiplantae; phylum Streptophyta; class Magnoliopsida; order Poales; family Poaceae; genus Thinopyrum; species Thinopyrum elongatum. Next base: position 147,365,899 of record CM022303.1, read on the forward strand.
TATAGATCCTAAACTAACAATAGCGCTGGGTAGACGACCCATGCTGCTAATTTTTATTGATCAGGTGGTGTGGTGTGGCACACTTACCAGTAGCGTGGTCTAAGGAAACCAGTGCTGCTGCTAATGTATACCAGTAGCGCTCTTTCTACCCAGCGCTACCACTAACTACTAGTAGCGTGGGGTCATAAACAAACGCTACTGGTAAACTTCTATCTATAAGCATTTTCCTAGTAGTGCATAGCTACGAGAGGGGAGATATGTCTACGTACCCTCATAGACCGTTAAGCAGAAGCGTTTATCAACGCGGTTGATGTAGTCGTACACCTTCATGATCCGCCCGATCAAGTACCGAACGCACGACACCTCCGCGTTCAACACACGTTCAGGTCGATGACGTCCTCGCCTTCTTGATCTAGCAAGTCGGGGAGGTAGTAGATGAGTTCCAGCAGCACGACAGCGTGGTGACGGTGGTGGTGCAACTATCTCCGTAGGGCTTCGCTGAGCACTACGAAAATTATGACCGAGGACAAACTAGAGGGAGAGGGGCACCACACACGGCTTGGGGATCATGGTGTGTGTTGCCTAGGGTGCCCCCAAAGGGCCGGTGGCCAGCCCTAGGGCCTGCCTAGCCGCGCCCCCTTCCATATATGGACATGGGGGGAAGGAAAGAGGGGCTGCCTGCCTTAGGGCGCCTCCCCCTTCCTTCCCTCCCTTCCTTGGCGAGTGGGCAGGGGTGGAGGGGCGCGCCAGCCCCCTTGTGCGCTGGTGTGCTTCTCCCTTTTTGACCCATAAGGCCTACAACTTACCGGTGGCCTCCCGGAACCCCTTCCAGCACTCCGATAAATACCTGGTACTTTCCGAAACCTTTTCGGTGACCAAATAGCATCGTCCTATATATCAATCTTTACCTCCGGACCATTCCGGAGCTCCTCGTCATGTCCGTGATCTCATCCGGGACTCCAAACAACATTCGGTCTCCAACTCACATAACTCATATAGTACTATATCGTCAACGAACGTTAAGCGTGCGGACCCTACGGGTTCGAGAATGATGTAGACATGACCGAGACGCTTCTCCGGTCAATAACCAATAGCGGGACCTGTATGCCCATATTGGTTCCTATATATTCTACGAAGATCTTTATCGGTCGAACCTTTATGACAACATACGTTATTTCCTTTGTCTGTCAGTATGTTACTTGCCCGAGATTCGATCATCGGTATCTCCATACCTAGTTCAATCTCGTTACCGGCAAGTCTCTTTACTCGTTCCATAATACATCATCTTGCAACTAACTCCTTAGTTACTTTGCTTGCAAGCTTCTTGTGATGCTGTATTACCGAGAGGGCCCAGAGATACCTCTCCGTCATATGGAGTGACAAATCCCAATCTCGATTCACGCCAACTCAACAGACACCTTCGGAGATACCTGTAGAGCATCTTTATGATCACCCAGTTACGTTGTGACGTTTGATAGCACACAAGGTATTCCTCCGGTATCCGGGAGTTGCATGATCTCATGGTCGAAGGAATATGTATTTGACATTAAGAAAGCAGTAGCAATAAACTGAACGATCATATGCTAAGCTAACGGATGAGTATTGTCCATCACATCATTCTCCTAATGATGTGATCCTGTTATCAAGTGACAACACATGTCTATGGTTAGAAAACCTTAACCATCTTTTGATCAACGAACTAGTCTAGTAGAGGCTCACTAGGGACACGGTATTTGTTTATGTATTCACACATGTATTTAAGTTTCCGGTCAATACAATTCTAGCACGAATAATAAACCTTTATTATGAATAAGGAAATATAGCAATAACAACTTTATTATTGCCTCTAGGGCATATTTCCATCACACTCCTGCTACGCCGCCACCACCATGCCCTCAACGAAAGAAAATGTGATGACCTCTCATAACTCACAAGTGTAGGGGATCACAACAATCTTTGTCAGGAAGTACCACAACCAAAATTTACACTCGACATAAGCGAAGCCAAAGAATATTTATAAGTTACCAGCTGATTTCTCAGTTCAACCACACCTAAAGACAATATTTGCTCGAAAAAGTTTACTAACAGCGAGTGTGATGAAGTGATTGTTGTTTGATTGCCAAAAAAGTAACAAAATCAACAATACCCAGTAGCTGCCAAGTACAAAATATCTTTTAGTGAAGCAACAATTATGAAAAATGTATGCATGAGAATGGATAAACGAGACATTGTGTCGATAGAATCAATCTTATAATGGTATATATGAATCACATACATAATTTTGCCAACTCACATCCTATTTACCTAACAAAATCATCTCCACTATGTTATTTATGTTAACATGCAACCTATCCACCTCACCACATATCCTCACGACATATGTCCCATACATGCTACCTCCTATTTAAATGCACATGCAAGCCATCCACATCATCAAGCCCATGCAATTAATCAACTTTTCACTTTCCACCACATGCATGTCCTCCACATCATCAAGCGCCCATGCAACTATTCAACTTTCCACTTTCCACCACATGCAAGCCTCCACGTCATCAAGCACATGAAAGGCCTCCACATCATTAATTTTTATTTTTATTTTTTTCAACAATAAATAATTACACTTGAATGTCACAAGACAATATAACATGCATCCACCCTCCATTTACCGCTAAATTGCTATATTCTAATTTTATTTTTGATAAGTTCATTGCTGAAAACGCGTGAGGCGTTATCTAGTTTTTTAAATTTATATAGGCATGCATTCCATATATCGTTGTACGAGCTTGCAATAAGAACTTGCGCAACATATTTTTTCATACCCTCCCGTGTCTATTGGATCACAATTAAATTAAATACTCATTTTATAAAGTATAGGAACAAAGATTGACACTTGATGAATACATGTAATCCTCAAATCATAGCTATTCCCATTGATACCCTGGTCATGCCACCTGTGGGTATCTGGTGCAAAACTATATCATGCGCATATATACAACTTGTAGGTATGATCCAAGCATATAGATTTCATGAAAACAAAAATAGTTTAGATCCAAAACCACATCACTCGGGCCCTAGTGACAAGCATTACATATAGCATAGTCATAGCAATATCAATCTCAGAACTTAGACACTAGGTATCACTCCTCAATAAATTTGACATCTATTACATGATGGATCTCATCTAATTATCATCCACCATATGTGCTTGCAGTAGATTACACATGGATGAGAGAAACATGATGACGATGATGACCATGGCAAAGGTTCTAGCTCTTCGGCGACCAAATCTGCCTTCAGACAACTCTTCAAAAAGATGAACAAAGGTGGCATTCGCCTCCACCTCGAAGAAAAATAGGAAAAAAAATTCTTAGAGTTTTTTTGGGTGGAAGAGGCTATATAGGACAAGTCAGCCGAGAGGTCCCTATGGGAGCCACACGCCCTCTTCGAGTGCCCCATGGCCAGGATGCGTGACTAGGGTGTGTGGGCCTTGTGAGGTACCCCTGGCCTATCTGCTGGCTCTGTATCCCACGACGAAGGTTAACACTAAATGAACACCACAATGCTTTTAAAAAAAGGGCCCCCTCTCTGATTTCTATTAATAGAAACCACAATGTCTTGCAACTACAAGAACCAACAAGAAATATGTTTACTTAGATGGTGATGCATAATCTAGAGGAGCAAAATGGGCTCCAACCATCAGCCCCAAAAGATTAAAAAGGGCTATATCGGCCTAGCTACTGATAACCCACAAAAACTACCCGACTCCAACTCCATTCTCCTGGGAGCCTAGCTACAAGCCAGATCTCCAGAAGATGGTTAAAGATACATAGGTTCTATCATAGCCATCAGTGCAAGACTAGAAACAGAAAGTAAATGAAATCTTCAAAAGCAGCCCAGTAGAAGGAGTAGAGGATTTCCACCTCCCCGAAGAGACCATCTAGCCGTAATTATGTCGGTCCCCAGGCTCCATCCATGCGTAGCTTTGGAAACTTCACAAAGCAATTAGCTCAACAATTCTTATGCCCCACTTCATGATTCCTTGTCTTTGTGGGTTTTTCTGCAAAATATTTCAATCATGTGGCCATATGATTATTAGATTCGCAGGGGTACAAGGATCAGCCACCTTGTTGTTATAAAAATGATGATATTTCTCAATTTTCATAAAATCCAGAAAATAGCATAAATCCTAACCTCAACTAGTTTCTATTCAAACGTTAAACAGATCATGAACATTATCAGTTATGTCATGTAAATTGAAGGCACACTTCATTATATTCCAAAGCAATATTGCAATAGAAGAGTGGAAGAACAAATGATGAATGGATTCATCCCTTCCACAAAAAGGCCACTTGTTGTCACCAATCCATCCTCTTCTAAGCACTTATCCTTAGTTAGAACATTGTTTCTAAGGACCAACCAAATAAAAACTTCCACTCTGATACGTCTCCAACATATCTATAATTTTTTATTGTTTCATGCTATTATATTATCAATCTTGGATGCTTTATATGCATTTATATGCTATTTTATATCTTCCTTTGAGACTAACCTATTAGCCCAGTGCCTAGTGCCAGCTCCTGTTTTTGGATTTTCAGAAAATCAATACCAAACGAAGTCCAAACACAATGGAACTTTACGGTGATATTTTCTGGACCAGAAGGGACCCTAGAAGCTTCGGGAGGAGGCCAGAAGAGCTACGAGAGAACCATGATCTCACAGGGTGCGCCCCAGGGGGGTAGGCGCGCCGCCTGAGCTCGTGGGCCCCATGTAACTCCATTTGACCTAATTCCAAGCCTATGAATTCACATATATTCCTAAACCAACAGAGAGCCACCCGAAACACTTTTTCCGCCGCCGCAAGCTTCTGATCTTCTATGTCCCATCCGGAGGCCTTTTCCGGTACTCTGCCGGAGAGGGAATCGATCACGGAGGGCTTCTACATCATCTTCCTTCCGATGATGCGTGAGTAGTTCACCACAAACCTACGGGTCCATAGCTATTAGCTAGACGACTTCTTTTCTCTCTTTGATCTTCAATACAATGCTCTCCTCGATCTTCTTGGAGTTTTATTCGATGTAATCTTTTTTTGCGGTGTGTTTGTTGGGATCTGATGAATTGTGGGTTTATGATCAGATTATTCATTGAAAGTAACTGAGTCTTTTCTGAACTTTATTATGCATGATTGTTATAGCTTTGTATTTCTCTCTGATCTATCCGTTTGGTTTGGCCAACTAGATTGATTTATCTTCAGTGGGAGATGTACTTGATAATGGGTTCAATCTTGCGGTGCTCTATATCCCAGTAACATAGTAGAGGACAAGACACGTATTTGCATTGTTTCCATTAAGGGTAAAACAATGGGGTTTATTCATATTGATTGGGTTTACTTTGTCTACATCATGTCATCTTGCTTAAGGTGTTACTCCGTTTGTCATGAACTTAATACCATGTGTGCATGCTGGATAGCGGTCGATGGGTGGAGTAATAGTAGTAGATACAGGCAGGAGTCGGTCTACTTGTCTCGGACGTGATGCCTATATACATGATCATTGCCGTGAATACGTCATAACTATGTTTTTTTATCAATTGCCCAACAGTAATTTGTTAACCCACCGTATGCTATGTGTTCGAGAGAGAATCCTCTAGTGAATACTATGGCCCCCGGGTCTACTTTTACCATATTATAAAAACCAAAAGTACATTGCTGCAATTTATTTACTTTTATTTTATTTTGCAATTTATCTATCTACCTATACAAGATTTAATCCTTACAAGCAACGAGTTCAAGGGAATTGACAACCCTCTTGACCGCGTTGAGTGCAAGTATTTGCCTTTGTGTGTGCAAGTGCTGTTCACGAGGATTTGCATGATTCTACTATTGGTTCGACAAACCTTGGTTCTCTCTGAGGGAATACTTATCTCTACTGTACTGTATCTACCTTCCTCTTTGGGGAAAATCCCAACGCAGCTCACAAGTAGCACACTCTAGGTGACATTTTAACTTTCCATATAAAGTTACGTGGAATTTTTTTGCGAGAAAATTTCCAATCTATTCATCAAAGAACACCAGAATTAAAAAAATTTACATCCAGATCCGTAGACCACCCAGAGGCGACTACAAGCAGTGGAGCAAGCGAAGGCGCGTCGCCGTCATCGCCCCTCCATCATCGGAGCCGGGCAAACCTTGTAGTAGACAGACGGAAAATCATCGTGCTAAGTCCCCATAGGACCAGCGCATCAGAACAATAATCGCCGCCGATGAAGAGAAGCGTAGATCGGAAGATCTAACCTACAGACACATAGACGCAAACGGATGAAGAACGGATCCAAGAGGATCCACCGAAGACCAACGCCGACCGGATCCCACGACATCTATCGAAGACACACCTCCACACGCCCTCCGACGACGCTAGAAGCACCAACGGGATGGGGGCTAGACGGGGACCTTATTTCATTTTCAGTAAGCCGTCGCCACCCCGTCTTCTTAAGCATGGCACAAACCCTAACAAAATAAAAAAAACACTTAAAAATCAGAACCAACAAGGGCCGGGATCCACCGCACCTCCACGGTCTAGTCTCCTAAGATCAGATGAGACGAGGCGAACCGGCGGCAGCGCCATCAAGAGGCAGGGGAAACCCTAGCTGAGTGCCCTAGGGTTGCAACGAGTGAAGGGGACGGAGCGAACGCTGATATGACACGTATGCTTAATTAATTTATGTGGATATTTAACCCCATTTTCAGTCAGGAACCTATAATATGATGACTTAACAGAATGGATACCATTTTTGGTAAGAACAATGGCTGGGATTTCAATTTATTATCTGTTGTTGTTCTTCTCTTCCGGGTCTGATCCATATCTATCCTAAAAACGTTTAATAATTCTTTTAAAAAAATATGCCGCTCGACAACAAGACATCGCAAATTTAACTTCATGGTCCAGTACAGCATCCGGGCGTACGCACCAAGGACCAACGCACCGTTTCACCGTTTATTCGCCAGAAGACGCCAAGAAACCCTCCGGTGCAAGCGAGAATGTACGGTGATCACTGATCACGTAGCATAATCCAGTGATCCAGCTGGGCGGCAAGCACTTGCCGTCGACGTATCCGAAGCTGCCATGTGCCTTACGCGCTATACAAGTAGTACGCTCCTGGCGCTATCCAAAACACGGCGCCAAACGCCCACGCACGCACGATGGCCGGCGCCGCCGCGATCAAGGCTGCCATCGCTGCCGTCTTCTTCCTCTCGGTGACCGGCCTGCATGCTTCCGATCACGTTAGCGGCAACGGCGATGGCGGCGACGAGAGACAGGTCGGATCACGCGCATTAGTTTTCTTGATGCAAATCACACGTAAGAACATGGAATTCTGTGGTGCGCGTGCAGGTATACATCGTGTACATGGGGCATCCACCACCACCGGGGGAGAAGAAGACGGCCGGCGGCTTCTCCGTTGGCCACCACGAGCTGCTGAGCCGGGCCCTCGACCTCGATCACAGGTCAGGATAAATCCTTATTTCCAAAATCTTGGTGAACTTACACGTCACAAAACCCATTTCTAAACCACACCAATGACACAAAAGGAAGTAAACTGAGTTTGTGTGCTATGCGTATGGATTGCAGCTCCGCTCACGAGAGGATCATCTACAGTTACCAGAGGACCCTATATGGATTTGCAGCGAGACTCACAAAAGACGAGAAAGAAAAGCTCTCTGGTACGCTCACCAAGTCACTAGTTTTATTGTAGTATTTCAGAAGTATTGTTAACATTTTCTTGGACAAATTGTTTTCTTCTTTCTTGTTCCTTCCATATCTTGGCATCCGACATCGCTTCTATATCATCGAGATGACTGACGTGACATGCTACCTATTACCTAATCTAGAGGGAGGTTTTTTTTCCTTAGTGTCCCCCGCGCTTGGAGGAACACCGGCATGCAAAGGGTGGCGAACAAATCTATATAGGGAGCTGCGCCGCCATTCACAAGCATGTCATGATCATTGATGGGTGGAGATACAAGCGAAACAATGAGATAGGAGAGGCGACCGTAGTTGTTAAGATTAGGCCGTGGGAGCATAAGGTGAATCCGATAGCGGGGGAGCGACTAGACATACATAGAAGCTGGCATGAGAGGTGGTGAAAAGAGAGATTTGATAGGCCATGGAAGAGGGATTGGGAGAAAGAGGGAGCAAGTGGAGGAAACTAGTCGGCATACCAGCGCTGGCATGGACCGAGCTGCTATAGAAGCACTGGGTCTAGGTGAACCAATGGAACTTATCATAGCTTCATTAGATTAATCTTTGTTTTTTATAAATAAAAGGCAATGGCCAGCTTTATATTAGGAAACCACAATGGCAAAGCAACCAAACATAGCAAGATCACAAGGGATCTAAAAGCAAATAGGTTAAGTACATCCAAGTTAGGAACAACAACATGACCCAACAAAACATGTTTCTAAAGGGCATTTGTGCAGGTGCGGACCTACACTCGGCTTTAACCCGATGCTTAGGCCCAAACCTATAATAGATGCTCTTTAAAATCAAGAAACAATCATAGAAAGTAATAGACCAAAGCCCACATGCATTGCCCGTTCAGGGGCTCAACCCGTATCTGGGTTTCGCCCCTGCATTTGTGGGTGTTGTCGAAGCTCGAAAAATAGGAAGCAAAAATACAATCTTGATGACCATGTCAGTGAATGCATTCCGATCTCTAGCAACGTTGAGTGGCTTCCACTAATGAAGCAAGGCATCCATTTTGAAAAGACAGACAACCAAATGATTAGGGAACAAAGCTTCAATAGTAAAGTTCTTCCTGGTAGTCCAAAAGACCTAGGTTTGGGCACCAACACATATCTAAACTAGGCGTTTAGTTTGTCTAGTCATATTAGAAATCAGGGCTAACAACTGGGCAATCTTTTTTGGGTTCCGTTCAACCACGACCGCACTCAACTCCACATGAATTGGGTTAGGACCTGCAAATCAAAAATATGGTTAAAATTTTCATCACCCCGCAAAAAGAGCACACAACATTAGCATTCACATGTTTGCTAGATGGCAAGCTTAGCGTCACCAAATCTGTTGCCATTTGAAAACCTTGATTTCTAAGAGGAATACAAGCCTCTAAACCGCTTGGAAAACTGGAGGGTCGTTGACAAACAAGAGCATACATGGACCTGGTGGAATAAGTTGTCGTAGACGAACCAGGCCACATAACAAGGTCAATTCCATTACTTAATTGTTGTGGCAACTCTGCAATAAGGTTTTGCCTAGTTATCGTGCCCTTTGGGTGTCTTTTCTAAAAAAAAAGAGGAAAATGGGTCTAACCTTGATCAAAATCCTTCTTTGAAAGAAAGACCAGTGAACTTTGTCATATGGTTTTTTAGAAACTTTTAATAGGATGATCCACTTGTTCCCTCAAGAGTGAAGATCATGAAACGATCACCTGGAGAATAAGAACCTTGTCCAAAATACTACCGCCCAACACAATCTAAGTTGGAAAATTGGTTTATGAGCTACTAGAGAAAGGCGAAACACTTATCCATTCGAAAAGAATTTAAAGATAACATTAACAAAAAACGATTGACTGAAATTGGCTAATGTTGTCAGCACATGGGCCTTTGGAATGGGGCGAGGATAGCAAAGTTAAACCATTTAATGTCCCTCGATAAAGGATAATATGGTAAATCGTCTCTTTTAGGATTTCTCAAAATTTATTTACCGCCATTGGTTCTTGATCTAATGGTCCATAGGTTCAATTGTTGACACACTAAAAATGAGTTTGAGTTCAAACATATCGCTCTAATTTTGGATAAAAGCAATTCTACCACTCAGTCGTCAATCCCAATAGAGATTCCCGTGCATGCATGCTTGTCTCCCGGGTATATGTTTAGTATTGGTCATTATTGGGAGAAATATTGCTTTGTGCTTTATCAGCCCATCAATCACATTTATCCCATGCATGCATGCTTTTGCCAAAGATTGCATTCTCCACTCGTCACACCATGCCCATGCTAGTTTCACCCTCCCGTGCTTTTTCATTTGATTTCCAATTTTGAATCTATTATATTGTTTGCAGTGAAAGTCTAATTTATGTTTCGTTTGCATATCTGTGTTCCTTGCAACATGGACTTTGAAACAAGACCACTCTTGAACATATTTTGACAGGTTTTAAAATTTGATTTTCGAAAAATGGTGAAACAAAGTGATGCACTGCGGAGCCAGGAATTTGCTCTTGGGTATTCTTGTATTTTTTTTTTCCAAAGCAATACTAATAGAACAACAAATATACAGTACAATGGCAACATCAATGACACAATGATCATACATCGATAATAATATCATTGTGGCAATATGTCTAACAATTAAGAATGATTATAAACAGCAAAGAAAATTACAATATAACTTTACGATCCCTTTTTGGAAGAGATTGATAACACCTTTATCTTTTACTTTCTTGAAGAATTCTCTCTCAACGAAGATAACCAAGCAATTGTTCAAATATGCATCACCCATTTTGTTTCTACTCCTTCTAGCAATCAGTGGACCCTGTTTTGTAATTTGACAAACAATTACAATTGGACATTGGACAAATAATTACTCCCAAGTTAGTGTACAATTGAGTCACTTATTTTGGAACGGAGGGAGTACAATTTACAAGCAATCAGTGGCTTCTACTCCTTCTAGCAATCTGTAATAGTGGCAGATTTGTTTTAAAACAGAGGGAAACTACATTGGTGGCTGGTGCCTGTAGTGTGTGTGTGGGCGGGGGGGGGGGGGGGGGGGGCAGTACGCTGGATGCAGTACTGCCTGATGGAGGTGGTGCCCGACTGCGACGAAGGCCACCCCCCATACATCAGCCGTGGAGGGCGGGGAGGCCAGAGACGGACTGTCGGAGGAGAGGGCCGGAGGGGAGCTGGGGAGGAGAGGGAGAAGGCTGCCCGTCGCCTGTCGGACCAGAATCGCTAGCCGCTGCCAACTACTCCCTCCGTTCTAAAATAAGTGTCTCAACCTTAGTACAACTTTGCACTAGAGTCAGTACAAAGTTGAGACACTTATTTTGGGACGGAGGGAGTAGTTGGAATTTGGGGTTTGGGAATCGGGGGAGGGAGAATCGGTGCGACCTGCTGGCTGCTGCTTCTCGCCCGCCTGACCAGACGTCCAGAAGACTTGATGCGTGGCTTTGGATGGGATTCAGAGTTCAGACGTGAGTTTGTGGGCTTCAGGACGTATATAACATATGTACTCAAATTTCTTTTTTTGATCCAAAATCTTGGGTATTTCATGGAATTCCCAGGAAGACCTTCAGCGCCGCCACTCTCTAGAACACCAAAAAACCTAATGAAACTTGATAAGAATGAAGGATAATTACTCCCTCCGTAAGGAAATATAAGAGAACCTAATGAAACTTGATAAGAATGAAGGATAATTACTCCCTCCGTAAGGAAATATAAGAGTGTTTAGAATCTCTAGATTACTATTTTAGTTATCTAAACGCTCTTATATTTCTTTACAGAGGGAGTACATACTTGTAAAATTGAGTTTCTGCCAAGTTTTACCAAGTTCCATATGCAACAGCTTGATGCCCGGCCATTGGCACACAATGTAACATTATGATACACTGCGCTGAATACACTGCACGGCTTTTACCTGCCAGGCATGGAGGGTCTCGTATCGATCTTTCCAAGCAGGACGCACCAGCCTCTGACGACAAGATCATGGGACTTCCTAAGCTTCCCTAAGGCAGCAAAGCGAAGCCTGGAGCTCGAGGGAGACGTCATCATCGGCATGCTCGACACCGGCGTGTGGCCGGACTCCCCCTCCTTCTCCGATGAGGGCTTCGGGCCGCCGCCCAGCAGATGGAAGGGCGCCTGCCTTAACTTCACCTGCAACAAGTACGCCATTTCTTCTTGGATGACATGCACGCCGGCGTGCTCGTAGTTAACCGTGTGCTCTGCTGTCGACGTGTCGCAGCAAGATCATTGGTGCTCGCGCGTACAATCACGGATCATCCACCGCCGGGCTGTCGTCGGTGGACACCGAAGGCCACGGCACACACACGGCGTCGACGGTGGCCGGCCGAGCGGTGGGGAACATCAGCCTCGGCGGCCTGGCCGCGGGCACGGTCCGGGGCGCCGTGCCGGGCGCCAGGCTCGCCATCTACAAGGTCTGCTGGGACGACGGCTGCAGCGACGCGGACATGCTGGCGGCGTTCGACGACGCCGTGGCCGACGGCGTCGACGTGATCTCCTTCTCCATCGGGAGCAAGCTGCCATACCAGTACTTCGAGGACGTGGCCGCGATCGGCTCCTTCCACGCCATGAGGGGCGGGGTGCTCACGTCGGCCGCGGCTGGGAACTCCGGGCTGGAGAGCGGGCGCGTCTCCAACGTGGCGCCGTGGATTCTGTCCGTCGCCGCCAGTAGCACCGACCGCCGGCTCGTCGACAGGCTGGTGCTCGGAAACGGCAAGACCATCGTGGTAAGTGAGACAGCAGCTGATCTATCCACTGAAACTGAGAAATCATCTTGCTCAAGGTGGGCTTTTTACCATCTTCTTGTGACACAGGGAGCCTCCATTAACATCTTCCCCGAGCTGAAGGATGTTCCATTTGCTTTTCCAATCAATGGGTAATGTAGCCTTAGCTACATACAGAAATAGACTGATTAGTTGTACACTTACGGGATGTTTAACATTTCGTCCGTGATGCAGTTCTTGTAAAGCAGAATCGCTGGCCGTGGCCGGACGGTCATACAAGGGGAAGATCCTGCTCTGCGCCTTGTCCAGCAACGGCAGCGGGCCGGTGACCGTCGGCGCTGCCGGCGCCGTCATCGTCACCGACCAGCCGGACGTCGCGTTTTCGCTGCCCCTCCCTGCCGTCATGGTTTCCCAGCACCAGTTCACTAGAATCATGGCCTACGTCAACAGAACACGGTATGTCCCGTGTTCATCAGCCCATAAGACAGAAATGCATTTTGCAGGGCTGAAATGGTGAAATCTCATGATGTGTTCTTCAGTAATCCTGTGGGCACAATCCTCGCCAGCGAGTCGGCCTTCGATTCTCAAGCCCCCATCGTGGCTAGTTTCTCTTCTCCAGGTCCAAACATGATCACCCCTTCGATCTTGAAGGTTGTTTAGATCATCAGTCATGCACAGTAAATAAACGGATTAATTACAGTTGAGGATGGCCAGATCTGGGGCTTATGCATTTGTCTGGTCATTGCACTGCAGCCTGACCTGTCCGCGCCGGGGATCGACATCCTGGCGGCGTGGTCACCGCTGTCGCCGGTGTCCGGGAGGAGCGTGGCGTACAGCATCCACTCGGGAACGTCCATGGCGTGCCCGCACGCGACCGGCGCCGCGGCCTACGTCAAGTCCTTCCACCCCGACTGGTCGCCGGCGATGATCATGTCGGCTCTCATCACCACAGGTAATAATCTTAACTAATTAACCTGCTCTCTCATGGGCATGGCCTCCATCCGCGTCATGTAGTGGACTGGTAATCACTTGGCCGCCGGCGGCGTTTGGGTGCAGCGACTCCGATGAACTCGTCACGCAACCGCGGCGGCGGCGAGCTCACCTACGGCGCGGGGCAGCTCAACCCGGTACGGGCGCGGGACCCGGGCCTCGTGTACGACGCGCGCGAGGGTGACTACGTGCGGATGCTGTGCGCCCAGGGGTACAACTCCACGCAGCTCCGGCTCGTCACCGACTCCGACGACGCCGCACCCTGCCGTGGCGGCCGGAGAGGGTCCGCGGCCGACCTCAACTACCCAACCATGGCGGTCCACGCCGCTCCGGGGAAGAACTTCAGCGCGGACTTCCCGCGCACCGTCACCAACGTCGGCGTGCCCGGGTCGGTGTACGTTGCCAAGCTCGTCAGCTCGCGGCCTGAACTCGTCCGCGTCGCAGTTTCGCCGAGGAGACTGGTGTTCAGCCAGCTCCGTCAGAGGTTGTCGTTCACCGTGACGGTCTCCGGCGCGTTGGCTGGGGTGAACGAGTTCGTGTCGGCGGCCGTCGTGTGGTCCGACGGCGATCGCCATGTGAGGAGCCCGGTGATTGTTCATACTGTGGATGTTTAATTGGAGATTTGGGTCGCAGAGTGAAAGGAATAATTCATTTCTTCGGATAAATTCAGCTTCACTAGTACAAATACAAGTGGGCTTAAGAATAATTCAGATTCAGTTCGTGCACAAGCAATGGACTGGTCTCATATATTTCTCACGAGGTCAATGTGGAAAATTGGCATTACACTATCTATGCTCTCGTGTTTGGGTGAAAGTGAAGCTGGCGGCCCTGGAAAGTGGTAAATCTACCGGTGCCAGTATTTAACGATAAAGCATCCACCGTTTGTGCATTTGAGATTTGTGAGGGTATTTTGGACGTGGGCATCTTCAACCTCGTCTCCCGAAATAAATTAGATGACAGGAGGGGTTATCCAACCATGTGAGGCGAACAATATATTTCAACACTCCGCCTCACGTGGCTATTTAGCCCAGGGATCGATGTAGGCCGCAAAATCATTTTTTTAATATTGCGTTGGCAGTGTCTCGAACTCAAGACCTCCTGGCTCGGATACCATATTGAATAATGCTCCAACCAACTCATCCAAAAGTCCGAACTGATAGAGAGAGGCGGGCAATATATTTCAACATATCAAACCTCCACGAGGCGACATAAATCATTTCCATTCCATGTTTCAGTGACTTACATATCTATGTAAACATATGTAAGAGGATCTACTGCCTGACCTAGCAAATCCATCCTTTTAAACATTCGCGGACACTTCCGGACGCGTTTGTGGATAATGACCCGTCACCCTTCAAATGCCCACGTCCACAACCAGGTACCTTATTAGCCTCAAATCTATACAATGTCATGCACCATAAAATAAACTAACGTGCTATATCTTGATCACACACATGGCATACAACTACATCATACTGCCATCGGACCACAAAATTAACATGTTCCGACTTCATCATACATGTCATTGGACTATCAAAAATTGACATGTTCTAAATACTAGAGCTTTGGAGTTCACTGATGGCTGCCCTTGCTCTTGCAATTGCCGTTTTTGCCGTGGAAGTATGCTGGAGTTGTCTGATCCATCACCGTCCTGCTCCTTCTCCTCTTTTTTTGTGTGGTGGTGTGTGTGTGTGTGGCCATGGCACGAAACTCCTGGTTTTGCTTCTTTGTGAGGGCACGTTGAAATATGGTAACTTAGTGTTGTAAGCCAATGTTAGAATCTAATAACTCGATATGGGGGTGCGGACACCGTGTGGTTCGATTGTTTCTTCTATAAGATTAATGCCCAGAGGCGGCATAGAGCTACTGCTTGGAGTGCGTTGTGATATGCACACCTTGCCGGGAGAAGCAGCCAATGGGATTGAGAAGGGGAGCTAGCACTGTTTCACCGTGATTTCGAGTTCCCTCAATGTGGAGACTGGGCAGTAGGAGTGCCTAGATGTGGGTAATTTGCTAGGACCGTAGTCCTCAGTTAATGGATTCATGTATTCAACAATGGTGAAGAGGACAACACTATTGTCTACACCGTTTTAAAAGATGAAGATGTGCAGCTGTGACAGTCGCGGGAAGGGCTCGATCTAGTTGGACAGGAAGGTAACAAAGATCATAATAGTTTTCACATACATTTGTAAATTAGGCTGCACTATGAATGATAATATTATAAGATTGTAGTTAGCAGAGGCCTGTGATTTTTACAACCCATACTCGTGGAAGACAGGGTTTGGTATTATTTGATTCGCAAAGAGCAGATTGAATGTTCACTGGAAAAGATGTATGCAGGAAATTTTTTGTGGATGCGCCGTGAGTTTTGTTGGCGCAGCTCCCTCGCCCTAGCTCTCCTCTCTCGCTCACTCTGCTCTCTCTGCGATGCCGTGGCTCGAACCAACGAAGAAGAAGCGAGGAGGAGGAAGAACAGGAGGTTTTTCCAGCGCACGAACGCTGCCGCCGCACGCACGGCCTCTATTCCTCGAGCACCAACTCGACACAAAGCAACACCATTACAAGGGGGGTCTTATATCCCAGGGACGCGCCGGGCACGCACCCACGTCCCAGCCCACGTCGAGCACCCGTCCAACCCGCTCCTACCGCGCCCTCCCCGACATGCACGCACACGTCCGGGCGCGGCGAGCCCGCGATGGACCAGCTCAACGCACTCCCCCCCCCCCCTCCTCCCCGCGCGTGCGCCAACGGCTACCTCTACACACACCCGTGCGGTGTTCAGCCACATGGACACGCCCATGCACACATGCACACACACCCCGTGGACCCGGCGCGCCTGACGCATCCAGTGCGCACCCATAACACGCACCGGTCGCGCCCGGCTCGCCGCCGCGGCTTATTGCCCAACACACCCGCCCTAAGCCGCGGCTCAGAGCAGCCCGGCGTCCTCGACGACGTCGTCCACCAGCAGGGCTCGCTCCGCCACCGGCGCCTTCTTCAGCTGCGGGCAATCACGCTTGAAATGCTCGCGATCGCCGCACTTGTAGCACCGTCCCCGCCGGTTGCCACCGAAGCCCGAAGCCTCGCTGCGCACGTCGTCGTCGTCCCGCGCTCCTCCCTGTCGCCGTTCCCGCGCCCGCCACTGCGCCGCCGTATACAGCAGCGCGCCATCAGCTCGCTCGCCGCCCGCCTACCCGCGCCGCCGCAGCCGCTCGTCGAACGCCTTCAGCCGCCCCAGCGCATCCTCGAACGGCATCGTCGTGACGTCGCAGAACTGCTCCATCCCAGCCACCGCCGCATACAAGCGGTCCGGAACTGAATCGAGCAATTTCTTCACGAGTGCGGCGTCCTCCACCGTCGAGCCGAGCCCCGCGAACCGAGCCATCATCTCTCCGAGCTTGCCGGCAAAGTCGTCCAGGGTGTCGCCATCCGCCATGCGCAGGAGCTCAAACTCTCTGCGCAGCGTGCCCAGCCGAGCCGCCCGCACGCGATCTGCTCCGACATACCTGGCCTTGAGGCTCGCCCACACCTCCGCCGCGGTTTTCTTCGACGCCACCTGCAGCAGCAAGTTCTCCGCGAGGGCACTGAGGAGGTAGGCGCGCGCAGGCTTGTCCTTCTTCGCGATTACGGCCGCCGCCGCGTCCTCCGGAACCACCACCGCCTCCCACAGCCCGGCGGCGTCGAGGTTTGCCTCGACCTTGATGGCCCACGCGGTGTAGTTGTCGCCGGTGAGCTGTGGCACTGGCTGCGGCAGCGATCCGCCCGCTCCGCCGCCGTACGGGACGATCGACATCGCCGGCGCGCCCTGATCTTCACGTGGCTCTGATGCCAATTGTTGGCGCAGCTCCCTCGCCCTAGCTCTCCTCTCTCGCTCACTCTGCTCTCTCTGCGATGCCGTGGCTCGAACCAATGAAGAAGAAGCGAGGAGGAGGAAGAACAGGAGGTTTTTCCAGCGCACGAACGCTGCCGCCGCACGCACGGCCTCTGTTCCTCGAGCACCAACTCGACACAAAGCAACACCATTACACGGGGGGTCTTATATCCCAGGGACGCGCCGGGCACGCCCCAAGTCCAGCGCCACAGTCGAGCACCGTCCAGCCCGCTCCTACCGCGCCCTCCCCGACATGCACGCACACGTCCGGGGCGCGCGAGCCGCGATGGACCAGCGTCAACGCACTCCCCTCCCCCCCCCCCCCACCCCCCCCCCCCACCCCCCCCCACCCCCCCCCACCCCCCCCCCCCCCCCCCCCCCCCCCCCCCCCCCCCCCCCCACCCCCCCCCCCCCCCCCCCCCCCCCCCCCCCCCCCCACGCCCCGTGTGCGAACGGCTACCTCTACACACACCCGTGCGGTGTTCAGCCACATGGACACGCCCATGCACACACGCACGCACACCCCGCGCGCCCGACGCATCCAGTGCGCACCCATAACACGCACCGGTCGCGCCCGGCTCGCCGCCGCGGCTTATTGCCCAACAAGTTTTGCACTTTTATCTTGGGATGCTACTACACCATTACCGTCGAGTGCAAAGATGTCCCCTTCCTAAAATACTGGCTTCAATTGCAGGGTAAACTGCTGAAAAGCAACAACGGATCCACAAGATGTGGCTGCACTGCAATGTTCAGATTGCTTAGGACAGACTATTATTATTTATTTATTTATTTTTCCCTCCTAGGTGGTATTGGTAGCTCAGCTGTTCTTATGGACAATGCAGTTCCTTGGCCATGGAGTTTTTGACGCAAGTTTCTGTCAATCTATTAGTACTAATATTAGGTTTGAGCACTAGCTGTAGAAAATTCCTGCCCAAGGATTATACTTGACAGTTACTCTGACTGTAGAAGCGGACACTTGCTCTACTTGACGATCTTGTCCAGGCTTTGATGATGGCCCCATATTTTGTGCTTCTAGAGGTAAGCATTCTATAGCATCATCGCTATGTCTCCTCCCCCTGATGATTGACAACAGGATCACCTGACAAGTCATGACAATCTTGCCGTTTGCTTCAGATTCTTCACAAGTTCGCCTCGTACGAACCATATCCTGGTTTTCATGCCAATGTGCAAAAGCTGATTGATGCTATACGCAAGGAGTCCTGAGAAGTGACAAAAATATTCCTGATGCTATGTTTGTTGTGTAACAGTGTAAGATGAGAATGATGCACCCTGTTTGCTATCTCTATGTTACTTCAGATAAACTAAACTGTAGACTAATATCATCCTGAGATATGACATGAACTCCCGATGCTATGTTTGTTGCACAACAACAGTATAAGATGAGGTCCGCGTGGTGTGCTGTTGCGTTTGTGTTGGCGAAATAGAGTGGAGCGTAGAGTAATGCTATATTTTATGATAAAGATGTTTACTCCTCACATCCTAGTGCATCAATCGTGTGAGATATTGTGCACTGGACCCATAGCAGGATGTGATGGAAAAGATGTCATGGTTCAAAAAGCAGATCAAGTTTGTGTGTTCTAGGTTGCCAATGACAGCGTCGGTGGTGATCAGCAGGACTGAAGTGCCCTAGTGGCGTTCATGTCGTACTTCTCAATCTCTGGTTCCAGGCTGGACGGCTAGCCACCTCTGTTGGGACTCAAAGGAGTAAAATTCAATTTATTCTCTACTAACGCCGGATAAGGGATCGGTTAGAAATGCCCTAAGGGCGGTTGATAGAATGTTTTCCAGTATAACTCATTATGGCCTTCTGAATGAACTAAGAGGTAAGTCGTGAATCAATGGACTTTATTGCTCCTAACATTGATCGGTTGAGTTTTTTTCAACGCACTTTTATTCAGTTATACTCAACATTAAACTCAGAGCTCAACTGGTGGCACGAATTATTTCAGTAAATAAGAATAAGATAGATTGGCCGCATCGGATTTTGACTAGTTTTTAATTAGCAATAATATATGAACTCATGAAAAGGTAACATGTGCATCAATCAACACACTATTTTACAGTCGTGTATTCTATTAATGCCCACCCGTGTTTGCAAGCATGGGCTGCGTCATACTCGGGCAATTCTTGTGACACTCTTCATCGGAATCATAACACGGTACGTCTGGTAGAGTGACGCAGCATATGCAATCCCTTGTCCAGCTACCAAAGTTTTCACCTTTGTCCTTACAATCTCTATTGAGACACCATATCAAGGTAAGTTTGCTCTCGTCAACTGGCGAGACTAGCATAGTCGTGTTGGCGTGGTCATCTTTGTAGGTGCTCTCGGGCTCACGTCGACCTATTACATAGATAATATTACACAGTTATTAGTCCATAATATGCAAATAAACATAGAAAAACAATATGATAGTGATGTGTACTTACATTGTACTCCAACCATAAGAAGGCACCCAATGAAGAAAACAGCAATTGTGCACACCACGCTCCCCTTCATATTTTCAACGAACCGTGTGCGAGATTATGAGGTAGTTTTAGAAGCACGATCTGAGGCAATGGCACACCTCACCCTCGCCTCAGTATATATAGGGGGTCCGGGTCTAATTAACTATGGCATGTGCACCAATTGTCGATCACGTTCCATATACGAAGCATGACAGATTTGCGACGTGATTCGGAGATCACACAGCTATGGTATAGTGCACACATATGCGTCGTGTGTGACACTCCTGGATAGGGATGCGTATAATCACCATAAGTACGCGGTGAGATTGGTAACCATAATATACACATCAGCGCTAGGATCTGGAGGGAGGTTACCACGCATCAGCGCTGGGATCGGCAAGATTAGTAATCATAGTAGTAGTATATGCATGCATCAGTGTTCCCTAAAAAAAAGTATACGCATCAGTGCTGGATTGATCGATGGATTTGATCCTAAGCGCGCGCCTAAGAAGGAAAGGAAAGGCCAGACTTGAAAAGGAATTGGCCATCCACAAGAAGGAAGGAAAGGCGCCGGGAGCCATGTATACGTACAGAGTTTGTGCTTCCTATTCTTTGTGCAGTCTTGTCTCTCAAGAAGATCAATAAAAGGAATAAAAAGATCAAAATCGATAGATTTGTTTCCTAGGATCTGCCAGATTAGAAACCACAATATACGCATTATTGCGGGGATCCATGCAGAAAAATTCGCTTTGGCACATGGGAGCGCGCGCTCCTGCCACCGAAAAAATATATTTCAAAGTGTGCAAAAATTCCAAACAAAAATTTGGCGCACATATCTCGACATTATATGTGTGCACATGAAGTTTCAGAGAAAATCGACATTTTTGGTGACTTGTGTAAAAAGACAAAAAATGCCGTATGAAAAGCACATTTTAACATCGGATTTTGTCTTTTTCACACGCGACACATAGGTTGTCGGTTTTTTACGAAATGACTTTGTGAGCATGTACAATATCGAGATGTACGCGCCAAATTTTTATTTGAATTTTTTTGACATTTCAAAATACGTTTAAAACACATTTTGATAACCAGGAGCGCGCGCTCCCGTGTGCCAAAACGCCACTCTCGTTAGAGGCTAGTTACCATACTTTTAACATACAAAATCGGGAGCGCCTAGAACTCATCTAGATGAGATATAGTTCCTCCGTCCCATAATATAAGAACATTTTTAAAGCCTCCGTCCCATAATATAAAAACGTTTTTAAAGCCTCCATCCCATAATAAGAACGTTTTTAAAGCCCATCTTTAAAAACGTTTTTATATTATGGGACGGAGGGAGTAATTTGGTCTCATACACGTGCTGACATCACATATTGTTGCTTCAATTTCTTTTTTTTTTTTACATCCCGGATGTGTAGTTGATCGTTATCATCAGATCGATCACTTAAAGACCGGCAAGCACGAAAAAAAAACATAGCAAATAGCTAGCTGTGTAATGAGTCGAAACGCAAAGCACACAACACATCCGGCAAGAATTGGCTACAGTCTTTCTACTAGCGTATGATACAAATACTCTAAAATTATTATTTTCCAAATGAAATATTCAAATTGTGCTCTTTTTACGCCCATAATGTTTAGAGTTCATGAATTTATTCGTAAAAAATCATGAATTTTAAAACTATTACGGAGTTTTTTGAAAGGCATATTTTCTAAAACAAATCGTGACACTAAAAATTGTCATGAATTTGAATAAAATGTTTGTGGATTTGAATAAGAGTTATAAAAATGTTCATAACAGTAGGATGAAAAATAACATACAGCTATCGGTGGTGGCATCTGGCTCCTGGGATTCGTCATCTGATTGCAGCAATCGGGTATAGGGGGAAAAGAGGGAAGCAAAGCAACCGTGAGTACTCATCCAAAGTACTCGCAAGACTTACATTAGATCTAAACTGAGTATGTATCAGTATCAAAGGAATGAGCTGTATCTGTAGACTGGACTGCAGAATGCCAGAAGAGAAGGGAAAGCCTAGCCTATCGATGACTAGCATCTTCAAGCATCTTGCAGCATCAGAAGAGATAAGAGTAACATATTATAAGTAATAAGTATGTTGTAACATCGCCCAGAGATCACTTCCTTGACTCCCTGCAAGAAAGCAATCCTGGAGCCATCATATCCAGTCCATGCCTCAGCATCCAGTCCTAGTTGTATCGATCGGGATACAACTCCGAGCATCCGTTACAGTGGACACGGCTATTCGAATAGATATACTTCCCTGCAGGGGTGCACCAACTTACCCAACACGCTCGATCAACTCCGGCCGGACACACCATCAGGTCATGACCGGCCTCGACCGATCAACACGCCGCAGCCCTACCTAGGCTCAATAGAGAGGCCAGCACGCCGGTCTACATCCTAAGCACGCAGGGGTCTTGGGCACATCGCCCTTTGCACTCCTGCACGTTGCGTACGCGGCCGGTGAGATAACCTAGCCCCCTTATACAAGCGCAGCCTTACGCGGTCCAATCCAGCGCGCGCCACTCAGTCGCTGAAGTCTGAAGAGCTTCGGTTGATACATACGACGCAGAGTGCCCATACTTATTCCCGCGTGGTGGTTAGTGCGAAAAGGCCAGAGGCCTACTCGGATCACATCCAAACCATTAGTGTCTTGGGAGCGCGCGGTAACGAGCAGAGACTCACGATCATGTGACCCCGTCGCCCCATCTTGTGGACTTACGGCAAGGGCCTAGCCGTGCCACGTAGAATCTTGCGGGTACCCTCTAGGTCAACCCGACTACACATCAACTCGCGGGTACCCTCATGGTCAACCCAACTCGCAAGAGACTGTCGGGAACTCAGGTCCACCTCTACCGGGGTGGTACCGCCTGTCCCTCCAGTCCTGCGGCAACAGTAACTCTCGCGGGTACCCCTCGGGGCCGACCCGTCTTTAACATGGTTCTGGGGTAAAGTCAAAGTAACCGTGTGTCGAAAACAGCAAGGGGAAAACCCGAGGAATCACCCTCGATGGATTCCCACTCGATGTAACCGTCAAGATGGACTTGGAGGAATCACCCTCGATGGTCCACACTTGAGGGGTTGCACGACATATTTGTTATCGGGAGTGGTGAAGGAGGAATCACCCTCGAAGACCATGGCCAATTAGCTACACTACAGAGTTAACATCAAAAGTGCTATACGAGGTATCACCCTTGGCACTCGATAGTAGCTCTGCAGAGTCATACAACTAATGGGGGGTGACGTGTTGTGCCGGGCCCTGGACGTCGATCACGTTGATCGAGTCACCTGGTAATCCAGCGGGGGCAACAAGGACAAGGTGAGGGGCCACTAATGGATCACTAACCAACCTATACTAAGCAATTTAGCATAAGCAGGTAAGGTACAAGAGCGGGTTACAAAATCAGGCTATGCATCAGAATAGGATCATACAAAAGCAGTAGCAGTTCTAATGCAAGCATAAGAGAGAAGGGAAATGGGCGATATTGGAATGATCAAGGGGGTTTGCTTGCTAGGAAGCTCTGCTGAAAAGGAAGAAGGGTTATCGGTGACGTAGTCGATCACAGGGGCATTGGCAGCAGTCGCAGGGTCTATCGGAGAAGAAAGCGGAGGGAGATACAAATAAATAACGGGTAAACAAAGTACACAAAGCATGACACGGCAATACACGATGCTTGGGGTGACCTAACGCAATGCTACACGTTGCAGACAAAGAGGGAAAACATCCGGGAATGTTTTCGCAGCGTTAGGCATTTTCGGACAGATGAATCAGAGGGGACGGATCCATGTTCCTTATGCTAGAAGCATCTGACAGATGAACGGATGGCATATTCGGATTCGTCATATTTTTCTAATCGATCTTCGTATATAAATTATTTTCAACCGAGTTACAGATTATTTTCTATTAATTTCTAAAGTTCTAAAACATTTCTGAATTTGTTTTAAGTACTTAATTCGACAGAAAAAGGAATATGATGTCATCTTGACGTCATCAATACATCAGCGGTCAGCTGACCAGTTGACCAGTCAACAAGGCCCACATGGGGCCCAGTGGCAGTGACTGGGCGTTACCCAGTCAGCCGTTGACTGGATCAGCTGGTCCAACCGGGCCTTTGGGACCAAGCGGCCAGTGTCCCAGGGCCTTGCCCCGCCACGCCAGCGCGGCATGCGCGGTCGCGGACACCGGCGGCAACAGTTCATGCGCAGGAGGCCGGAGGCAGGGCACGGGTGTGGCCGGGCGGCGCGGTCGGCGGCGGTGGCCAGAGGAGAGGTGGTGGGAGCAGGCGGCGACAGCAGGCGTGGGGCGCGGAGGAGAGGCAGCGGCGAGCAGCACGGCGAGCGGGCGGCTACGGCGCGGGCGGCAGAAGGCCGGGGCGGGCGGGATGCGCGGCTAGCGATGCGCGGGTGTGTACGGTCGGCAGCTAGCGCGCGGCGAGCGCGAGGGAGCGGAGCGCCGGGCGCGATCAGGGGATTTCACGGGCGGCAGCGGTTGCTCGCCGGAGCGGCGCTATAGGCGGTATTAGGTCGAGCCGAGGGCACTAGGGGACAGCCCTTGCTAGCGCGCACCCATGGAAGGAACGCGGGAGGTCGAGGGGTGGCGAAAACGAGGTCGGGGACGACCTGAAGCGGAGGCAGGGGCTCGGGTTCGATGGAGTCGAAGCCACGGGCGTGCGTACGATGAACAAACGGGCATGGGCGGAACCTACACGATGCCACGAGCACGCTGGTGTGCTCGGTTAAGCTCGAGGGGCACTAGAGCGATGGCATGGAGCTCAGCGGCGGCGACGGAGCTCCCACAACAGCATCAGTTAGCAGCGAGCTTGGATTCGAGCGCAACCGAGAGGGAGAATAAGCGTTGCTCACCGAGGGAGCACAAGAGGGCTCTGTGAAAGGCTTAGGAGCAGCAGGGCGCCGGGATCGACGCGGCGGAGCTCGAGGCCGAAGCGGAGGAAGATGGCGCGATCCGGGGTTGTGGTGCTCCGCGGCTCGAACGGAAGGCGGTAGAGGAGGTAGCGGACGACGACGGAGCTCGCAGACAAGGTTTCATGGTGCGGGAGTGACGGAGAGCATGCGGGCGAGGGAAGCCATGGCGACCATGGCTCGGTTGCTTGCAGGAGAAGAAGAAGCGGCGCGAGTAGGGGGGAATGAAGTTAGGGTTTGACAGAAGGGGTCGGGGACGCGCCCTTATCCGCGAGGGGGCCAGGGGGATGGCCGCCCGTGGCTAGGGGGCGGCCATGGCCGTGGGATGGCCGCCACGCCCTGCCTCCTGTAGCGGGAGGATGGGGATGAGGGAGGTGGGCTGGGCCTCCCAGCTCCACTTGGGCCTCCCTCTCTCCCTTCTTTTCTCTCTTTCCTTTTTTTAAATTTCTGCTTTATTTAATTCACCACTGTTTTGCATTTCTTTTAAATACCAAATGAATTTTGTTCATAAAGAAACCTGTCACTCAAATACTTCACATATTTTGGAATGACACATAAAGTTTGATGTCAATTGGAATTGTATAAATATTTGTTTTATTTTGAAAATGCTATTTTATTTACTGTTGGACCCCTTTGTAATTTTCTAGGGATTAATTAGAGGGTCAAAATATGTTGGATCAACATGATAAATGATCAGGGGAATTTTTAGAATAATGCAAACATTTTAGTTTTACTGATTGAAGAAATATTATTTTCACTTGCAATTTAAAATTGAATTTGACTGACTTTTATCGGATGGCAATTTGGCTTAGTCAGACTTGATGACATGGCACCATTAGTGTGAGGTTACTGTAGCATGACACCAGGGGTGTTACAGTGTCTGGGTCCTATGTGTCTGATGTCCGAACTCCCGCAATGCCCCCCCCCCCCTCCCCCCACGTTTGTCTCGGGTTTGCCAGAAAAAGTACATCCGGACTACTCGGCGGACCGATACATGCCCGCTTTGTATGGTAAACCACATCCAGACCGCGCGGGCCGGACATATGCAGATGGTTTGAAGGTCCGCCTTGGAGATGCTCTGATGGGTCTATCTCTTGCTGGCATTGACCCACCATGCATGCAATTTTTCATTCCAGATATGTGGATGCATGCAAGTTTTGCGTTCCTGGTGATGCTATAACATGTACGAGCCTAACCTCATTTTATCATGGAATTTCTGATTGTGCTGCTTCAACTTGATTAGAAAGAACTTGTAAACATGGCCGACAATTACACATATTGACTCGTGGTGTGCACAAATCTCCATCTTCTTTAGTTTAGTTTGCACCACATAAAATATAATAGTCTTCTTGTTATCAACAATAAAACAATATAATATATAATTACTAAAAAAATACCTGAAATATATGTGTGCACGTAATATCTCTTGCTATATCCGAAGTAGACATTTCCACATCGTACCTCAAAGAAGAAATGGACAACACAAAAGAGAAAGAGGGACATGTTTCTCTCGAAGAAAGAAAGAATTATGAAAGTCATGTTACCTCGCAGAAGAAATGAACAAAGACAAAAACAAAGAAAATATTGCTTTCTAAGGAAGAATGAATTGTGGGGATGGTTTAACCCTAAGAAATTTAAAAAAATGTAATTTAATATTATTGTCAAACTATTTTCCTATAAACATAAATTAGAATATATTGACAATTTGCAGACAAATTACTCAAAACTTGCACTTTTTATATTGTGCAATAAACAAGTATAAACTAGTAGAACTTCATTATTAATTATGATTTAAATAGATCAATTGTAGAAATGAATTCCATTTTAAGTTCCTTTCACAAAAATAAATAGCGACACATGATTGCAACAACAAATTACCATGCACAAATATAGAAGAAAATCTGACAATAAAATTTGACTAAGGAACAACAGGAGAAAAGGGCAAGAAACATTATGACTAGAGAGAAAGAGAACAATTTTTTTCATGTCTGACACTTTTTTCTTACCGGTAAACAAATAATGTGCTAACGTAAAACATAAACAAAAAACAAAAAAAATGTTTTCCTAAGGTTGAATGAATTAAGCTCATTGGTATTACCCTAAAGAAAAAGAGAAGGAAGAAATAAAACGTAAAACAAACGATGCCTAAAACTTGCACGCATGTTTCATAGAACTTCCACTATTCAAGATTATGCAAGAAAAACATAGAGTTTATGGGGATAGTTTAACCCTAAAATAAATAACAAGAAGCTAGCAAAGTAAATTAATATTATACAACTATGCCTAAAATGAACAGCCATAAAAGACTATTGACATATTCTTTTCTTATATGCAAGAATTAGATTATATCTAATTGTATTGTGCAAGCGTAAAGTAGTATAACTTCAATATAACTAATGATTTAAATAAAGAAATAAAAAACATGATATATATTTGAAGTTTGTCGCAAACTTAAGTAATGACATATGACTGCGGCATCAAACCACCACCACATGCACAAATATGAGAGAGAAATCTAACGGTCAAAAATGGTCTAATCAACAAAAAATAGAGGAAAAACATTAGCATATAGGAAAAAAATAAACATTTTTATTTTATTTTGGGGTAGTCATTTTTATCTCCTTGTCGGCAAAGAAAGCAAACATTAAAACAAAAAAAAAATACATTTTTCTAAGGTAGAATTAATTAAAGATTTAAGTGTTACCCTAAAGGAGGAATTTTTTGAAGAAAGAAACCTTAAAACAATTGATGAGAAGAACTTGCACATATATTTCGTAGAATTTGCACTATGCCACAATATGCAAGAACAAACATATAGAAGTGCAGTTTTCAAACAACAGTGTGATCTGCACGCATATTGCATTGAATTACATGTATACATCCATGTTATACTAAATGTTCTGATGGCATAATAACAACACTCATATATGCATATATATTATAACTAATACTTACGTTACAAATTAACTCTCTGGACACGTTCAAAATAAAATGCATCTCGGCAGTGTGTTCCACTTTGGCACCGCACACACACACACACACACACACACACACACACACACACACACAAAGAAACATCCGCGGAGGCACACACACGAAGAAAAGAAAGAAAATCCCCGCAGGAAAATGAAAGAAAGAAAAAAGACATGCAAACACTGACTGACACACACAGGAAGAAAAAAAAAGGACACATGCACTGGCTGCATGCCGCTTCGGGGACTTGTCTAGATGTAGTCCCTGCGTGCCTGCATGCCTAGTTTGCCCTACTCCAGCTATTAGGCGCACGTCACGCGGCCTCCTCGCCATCACCATCGCCCGTAGCAACGGCTCCGGGCAGGAATGTCGTCGAGGCAGGCAGCAGACCGCGCGGAGCTGTTTGACCAAAACTGACAGGCGCATCACGATCACATGCATGGAAGAGACGGAGGACTCCGGGCAAGCTGGCTGGGCATCCGTGTGTGTCGTGTCGGGCTCGGGCACCATGATCGGCGACTGCGCGTGGACGTATGGCTGGCTGTATGATAGATAGGTATTGTTTAGGACAAAGCAAATGTATAGTTCCTTGTGTAACATCGATTTTGATGCTCGTGACATGTATCCAGTCACATTTTAGTATTAGATACATTCGTATCTAGATAAATCTAAGACAAAAAATTTGGGACGGAGGAAGTACGTTGCACCGGTTAGTCACATTGCTTGATGCGTGCATCTTTTTCGGTGTGTAACTGTGTTTCTTTTTCCTCGAATTAAGATTACGCACCCTAACCTGTTTTGTAATCAGTGTGTATGCATGCATGATTGAATAAATTTCCCACAGGTTTCTGTTGTTTGGTAGATAATTTCCCCTTGAGCGCCATGATTTGTATGTGCATTTACATCTTCCATGTCCCGTCGTGAAGGCCATCAAGAGCAGGGCTCGCTCCGCCACCGGCGCCTTCTTCAGCTGCGGGCAATCACGCTTGAAATGCTCGCGATCGCCGCACTTGTAGCACCGTCCCCGCCGGTTGCCACCGAAGCCCGAAGCCTCGCTGCGCACGTCGTCGTCGTCCCGCGCTCCTCCTTGTCGCCGTTCCCGCGCCCGCCACTGCGCCGCCGTATACAGCAGCGCGCCATCAGCTCGCTCGCCGCCCGCCTACCCGCGCCGCCGCAGCCGCTCGTCGAACGCCTTCAGCCGCCCCAGCGCGTCCTCGAACGACATCGTCGTGACGTCGCAGAACTGCTCCATCCCAGCCACCGCCGCATACAAGCGGTCCGGAACTGAATCGAGCAATTTCTTCACGAGTGCGGCGTCCTCCACCGTCGAGCCGAGCCCCGCGAACCGAGCCATCATCTCTCCGAGCTTGCCGGCAAAGTCGTCCAGGGTGTCGCCATCCGCCATGCGCAGGAGCTCAAACTCTCCGCGCAGCGTGCCCAGCCGAGCCGCCCGCACGCGATCTGCTCCGACATACCTGGCCTTGAGGCTCGCCCACACCTCCGCCGCGGTTTTCTTCGACGCCACCTGCAGCAGCAAGTTCTCCGCGAGGGCACTGAGGAGGTAGGCGCGCGCAGGCTTGTCCTTCTTCGCGATTACGGCCGCCGCCGCGTCCTCCGGAACCACCACCGCCTCCCACAGCCCGGCGGCGTCGAGGTTTGCCCCGACCTTGATGGCCCACGCGGGGTAGTTGTCGCCGGTGAGCTGTGGCACCGGCTGCGGCAGCGATCCGCCCGCTCCGCCGCCGTACGGGACGATCGACATCGCCGGCGCGCCCTGATCTTCACGTGGCTCTGATGCCAATTGTTGGCGCAGCTCCCTCGCCCTAGCTCTCCTCTCTCGCTCACTCTGCTCTCTCTGCGATGCCGTGGCTCGAACCAATGAAGAAGAAGCGAGGAGGAGGAAGAACAGGAGGTTTTTCCAGCGCACGAACGCTGCCGCCGCACGCACGGCCTCTGTTCCTCGAGCACCAACTCGACACAAAGCAACACCATTACACGGGGGGTCTTATATCCCAGGGACGCGCCGGGCACGCACCCACGTCCCAGCCCACGTCGAGCACCCGTCCAGCCCGCTCCTACCGCGCCCTCCCCGACATGCACGCACACGTCCGGGCGCGGCGAGCCCGCGATGGACCAGGTCAACGCACTCCCCTCCCCCCCCCCCCCCCCCCCCCCTCCCCCTCCCCCCCCCCCCCCCCCCCAATGCCCCCTCCCCCTCCCCCCTCCCGGCCACCTTCCCCCTTCCCCCGCCCCGGGCCCCCCCCCCCCCGCCTCTCCCTTTTTCTACTTCTACCGCTCTCCACCCCCTGTTTTCGTTTTTTCAGTCGCACAGGACACGCCCATGCCACACACCGCACGCACACCCGCGCTCTCCAGACGCATCCAGTGCGCACCCATAACACGCACCGGTCGCGCCCGGCTCGCCGCCGCGGCTTATTGCCCAACAAGTTTTGCACTTTTATCTTGGGATGCTACTACACCATTACCGTCGAGTGCAAAGATGTCCCCTTCCTAAAATACTGGCTTCAATTGCAGGGTAAACTGCTGAAAAGCAACAACGGATCCACAAGATGTGGCTGCACTGCAATGTTCAGATTGCTTAGGACAGACTATTATTATTTATTTATTTATTTTTCCCTCCTAGGTGGTATTGGTAGCTCAGCTGTTCTTATGGACAATGCAGTTCCTTGGCCATGGAGTTTTTGACGCAAGTTTCTGTCAATCTATTAGTACTAATATTAGGTTTGAGCACTAGCTGTAGAAAATTCCTGCCCAAGGATTATACTTGACAGTTACTCTGACTGTAGAAGCGGACACTTGCTCTACTTGACGATCTTGTCCAGGCTTTGATGATGGCCCCATATTTTGTGCTTCTAGAGGTAAGCATTCTATAGCATCATCGCTATGTCTCCTCCCCCTGATGATTGACAACAGGATCACCTGACAAGTCATGACAATCTTGCCGTTTGCTTCAGATTCTTCACAAGTTCGCCTCGTACGAACCATATCCTGGTTTTCATGCCAATGTGCAAAAGCTGATTGATGCTATACGCAAGGAGTCCTGAGAAGTGACAAAAATATTCCTGATGCTATGTTTGTTGTGTAACAGTGTAAGATGAGAATGATGCACCCTGTTTGCTATCTCTATGTTACTTCAGATAAACTAAACTGTAGACTAATATCATCCTGAGATATGACATGAACTCCCGATGCTATGTTTGTTGCACAACAACAGTATAAGATGAGGTCCGCGTGGTGTGCTGTTGCGTTTGTGTTGGCGAAATAGAGTGGAGCGTAGAGTAATGCTATATTTTATGATAAAGATGTTTACTCCTCACATCCTCGTGCATCAATCGTGTGAGATATTGTGCACTGGACCCATAGCAGGATGTGATGGAAAAGATGTCATGGTTCAAAAAGCAGATCAAGTTTGTGTGTTCTAGGTTGCCAATGACAGCGTCGGTGGTGATCAGCAGGACTGAAGTGCCCTAGTGGCGTTCATGTCGTACTTCTCAATCTCTGGTTCCAGGCTGGACGGCTAGCCACCTCTGTTGGGACTCAAAGGAGTAAAATTCAATTTATTCTCTACTAACGCCGGATAAGGGATCGGTTAGAAATGCCCTAAGGGCGGTTGATAGAATGTTTTCCAGTATAACTCATTATGGCCTTCTGAATGAACTAAGAGGTAAGTCGTGAATCAATGGACTTTATTGCTCCTAACATTGATCGGTTGAGTTTTTTTCAACGCACTTTTATTCAGTTATACTCAACATTAAACTCAGAGCTCAACTGGTGGCACGAATTATTTCAGTAAATAAGAATAAGATAGATTGGCCGCATCGGATTTTGACTAGTTTTTAATTAGCAATAATATATGAACTCATGAAAAGGTAACATGTGCATCAATCAACACACTATTTTACAGTCGTGTATTCTATTAATGCCCACCCGTGTTTGCAAGCATGGGCTGCGTCATACTCGGGCAATTCTTGTGACACTCTTCATCGGAATCATAACACGGTACGTCTGGTAGAGTGACGCAGCATATGCAATCCCTTGTCCAGCTACCAAAGTTTTCACCTTTGTCCTTACAATCTCTATTGAGACACCATATCAAGGTAAGTTTGCTCTCGTCAACTGGCGAGACTAGCATAGTCGTGTTGGCGTGGTCATCTTTGTAGGTGCTCTCGGGCTCACGTCGACCTATTACATAGATAATATTACACAGTTATTAGTCCATAATATGCAAATAAACATAGAAAAACAATATGATAGTGATGTGTACTTACATTGTACTCCAACCATAAGAAGGCACCCAATGAAGAAAACAGCAATTGTGCACACCACGCTCCCCTTCATATTTTCAACGAACCGTGTGCGAGATTATGAGGTAGTTTTAGAAGCACGATCTGAGGCAATGGCACACCTCACCCTCGCCTCAGTATATATAGGGGGTCCGGGTCTAATTAACTATGGCATGTGCACCAATTGTCGATCACGTTCCATATACGAAGCATGACAGATTTGCGACGTGATTCGGAGATCACACAGCTATGGTATAGTGCACACATATGCGTCGTGTGTGACACTCCTGGATAGGGATGCGTATAATCACCATAAGTACGCGGTGAGATTGGTAACCATAATATACACATCAGCGCTAGGATCTGGAGGGAGGTTACCACGCATCAGCGCTGGGATCGGCAAGATTAGTAATCATAGTAGTAGTATATGCATGCATCAGTGTTCCCTAAAAAAAAGTATACGCATCAGTGCTGGATTGATCGATGGATTTGATCCTAAGCGCGCGCCTAAGAAGGAAAGGAAAGGCCAGACTTGAAAAGGAATTGGCCATCCACAAGAAGGAAGGAAAGGCGCCGGGAGCCATGTATACGTACAGAGTTTGTGCTTCCTATTCTTTGTGCAGTCTTGTCTCTCAAGAAGATCAATAAAAGGAATAAAAAGATCAAAATCGATAGATTTGTTTCCTAGGATCTGCCAGATTAGAAACCACAATATACGCATTATTGCGGGGATCCATGCAGAAAAATTCGCTTTGGCACATGGGAGCGCGCGCTCCTGCCACCGAAAAAATATATTTCAAAGTGTGCAAAAATTCCAAACAAAAATTTGGCGCACATATCTCGACATTATATGTGTGCACATGAAGTTTCAGAGAAAATCGACATTTTTGGTGACTTGTGTAAAAAGACAAAAAATGCCGTATGAAAAGCACATTTTAACATCGGATTTTGTCTTTTTCACACGCGACACATAGGTTGTCGGTTTTTTACGAAATGACTTTGTGAGCATGTACAATATCGAGATGTACGCGCCAAATTTTTATTTGAATTTTTTTGACATTTCAAAATACGTTTAAAACACATTTTGATAACCAGGAGCGCGCGCTCCCGTGTGCCAAAACGCCACTCTCGTTAGAGGCTAGTTACCATACTTTTAACATACAAAATCGGGAGCGCCTAGAACTCATCTAGATGAGATATAGTTCCTCCGTCCCATAATATAAGAACATTTTTAAAGCCTCCGTCCCATAATATAAAAACGTTTTTAAAGCCTCCATCCCATAATAAGAACGTTTTTAAAGCCCATCTTTAAAAACGTTTTTATATTATGGGACGGAGGGAGTAATTTGGTCTCATACACGTGCTGACATCACATATTGTTGCTTCAATTTCTTTTTTTTTTTTACATCCCGGATGTGTAGTTGATCGTTATCATCAGATCGATCACTTAAAGACCGGCAAGCACGAAAAAAAAACATAGCAAATAGCTAGCTGTGTAATGAGTCGAAACGCAAAGCACACAACACATCCGGCAAGAATTGGCTACAGTCTTTCTACTAGCGTATGATACAAATACTCTAAAATTATTATTTTCCAAATGAAATATTCAAATTGTGCTCTTTTTACGCCCATAATGTTTAGAGTTCATGAATTTATTCGTAAAAAATCATGAATTTTAAAACTATTACGGAGTTTTTTGAAAGGCATATTTTCTAAAACAAATCGTGACACTAAAAATTGTCATGAATTTGAATAAAATGTTTGTGGATTTGAATAAGAGTTATAAAAATGTTCATAACAGTAGGATGAAAAATAACATACGGTTGCTACCTCGCTTGAAAACATAAAATTGTGACCTCCCTTTCAAAACAAGGAGTTGCGACCCTATTTAAAAACTTGCAGTTGCACCCTCATTTAAAAACATGCAATTGCGACCCCATCTGAAAACTTGTAGTTGCGCCACCTCGTAAAAATATGCAATTGTGGCCCACCTCGAAACACATGCAGATGCGGCCCCGATAAATCTTGCAGTTGCAGTTTGTTACAACGCTTGTAGTTGCATGCTTAGTGGTGGACATGCAACTGGCCCCGATAACTCCCCTCTTGACCCTAGTTGCAGTCACTTTGGGATCATGCAATTGCAGTTGGCTTATAATGCTTGCAGTTGTATGTTGAGTGGTGGACTACAACTGGCCCTGACAACTACTCTCCCAACACCAGTGGTAGTCGCTTGTTCCCATGTAGTTGTAGTCGCTTTGTGTCCGTGCAGTTGCACTTGGTTACAACGCTTGCAGTTGCATGTTTAGTGATGGACATGTAACTGGCCCCGAAAACTTCTCTCATGACCACAGATGCAGTCACTTTGGGACCAGGTAGTTGCAATCGGGTTTAAATGCTTGCAGTTGTATGTCTAGTGGTGGACATGTAACTGGCCCCGACAACTCCTATCCCGACCCCGGCTACAATTGCTTTGTGGCCATGCAATTGCAGTCATGTTACAATGCTTAGAGTTGCGTATCTAGTGATGTACATGCGATTGACCCATCTCATTCCCATTCTATTTTTCAATCTTCACCTCATTATTGTGTTGACACGGTGAATATTTTTTAAATAATAATAAGAGACAAATTTTGTAAAAAAATCTAAGCAATCAATTTTGCAATTTCTCAATCAACAAAATAATTAAAGAAGACTTGCACACTTATGCCCCTCGTACAAAACAGAAAAAAACAAACAACGAAAGTAATAAAAACAAAAAGAAGATGAAAAACGCCGCATTGCAATACGAACCAAAAAAAAAATGAAAAGGCCCACAGCCCACCCCACCACGTGTGCGCTTGATCATAGTAAAAATAATGTTTTTTTATACCCTCAAAACAATATTATTTTGAGGCTTCATAATAAAAATAAATAAATAGGCCTATTGATGGCTGGCCGAAGCCTCTCTCACCCACGACGTGCGAGTCCTGCCGCGCAGCGACGGGCAAGCACAAGCGTAACGTACTGACAACTTAAACGACTCGTTCCAAAAAGAAAAAAGAAAAACATGATGCACTTTGATCTGCCGGCTGATGGCGTGAATGAGACCAAATTAAATCTCAGGTCATTGAGTTTTAGCAAACCCATACAAAATCATCTTCGAGTTTAAAAAAAGGTATATCTAGGACTCATCTAGATGAGACATAAGTATGTCTCATCTAAGTTTTGACATCATCGACAAGTCATATGAGACAAGCCCACCACGTTCTTGTTTGTTTGTTTGTTTATTATTATTTGGGGAGCTGCCCCGCATAGCGTCAGTGTTTGACTTTTTGTTTGTTTGTTTGTTTATTTGAGGAGCTGCCCAGCATTGCGTCAGTCAGACAGTGCAATGTGAAAATTCCAAAAAAGAAGTGCGACCACATGGATTCGAACACAAGACCTCTTACCGTGAAGTGCGTGCAGGGGGAAAGATCAGGTGATACAAATGTTTACATGCTCCCATGATACCAAATCAAAAAAAAAATCAAACTTAAATGCTTTAAAAAATTCTGAAAAAAATCATGGATGTTCACAACATATGTGTCTACAAACCCTAAAAGTTTCAGATCGAAAATCGATATACACACTGGGAAACAAAAAAGATAAATCTGATGTGAACAGTGTAGTTTTTTTACACTAATCATGTTTTTGTCTTTATTCACACCATTCATGCTGAATTTGTCTTTTTGTTTCTCCATGTGTATATGGAATTTGGATATGAATTTTTTAGGGTCTGTAGACACGTGAACATCCATGATTTTTTTTAGATTTTTTTGAAATGTTTAAAGTAGAATTTTTGAATTGGTATCATGGGAGCATGTGAGTGTTAGTATCACCTGATATTCTCCCCTGCCCGCAGCTAGCCACCAGATAAGTTGGGTGTTGGTGTATTCAATTCACCGCAAAACTATAAATACATACCTAAAGCGGAAAATTGAACAATTTAGAACTTCTCCGAATATTTCTCAAAAATTGTGATGTTTTAATTAAGAAGAACAGTTGTCGAGAATTGTTTTTGAAAATATGAACAATGTTTAACCTTCCAAACATTTACTGAAAACATGAATATTTTTTGAAAATGTGCATGATTTTTCAAAAAGTTATTTTTTTAATTTGCAAACAATTGTGGGAAACGAAAACATTGTTTCAAACCATTGAACTTATTTTGAAAAATCAAGAGCATTTTTATAACTTGCAAGCAATTTTTGAAAAACATGAACACATTTTTTAATTTTCACATATTTTTTGATAAATACGAATAATTTTCACACGCAGCACTAATATATCTCCATGAGAAACTTCAGCGTCGCGTCGTTTTCTCTTGTTGCAAGCATTACAAAGGTCTAGTATTACGAAGGCTGATAAGGTCAGGGTGGCAGGAGATGGATCGGAGATGGGATTGGGCGCTACGTTACGTTGGCAACTCGTATGGGCGGGCCGATTAGAGCCGAGCTTGGGACGCTGACGAGCCGGGGGGTCTCCTCGGGTACGCAAACGACCTCAGCTGGCCTCGCATGCACCACAGTGGCACAGTCCACAGCTCATCAATAATGAGCCCTCCCAGGCCCTGCCGGAAACGGGCGAGCTCGTTTTGCACCACACCTCCGGAGACCTTCCAATCTAAGCATGGCCGCGCCATCCTTCCTGCAACCTCTGTGTGGGGCTTACCAGCCTACAAGCTCCTTTACCCTCGTGCTCCATCCTGAAAGCTCTGCTTGCAAGCTCTTCCTCCTCTCGAGTCCTTGACCAAGCTCTGCTACAAGATCTCCTCTCACCCTCCTCCATGTGGAAGCCGTCGCCGCGTGCTGGCGTCCTCATCGGCGCCGGCGCGGTGCTAGTGCTCCTGGCCGTGATCGGCATCACGTGCTGCGTGATTCGCCGCCGCCGTCGCCCCACTGGCGACGCGCCGGGCGACGTCGAGCTCGCCAGTCCACGCAGATCGCTTCCTTCCGTTCGCGGCCGCGAGCGCCAGCCGCCACCTCGCCAACCCGACGCGCCGGGCTACCTCCCTCCGCCTCCTTCTGCTCGCGGCCGCGCGCCCGACCTCGGTCATCGACGCGCCCTGTCTGCGCCTCCCTACTTCCGCTGCCTCGACATCGGCGGCGGCGAACGCCATGTGGACGGCGCGAACAATGGAATCGATGAAGAGGCGCTCTCCGTCCCGGCCCCGGATGAGGCCGGCGCCAGCAACGGAGTCGATGAAGAGGCGCTCTCCGTCCCGGTCGTGGCCGGCGCCAACAGCGGAGTGGATGAAGAGGCGCTCTCCGTACCGGACGAGGCCGGCGACAACAATGGAGTCGATGAAGACGTGCTCTACGTCCCGGACGAGGCCGGCGCCAACAATGGAGTTGATGAAGACGCGCTCTCCGTCGCGGACGAGGCTGGCGCGAACAGTGGAGTTGATGAAGACGCGCTCTCCGTCGCGGACGAGGCCGGCGCGAACAATGCAGTGGATGAAGAAGCGGACGAGGCCGGCGCAAACAACGTCGGGATTCCCAACGGGGACGGCGAGGTCGTCGACCACGGCGCGCTCCCTAACGGGTAGGACTGGACGTACGAGCGAGCTTTTTGGCTCGGCCCGAAGCTCGCTCCAGCTCGGCCCAATAGGATAAACGAGCGGGCCTAGTTTTGAAAAGCGGCCCGTTCCGCGACCGAGCCGAGCCGAGTTTCGGCCGGTCCAGCTCGGTGACTCGCTTGAGGCCCGGCCCAATTTCATGGGCATCGCATTAGGGCACGACCGCACGAGCACGACCGCAGCGACGCAAAGAGAGAGCACGTCTCTTAACAAGCTGACGCCGCTGCCACCAAATATACCACGCTGCAACTGCAAATAATTCTACTTTTGGTAGTCTGTCCGCACTATCTTGGGCTCTTTGTAATATTTCCAGGGTAACCGAACCCGACCGGTCTTCGGCGACAGCTTTCTTAATATCTTCTGCTAGTCCAAGCTCAGCCCAAACCTTCATCGCTCGCTGGCAACTGAATGGCAATGTTGGATATCCTCTACCCCAACCCTGCAAACCGGACACTGTGCGGACGTAGGGATATGACGCCCAGCAAGAATACCCAAGCAGGGCAGTACACGTTTTAGACATTTCCAAACAAAGTGTTTTACCTTGCCAGGGATAGCAAGGCTCCAAATCAATTTCCATATGGGATTTATACTGGTACTTCCCTGCCCATCCGGGTACTGCCAATGGCGTCCATATTGATGCTCAAACTCCACATGATAGGCCGTTCTCACTGTAAAGGGAGAAAGTATACTGTCTCCGGATCGTACAGCTACTACTATTAAGGTATTGTGTACAAAATTCCTCCGAGCATCAAAACCTAATTTACCAGTTAGGAAGCGAGATCAGATGTGGAGGAAACCATCTAGAGGATGGGTGAAAGTCAATGTTGATGCCTCGTTCAGCGCTGAAACAATGTCAGGTGCAGCAGGAGCGATTGCTCGGGATGACAGAGGAGAGTTCATTGCAGCGGCAGCGTGGTTCCTGCCACATGTGATCACCGCCGAATCAGCGGAAATACAAGCCATCAGGAACGGGGCTTGGTTAGCGCAACACATTGGATGCAACTCTCTCATACTGGAGTCAGACAATCTAAGTGCT
The DNA here is from genome assembly GCA_011799875.1 of Thinopyrum elongatum. Taxonomy (NCBI): domain Eukaryota; kingdom Viridiplantae; phylum Streptophyta; class Magnoliopsida; order Poales; family Poaceae; genus Thinopyrum; species Thinopyrum elongatum. Next base: position 147,404,539 of record CM022303.1, read on the forward strand.
GTGCAGGCCTTCAATCAACAGGAGACATATAATGGTACTGATGCAGCTGTGGTGTTGGAAGGCAAGCAGATATGCATCGAATTTGCAGCAGTTTCCTACCTTCATTGCTTTAGGGAAGCGAACGAGGTTGCTGATCTCTTAGCAAAGCATTCTACCCATACTAGATCCTCTCATCTCTGGGAAGATTCTATCCCTGACTTTATTTCTCATGCTATTGTAAACGACTTGTCCATCATTTGAGAATTAAAGTTTATTTTCTGTCAAAAAAAAAGAGAGAGCACGTCTCTTCCTCTCTGCTCTGCGCCGCGCCGCCGCCTCACCCCTCTCTCACGGTCTCGCCACGCCGCAAAGCTGGATCGACGACAACGGACGCCGCCGCGTTTCCTTAGCACACCGACAGCAACGGGAGCGGCATCGACGGCGACGGGCGGCGCCACCTTTCCTCGCCACACTGGACGCAAACGGACACGCACACGTCTCCCCTGGTTTCTCGCCGAGCGTGACGAGCAGGAGCAGGTACTATCTCCTTCCTTCCCAATCCCTAGCTGTATCTCTCTGAACTACCACGCATGTGATGGATGGATGGATGGATGGATGTAGTAGGCACTAGTAGTTCATAGGTTTAGTCCGTCAGATTTGATTAATTGGCTATTCATCAGCGACTTTTGGGGTTTCAGAATTTGTAGGACTGCGTCCTAGATGTAGTAGGGACTGCTCGGTATTTTGTGGGTTATATCTCAATTTATCAATTTCAGTGGCTTGTGTGAATTAGTATCTGCCATGTGCTGTCCTCTTTCATGAATTAATTGTTTGAAAAGGATTTGGCTAGATGTAGCAGAGCCCGATGGATGGATGGGGCTGTAGAGCAGAATGGATGGATAGATTGATTCCATGTGTAATTGATTTACTGCTGTTGATGATTAACTGTTTGTTGTTGGCTGATGTCTGCAGTGGCCTATCGTCGCAACAATGGACAAGACTCTGGACTATATACAGAGGTTCTGTGAGTAAAAAGGTTCTGTAGGCAACTGGCTGACGAGCCGGCTCGGTCTGAGCCGAGCCATACCCAAAACGAGCCGAGCCGCTTGAAGTAGGCTCGTTGGCTGAGCGAGCCGAGCCGAGCCGAGCTGCTCCAGAGCGAGCCAAAGCCAAGCTCGGATCAAGCTCGGCTCGGCTCGGCTCGGCTCGTGTCCAGCACTACTAACGGGGCCGTCGACCACGGCGCGCTCCCGAACGGGGGCGTCGACGACGGCGCCCCTCGCAAATGGGAACGTCGACGGCATGGACCAAGGCGTGCTTTTCATCCCGTACGAAGTCGAGCACTTCCTGGACGGCGAGGAGGATGACGCGCTCTTCAACGTCAGCCCCAACAGCAGCGCGGGATCGGGGTCGGAGGGGTACCTCACCGCAGCAGCTAGCTCGTTGGATAGCCAGGAGGATTATTTCACCGCCGACGAGTGATTTCTACCCCGCCGGTCGCTGGCACGCAAATTCCGAGCCGTCCGTACGTAGGTATGGTGTCAGTTGGTTAGTTAGCTAAGCTAACTTGTAGTAGTAGACGTAATTTGGTCTTCCCTAGTAGTAGTACACGATGCATGCATGCACGTAAGGCGAATTAATCAGATGCTAAAGCGATGGATCGAGTAGCTGTTATGTATGCATGTTGTGTAATGGATTGCGTGGTTGTTCCTGTACGTATGGATGCAATGGATCGAGTACGTTGTGCATGTAATGGATCGACTACGTTGTGCATGTAATGGATCGACTACGTAGCAACATCAGTTGCAGTCGCATTCTCACGACAGACTGCAGTGCTTTGTTAGATATATGATATATCTTCTGGTTTATTGTTACACTATGTAAACGGCATGAAAAAAATAAGAACAGACAGCCAAACGATAAACCTTTCTTTTCTATCTGAAAATGAAAATAAAAAAGTTGAGCTACAGCTGAGGTCCCTAGGAAATACTACGATATGCTAGAACACATATCACGGGCCTCTCTCAAAATTTCACAGTAGCTACCAACTCTATATCTAATCAGGACAGTTGACAAGGTGCTGAATCAGTAGCCACTCTGCCACATCTGGTTAGCCTGGGCGGCGGTAGCAGCAGCACTCAAGTTTCCGTCGAGGGGTTTCTGTGCATGGGTCTTGGCCTGCGTATGAAATGTAGTGCACCCATACTTTTTGAGATTTGACTTTGACCGTAAATTTAACTAACGTGGGTGGCTGCGGCGGGAGCAAAAATTTTATTATTGAAAACTTTTTTTGGATACGAATTCAATGGTATAGTTTTTACTCCCACCGCGGTCGGCCTCGTTGGTTAAATTTATGATCAAACTTAAATCTTGAAAAGTACGGGCACACTACAGAATGGAGAGAGTACTGCATATTGCGAGTGCATCTCCCCCTGCCAGAGGCCGCCCTGATGGCCCTGCTGCCTTTTCTTGTTTTGTTTTTTGAAAGGTAACACTGATGATGCATTCCATTTGCCAGAAAAATCACCAGCTACACAGTCATTTACAAACTCTAGGAACTGGCCAAGCCACCACTCAAAAGTGCCTACATTCATGACTCTGCCGTGCGGAGCTTGGTTACACAAGCTTGAAATATTTCTCTACTACTTAAAAAGAACGTAAAGTTCTTATTTCACCTTTCTTCTCATCACTCCTTCATCCAATTTTCCATGTATATGATAATCAATCATCTTAGTTTACTTACCTTCTGAATCAATTTTACTTTCATTTACTTACCAAACTTGTAATCAAAATATAAGGTAATTCACTGTCAGAATTTGATGAACATTTATTTACACAATAGCATTATTATTAATAGGTAAATCACAAGCTAACGTAGCAACGCACGGGCATTGTTCTAGTTCTTTTAAACAGAGGCAAAAGATTTACCTCATCTCTACTCTCTACTTTTTTCTTATAAAATTCTTAGTTGGTGAAAATTGTGTGCCTACCATCTCTTATTTTAGACCGTCAGATCTCCATTCAACGGACATGAGGCAGCCCCGCCTCACTTATGCAAAAACACCCGCTCAGCTGAGTGCTTCTTTCCTAATCCGCTATGATGACAATGCTGCGGTTATAATTGATAAAAAAGGCAATTCAAAAGGAACTCGAGTTTTTGGCGCGATTGCCGAGGAATTGAGAGAATTGAATTTTACCAAAATAAGGCAGACCGGGAGTCGATTTCGGTTCTTCCGCGGCGATCTCGCCACTCCTCGTCGCCTCTGATGGTCGTCTGACCTTGGGAGGCGTGGGGGAGCTCTGGGACTCCGCCGGCGACTAGATAGGGGTTGGTTGGGCAGTGCTCGGATGGTGGCGGCGTCCTCGCGTCCAATAAAGTGGCCCTAGCTCCAGCCCCATCTCGCCGGCGGCAGAGCCCATGGGCCTGTGTAGTCTGGTCGGTGTTGTTGAGGCGGCGGTGTCGGCATCGACTCTGGCCTTTTGTCCTCCGGACCCGTCCCTGCCACGGTGGTTCTCGCCCTGGAGCTGGCTGACGGGCTTGTGAGGAGTTGTACAGGTGCTGCGGCGGCGATGGCCGCCTAAGGTTTGGTCCGCGGTGACTTGCAGACGTTGGGTGTTCTGGAGACCGATTTGAAGCTGGCTGGACGGGCGATTTGGTGTCTCTTCTCGCTGGAGAAGAGATCCAGAGGCGGTGGAGCGCAGGGTGTTTTCTCGGCGGATGGCCTCCATCAGTTTGGTTTCTCCGTTCATGGTGGCTTCTGTCGCGTCTCACACAACGCAGATTCCTGCAAGGCATTTCTCCTGCTCACGAATTGATTTGTCGGCGCTCGTCTCGGCGGCAGCGAGGGCCAGAGGCGTGCGGCTCTCTCTGGGGCCTCCAGGGGTGGGGTTGTATTCTTCTTTGTTTGCAGGCCTTTTCTGCAAGTTTCAAGCTCCAGTTGGTTCGGGTGTCTTCACGTGAATGTGTGTTCGTTCTGGTGTCTTCGTGTGAATGTGTGTGTGTTTCTTTTTTTTTTCTTCTTTTTTGAAACTAATGTGTGTGTGTGCGCGCGCGTGTTTTGATCTATACCCTTGTGCTACGTCTATTGTCACGTGCATGCTTTCTAAAAAAACATGGAACAGAACAGGGCGGTGGCCGCTCCCGCTCGCACGCCGCCGATGATGTCCACCCTCCCGCCTCCTCTCCTCCCATCGTCCCCTTCTGTCCTTACCCCGTCTCATCTGACGCCATCTCCGGCAACTACGCCGTCCGCGCGCTGAATACCTGACGCTTTTCTGCCTCTCCCTTTGCTGCAGTAACCCCGACACCCACCATCTCTCTTCTCCCTCCTCCATCTCCTCCACAACGACCTTTGCATGCATGCCACCTACGCGTTGTGCAACTTCGTCGGTGGCCTCGCCACCTATTACTCCTTCCCGTCGGCACACTCCACGTCAGTACCATTCAAGTAAGCGTTTTCCCTTGAGGGCATCTGCACCATATCCACCTGGAGTGCCACCCACGAGGGCCACGCCTCGTACACCTCCAGCCGACTCCGTCTTAGAGATCGCCTAGTTTGGTGTGATGATTGACATGGAGGTACTATGATCTACTATTGCTTTCCTTCCTGATCCCCATCCTACCGACCATGCCGCCTACCAAATTCAATTTGTTTCTGTCACCCAAAATTCAAATCCGTGCACCCAACTCGAATTGTCTAGAAACCATTCATGCACCCCAATACTAATCAAGGGGTATGCAAATGGGACTCATGCTAAGATCGAACGGGGTGTGAGGATGTGGGATTCAATGCCTTTCACCATCTATTTGTTTGTCGGGGACCAAGGTTGGGTGTTGATTAAGAGTAAACATTATCTACTCCTCATCAACTTTTGCTCATCTCTGTTAGGCATTTCTTGTGGAATTGTACATATGTAAGTAATGTAACAAATGGAAATGTCTTCCCTATCCAAGGTATCATTTTTGTGCGACATTATCAATTGTATCCACAATGCTGTCTGATGCAACAATGTTTGTTCTCAACTTATTTTCTAGACTCTTTCTGTAATGATATTTTAATTATTAGAAAGGAATCACAAGAGTTGCTTGAAAATAAGAACTAAACAAGCCATAGTTATTGCTAGAGGAATTTGACTTAGATATCATGCATGCCATAATTTTGGGGTTAGAAAAGTATTTTAGTATGTCAATATTTACTAATGATTGTGACATATAGTGCTATTAGACGATTCTCCAACATTAACGAGCTATCATGATGCTTACATGAGGGCGCACACAACAACCAGTACACGGATACAACACACACATAAACTAGAGAATCATGGAGAACTGATTACAGTGGCAAACTACCCCTGTCAAACAAATAGAAACCCCTACTAGCGCACACCATCTAAAATTTATTTAACCCCAGCACTAAGATGTTGGCCGTCAAGCGCACGCTATGAGCAAGCTGACAACAGACAGTACTTGGGAGGAGTCGACCGGCTGCTGGATGCGCCAAGCGTGTGCCATTGTAATGCATTGGGAGGATTCACCATTCGGTTGCCTAAAGCAGGTTTTGGAGTTGAGGCGAACAAAACAACTGTTGGGACTGGGCCGGGCGCCTGGACTGCAGGTATTGTAGGTTGTTATGCTTTAAGGTACTTTTTTTCAAAGCATGTGATACGTCTCCAACGTATCTATAATTTTTACTTGTTCCATGCTGTTATATTATCATCCTTGAATGTTTTACAATCATTTTATAAACAATTTTATATCATTTTTTAGGACTAACCTATTGACATAGTGCCTAGTGCAAGTTGTTGTTTTTTGCTTGTTTTTTACTTCGCAGAATATCAGTACCAAACGGAGTCCAAACGCAGCGAAACTTTTTGGAGATTTTTTCTGGACCAGAAGACACCCAGTGGGCCAAAGAAGTACCAGAGGGGAGGCCCGTGGTGGGCACAACCCACCAGGGAGCTCCCAGAGGGTTGTGCCCCCCACGGAGCCCCCCTGCACCGCCTCTTCGCCCTATAAATTCTCAAATATTTCAGAAACCCTAGGGGAGTCGACGAAACACAATTCCAGACGCCAGAAGTTCCAGAACCATGAGATCCAGTCTAGACACCATCACGAAGGGTTTCATCATCCCATTGGTGCCTCTCCGATGATGCGTGAGTAGTTCACCATAGACCTACGGGTCCGTGTAGGCAGTAGCTAGATGGCTCTCTCTCTCTTTTTGATTCTCAATACAATGGTCCCTTGGAGATCTATTTGATGTAACTCTTTTTTGCGGTGTGTTTGTTGGGATCCGATGAACTTTGAGTTTATGATCAGTTCTATATTCATGAATTTTATTTGAGTCTTCTTTGATCTCTTATATGCATGATTATTTATAGCCTCGTATTTCTTCTTCGAATCTTTGGCTTAATTAGGCTAACTAGATCGATTTTTCTTGCCATGGGAAGAGATGCTTTGTGATGGGTTCGATCTTGCGGTGTTCTTTCCCAGTGACAGAAGGGGCAGCAAGACACGCATGTATCATTGCTATTAAGTATAACAAGATGGGGGCTATTCCTACATGAATAGATCTCATCTACATCATGTCATCATTCTTATTGCATTAGTCCGTTTCTCCATGAACTTAATACACTAGATGCATGCTGGATAGCGGTCTATGTGTGGAGTAATAGTAGTAGGTGCAGGCAGGAGTCGGTCTACTAATCTTGGACATGATGCCTATATATTGATCATTGCCTTGGATATCGTCATAATTATTCGATCTTCTATCAATTGCCCAACAGTAATTTGTTTACCCACCGTATGCTATTTTCTCGAGAGAAGCTACTAGTGAAATCTACGGCCCCCGGGCCTATTCTTTATCATATTTGCTTTGAGATCTATTTTTATTCACTTTTATTTTCAGATCTATTATTCCAAAAACCCAAAAATACCTTGCTGCACTTTTTATTACTTATTTTTTTTCATGTTTTATCGAGAGCTATTTATCCAATCTACCACAAATTTATCTATCTTTTTACCATGGAGGGATTGACAACCCCTCTTACGTGTCGGGTTGCAAGTATTTGTTTTATGTGTGCTGGTACCGTTTACATAGTGTTGCTTGGTTCTCCTACTGGATTGATACCTTGGTTTCATAACTGTGGGAAATACCTACCGTAGCTGTACTGCATCATCCCTTCCTCTTTGGGGAAATACTGACGCAGTTTCAAGCGACATCAGCATGCAAAGTGGTTTGGAATGTTACAGCATCAATCTTTCTGACGCATGATTTACCATTGGCATTATGTTTTTCCCATGGGTAGCATTTTGCATCATATAATGCTCATACACAAGGAGAGATGATCAGATGATGATGCTTGACATGGGCGGGTGGAGGAACGAGATAATGTGCTAACAGGTTGAGCCCATCGGACTTGAGCTGAATGATTTGTTAGTAGTCATCCCATTTCTATTGCACATATCCGTGGGGACAAATATTGATATTGTCGCATTGTTGCTCTTCCATTATTGATATTAAAGTTAGGTACAAGTGAGGTGCTTAATGTGCCATCTTTTCTAGCGGAAAATGTTGCGGGCTGCGGGCGACGCCCCTGGTAAGCAAAGAGGAGCCGAAGTCATAGATTGATTTGGACTCGGAGATAAAGTTGGTCAAGTCGTCATAATCGCTAAATGAGTTTGGGTGGATTTTCTATTTGTCGCATGCCCTGCCCCTCAATATAGGACATAGCAAGCATTGAGAAACTCGAGTAGGAAGAACACCAAGTCTTCTTGTAAGGTGACGATGGAAGAGAAAATGCTTGGCTTGACCAAGGGGTTATTGGCTGGAAACCGTACATTTGGTTGTGGATGTATAAACAATATAAGGTCGCTTTGAGGAATGTTGAATAAATTAAAAAGAAATTGTTGTTCCATTGCGACCAAGGGTCTCTTGATCATAACTTTAGTAAGCAATTTTCTACTGATCGTTTCTTTCCCCGTAGCGTAGCACGGGTATCTTACTAGTTCATTTATAAACAAGGAGTTCAAATTCATAGTACATCTCAGCAACTGGACAACATAGCCCATCGAAGGAAATTGCAAAAGGTTATTACTCTCCCGGCATGATCCTACTCAAGTGCTTTGCTCCCGCGATGACCCATAGTTTAGCCTCTTCTTGCATTAGTTTTAGGATGCAGAAAGGCGGCGTCGATTTTTTCCTAAAACTTTGGCATTCCTCTCATTCCATATGTTCCAACATACGAGCATGGTAAGAGAGGCCATCGCCTTTCTATTCGCGTTATTCGGTCTGGACATGGCAGTCCACCATCCCTTGACATTTCATGCTGCCCCCCATGTGTGCATCTCAAGTTTTTCATTCCAAGCCAATCCTTGACCATTCTCGAGACGTGCAACATGAACCAACATTTATGGAATAGATGTGGCCCAGTCTCATTGGCCCTCCTGCAAAGAGTGCAAAGGCCACAATTCTCCCGTCCATATCCTACCCTGGAGAGCAAGCCATGAGAAGAACTTGACCTTTTGAGGGCCCCACACCTTCCAATTGGTTTTGTTTATGATGGTGGACATGGACCCATGGAATTGGATCCTGTAGGCCAAAGTCGCCGAGTACTCTCCATTTGCCTCAAGCTTTCAAAAGATGTTGTTGTCAACGTTCGCGCGGAGTTGGAAGTGCTCCAGTCAAACCCACAGGTCCACAAACTGAATGACATGGTCCACCGTGAGGTGGGAGGAGGGATTAATCTTTTGTACCCAAGCATTATCTAGCAAGGCATCACGCACGACCCAACTTTTGCACATCGAGGCTGGAAAAATGAGAGGGGCAATGTCTTTCGTCTTTTTCCCAAGCAACCATGGTGCATCTCAGAAGGGTGTCTTCCTTCCTTTTCCAACGGTGATAACAGTGAAGGTGTTGAAAATGGCCATATCTGTGTCATTGAAAGGGTTCCCCATCCCAACCCGAAGTTTTGTTGGCTCCTTCCACTTCAACCAATGCCATCTGAGACGAAGAGCTCTTGCAAATTTACCCAAGAGGAGAATCCCAAGCCGTCCAAGATGAGTGGGCGGTAGACAATCACTACTGGGAAAGAGCTTATAGGTGAACCCCCATTATTGGCAGGAACAGTTTAGCAATCGCCACTGCTAATCTGAAAAATTACCAGTGATGGGCGATAAAATCTGCCCGCCACTACTGTTGGCTTACCAGTGGCGGGTGCCAGTTTGGGCCCGCCATTGGTAAAAGTTGTCCAGGTTTTTCATGCTACAAATGTTACAAGTGGCGAGTACAAAACTGCACCCGCCAAAAGTACTTGTGTGAACACTGGCGGGCGGCAATACGCACATGCCACTGTTATTTTTGGGGGCAAATCTGTCTAAAAATACCAGTGACGTGCGACAACCATTGCACGCCACTGGTAATGGAGTTAGCAGTGGCGCCGCTGTTTCCTGCCCGCCACTAGTAAACATTTCAGCCCGCCACTAGTGTTGTACCATGCAAACAAGCTCCGAAATGCATGAAAATTGGCATACTGTCTTCATAGTACACTCTCTAACGAAGTGTTGTGAAAATTTGAGAGCGTTATGAAAAAAAGTTGATGCACTTCGTGTACATACCGAACACTCTCTAACGAAGTGTGAGGGTTTTGAACGGAAACCGCCATGTGCCACACCGAAGTCAATTTTTATAAATCAATTCAACTTCAATTTTTTCCATGATTAACACAGACCATTAGAAGCCCCATGGTCACATTTGAGCACTTTATTAGTTGGTTTGCTATTTTCGAACCATTAACTGATTTACTGGCCACTAAAATGGCCAGAACGCAATTTTGTTTAACATATTGTGCAAACGAGCTCCAAAAGTGATGTAAATTGGCATGGTGACTTCTTTGGACCCATGTATGATGTGGTAAAAATGTGAGAGCGTTACGGCAAAAACTTCATGCACTTTGTGTACAAACCAAACACTCCCCAACGAAGTGTAAGGGTTTGGAATGAAAACCTCCACCTGCCACACGGAAGTCAATTTGTATACATCAATTTAACTTCAAACCTTTTCCATGATTAACACAGACCATTAGAAGCCCCATGGCCAAATTTGAGCACTTTTTGAGTTGGTTTTCTATTTTCTAAGCATTAACTGATTTACCGGCCACTAAAAAGGTCTAAACACAATTTTGTTTAACATACCATGCAAACGAGCTTCGAAATTGATGCAAATTAGCATGGTGTCTTCATAGGACCCCTATAGGGTGTGGTAGAAATTTGAAAGCATTACAACAAAAACTTGATGCGCTTCGTGTACAAACCGAACACTCTCATACGAAGTGTATGGGTTTTGAACGGAAAACGCCACATGCCACACCAAAGTCAATTTTTATAAATCAATTCAACTTCAATTTTTCCATGATTAACATAGACCAATAGAAGCCCCATGGTCAAATTTGAGCACTTTTTGAGTTGGTTTTCTATTTTTGAACCATTAACTGGTTTACTGGCCACTAAAATGCCCAGAATGCAATTTCGTCTAACATACTATGCAAACGAGCTCCGAAATTGATGTAAATTGGCATGGTGTCTTCATTGGACCCCTGTAGGATGTGGTAAAAATATGAGAGTGTTACGGCAAAAACTTCGTGCGCTTCATGTACAAAACAAACACTCTCCAACGAAGTGTAAGGGTTTCGAATGAAAACCTCTACCTGCCACACGAAAGTCAGTTTTTATACATCAATTCAACTTGAAACCTTTTCCATGATTAACATACACCATTAGAAGCCAATGGTCAAATTTGAGCACTTTTTGAGTTGGTTTGCTATTTTCTAAGCATTAACTAATTTACTAGCCAATAAAAAGTTCAGAACACAATTTCGTTTAACATACCATGCAAACAAGCTCCGAAATGGATGAAAGTTGGGATGGTGTATTCATAGGAACCCGCCAGTATTTTTACAAGGTCAACCGACAAAGCAGCGCTCGATTCAGGTGCAAACTAGACCCGTTCCCTCTCGAAACCTAGTTTCTTCCTTGGAGATGGTCCAGTTTGTAAGCACTTTATCTGATGACTTTTACAGAACGTTCTCATTTTTTTACCACAACTTCTATGGCTCATATCATGAGACCATGCCAAGTTTCATATTTTTGGGCGGTCGATCAATACTGGCTGGGATTAGACATAGCCTATTTTGTTCAAATTTTCATTGGGGGTGCGGGGGGCGGAGCCCCCTGCTTTACGGAGTGTATCCCGGGGGATGTGGGGGCAGACAACCCCTCGGTAGAAATGTTATAAAATAATAGCGAAAATTGACGGCAAAACAATATAATTATTTAGGCATTGTGTTGGATGGCAAGAAAAGTCGGTCGCATGGGTCCAAACGTATGCAGGCTTTTTACGCACAGTGCTGGAGATGCCCTTTAGTGGTACACTTACAATAAATACCTATAAATTCACTTAGTACTTTAAAACTTGAATGTAAAATAACAGTGGCGGGCAGTAAAAGTCACCCGCCACTCATAAGGAAAACACGCCTGGTCCATTTGGCCTCTGAGGCCCAGCCGGCCAGAGACACAGCCCCGTCGGCCCGAGACCCCTACCCCCTCTCTCACGCCCACAGTCCCTTCTCACTCGATCCCCTTTCTCTCTCTCTCTCTCTCTCTCTCTCTCCCTCCCTCATCTCACGCTCGATCCCCTTCTCACTCTCGATCCCCTTCTCTCTCACCTAGGAATGTATCCAGTGCACCCGCACTTGTGGTGCTACCGGTGCACCGGATGCCATAGAACATCATTAAAAATTTGGAAAAAAGCTAGCACATTAACACAACATCAATGTACGATGTCACAAAATTTCATATCAAAATTTGAAACTTTTTTTAGATACAAAAATGACAAATTTGACATCAGTGTGATAATGGGCCAAATCTAAAGCCCAAGTTATGTTATGTACTATTCAATGTTAAATTTGTTATTTTTGTTTTCGATTTATGTTTTGACTTTTGACTTGAAATTTCGTGAGAACCTACATTGATGTTGTGTGTATGTGGTAATTTTTTCAGAATTTTTTGTATATTTTAAAAGCACAATGTGAGTTCGGTGCACTGGTAGCACCACAAGCTCCAGTGCACCAGATATTTTCCCCGGTCGCCGGCCCTTCTAGCCTGCTTCGGCGGCCTCCGTTGCCGCCCAGCGTCACCCTGGAAACCCCACTCCACACTTCTTCATTTCCACCGCTCTGATTCATCGGCCACCTCCTCTGCAGTCTCCTGCTGCTAACCCTCGCCCGCAGCTAGGGTTTTAGGCGTCCCCGTTCTTCATTGGAATCCGCCACCACCGTCGATGTCGAGGCTAGAGGTCGCCGGTTCTGGAACCGGCGTGGCTCCGGTAGGTCCTTCTCCTCCTTCCTCACCAAGATCCACCTTCTCCTATCCACCCCATTGTTGCAGATCACCATGGCGCAAAGACGGCAACGACGGAAGGAGAACGCCGGGTCCATCCTGCTCGAGGAGGAGGAGAAGGGGTGCACCTAGCCGGCATCCCTGTCCTATTCGAGGATGACCAAGCACAACCACGACCATCCACCGTAGCAGGTAGCATCTCCATCTCCCTGGTTAAATTCAGTTTGTGGTGCCTGCTGAAACCTAGCTCAAATCCTCCTTTAGCAGTTGCATGTGTTTTAGCAGTGGCATGTGTGAAATCCGAGCTCAAATCCTGCTGATAATGTTTGTATCCATGCTATTGTAGCATACTAAATTCACTAAAAAAAAGACACATCCGTGACATTTTGGCCCGAACGAATTTTTTCTCTGTCATGCTTATGACACTTCTATGACGATAATTGTGACAAAACCCGGTATCATCATAGATGTGGTGGGCTCCTACTTCTATGACAAAAAATCATGGCAGAAAATGGACTTTTCGCCCTGGGCGGGCCAGAGACGCACCTGCATGACATTCTTTGGGCCGTCCATGACAGAAAATATCGTGGTAGAAGCGAGGGCGAGGAAAATTTCGGGGAGTTCCCGGTTACGGTGGGTGGTCGGGGCCGAGCGATGCGCGGAGGTTTGCGCGTTTCTCTCGTACACGTACATGCGTGTATGCGAGGCCTTGGGCTCTATCTGAACCCGAGCGAGGCGTTCGCTTACTGAACCCGAGCGATTGCACTAGCTACGTTACTGAACCCGAGCGATCGATCCCTTGGCTATTAACTGAACACGAGCGATTCCTTCGCTACTGCTGCTAACTGAACCCGAGCGATCGATCGCTGCTGCTGCTGCTGCTTACTGAAGCCGATCGAACCTGCTGCCTCTTGATGAACAGTGAACGTGGGGGTTGGTTGAACGAGTCGAGACGTACGTGGTTGGGGTTGGATGAACAGGACCCCGTGGTAGTAGGCCGTTGCCGCTGGATGAACAGGACCCTGAGAGGAGCCGCCACAGCCGAGATGGTTGGGCGTGGATGAACAGGACCCCGTGGAGGGCTGGTTGAACAGTAGCTGGTGGAGGGCTGGATGAACAGTAGCTCGTGGATGAACAGTAGCTGGTGGAGGCAGGAGGAAGATGCGGTGGATGAACAGTGCATGTGGAGGCTGAAGGAAGTCGACGGTGGGTGAACAGTAGCCCGTGGAGTCCCGTTTTGTGGTACGCCACACCCCTCCCGATGAACAGGACCCCTGTTTCAACCATAGCGCTCCAACACAAGTCCGTTTCCTCCGTTTTGCGGTACGCCACACCCCTCCCGATGAACAAGATCCTGTTTCGACCATAGCCGGTCGAACAGAAGGCCGTTTCCTCCGTACTGCGGTACTCCAGACCCCGTTTCGGCTGTTCCGTCCAAGCCGATTGGCTCCCGATGAACACGTCGCATTCCATTGCCTCCCGATGAACACGACGCGGTTTCTCCGTTCTGACCGAGCCAGTTGGCTTCTTCCGATGAACAAGACACCGTTGCTGCCGCCCGTTGCCTCTCCATGTACACGTGCCCTGGCCGTACGTATGCGCGAGTAGCTAGGCGTTCGAGACCCCGCCCGTATGTGGCTGTACATACGTGTATAGGGTTTAGAAGGGATTGCCTGAACTGCTACGTCGGTGGCACTACTACTACACGTGCCGCTGCTTGCTCGGCCAAGGTTCATCATTGCAGAGAGACCGATCGACCAGTATGTATGTACATGTTCGCGACCAGACAGAAAATGCTATGTACGCTTCTACCGGGTGGGTCCCAGCTGTTAGGGAGGATAAGGACGCACTTCCTTGCGTGCGAAGATATAGCTTGTGGGTCCCAGCTGTCAGGGGGAAGAATCATTTTTTTTGCCCGTAATATGGACGCACTTCCTTGCATGCGAAGATGTAGCTGGTGGGTCGATCTGTCAGCCTCACCGCGTAGAGTCCTCTTCCGATGGCTATCTTTCATTGACCATGTTGACCACGCTGTGCGGACAGCAGCCAGGCGGTGGACGACGGCGAAGCCTAGGAAGGGAACGACGCAGAGCCAGGGAAGACGAGGCAGGTGGATGCCCATGCGGAGGGGAGTACAAGGGTTCATTGGTTCGGCTGCGGTGTGAGGCTGCCGTCGCCGAAGAATAACAGGAGGTGTTGGTGAGTAGAGGAATGGCCTGGACGGCGATGGGAGTAGGGTGGGCTGGTGAGTCCTGCGCGGCAGCACAACCGGCCACGGGAGGCGGTTGCAGGCGGTACCGCCGGTGGTGGTTTGGGCGGCTGAAGCAAGAATATCCGAGATTGAAGAAGAAGCACGACATCCGTTGGATGGACATCCAACGGCCACTACTGCTAGAACCGTGTGTTGACTATAAGTTGACAAAGCCTTGCGCACGTGTCAACTTAGTAGGCCCACAAGTGTGTGGCAGATAACATATAGCTCATTTGCGATTTGTAAGAATGTACAGCCCATTTTTGAATTCTAATAGAATTTACTACAACCCATTTACAGTTTGTTAAAATCACAGCCAATTTTTTAGCTAGGACAACGATTAATAATTTCAACCAACCGCTCAAAACAGAATTCAATAAAATTTCCCACATTTTGATGGGATCCAAAATATTTTTATCCCGAAATTTCTAGTCAGATTAAATATAATTTCAAAATAAATTTGTATTACATAAAAATCCAACGAAATATTGCGCGCGCAACAAGTAATGAAATTACAAATTTCAAAATCCAAAAATAATATTTTTTAACTAATTACGTGTTTGGTGCATTTTTTTTATAGTTATAGCCCAGTTTTTATAATTACATCCCATTTATTATTTCTTAAAGCCCATTTTCTTGTTAAGCCTAATGCATCCCTCCTAGGAAAGATTTGCAGCCCAGCGGGGCAGAGAATAACAAGTTGACCTGGGCTGGGTATTCCTCAAAAAAAAAAGTATAGCTGGGCTAGCCATTTTCAGCTTGAAAAAAATTAATATCTGGGCTGGATATTTGGTCGACATAAAATAATAGCCTGGGCTAGACGGGCCATAGCCCGCCCAGTTGATACCCTGCTTACCTCTGAACAACAACAAAAACATCGCTTAGGAAAAACTCTACTCACACCTCAAAAACTCAAATACTGCTCGAGCTGCTGGGTCCCAGCTGTCGGCCGCTCCTTGTGGAATTCTCTCATTTATTGACTATATAGGTTGACAATGGTGTGGGACCGTGATGTCAGAAAACCAGGAGGAAGCAAAAAAAAATATAGTTGTATATAATAAGGAGGCACTTGCGTACGTGTGGCTATGGTCCTGGTGGGTCCCCACTGTCATCCTCTCCAAGTTAAGTCATCTCCTCATTCCTCATGTTCGTTGACCATGTTGACAACATGAGACGGCGGCGCCACGGCGAGCACAACAACTCGAAGGATGACGGAGAGGGCCTCGCGGGCCCTACGGATGGTCTGATACAGCGCCCGCTGCTCATTCAGGAAGCCAGGATCATAGGGCCACATGTCCGCGACGGCATTGTCCTTCGCTTGTTCGCTGGCGATTCGTCCTTCCGCGAGCCGGTGCTCGTTGAGGAGACGGAGGTTGCAGCACAGGTCCTCCTGTGCTGGTAGCTCTTTCGCCATTAGGGCGTCGAAGTGCGGCCGCACCTGCTCTATGGTGAAAACTGCATGAACTGGCTTGGGCGGTGGTGTCGGCTCCTGGTCGGAAGCCACGTCCATCGTCTGATTGTGGTCGCTCAGCTCGGCGAGCTCGCTGCGAGCCAGCATGTCCGGCTGCTGGATCGACCCGCTGCCAAGCACGAGTCTGACCGCCCTGGCCCACCCAGACCGCTTCCCTCGCCCGCGCGCGCTTTCCGCCCGAAACGGTCAGCGCCGCCGGCGCCGCTTCCCGGTGCAGGCGATTGCTCCGCGTTCAAACGACACAAGTGCCGTCCGTCCGTCCGTCTGCCACCCACATTAATGATACGTGGTTGCCGAGGCGGCTACTCTGGCGCCACCAGTCCGTCCCTCCGCCGCCCCTTTTTAGTTGAGGAAATGGGCGCCGGAGATCATAGATTAGGTTAATTAATTATACCTCCAGCGCACCCCTTTTTAGTTGAAGAATGTATGAAATGTAATGAAATCCGGCCGTGTATGAACGAATTTAGTTCGATTAGTTCAAATTCCTGTATCACCGGCATTGGATGAACATGCAAAACAATACGTACTAGCATTATTCCCAGGACGCATGGTGATCACCTTGTTTGCAGCAGTTTCACACGTACAAAAAGTTTGAGTAGCTTTTTAGCGTGCCTGTACATTGCAATCAAACTCACAGGCCTGACAATTCATAGAGAACATTCAAAACAATCGATGATTATGCATCTCAGTGATTCACATGTCAGAGCCAATATTTACTACCTCCGTCCTGGTTTATTAGTCCCCTCTGTAATTTGTGCTAAATTTTGACCAAAAATTTAACTAACAAAATGTTAGTGCATGTCAACAAAAATTATATCATTGTATTCATATTTGAACATAGTTTTCAATGATATAATTTTTAGTGACATGCATTAAGATTTTGTTAGTTAAATTTATGGTGAAAATTTGGCACAGATTACAATGGGGACCAATAAACTAGGACGGAGGTAGTACTTCACAACTAAAGAGTAAAGAAAAATCGATCGATGCTGCTGACAGCAAAGGGCGTCCCATTCGAAAATATCAAACACATGTCTTCTTGCTAACATCAATGAGCAAAATTTGACAAGGTTGTCCCATTCCAAAATATCATCTGCATGTCTTTTTGCGTACATCAATGAGCAAACTTTGACAAGGTTTTCCCATTCCAAAATATCAAATGCCTACGATTGTGGAATGGGTGGGGTTTGCCATCAGTTCGGACATTGACATGGCACCTCGTGCTAAATAAACCAGCTGTTCTTTTTGTGCAGTTCCACCAAAATCAACCAAATTCACGCGTAGCTTGTATGATTTTGCCTTTATATGTTGCAACGCCTTGAACATATCGGCACCTCATTTCTTGTAGCTAATTTTGTGGTTGGAGGTGGAAATGAATGTTTCAAGAACATTCAATATATTGTGCATGATGAAGTATAATGGGCACGAACCATCAGAACATTTTGTGCAGTTCCCATTGAAATCAAGCTGAGCACCCCTGTTTGCATAAATACAAAAAAATGATTAGTAAAGCAAACTATATTATGAATTTACAGTTTAAAAAGGCACCTACATGGTCCATGCAGAGCACACATTTAAAAAAATGGAACTCACCAGAAAGAATCCTAGAACAACAGTGTACTTGCCCATCACAGCAAATAAGATGGAAATCTGTGAGTCCTTCTGAGCTGAAGTTAGTTTGGTCTTGTGGGGAGTAATGTAACCATCCTTCAACTGCTCCTTCTGATGAGAAGATAGACTGGGCTTCTTCATCCTGGCATAATCGGAACTAGGCACTTCACGTACTCCATATTATTCTTTAGAGGAGGATGATCCTGTTGTGTAAAGACAAGAGAACAACTAAATGCTAGCATCCCTGTTTGCTCGAAAAAAGGAAAGGAAATATTCAAAACAACCATTACATTAACAAAGGGAGTAACTGATGAAATGTATAGTCACAAAGAGATGCATCTCCTCATTATCCTCATAGGAAATGATATGATACCAAACAGAGCAGCTCAACTTGAACTGTATTATTACTTAATTTTACCAGTGGCTATAACGGTGACAAATTGGTGCATCAATTTATTAGCAGCCTTAGATTAACATGCGAAGCAATACCACTTTCTCATGAGAGTAGCTAAACAGTAGCACAACACCAATAGAGATGACAAAGCTCAATCATATGGATGAAATCCGTGGGCCGGTACCAACCTTTGTCAGGAGGCTTATTGTGTAGAGCATGCAGATGAAGCACTTCTCCGGAACCATCCATTATTATCTACTGTGGTTGCCATGCTTACTATAAACTCCTCGATTAGTTTAATGTTTCCAACATCTTCTTATGCAGTTCCACTAAAATATATGTTATCTTCAAACAAGATCCCTGTTTGCACAAGTAGAGATAATTACATATTACATTAAGAGTGGCATCAAATCACAGTGGCAAAACAATTGCTTGTTCCAGCCATAGCAATAAATTAAGATGCAAAACTATATCATTACTTGTGTCATCACAGTTCTAGTGCTTCATTATAGCACCGGGAGTTGATTTTTGTTCTTCTTTTGCTTGTTCTTCCCCTTCATCACTTGGTTCAATAATAGACAAGCTTCGCCTTCAATGTAAGATTTGGCATGTCAATTAGGGAGCAAAAGTATAGCACTAAACAACAACATTACTTTTCTGATGACAATAGCAAAATACAGGCCAACAGTTGTGAAATATCATTATCTTACCTCAATGGGATATTACGGTGCACATACATATTGGAAGTCTGGTCTCCTTTTGTGGAGTTCACTAAAATCAAGCAACATTACCATATAAGTAGCAGAACATATGAAAGCACACTGCACAATCATGTGGAAGAAGGCCATTACTGACCTCTCATGACGCGGAATTCAAACAACTCACAAGAAGAAGATCTGAAACAAATTTGCCAACACAGATAGGAAGTCAGATCTCCTCTTATGCAGTTCCACTAAGATCAAGCAATCAAGCAACGTTATTGGTGTGACATTTTGGTTGAACTGCACAAAACACTCTTAAAGCGAAAGTGTTTTGTGCAGTGCAACAAAAGGTCGCAATAGCAACAAGGTGAAGTAGATAACCCTGTTTACACAGAGGTGCAAAGGAAACAATTACTGGTCAGTAATGGTGGATGACACAGAAGCCCACAAAAAGAAGCATCTTACTTATCTAAATGGGAAAGAAAGCAAGACAGTAGCATTTCTCAAACATTGGCATTGATTCATATTAACAGAGAGATTATATTAACAATAAAATTCGTTAAGCATGTAATTTGCTTTTAACTGTGGCATTGCTTCAATTTTCCAGCGGCATTATTAGATTAACAACAGCTAAAGAGTTGTACGGGACAGTGGATACACCAGCACCATGTGCATCTACCGATGTATAAAGGGGTGATGCATAGTCTGTTGCAACAAAGAACAAACAACCAAGGAGCATATTTGTGTTGGTCGCAGTTTTGTTATCTTTAGACACCTTTCCCTATGTGAGGGCAGCAAATCTAGTCCTGCTCAAACTCTACAGCCTTGTCCCCCACCCACAGAAAGATCAGTTCGTTACAGATGTGCGTACTGTGTTGGTCATTGTTTTCCCTTTTCGACCAACGTAGGTGCTGGATAGCCAGTCTGTACTACTTTCCCCCCTTCCTTTCCTCTTTGAACCACGTCCTAGATTCATGCTATACAACTTTCCCCACTACTTTCCTGAATGATCCAACACCTAGATTCGAGTGCAGAAGCGGAAAAAATCCACATGCAGCTAGAGCAATGCATGTGGATTAAGTAAATTATACATTAAGGTTCTCAGGGTGTGGCTCAGTGGGCGGCCAGAGACCGATCTGCCCACACTATGTATGACAGCGAGGAAGAAGGGGTCGGAGGCCCTCCCGTGCCGCCGCTAGGTGAAAGAGAACAGCTGCGCCGGTAGTGGATTCCCTCTCTCGTCGACCGCGACAGTGTTAAGCCTCATTCCCTTCCCCGATAGACGAGATCCTGCCGGTTCTTTGACCAGCAGTGAGGGGAGTGAGAGAGAGAGAGAGAGAGAGAGAGAGAGGCCAACACAATCTTGTTTAGATCTGGAGAGGGTGAGAGAGTGTGAAGAGAGCAACTACAAGCGCTGAGGCTCCAGCGTGTATGTATATAGTGGAGAGAGAGTGTGAAGAGAGCAAACCCTAGAAAACAAGCGCCGAGGCTGCAGCGTATATAGTTGGAGTGGTTTTCTTTTTCTCTCCATAAAAATCATTATAAATTGTGCACGAAACGGAACTCTTTATTTAACGTAGTGAAGAAAAATACAAGGGCAATGCAAATACGTGAAGAAAATTTAACGCTCGAAGGAGTCAACTCGCAATTAACGCTGCACGCCTCCCGGTCGCGCTTACTATCGTTCACGTGTGGTACATGACCCTCCAAAGTGAACAACAACTGAACCACACACGGTCAAAATATCGGAAAGGTGGCCTGCACCATCCTCCAATTTTAAATATTTTCGACAAATTCAATTTTAATTAGTTTGTATGTACACTTTGCTCTCTTCCAATAATGAGCGGGCACTTGCATTCGGCCTAAGTCAGTGTGCCACCGTATCTCGTACTACTACCTCCGTCCAGGTTTTTACGCCACTTTATATATTTTTTGTCAAAGTTTGACCAATTTTTTTAACTACTCCTTCCTTTCCGGTTTATTGGGCTTAAATTTGAAATCTCATCAACCAAGGCAGATGATGAGTGGAGAAATGTACTCCGCCTCATAGTTTACAAAATTACTCAAACTTTAATCTGCATTAATTACAATATTTTCATGGACGACCACTAAATGAGTAGGAATGGTTACATGCACTGGTTGGTTTCTTTTAATCCTTGCATGCATCAATTTAATGCACCTTGGAATGTGAGCATGTGGTGGAAAGAAGTGAAAATAAGACTGTAATAATATGGTAAAACGAAGAAAATGAGATTAGCCGGGAAGTAGTAAACTGCTAATACATGCCAACAAAAAATAAATATTATTGGCTTCTTTTTTTATGTGTTCTAAACGCTATAGTGCGAGGCAGCGACTGTGTCTCCGACGAACGTGCGTGCACCTCTTCTCTTCTTGTACGTACTCCATGTATCTAACTTCCTATGGCTTCCCACTCCCACGATATTCCTATTCTATGAACCTGTGTGTGCGTGTGTGTGTGTTTTTAACAGCGTGTGTGTGTGTGTGTTTTTTAATAGCGTGTGTGTTTTTTTAACAGAGAGAGCGACACATCGACCTATAGAGAGATGGTGTGTAGTACTACGTACTAACTATGAAGCCGCGAGAGTCGGTGCATCCTCTCGTTTCCGGGCGTCCGGTCGGGACAGCTGCCACGCCCGCTCCTGACTGACCACCCTGGCCCACCCAAGGCCCCTCCATCGCCCGCGCGCGCTTCCCGCCCGAAACAGTCAGCGCCGCTCCAGAGAATCGATGCCGCATTCATGCCCGGGCAGAGCGGACGCGACCTTTCACTGGCGCATGCGTTGAAGGCAGAAGCGGATTCAACGAAGAGTGAAGGTTGCTTCATCCGTCCAACTTACTGCCGTGTCTATGTGATTTGACGGCCCATTGGTCATTATTACTGAGGTGGTACGACGGTCCTGAGTCTCACTTGTACTGTACACTTTGCTTTGGTGCATGACACGTGCATCAGATGCTGGATGTCCCACGTTTCGACGAAAGGAGGTAGAGCGTGTCCACTCTTTACAATTTTCTCCACTCTTACAGTGGAGGAGTGCGAAATCAGCGAAAACACGGCAGCTCATCGAAAACACGAAAGCAGTGAAAAATGTACAATGCTATGTAGCTTTCAGCTTCTGTTTCATGTATCTTGCATCCAAGGTTGCCCCGTTGCAACATTCCATCAAATACAAAGGAGACTAACATGCATGCTATTGCATCTCAATGATTCACAGATCATAGCCAATACGCCCTCCGTTCCAAAATAAGTGTCTCAACTTTATGCCAACTTTGCCAACTTTAGTACAAAGTTGTACTAAAGTTGACACTTACTTTGGAACAGAGACAACTAAAGAAAAAAAGATCCATGCAGTCCCTAGGCCTTGAAACCTAAACCCTAACCAGGCTTTAATTTGCTAGTGAGGTTGAACCTTCCGAAGGAATGAAGTTTCCAACCCTTTGACCATCAGATCATTTTCTGCAGTTTCACTAAAATCGAGCTGATCATCCCTATGGCAAAGAAATTGAAGTGTGATTAGAATAATACTAGTGGGACTAGTTTTTATGAGACATAAACTCATCACAAATACGGTAGAAGCCAGTAGAGGTACGTGCGGGGCAAAGAAGTAGAGAAATATCCACATGGAGCGATGTGGGCAGCTGGGGCAGTGGTGCAAGCCAGCTATAAAGGAAGTTGTACTTGAGGATGCCGGGATGTAGCTAGCTTAGAGGAGGGCGGTGGGAGGCGGCAACTTCCCACGTCGCGGCAGTGAGCTAGGGGCGAAGGCAACCACACCGGCTTTGTGAGAGAGAACGGCGGGGACCCCTGATCGGGACGCGCCGACAGTGGGTTTTTGCCATCGGCGATGGCGACCGCATCTACACAAAGCATCTACCCCTTCCCCCGGCGGACGTGATCCGCCCGGATGTTAGAGATGTGGCCACAGTCATTTTGTGTGAGAGAGTGTGAAGAGAGCAACCCCAGCAAGCAACCGTGTAGGCTCCTGGCTATGTATATATAGTGGAGCGGTTTCTTTTTCTCTCCATATGAACTTATTTATACGCGTACGTGCCATTAAAAAAACTTTATTTATAAATAACGCGGTACCGTTCATGCGTGGTTCCCGACACTCCATTAAGTGCTACTAGATGCGTCAAATTATCACGTGGGCTGCATCATCGTACAGAAATAAGCTCCACCGTGTCACGTGTGTGGTTGGGGAAGACGCAAAGAGTGCTACTAGTACGTGCGTGGGTGCGTGCACCTCTTCTCTTCGAGCATGGTTATTAAAAGTATAGCCAACTACTCTACCACGCGGTTGTTATATGGGCAAAGAGTATAGGCAGTAATAATGACTAATGAGCCGTCAAATCACGAGGCCCACCTTTCTCTATGTTTAACCGAGGAAGCAGCCATCATTTCACTCCTCCTTGAATATCCATCCGCTGCTACCTCCACAAATAAATAAAAATCCACTGCTACCTCTGCAGCATGGTTAATAAGATAGCCATGTCAATCACGACGTAGAAATATCATTCACTGATACAATAGGGCTGGCTCTAAGGCTGGTGATTTTTTTACTTTGTCTCTTTCTCTTTTTGTCTCATTTACTCATTTGACATATGAGCACGTGTAGAGGATGGCTATTCCTTTTGATGGGATTTCTTCATGGGGTTTAAGACTAAGCAGCTCCGAATATTATTCCCGCTGCCCACCACTCTGAATCATGCCATCTATGATACTCCCAATGCAACAATGAGGTCCACTAGGTCTAGCACGTTCTGTAATAAGAGACTGTCACGCAAAACATACATTCTTGTTGCTTCTTCCTCATACACTACATACTACTAGTACTACTACTACTCGTTCTCCTATAAACCTTGCGCTTGGCATCTCAAAAATATTATAACCTTGCGCTTGGATCTTCGCCTCTTCGGGAAGTCGAGCAATGATGGTACTATAGTATATGGTTCTGGCTATATGAGACCGAATGAATTGCTGCATGTCCATCACATGCGCGAGGGTCGAGGGGCGAGGGAGAGTGCGTACTACTACGTCCATTTCAATATGGACTACATACGGAGCAAGATGAGTATATCTACACTCTAAAATACGTCTATATACATTAGTGTTTGGAGTATGTACTAGTAGTTCATATTGAAATCTTCTAAAAGACGTATATTTCAAACAATATGATAATCTCTCTAAACAAGGTAGGGACGAGGAGTATATATACGTCTAACGGAGGGAGTAGTAAAATTTTCTCCTCGTCCTGCGAGCCACTGGTACATCTCCAACGTATCTATAATTTTTGATTGTTCCATGCTATTATATTATCTTTTTTGGATGTGTTATATGCATTAATATGCTATTTTATATTATTTTTGGGACTAACATATTAACCTAGAGCCCAGTGCCAGTTTTTGTTTTTTCCTTGTTTTTGAGTTTTACAGAAAAGGAATATCAAACGGAGTCCAAACGGAATAAAACTTTTGCGATGATTTTTCTTGGACCAGAAGACACCTACGAGACTTGGAGATGAAGTCAGAAGACCCACGAGGCGACGACTAGCCGTAGGGGCGCGCCTTAGGGGGTGGGGCACGCCTCCTTGGCTTGTGGCCTCCTCAGAGACCTCCTAACCCTAATCCTTGGCCTATATATTCCAAAATATTCCCAAACCATCGGAGGCATCCACGGAAATACTTTTCCACCGCCGCAAGCCTCTGTTCCCATGAGATCCCATCTTGGGGCCTTTTCCGGCGATCTGCCGGAGGGGGATTCCATCACGGAGGGCATCTACATCAACCCTATTGCCCTTCCGATGAAGCGTGAGTAGTTTACCACAGACCTACGGGTCCATAGCTAGTAGCTAGATGGCTTCTTCTCTCTCTATGATCTTCAATACAAAGTTCTGCTCGATGTTCTTGGAGTTCTATCCGATGTAATATTCATTTGCGGTGTGTTTGTCGAGATCCGATGAATTGTGGATTTACGATCAGATTATCTATGAATATTATTTGAATCTTCTCTGAATTCTTATATGCATGATTTGATATCTTTGTATTTCTCTTCAAATTGTCGGTTTGGTTTGGCCAACTAGATTGGTTTTCTTGCAATGGGAGAGGTGCTTAGTTTTGGGTTCAATCTTGCAGTGTCCTCACCCAGTGACATAGTAGGGGTAGTGAGGCACGTATTGTATTGTTGCCATCTGTGACGCCCCCGATTCAATTGTACACTAATCATGCACGCAAACGTGTACGATCAAGATCAGGGACTCACGGCAAGATATCACAGCACAACTCTAAAAATACAAATAAGTCATACAAGCATCGTATTACAAGCCAGGGGCCTCGAGGGCTCGAATACAAGTGCTCAAACATAAACGAGTCAGCGGAAGCAACAATATCTGAGTACAGACATTAAGTTAAACAAGGTTCCATAAGATGGCTAGCACAAACTGGGACACAGATCGAAAGAGGCGCAGGCCTCCTGCCTGGGATCCTCCTAAACTACTCCTGGTCATCGGCGGCCTGCACGTAGTAGTAGGCACCCTCGGTGTAGTAGGGGTTGTCGTCGATGGTGACGTCTGGCTCCTGGGCTCCAGCATCTGGTTGCGACATCCGAGAAGAAAAGGAAAGGGCGAAAAGAGGGAGCAAAGCAACCGTGAGTACTCATCCAAAGTACTCGCAAGCAAGGATCTACACTACATATGCATTGGTATCAATGAAATGGGTAGTATCTGTGGACTGAACTGCAGAATGCCAGAATAAGAAGGGGAGAAGCTAGTCCTATTGAAGACTACGCTTCTGGCAGCCTCCATCTTAAAGCATGTAGAAGAGATTAGCTGGTAAGTTAACCAAGTAACAACGTATAGCATAATCCTACCCGGCGATCCTCCCCTCGTCGCCCTATGGGAAAGCGATCACCGGGTTGTCTCTGGAACTTATCTGGGTGTGTTTTATTAAGTATCCGGTTCTAGTTATCATGAGGTTGGAATACAACTCCGGGTCTTCCTTTTACCGAGGGACATGGCTATTTGAATAGATAAACTTCCCTGCAGGGGTGCACCACATTGCCCAACACGCTTGATTACTCTGGCTGGACACACTTTCCAGTGTCATGCCCGGCCTTGGAAGATCAACACATCGCAGCCCCACCTAGACTCTTTAGAGAGGTCAGCACGCCGGTCTAAATCCTATGCGTGCAGGGGTCTTGGGCCCATCGCCCGTTGCACACCTGCACGTTGCGAACGCGGCCGGAAGCAGACCTAGCCCCCTTAATACAAGCGCAGGCGTTTCGGTCCAATCCGGCGCGCGCCACTCAGTCGCTGATATCTTGAAGAGCTTCGGCTGATACCATGATGCCGAGAGCTCATAACTATTCCCGCGTAGTTGGTTAGTGCGTATAGGCTCGTAGCCAGACTCAGATCAAATACCCAGATCTCGTTAAGCATGTTATTTGAAGTATCTGCGGACGCCGACCAGGGACCAGGCCCACCTGTCTCCTAGGTGGTCACAACCTGCCCTGTCGCTCCTCCTCAAAGAATCATGCGGGGGCTATCGGGAACCCAGGCCCATCACAACCTGGATGGAGCCACCTGCCCCTTCAGCCCCCACATCCAAACAGTAACATAAGTAGTGTGATAGTTATATAGTATATACCCGTGACCACCTCCCGAGTGATCACAGCCCGATAGTATAGCATGGCAGACGGACAAGAATGTAGGGCCACTGATGTAATTCTAGCAACCAATACTAAGCATTAGGATTGCAGGTAAAAGTAACAATAGAAGTAACAAGGACAGGCTATGCAGCAGTATAGGATCAAACCGATGAAATAGTAACATACAACTTTAATGCAAGCAGTAGATGGAAAGAGTAGGCAATATCGGGATGAACAAGGGGGGTTGGCTTGCCTGGAAGCTCTGCTGAGAAGGAGTGGTCATCAACACCGTAGTCGATTGGGGCTACAGCGGCGTCAGTCTCATAGTCTACCGGAGAGAAGAGGGGGAAGAAACAATGAATACAATGTAAACAGATGCATGACGATGCATGACATGACATTAAGCGGTGCTAGGTGTGCCCTAACGTGGTACTAGGCGGTACTGGCGAAGGGGGGAAACATCCGGGAAAGTATTCCCGGTGTTCGGCATTTTCAGACAAACGAACCGGAGGGGAACGGTTCCATGTTCGCTATGCTAGAGACGCATGGTAGATGAACGGACTGCGTATTCGGATTCGTCTCGTCGTTCTAAGCAACTTTCATGTACAAAGTATTTTCATCCGAGTTACGGATTATTTTATATGAATTTTTAAAGATTTAATCAATTTCTGGAAATAACAGATTTAAATTAATTTGAAAATGTTTATTGCGTCATCATGATGTCAGCATGATGTTAGCGGTC
Source organism: Thinopyrum elongatum (assembly GCA_011799875.1). Taxonomy (NCBI): domain Eukaryota; kingdom Viridiplantae; phylum Streptophyta; class Magnoliopsida; order Poales; family Poaceae; genus Thinopyrum; species Thinopyrum elongatum. The sequence continues at coordinate 147,431,739 of CM022303.1, forward strand.
AACATTGACCGTTGACCAGTCAAACTGACAGGTGGGGCCCGGTCATCATTGACTCAGACTAACTAAATAGGGTTAAATTAGTCTAACTAAATGATTAAGTTAACTAGATTCAATTAGTTTAGTTAATTAGGATTAATTAACTTAATTAACTAATTAATTAATTATTAATTTATTTATTTTAACATTTTTTATCATTCCTCTTTTTTTTTTGTTAAATCGTTCTGGGGCAGCGGCCCACTTGCCATTGGCCAGAGGCCATAGCGGGTCGGGCAACGGGCGCTTGGCGCAGCCCAGCTGGGCACCCGCCCAGGTCGACAGGGGAGGGACGGGTGCCGGATATGGGCGCTGCGAGGCCGGCGACGGCGCGTGCGAGGCCATGCAGGCACGAGCCGAGCGGCACGAGGGGCGAGGACAGAGGAGGAGAGGCTGGGGGTTTCCTCACCCTCCGTTCATGAGAAGAGGGCGGCGAGGCTCGAGGAAACTGCTCGGGGAGGAGACCGAAGAAGCGAGATCCGGCGATGGGGCGGTGGCGAGGTAGCTCCGGGCGGCGTCGGGCGATGGCGTTGATGGGGGTTTGTCCCCGATCCAGATCTGGATCGGGGGAGGGGGGGAGAGAACGAGGGAGTGGGGCGAAGTGGTGCGGTCAGGGGGGGTTAGGGTTTCCCCAGGAGGTTATGGAGGAGTGGGGAGGGGGCCAGCTGGGCCAGTTGGCCCATTGGTGTTTTCAATTTTTTTTTGTAATTTCCTTTCCTTTGTTTATTTTCTTTTACTGATTTCTTTTATTTCTTGAACCAGTTTTGTTTTATATATCGCAAAGTAAATTCCTAGTTTGGTGCCTCAACACCACCCATTGCCATAAAAATTTGACCCAATAATAAATTAGATTAGTATTTTGTAAAATATCAAAGGCATTTATTTAATCATTTCATCTACTGTTTTAATCATTTTAGAGTATTTAAGCATTTTATAAAAAGTGTGGTTTCTCCACCATAATTACCTACGCATTATTTGGCACAACCCGAACATTTTAGTTTTATTGTTTGAAAACTTTTGTTGTTTGCCTTTAATTCAAATTTGAATTTGATTCGATTTGAACTAATGCGAGATTAACAATAGTAACCGAGGTGACGTGGCATCATTAGCAGAGGTTCACTGTAGCTTAATTAATCGGGCGTTACACCATCAAGGATAAAAAGAAGGGGTTTTCATTATATTGCTTGAGTTTATCCCTCTACATTATGTCATCTTACTTAATGCTTTACTCTGTTCTCTTGAACTTAATACTCTAGATGCAGGCAGGAGTCGGTCGATGTGTGGAGTAATAGTAGTAGATGCAGAATCGTTTCGGTCTGCTTGACACGGACGTGATGCCTATATTTCATAATCATTGCCTTAGATATCATCATTACTTTGCGCTTTTCTATCAATTGCTCGATAGTAATTTGTTTACCCACCATATGCTATCTTTCAAGAGAGAAGCCTCTAGTGAAAACTATGGCCCCCGGGTCTATTTTCCATCATATATTTTCAGATCTATAAACCAAAAAACCCAAAAATACCTTGCTGCACTTTATTTGTTTTTATTTTGTTTTACGTTTTAGTAATCTTTTACATCTATCTCTATCAGATCTCACCATTGCAATTGACCGTGAAGGGATTGACAACCCCTTTATCGCGTTGGGTGCAAGTGTTTGATTGTTTGTGCAGGTGCATAGATTGGAGACTTGCTTGTACCTCCTACTGGATTGATACCTTGGTTCTCTAACTCAGGGAAATACCTATCTCTACTTTGCTGCATCACCCTTTCCTCTTCAAGGGAAAAACCAACGCAAGCTCAAGAAATAGCAGCCACCGCACGCATGGTTGAGGGAGCAGGTGTAGGCATAGCAAGCTTCTCCTTGTCCTGCGACTCTGCGAGCCACCGTGCCCGTGGGTGGGGGAGAGGGCGTACTAAGCAAGCTTCTCCTTGTTCTGCGAGTTGACGGGACACATCAAAAGTAGTACAGAGCATCTCCAGTGTATAGAGCCTTGCCTATAAGGTAGTCCCCACATGGTTTGCCTCTTTTTTTAAATAATGCGTCAAGTCACAATTTATTTGTTCACCCGCGGTACACGATCCTCCATCAAGTGGACAACCGTACACATGTCAAATTACCACGTGGGCTACCTTTTCGTAGAGAAATGAGCTCCACCGTGTACCCGCGCGGGTGTGGTTGGGAAAGAGACGGGAGTACGTGTGCCGTGTGTGCACCTCTTCTCTTTGTGCACGTCCCCCACCTCCGTGGGTGTGTGTGAGAGAGATACAAACCTAGAGAGATGATGTGTGCGTTCGTGAGTTTTTTTGTTATGGGGGGGTGATTTCGTGAATGTATTTGTGGGAATATGTGCCGATGATGTCTCAAACAAAAATGTGACACATGCAATGTGTGTGAAATAGAGGCCTATCTATATCATATACAGAGGGGGCGACCCACGAGAAGAGAGGGAGGGGTCATACATATCGATAGAGTCAAAGAGAGGATCAAGTGTGTGGGTGTGAGATCGATGAATAGAGCCATCGAAATTGTGTGTGTGCACCTCAAAGATATAGGGCGACTAACCTACCGAAACGTCAGAGGGGAGAGGGCAAGTTTGTGTGTGGCGGGGAGACATGACTAGAGCGCTCGATGTATCGGTGTGTGTGTGTGGGGGGGGGGGGGGGGCGGGGCAGACGACCTAACTAGAGAGGTAGATCGACTCGTATATGTGTTGAGAAGGAGAGACCTAGCCATGTCTTGAGGGAGATCGGTCGACATCCATACATAAGTGAAGGACGGGAAATAGGTTGGGACAGAGAGATAGATAGATAGAGAGAGAGAGAGAGGTAGAGTGCCGGAGGGGTGGTGGAGTTGCTTCTCGGAGATGGTGGGAGAGGCCTACTAGACAAACTGAGGGTACAATTGCAATATCAAGAAGAGTGGGGATGTGTTTCTATGTGTGCGTGTGCGTGATAGATGTGTCGGGAGGCATGCATGGATGATGAAGGGGGACCATGTGTTTGGTAAGCAGACCTAACTAGATCGGTAGATCAATTGTTGTGTGTCGGAGGAAGGGAGAGACATAACTAATGAGGTAGATCGATCGGCGCGTGCGGAAAACGAGTTATAAACGACCTAGCTAGCTATATGTATAGTGGGAGATCGGTCAGTGTACATCCATTTGTTAGAGGTAAATAAGGCCTAGAGAGACGGATAGAGAGAGAGATGGAGCTAGGAGGTGGTGCGAGAGGCCTACTAGCTAGATAGGGGGAGGAGTGTGCGATTGTGAGATCGATGAAAAGAGGGGCGAGAGTTTACACGTGTGTGGGACCATATGAGAGACACGAGGCATGGACAGAGAAAGGAGGAGATGGAAAGTGTGTGTGTGTATGTGGTAGGCAGACATCGCTAGAGAGGTTTATCGATCGGTGTGTGTCGAAAAGGAGGAGTTGTGGAGACCGTGGGAGAACGACCTAAAGAAAAAAAATGAATGTGTGCGATGGATGAAGCTGCGAAGGAGCGGGGCGGGGGGGGGCGAGGAGGGCGTGGGCATGCACGAGAGAAAGTTAGGGTTGGCTACAAAGGTTAGAGGATTGTGTGGGTGTAAGAGACTAACAAAGATCATAATTCATTATGAAAGTGGATTCATATATTTGAATAAGAGATCGTAGTGTTATAAACCTATGCATGCATGAATATAGCGGTGATACGCGTGGTGTGGTTTTGGACATGCTATACTATAATGTGATAATGCATGGCGTTTGCAACCCATAGCTAAATATCGAACAATCTAAACCATACCATATATCGAACAATCTCACATTTTATTTGATTTTGTGATAATATGTGGCGTTTGCAGCTCACAACTAAATATCGAACAATCTAAACCATACTATATATCGACCATCTCACTTTTTTTTGAATTTGTGATAATGTGTGGCGTTTGCAGCTCACAACTAAATACTTGTAGGCATAGGGGGCGGGGCACCATACATTATGTGATAAACACATTATACATATGAGACATGGTTTAGATTATGAAGATCTAGCTAGAGCTTGAAATGTACTGTGATTTGAAATCAACATAAAGTGGATTCAAAAAATCGAGTTCGAGTTCATATAGTACACATAGTTCATATCTAACTCGATAGTAATCATGTGGTGTGCTGTGAAGATAATATACAAACGATGATTTAACTTGACAATAATGATGATAGTAGATCTTATTAAAATAGAGAAACGAATTCAAATGGTTTAACTTGACAACAATCATGATTGTAGATCTTATTAAAATAGAGAAACAAATTCAAATGGTTTAACTTGACAACAATCATGATTGTAGATCTTATTTAAATAGAGAAACGAATTCAAATTTAGTTCATATTGAAGCGTAGTATATATGTTTGGAATGCACTAAAACATTCATTTGAGTAGCAGGTTGCATGCATTATACACATAGCGAAATATTTTAATTGAACATAGCATGGATTCAAAGTTTTGAATGGTATTTGTAGTGCGAATTGATTTGGTACAATACACGGGACTATACTCTCTTGTGTGGTGCGAATTGATTTCTTTTTGGTTTTTTCGTCGAGGGAAGTGCGAATTCATTTGATATAGTATACACGTTAGGCTTGTCCGGAAATTTCAACCCGCGCCTTGTTATCCCGAAATTTTAAGATATCTCTTTGTCTCGTTGTGCTCCTAAAATTCCCTCCATCTCAACCAGCGCCTTGCTATCCCAAAATTACAACACGCGCGAAAACTCCCACCTCCTGCGAAATCCCAAGACGCGAAATTCCCGTGATACCCCTAAAACGAAAGAATCACCTAGTTCAAACCGGTGGGGCTACTTTCGTAACTTACCCCACATTTCGGACAAGCGCATCCCTAAGCCATGGTTCCCCCCTCCCATCCCCTCAGCCCCCATTCGTACACCGAGGCCGCGAAAACCCGCGAAGCCCCACACCCTCCTTCGTCCGCCACCCAGCCGGAGCCTCTTCCATGACGACATCGTACACCGCAACAGATCGACGTCCCTCATCCACCGCACTGGATGAGGATCCGTCATCGATCTCGTCGTCCCACCAGTTCAGCCACCCCATCCTCCACCTCCAAGGAGCTGCCCCGATGTTTGCCTCGTCTATCGTGCCACCTACATTCCCACAACGCCGTCATCACCTGCACCACCGGAAGAGCCGCACCATCACCGATTCCTGGGATGAAGCTTAGGCCTAATCAGCGCCACCAAACAGGTTCTACAGTAATCGCTGCATTTTCTTCTTGATTCGATCTCACGGTGCTACCGGCGCTCGGTCCGGAGCCGCCATGGCGTGGCTCCATCTACGGCGGCGTCGTCGGCCACTTCCTCCACGCCATCAATCCCTCGGCGGCGACGTCCACATCAGTAGGAGCTGCTGCTTCGGCCCTCGCTCGCGCTGCTGCTCTGCTCTTGCTCTTGGTCCCCTGCCTTGTCTGGTTTTGCTCTAGCTCCCACTGCTCCTCTTGCTCTTGCTTGCGCTGCTGCTCTACTCTTGCTCGGTCTGCTGCTGCATGAGCAGTAGCTCCGGCTCTCGCTCGATTCCCTGCTGCTGCTACCCGAGATGCTGCTCCACAACCAGCTGCCCCGGCTCTCGCATGCGCTGTTGCTCCGAGCGCTGCTGCTGCAGGACCAGCTGCCCCGGCTGCTCACTGGTGTACGTTCCCTGCTGGAGCGGCTACCGATTTAGATCACTGCTCCTCTACCACTATTGCTTGAGTGGCCAAAACTATTAGTGCACTGCTTTTCTGCTACTAGTGCGTTCAGTTTTGACAGCAAAATTCAGTTTCGACAGTTAAATTCAGTTTCGGCAGTTAAGTTCAGAGATGAGCGGTTGATGTATTTTACATCTAGCACTTTTTGGTGATGTATTTTATTTGCATCATCTATTGCAGATGCTATTAGAATACCACTTCAGGTTAACGTTGTCTCTCTTGTCCTGCTTCAGCCTCGCTGTCGTACACCTCACCGGAGCTGCTCCAATGACGAAACCCTCCATCACAGCGGAGCAGTACCCTTGACTCCACCTCCAGACACCTAAGATCTTCGTCCCCTCCTCCGACAGCCACATCAGCCCCAGCATCCTCAGCTACCAACCCAATGATGCTGGGATCGACATGGCTTCACCATAGAGGTTGTACACTTGTTGCATTGTTTTTTTTACTTTATAGGTTATATATATTGTCCACTTAGCATGCGTAGTAAAGAGGAATACGATTAGTTTCTCCTATATGAAAAGCAGTGGGTGATACGTCTCCATCGTATCAACTTTTCCAAACTCTTTTGCCCTTGTTTGGGACTCTAATTTGCATGATTTGAATGGAACTAACCTGGACTGATGCTATTTTCAGCAGAATTGCCTTGGTGTTATTTTTGTGCAGAAATAAAACTTCTCAGATTGACCTGAAAATTTATGGAGAATATTTTTGGAATTAATAAAAAATACTGGCGAAAGATCAACCAGAGGGGGTCCACCCATTGGCCACAAGCCTGGGGGGCACCCCCCGGGGCGCGCATAGGTGGCTTGTGGCTCCCCCTAGAGACCCTCCGACCTCAACTCCAACTCCATATAACCCTATTCGGGGAGAAAAAAAGTCATGAAGAAGAGTTCATCGCGTTTCACAATACGGAGCCGCCGCCACCTCCTGTTCTTCCTCGGGAGGGCAGATCTGGAGTTTGTTTTGGGCTCCGGAGAGGGGAAATCGACGCCGTCGTCATCATCAACCATCCTCCATCACCAATTTCATGATGCTCACCGCCGTGTGTGAGTAATTCCATCGTAGGCTTGTTGGACGGTGATGGGTTGGATGTGATTTATCATGTTATCGAGTTAGTTTTGTTAGGGTTTGATCCCTAGTATCCACTATGTTCTGAGATTGATGTTGCTATGACTTTGCTATGCTTAATGCTTGTCACTAGGGCCAGAGTGCCATGATTTCAGATCTGAACCTATTATGTTTTCATGAATATATTTGTGTTCTTGATCCTATCTTGCAAGTTGTAGACACCTATTACGTGTTATAATCCGCATACCCCAAGGTGACAATAATTGGGATTCTTTCCGGTGATTACCGTAGTTTGAGGAGTTCATGTATTCACTAAGTACTAATGCTTTGGTCCAGTTCTCTATTAAAAGGAGGCCTTAATATCCCTTAGTTTCCATTAGGACCCCGCTGCCACGGGAAGGTAGGACAAAAGATGTCATGCAAGTTCTTTTCCATAAGCACGTATGACTATATACGGAATACATGCCTACATTATATTGATGAATTGGAGCTAGTTCTGTGTCACCCTAGGTTATAACTGTTGCATGATGAATGCCATCTGACATAATTATCCATCACTGATCCATTGTCTACGAGCTTTTCACATATTGATCTTTGCTCAGTTACTTTGCCGTTACCTCTGTTATAATTACTACAAAATTGCTACTGTTACTTTTGCCACCGTTACCGTTACTTCCATACTACTTTGCTACTAAATATTTTGCTGCAGATATTAAGTCTTTCAGGTGTGGTTGAATTGACAACTCAGCTGCTAATACTTGAGAATATTGTTTGGCTCACCTTGTGTCGAATCAATAAATTTGGGTTGAATACTCTACCCTAAAAAACTGTTGCGATCCCCTATACTTGTGGGTTATCAAGACCTTTTTTTGGCGCCGTTGCCGGGGAGCATAGCTCTATTCTCTGAGTCACTTGGGATTTATATCTGTTGATCACTATGAAGATTTTGAAAGATACCAAAACCAAGATCTATCCCTCTACTACGAGGGGAGGTAAGGAACTGCCATCTAGCTCTGCACTTGATTCACCTTCTGTTTTGAGTAAGCTTGCGACACCTACACCTGCTAGTAATTCTGAAATGATGCTACTTCTGCTATGCATGATGCTTATGATGATACTACTACTTTGCTTGATAATACTGTGCCACTAGGTCAATTTCTTGATGAACAACTTGCTAGGGCTAGAGAGAATGAAATTACTGAAACTGATGAAATTATTGAAACTGAAGATTATGATTCTCGCCCTAGATATGAATTGCCTAAGGTACCTGAGGGTTTTATTATGGATGAAGAAACTGCTAGAGAATTTTTTGCTTGCAATGATAGAGATGATCTTAAGAAATTGTTAGCTAAGCTGAAAGAAAAATCTTTGAATGCTAGAATGCAATATGACCCTAAGTTTGCTACTTCACCTATTTTTGTTACTGATAAGGATTATGAATTCTCTATCGATACTGAGTTAATTACTTTGGTTGAATCTAATCATTTCCATGGTTATGAATCTGAAACTGTTGTGGCACATCTTACTAAATTGAATGATATAGCCACCCTATTTGCTCATGAGGAAAAAATTCGCTATTACTATATTCTTAAGTTGTTTCCTTTCTCATTAAAGGGTGATGCTAAGATATGGTTTAATTCTCTTGCTCCTGGTTGTGTGCGTAGTCCCCAGGATATGATATATTACTTCTTTGAAAAATATTTTCCTGCTCATAAGAAACAAGCTGCCTTACAGGAAATATTTAACTTTGTGCAAATTGAAGAAGAGAGTCTCACACAAGCTTGGGGGAGGCTTCTCCAATTACTTAATGCTTTGCCTGATCATCCTCTCAAGAAAAACAAAATACTTGATATCTTTTATAATGGACTAACCAATGTTTCTAGGGACCACCTAGATAGTTGTGCTGGTTGTGTTTTCAGGGAACGAACTATTGAACAAGCTGAATTACTGAATAATATATTGAGCAATGATAATGATTGGACTCTTCCTGAACCACTGCCTAAGCCAACTCCGAAGAAAAGAGGTATTCTATTTCTCAGTCCTGAAGATATGCAAGAGGCAAAGAAATCTATGAAAGCAAAAGGTATTAAAGCTGAAGATGTTAAGAATTTACCACCTATTGAAGAAATATATGGTCTTGATAACCCGACACAGGTAGTAGAGGTAAATTCTCTCTATAGATTTGATGAAGGTGATATTCCTCATAATAAGTCTGCTAGTCAATGCTTGGATGAATTTGATAACTTTATTGTTAAACAAGAAAATTTCAATGCTTATGTTAGTAGACAATTGAAACGTAATGCTTACATGCTTGACCGCTTAGGTGATTATATGTGTAGAACTGTTAACGATCTTAAGCTTATCAGTAAACATGCTTCCATAGTGAAAACTCAAGTAGAACAAGTTCTCAAAGCACATAATGAGTTGTTGAATGAGATGAATAGTAAGAACAATGATAATGCTGTTAGAGTTATGACTAGAGGTGGTAAAATGACTCAGGAACCTTTGTATCCTGAGGGCCATCCTAAGAGGATTGAGCAAGATTCTCAGAGAATTAATGCTGATGCACCTAGTCCTCCTAGTAATAAAAAGAAAATGAATGATGATAGGACTTTGCATGCTTCTAGTGAACCTGTTATAGGCACACCTGAGAATCCAAATGATATTTCTATTTCTGATGCTGAAACACAATCTGGTGATGAGCATGAACCTAGTAATAATGATAATGATGATGTTCATGTTGATGCTCAACCTAGTAATGATAATGATGTGGAGATAGAACCTGTTGTTGATCTTGATAACCCACAACCTAAGAATAAAAGATATGATAAGAGAGACTTCATTGCTAGGAAGAATGGTAAAGAAAGAGAACCATGGGTTCAGAAACCCATGCCCTTTCCTCCTAAACCATCCAAGAAAAGGGATGATGAGGATTTTGCGCGCTTTGTTGAAATGCTTAGACCTGTCTTTTTGCGTATGCGTTTGACTGATATTCTGAAAATGTCTCCTTATGCCAAGTATATGAAAGATATTGTTACAAATAAAAGAAAGATACCAGAAGCTGAAATTTCCACCATGCTTGCTAATTACACATTTAAGGGTGGAATACCGAAGAAACTAGGAGACCCTGGAATACCAACTATACCATGCTCCATTAAAAGAAATTATGTTAAAACTGCTTTATGTGATCTTGGAGCCGGTGTTAGTGTTATGCCTTTCTCTGTGTATCGTAGACTTGATTTGAATAAGTTGACACCTACTGAAATCTCTTTGGAAATGGCCGACAAATCAACTGCTATACCCATCGGTGTTTGTGAGGATGTGACTGTTGTGGTTGCAAACGTTACTATCTTAACGGACTTTGTTATTCTTGATATGCCTGAGGACGACAGTATGCCGATCATCCTTGGTAGACCCTTTTTGAATACTGCAGGGGCTGTTATTGATTGCAACAAGGGCAATGTCACTTTTCATGTCAATGGTAATGAGCATATGGTACACTTTCCGAAGAAACAACCTCAAGTGAATAGTATCAACTCTATTGGAGAAGTTCCAACAATTGCTATTGGAGGTTTTCAATTCCCTCTTCCTACTATTAAGAAGAAATATGATATTCTTATTGTTGGGGACATGCATATCCCCGTTGAGGTAACCTAGTGTTATTCAAAAATTCTCCGGTTTCATGTCATTCGGAAGAAGTTTGCTAATAAGACTTGATCAACCTTATTAATGGATTCCTTTTGACGGGCATGAGATGGATGAATTTAGTAAACACAACTTTCTGTACCCACTTTTTTACTTTTTGTTATTTAGAATAAATAAAGCAAAAATACCATTATTTTTTTGTTTTTTGAATTATCCGAGCAATAAAAAAATGACCCGAAAATAAAAGTTCTTCAGATGCCCTGAAAATTTAGTATGATTTTTTTAGAATATTTTAGAATTTCTGGCACTGAGAACACACCAGGGGGCACCACCAGTGGGCCACAAGCCCATAGGGCACACCCACCCCCCTAGGCGCGCCTAGGTGGCTTGTGGGTCCCACGTGGGTCCCCCTCACTTATTCCAGCACCCATCCACTTCATCTTCCTCCAGAAAAAATCCCACCATTGTTCAAACCCATGTTCTAGCTCATTTTGCTGCCATTTTCGATCTCCTTGTGCAAAGCTCCATTTACAAAACTATTTTGGGGGATTGTTCTTCGGTATGTGACTCCTCCAATGGTCCAATTAGTTTTTGTTCTAGTGCTTTATATATTGCAAATTTTTGCTGCTGTGGTGACCTTGTTCTTGAGCTTGCATGTCATATTTGTATGGTCCCAAGTAGTTTTGATGCATGATATAGCCTCTAGGCACTTGTGGGAGTAGTTGCTATCAATTTTGTTGAGTTTTGTGCACTTTTATTTTGAGTCACTAAAAATTTCAGAAATTTTCAGAGGAAGAAAGATGTTTAGGAGAATATACCAAGGTGGTTCCTCAAGCAAGAAAGCCCCGAGGCTCGCGATACGTGAGCCCTATTTTGAACCACCGAGGGAAGCTCAAGTGCGGCCTTGTGAATGGCCGTTGGATCAATTCATGGTACATGCTGGTTTCAAGGAGGAATTTGATGCGTACATACAAAACGTTGGCCTTGAGGACTTCGTTTCAGATAAGTGCAGGCAATACTATCACCTTACTGATTCCTTTGTGCGGAGGTTTGAATTTACATCCAAGCGTAACATGCATTCTGTTTTGTTTGATCTTTATGATAAATCATATACCATGGACCTAGAAGATTTTAATGATGCATGCAAAATCCCACAATGGGGCATTCATAGTGAACCTCGCAAAACTGAATATAATGACTTCCTTGCTAGCATCACTGTGGGAGAAACTAGAAATATTACACAAGCCACCATAGGGAGCATTCACTTTCCTGCCATACATTATTTTGCTCTCTTCATAGGTAGATGCATTAATGGTAAACATGATCATAGCCACCTTTGTGCATGAGATCTTAGTGTTCTCAAGTGTGCGGTAATGGGTGAAAACGATATAACTTGGGGGCTATTATTGCAAGGAGGTTATATAATAATGCTAAAGATGGGGATTTCTTTGGTGGGATTTATGCCACCCATTTAGCTAATTATCTTGGGGTATCCATAAGGGAGAATGACATTGAGTTACACAAGCTTTTCTTGATTATAATGCTATGGTGCGCCACCAGGTTCTTAAGAGGAATGAACAGTCCCTCCTGTACCGACTGATCTTTGACAGGCAGCGTGTTGTCCATATTACCCTTCCTGCTCCTGCCTTCTTTAACTTTCAGGTAAAACGGAGATACTTTATAACCAGAGAGGAGGCGAACAAGTATGAGAGAGAGAGGTGGAGGCCCCTCGCCTCCACGCTGCAGCCCTTCAGGCAGTAGCTGCCCCATCCCAGTACAACCCCAACTACGATTTTGGATACTATCCGGGCCAGCCGTGGCCCTAGACCAACTTAGGCCAAAAGCCTAAGCTTGGGGGAGTACGTATTTCTCACCGACATTACATTCATGTTCACACATTCATTCCAGTTGTTGGTGTTCATACTTTTTCATTGTATTATCAATGTTAGTTTATTTTTCTTGCTTTCTTCTGGTGTGTTTGAAAATCTTTGAGAAAATCCAAAAAAAATGTGTTCTAGTTTCTTTCTAGTTTAATTAGTTGTAGTATTAAAAGAAAACCCAAAAAGATTTCTCGTTCTTCTTTTGCTTGTTGGGAGCTTTCCCGTGTAAATAGTTTTTCTCGTTCTTGTTTTACTTTCTTTAGAAAAACAAAAACTCCAAAAACATTTCAGTGTGTTTCTTTGAAATTCTTTTTCTTTGGGTCGTAAGGAGAAGACCACGATGAAAATGTTGAGTGTCTCTCATATGCATTATTGTTGATCTAACAAAGAGCCCATATTACTTTGTCTTCTCCTTTGAATAAATGTTTGCAGATTCCATTTTAGTCCAATGCACGTCCACTATTATTATTATTCACACCGTTCTGTCGTGCAAGTGAAAGGCAATAATGACGATATATGATGAAATGATTGAGATGGAGAAAAGCTGGTACGAACTCGACCTATTTTGTTTTTGTAAATATGATTAGCTCATCGTTGTTGATTCAGCTCATTATGAATTAAACATGTTTGCAATGACAATTAAAGATTATAGTTACACATGCCAGGCTTAATTAGCTAGGAGTGTATAATGGTTTATCTTGTGTGCCAACATGCATTTTAAAATGGTTATGATGTAGTATGATAGGATGGTATCCTCCTTTTAATGATTCAAGTGGCTTGACTTGGCATATGTTCGCGCATGTAGTTGAAAGAAAATCAACATAGCCTCCACGATATTTATGTTCATGGTGATTTATATCCTACTCATGCTTGCATTCAATGTTGGTTAATCTCAATGCATTGTTTATGACCGTTGTCACTCTCTAGTTGGTCGCTCCTCAATCTTTTGCTAGCCTTCACTTGTACTAAGCGGGATTACTGCTTGTGCATCCACTTCCTTAAACCCAAAGTTGTTCCATATGAGTCCACCATATCTACCTATATGCGGTATTTACCTGCCGTTCCAAGTAAATTTGCATGTGCCAAACTCTAAACCTTCAAATAATAATCTGTTTTGTATGCCCGAATCGCTCATGTAGCGACTGGGGGCTGTCAGTATCTTCCATGCTAGGTGGGTTATTCTCACGATGGGTGTTGATTCACTTGTCATTCACAAGAAAGTGGCTGGTAATCGGGATGCCCAGTTCCATGCTCAAAATCAAATCAAAATATAAATTCAAACAAAACTCCCCCAGGATTGTTGTTGGTATGGACGGTACCCATTGTTTCGGATCAGCCGTGGAGTGTGATTGTTGGTGGAGGGGAGTAAAAACTTTACCATTCTGTTTGGGAACCGCCTATAATGTATCTAGCATGGAAGATACCGATATCTCTTGGTTGTTATGTTGACAATGAAAGCATACCGCTCAAAATTATATTCATCTCTGTTTTTAAAAGCTCCAAGCTCTGGTACCTCTGCAAATCCCTTCTTCCCTCTGCGAAGGGCCTATCTAATTACTTTTATTGTTGAGTCATCATCCTCTTATAAAAAGCACCAGTTAGAGAGCACCACTGTCATTCATATGTATTGTTATTAATTGATATTGAGTATGACTGTGACTGGATCTCTTTTACCATGAATTATAATGTCTAGTCAGTCCTTGGTCTTCAGAGGTGCTCTGCATTTATGTTTTGCGGTCTCTGAAAGGGCTAGCGAGATACCATTTTTTCATATCATATCATGATTGTTTTGAAAAAGTGTTGTCATCCGAGATTTATTATTATTGCTCGCTAGTTGATTATGCCATTGATATGAGTAAATGTGAGACCTAAACGTTATTGTGAATATGGTTAGTTCATAATCTTTGCTGAAAACCTGAATGCTGGCTATACATATTTGCAACAACAAGATCAAACAGAGTTTGTAAAAGTTTTTCTTTGTCACTTTCAGTTTGTCAACTGAATTGCTTGAGGACAAGCAATGGATTAAGGTTGGGGGACTTGATACGTCTCCATCATATCTACTTTTCCAAACACTTTTGCCCTTGTTTTGGACTCTAATTTGCATGATTTGAATGGAACTAACCCGGACTGACGCTGTTTTTAGCAGAATTGCCTTGGTGTTATTTTTGTGCAGAAATAAAAGTTCTCGGATTGACCTGAAAATTACGGAGAATATTTTTGGAATTAATAAAAAATACTGGCGAAAGAATCAACCAGAGGGTGTCCACCCATTGGCCACAAGCCTGGGCCCCCCCTGGGGCGTGCCTAGGTGGCTTGTGGGCCCCCTGGAGACCCTCCGACCTCAACTCCAACTCCATATAACCCTATTCGTGGAGAAAAAAAATCAAGGAGAAGAGTTCATCGCGTTTCATGATACGGAGCCGCCGCCACCTCCTGTTCTTCCTCGGGAGGGCAGATCTGGAGTCTGTTTTGGGCTCCGGAGAGGGGAAATCGACGCCGTCATCATCATCAACCATCCTCCATCACCAATTTCATGATGCTCACCGCCGTGTGTGAGTAATTCCATTGTAGGCTTGCTGGACGGTGATGGGTTGTATGAGATTTATCATGTAATCGATTTAGTTTTGTGATGGAGGGTTTTCAGGTCCGGTTCTCTATTAAAAGGAGGCCTTAATATCCCTTAGTTTCCATTAGGACCCCGCTGCCACGGGAGGGTAGGACAAAAGATGTCATGCAAGTTCTTTTCCATAAGCATGTATGACTATATACGGAATGCATGCCTACATTATATTGATGAATTGGAGCTAGTTCCATGTCACCCTAGGTTATAACTGTTGCATGATGAATGCCATTTGACATAATTATCCATCACTGATCCATTGCCTACGAGCTTTTCACATATTAATCTTTGCTCAGTTACTTTGCCGTTGCCACTGTTACAATTACTACAAAATTGCTATTGTTACTTTTGCCACCGTTACCGTTACCGTTACTTCCATACTACTTTGCTACTAAATATTTTGCTATAGATATTAAGTCTTTCAGGTGTGGTTGAATTGACAACTCAGCTGCTAATACTTGAGAATATTATTTGGCTCCCCTTGTGTCGAACCAATAAATTTGGGTTGAATACTCTACCCTCGAAAACTGTTGTGATCCCCTATACTTTTGGGTTATCAGTGGGTACTAGGCAAGTTAGCTATCCATGATGGACTCTCTCGAAAGCCATCATTATTTATTTCTACGCGTTGGAACTGTGCATGTGTAGATGGGCCTGTGAGTTTAGCTAGGAGGGCAGTGACCTGGGTCCAAAGTATTATTTGTTCCTTTAGTGTCTCTTTCAAAGAAAACCCGTAGGAATTTTAATATCCACTTGGCCCTCCTTTTTAAATTCTTATTCATGAAGAACAGGACTAAGTGATAGTAGCATAATAGCATTATAACTGTACATTTTCTTGTGGTTTGACTTAATTTGACCATGCTTCTTTGCATTCCTGTGAACCAAACACCTAGATTGACAGAAAACATGTATTTGCAAATGCTCTGTTTTGCACATGCATTCCTATCCTATTCCTGTGTATTTCCTATCACTGTGTTGTTAGAATCCTCCAATTCAAACGAGCCCTTACAGAATTACTTTTGTTACAGATAGGTTTCGAAGAAAACCTTGTGTGGTTTGTTCCGCTCCTGCCGTGCCGTCGTCCACCCAGCCTCAGCTGCTCCAACGACGGAAGGGTCCAGCACAGCAGGGATCCGCCCTCCAGACTATCTTTTGCCGCCTCAGATCTTCTTCCACGCCGCCGGCAGCCACCACAACTGCATTACCATCATCAACTGAGCAGATGACCTTGAGGACTACATGGGTCCGCAAGAGAGGTCGCACCCTTTCGTGTCTGCTTATGTTATGCATCGCTTAATATTACCTGCTACTTTATCATCCTCTTCACCTGTTAGACTCCAAGTCAGCTCTAAACTAATGCTCAAACTTAAGTTTTTAAATGGTTGTGGGGTACATATCGGCGTAGCAATGAATATTATCTGTTTACTACCTAGTTAATCTCAGGTGTCTACTATGACTTCCATGTTGGGTGGGAAACAAACAGTAAAGGAGGCATTATCTGTATTTTTTAACGGCAGCTATTATCTGCCTGCTATCACTTGTTTTGGGTCTGTCCACAGGTTGCTACAATCACTCTAGATTTCTGCGTGCACTCCTTACATAATCTCACTATGTTTTATTCCTATGCATGTCAGTTATTGTACACAATGGTATTGAACATGTAGAGCAAAAGAGATGAGCCTTGCGTGGCAATAAAATTTCATGCAGACATCGCTCCATGGTGGGCGCAAAGGCAGCCCCCCTCCCCCCATTCCAGATTGTAATCAAGAGGAAGATAACTGTTCAGAGGGGGATTCAGAGGGAGCAAACCACTCCGATTTACCGCCTGAGGTCTTTCCTCTAACTTGCCATGCTGATGTTGGTCATATCATGCATATGGCGCCTTGCATTGCTTACTTTATACATTAAAAATGTCATCTGCTTAGTTTAGACATGCTTTGTGTGAATGCCATCTGTTTACTTTCTATATCATATATGTGAATTATGCAATACCATCTTGTTTAGCCCGGCATCATATATGTGAATTTTGCAATGCCATCCTGCTTAGCCAGTCATCTTATATGTGAATTATATCATGACATCCTTTTTTTCATTACATAGTACATTTGTCAATAATGTAAGTACATTCAACTACTCTTCCTGTGCATCAGCCATTTGACACGGTGATCGAAAAATCTAGAGTGAAAACAAGGTCTTCAGAGCAGACAATGCTATCTCTAGAAACGCATATCTTGCTGGTTACGGATAGCTCCTCAGAGGAGGATTCAGAGACACATGACTAGTCCTATTCCCTCCGAGGTGTATGCTCTTAACTTGGCATGGTTATCTTGCTCATATCATGCATATGGTGTCTTGCCTTGCTATGTCATTTGCTTAGTTTAGACATTCTTTGTGTGAATGCCACCTGTTTAGTGTCTAATTACCATATATATGTGAATTATGCAATGACATCTTGTTGCAAGGCATTATATATGTGAATTATGCAATGCTATCTTGTTGCAAGGCATTATGTATGTGAATTATGCAATGCCATGCTCTTTAGCCAAGCATCATATATGTGAATTATATCATGCCATCCTTTTTTTGTATCACGTATTCCATTTGTCGACAATGTTCTTATATTCAACTACTCTTCCTGTGCATCAGCCATTTGAATTGGTGATGGAAAAATCTGGAGTGAAAACAAGGTCTTCAGAGCAGACAATGCTACCTGCTGAAGCAGATATCTTACGGGTTACAGATAGCTCCTCAGAGGAGGATTCAGAGACAGATGACCAGTCCTATTTTCCCCCTGAGGTGTATGCTCAAACTTGGCAGGGTTATATTACTCATATCATGCGTATGTTGTCTTGCATTGCTTAGTTTTTACATCATATACAAAATATTGAATGTCATGTGCTTAGTTTAGACATCATATATGCGATTGCCATCTGCTTACTTGCTTAGTACATAAATCATATACAGTATTTGAATTATATCATGCCATCATGTTTACATAGACAGCATGTATCTGAATTACGCCATGCCATTCCATTTAATAAAGACATCATATTAGTTATATCATCTCATCCTGTTTACATAGTCATCATATTTTGAATTTTGTCATTCTATCCGTGAATTATATCATGCCATCTGGTTTCCATAGACGGCATATATGTGAATTATAGCATGCCAACCACTTTAATAGACACATCATATAGTTATATCATGTCATCCTATTTACATAGTCATCATATTTTGAATTATATCATTCTATCCTGTTTAGTTAGCCATCATATATGTGAAATTGTGTCATGCTATCCTGTTTAGTTAGCCATCATATATTTGAAATTGTGTCATGCTATGCTGTTTGATTAGACAACATAAATGTGAATTATTTCATGCCCTCTTTTATTCCCCACTATCCATTGCATCTGTCTATCATACAATGTCTGTACATTCAATTACTTTTTTTGTTTATCAGCCATTTGAATTGGAGGGGGTGATGCCAGTATCTAAGGGAGTAAAAACACGGTCTTCAGAAAAGATAGTGCTACCCGTCGATGCAGATAGAACTACGGTTGTACTTTCCCAAGAACCAGCCCCACCACACATAACCCAGACTCTTGCAGATTGTACCCCTACCCAGTTCGACAGACAACCAGCTACACCTCTTCTAAACCCAACCCCAACAGATAGTAATCCAGTTCTAGTTGACACAGCACTGTCTCCACCACAGAGCACCCAAACACGAGCAGTTAGTAAGGCAACTGCAGTGCCCAAAGCACAAGGACCACCACTCAGAACCCCAACTCAACTCTTAAAGCAGCAGAAGAATTGTTCTCAGGTCAGGTTCCGTAGCTATGGGTCATACTCCTTTGCTCTTGCCTTACTATATTTACTTATACCAACTAATTTCAAATTTGAAGGATGCAATTGAAACTCCAATGGTGCAACAGGTATGTTTTAAACCTGTTTCTTTAACTGGTTTGCTGTTGTAACTTGCTCTATGTTGATTTCAGTTTCAATTGAATAAACAGTTATGTTCTCATGTCATGCTATGTGGTTTCCCGCACTTATATTCTGTCTATGCTGCTTAGTCTTAAACAGATATGATTTGAACTGTCTCTATCTTGATTTGACAACATACACTAGAATGATATAGACCATACAGTGACCATAGTACATAGATATATGTTTGTTTCATGCTGTTATCCTATCCACCTTACTGCTGAACTGGTTTACCAAAATGAGTTTCATATACAACATGGTAAACCTGTGATGTGTCTGCTTGTTTCTCTTTTAGAATGCGGACAAAATATTGGAGAAGAGTACCCAGTTATGCAGTGGTAAAGGAAGTAATGCAGATAAGGTTCAAGATAGTGAGACATCCCTTTTTGGTCTCCAAGAAAGCTGATAAAAACTATCTTGAAGACAGTGAGACAACCCCAAAGTCCTGTCTTGATGTAGTGTTCGAGTTACTGGCCACTACTGCTGGCACAAGCTCTTCGAACTCGCTGCCTGAATCAGTTCGGATTCTTGAGTCTCAACTTCAAGTTGAAAGACATCGATCAGATGTGCTGCGTCAGGAAGCCGAAGGACTGAGGAAGTCCCTGCAGAATTCAGATGCATACTTTCTGGTGCAACAGCAAGCGCCAAACAAGAGAAAGTGAATAAGCTTGCTAAGCATCTTGCCAGTAGATTGGGTACCCAGGATATTGTTTCTTGAGCTCTTCTGAAGTGGTTTCAGTTCTGGACTTGTTTTATTGCGGCGTTTATTTGCACTGGTCGCCAACTTTGACAACCAGTGTATGTGATATGCTACTTTGTTCCCTATATTTGCACTGGTGGCGAACTTTGATGCCCAGTGGATGTAATATGTGTAATAGCCGTAATAGCCTACCGTTAGTTGCTTGCTTATTTATTTCCTTATTGTCTTGTTTAGTTGTTTGCTTGTAGTCACTGCGTCTTTTTCCGCGTTTTTCTAGTGGCCACAATAACCTATTTTTTATAACTAGGCCACAATAACCATGGGCAACATACGGACAGTTGTAACCATGGTCCTACTACCTGCTGTAGTGACCATGGGCCTCCTATGGGCCGTAGAATCCATGGGCCTTCGATGGGCCGTATAATCAATGGGCCTTCTACGGGCTGCATGATCGATTGGCCAAACATGGGTCGTACTATAACGATCCGCAAAATGGGCCGTAAACGAGCTAGAGTGGAAATCGTGTGTTTATGGCCCGACCATAATGGGCCGTTAATCGGCCAAAATGTATAATGGGCTTAATTCTATCGACAGGCATCACGGGTCGTTAATGGGCCGTATTTGATGACGCTATGGAAGCAGCCCAACGGGTTAACGGGCCACAAACGGGCCGACTGTAACCAAGGGCTGAATTTGGCCCACAAGCGGAACAGGCCAGTAACGGACCGTAAGTAACCGAATGCTGGAAATGAGCCCAAGAATAAATGGGCCGTTAGAAGGCCGAAAGGTAACACGGGCTGGAAACGGCGGGAATAATGGGCCGTTAATGGGTGTAAAGCGATACGCTATTCATTGTAGGCCAGTTTCACCACGGGCCTTTAATGGGCCCAGAGTTACGAAGGGCCTCGTGTGGGCTGAAAGACGTCACGGGCCATACATGGGCCGGAAGTTACAATGGGCTGGAATCATATTGGACGGCCCAAGTGACGCTACTGGGCCCAATTCGGATAGGCCATAACGGGCCGTGAGTTAGCGGGATGTAAATGGGCTATATGCGAACAAGCTGTTAACAGGCTTTCCGTGGGCCGGCCCGCTACCTTTTGACCAAGTCAAATGGACCGGCCTTTTCACCTGAATGGGCCTCTGTTGGGCCGAGCCACGTGTCGAATTATCATAGGCATGTCCCGTCCATTGGCTGGATGACATCTGTCCCAAGGCTGAGCTGACACGTGGATCCTCCGACGTATCAGAATTTTACACGTGGAAAATCCCCATTGGTCAGGGCTGTTAACGGGTTATCGGATCCAAATCGGAACCCGATAGCTTAACGGCGACCCGTTACGGTGGATGCCATGTGTCGGTCACCCTTGATGAAAACACTTCCATGACGCGCCATTTATCGTCATGGAAGTGGACACTTCCGTGATGATAATTTTGGTATTGTCATGGAACACTTCTACGACAGCACAGGTATGACTATCTTGATTTTGTCATAAAATCGTCATGAATGTACATGCATGACAGAAAACGCGACCTACTGTGACAAACATGTATCATCACGGAAGTGTATTTTTTTTGTAGTGATTCCATATACAGCTTGATGTGTTCAGACTACAACACATCTTGGTACTAATATCAGTAATACAATACTAAGAGGGCTTTCATTTATCTTCCATGATTTTGTAGAATGCCATTGAATCCCGTGTAAGCACATTTCACCTTTCTGATTACATAATGGTGCAGCTTGCGGTTAAGGCAATTGCAGTGATCCAGATCTTGACAAAGCTTCCTTTAGATAAAGGTTGGTCAGAGACTTGTCAATAATTTTTAGAAAGTATGTCACTCCTTAATTGCTAGTTTAAGAGTAGAAACTTCTTTATCACAAAATGAACACATTTTGCTTTTTATGCTTATCTAGATTTCATGCTGGACGAGAGCTACATGCCGAGCAAGATCTCCATCTGGGCCGGCAACGCTACCACAATCTCAAGGTAACTACCTCTGTCGTGGTACATCATTTCAAACAATGTTCAAGGGCTTCTGGACATAACAGCGAGGTGCCCAATGAGAGCACACACGTATCTCTGAATTGTAAGCTTTTTTAGGGGTTGTACGTGCTCTAGTTGGACTCAGGTTGTACGCATGTTTTTTGTATATTCCGGAGAGGCCTTCTCCTAGTTTCCTATTTTCTTTTTTAATCTGTATGTATCCAAACTAATGTGTATGCACGCATGATGGAATCTACTCTAGAAAAAAATTGTCCATTGACTTTTTTATTCCCAATAGACATTTCTGTAATTTCCTTTCCTAACTAATGTGTATGTATGCATATTGAACTCCCCATAGACTTTGTTCTGGTACTTGCTGGAATGTTAGAGCACAACAATTTCAAGGGTCCTTCCTCCCCTTCTCCATTTCTTCTTTTTTACCCAGTGCAATTTCCCATCTTTAAATTTTTGTTGCTTGCCCTGTCCATAATAAGGAGACATGAAAGGAGCAGAAGGAGAAAAACAATGGCAAGGGAGCTCACTGCCAAGGCCGATGCTAATTCCTTGGTGGATCATCGAGGTTAAGGCAAGTTCATTGATGAACTTGTTACATGCAGTGCTGTGATGATAGTGGTGTGGCTGGATTTAATTTATCCAATGCTGCTGCTACTACTTTTTTACTTGATAGTTCAGATAGAGGTGTGTCGCTCGCTTGCTGCTACTGCAATTTTTGCTATTATATGATGCCTGTATCTATTATGCATGGAAGAAGAGAAAAGTTTTCTAAACATGCTGAGTATTGATGTTTCACAATAGCATGTGCATAGTCCAGTAACTAAGAGTACACACAACTGCAGATTATTAACCCAATAAGTGTTATGTACGATGGGTAATTAATGTTGAGTGTTCTTGATGTATTAATATTTTGTAGTTCATAGAGTAACTTTTCAAGCTTGTAGGAGTTTACAAGCTAAGAAATGACTACTCCTCCTATACTTAAGATGTTAAATGTGTAGCATTACTTTGTATTTATCTAGAAGTTATTTCTCTTATAGAAGTGATGCATACATCTCTTCTAAAAATAATCCAGAATGAACAAGATAAACATGCAAGATTCATTCTTTGTTAGATGCACATCAGGTGGATTCTCACACATTGATGCTCATTTTTTATCTGGTTCATGGATTCGTAGCTTCATGGCTTCATATTTGTTTTCTTTTGCAGATGAGATCCAACCAGGAAAGAACTACTGAGGAGAAGACTACTAGGAGGAGCAGCGCCTACCCTATTCACGGCCTTCCTGATCTTCCTATTTTATTTCTTGTCGATTAGAACATTGATGATATGTGTGTGCCCTCCATGCTAGCCTATGTAAATTTGTATACTCCATGCAGCCAATATGTTATGTGTATGTACAGTTGATAATACTATGTATTACAGAAACTATACTCTGTACTACGTCATAGTACAAGCACATTATTATTTTTAAATCCTAAAACAACTAGCAGTGGTAGGTAGGACTAGGTGGCACGCCACAGGTAGAAAGTAAAACCGCTAGTGGTATCTAACTTACTAGTGGTGGGCAAGATTTTGCACCCGCCACTGCTAACTGATTAACAATGGCGGGCGGCCCGCCCGCCATTGGTGGCCTTTTACCAGTGGTGAAAGGTCAGTGGCGGGCTTGCTTCGGCCCGTAGCCCGCCACTGATGGCCATTTTGCACCCGCCACTGCTAGCCATTTCTGCAGTAGTGAATATCCCAGTTGACCTTGCATTTTCCTCCAGTGGTAGTTGATGAACCACAAGTATAGGGGATCTATTGTAGTCCTTTCGATAAGTAAGAGTGTCGAACCTAACGAGGAGCTGAAGGAAATGACGAGCGGTTTTCAGCAAGGTATTTTCTGCAAGCACTGAAATTATTGGTAACAAGTAGTTTGATAGCAAGGTAATTTGTAACGAACAAATAATAGTAACGGTAACAAAGGTGCAGCAAGGTAGCCCAATCCTTTTTGTAGCAAAGGACATGCCGAAATGGTCTCTTATAATAAGCTAAGCGTTCTTGAGGACACACGGGAATTTCATCTAGTCGCTTTCATCATGTTTGTTTGATTCGCGTTTGCTACTTTGATAATTTGATATGTGGGTGTGATACGTCTCCAACATATCTACAATTTTTTATTGTTCCATGCTGTTATATTATCATTCTTGGATGTTTTCCAATCATTTTATAGCAACTTTATATCATTTTTGGGACTAACCTATTGACATAGTGCCCAGTGCCAGTTCCTGCTTTTTCCTTGTTTTTTACTTCACAGAAAATCAATACCAAACGGAGTCCAAACGCAGTGAAACTTTTTGGAGATTTTTTATGGACCAGAAGGAACAACTTGGGCCGAAGAAGTACTAGAGGGGTGCCCCGAGGGGGGCACAACCCACCTGGGCGCGCCTGGGGGCCCAGGCGCGCCCTGGTGGGTTCTGCCCACCTCGGTGGCCTCCCGCACCGCCTCTTTTCTCTATAAATACCCCAATATTCCAAAAACCCTAGGGGAGTGGACGAAACACAATTCCAGCTGCCGCAAGTTCCAGAAACCACAGATCCAATCTAGACACCATCACGGAGGGGTTCATCATCCTCATTCGTGCCTCTCCGATGATGCGTGAGTAGTTCATTGTAGACCTACGGGTCCATAGTTAGTAGCTAGATGGCTTCCTCTCTCTCTTTTGATTCTCAATACAATGGTCTCTTGGAGATCTATTTGATGTAACTCTTTTTGCGGTGTGTTTGCTGGGATCCGATGAACTTTGAGTTTATGATCGGATCTATGTTTTTATCCATGAAAGTTATTTGAGTCTTTTGATCTCTTATATGCATGATTACTTACAGCCTCATATTTCTTCTTCGAATCTTTGGTTTAGGTAGGCCGACTAGATCCATTTTTCTTGCCATGGGAAGAGGTGCTTTGTGATGGGTTCGATCTTACGGTGCTCAATCCCAGTGACAGAAGGGGAAATGACACGTATGTATCGTTGCTATTAAGGATAACAAGATGGGGTCTATTCCTACATGAATAGATCTTGTCTACATCATGCCATCATTCTTATTGCATTACTCCATTTCTCCATGAACTTAATACACAAGATGCATGCTGGATAGCGGTCGATGTGTGGAGTAATAGTAGTTGATGCAGGCAAGAGTCGGTCAAATAATCTTGGACGTGATGCCTATATAATGATCATTGCCTGGATATCGTCATGATTATTTGAAGTTATATCAATTTCCCAACAGTAATTTGTTTACCCACCGTATGCTATTTTTCTCGAGAGAAGCCACTAGTGAAATGTACGGCCCCGGGTCTATTTTCCCAATATATACTTTCAGATCTATATTGCCATTTGCCTTTTTATTTATTTGCTTTTATTTTTAGATCTATATTTCCAAAAACCCAAAAATACCTTGCTGTACTTTATTTTATTCGCGTTTTATCGAGATCTATCTATCCAATCTATCACATTTATTCTCCCGTCCACGTAACAATTTCTGGTACCGTTACCCAAAAGGGATTGACAACCCCTTTAACACGTCGGGTTGCAAGTATTTATTCTTTGTGTGCAGGTACCGTTCACGTAGTGTTGCGTGGTTCTCCTACTGGTTCGATAACCTTGGTCTCATCACTGAGGGAAATACCTACCGTAGCTGTGCTGCATCATCCCTTCCTCTTTGGGGAAATACCGACGTAGTTCAAGCGACATCAAAAGGAATTTCTGGCGCCGTTGCCGGGGAGACATCATCAACATCTACCAGGTTCCTAATCACAAATCTCATCTCCTTGCAATTTACATTATTTGCCTTTTTCCTCTCGTTTTCATCTTCCCCACTTCACAAAAAATTGCCATTTTATTCGCCCTCTTTTTCATTCGTCGTTTTCTCGTCAGATCTGTTTTTGAGTGCAATCTTGTTTGCGTAGTCATGATGCCCCAAAGAAAATATTATGATGTTCCTTACCCCAATATTTTGCTTGAAATTGAGAAGAGTACTAAAGAATATATGACTACACAATTTGAGCACAATAAATACTTTACTGAAGAACTTAAGGAACACTCTGTTGTGTTGGATGCTATAACAAAACAACTTGATGATATTAGTAGAGAAGTTTGTAATCTTCAATCCACTGTTCAAAAAATCTTCCGATTCAGCGAGTGATCGTCCGATTTATCGCTACTCTTGGGGTGACCGATAAGATTATGCCTTATCTTCACCGTTTATCATTTGGCCTGATTTATCGCTTTGACAAGCGATTTATCGGGAATCTACCGATAAATTGGGCCTATCCATAGCACTATGTTTGCAAAATACTATGTTTATTTGTGTTTTGTGGACCTTGTTATGCAATATGTATCTTTGTCATATTTTGTTTGTCATTATACAAGGATTCAAAGGCTAGGAATCAAGGTAACACTTATGTCCAATATTGTTTTGGTGTTGAATATAGTGTATTTTAGTGTTGGGAACCTGGGATTTGCAAAAAATGGCCGATTAATAGTCTACCGATAAAATCGATAAATTGGCCGATTTCCAATTAATCACTAACCCCCAGCTGACCGAGACGCTAACGATAAGCGATATTCTCAACATTGCTTCAATCTAAGTATCACTACTGGAATCAGCTTCTTTGCTGTCCGCCATGCCGGACGGCAAAGGCATAGATCACGGACGGCAAACTGTCCGGCTGAAAGCCTGCCAGCAAAGGCCTTCTTTGCCGTCCGCTTCTTAGAAACGGACGGCAAAGGATTACGCTGTCCGCCATCCGAGGCCAGCAGACGGCAAAGACAGCTGACGGCAGTGCGGTGGCGTGAGAGCCGTTAGGGGGTTAACGACGCTCTTTGCCGTCCGCCAACGGACGACAAAGAGTCAAAGATCTTTACCGTCCGCTGGCGGACGGCAAAGAGCCCATCTAGGCAGCACTAGGAAGCTGCCACGTGTCCAGATATGCCGTCCGCCAGCAGACGGCAAAGAGGTTTGAATCATTGCCGTCTGCTGGCAGACGACATAGATGGTCACTTTGCCGTCCGCCAGCAGACGGCAAAATGACCAAATAGGCAGCCAGTGTTCCCAGTTTGCACAGATGACTGCCACGTGTCCTCTTTGCCGTCCGCTAGCGGACGGCAAAGAGGCTATATATCCCCTGTTTTTATTTAAATCCCATTAATTAGACATGGTTTCAAACACAGATATACATGCATACATATCCAACATATCCAACAGCATGTCCAACAACATATTTCATCCAATCCAACAACATAGTTCAACAAAGTCCAACATATCCATATATACATAACCAGAAACAAGTTTCCAACAACATATCCATATAGACATACATATCCAAACAAGTTTTCATAAACAACAAGGAAGCACCACAAGAATAGTACACTCCATGAATCCAAGCTTCCTCATGTAAAGCAAATCTGCAAATTGGGAAAGATGAAAGTTAGAAGAAGAAGAAGAAGAAGAAGACTAGTTAGAAGAAGAAGAAGAAGATTTTTTTCTTCTCTTTCTTTTTCTCCTCTCCTCTTCTTTATCTTCTTCTTCTTCTAACTAAGGTAGGTAAAAATGTCATTTTATTGCTAAGCTAGGTAAAAATGCTAAGTGTAGGTCATTTTAGAGCTAAGGTAGGTAAATAGGTCATTTTGGAGCTTAGTAAGGTTATTATGTCATTTTCGAGGAAAATAAGCTAAGTCTATATCATTTTGGAGCTAACAAAGATTATCATGCCATTTTTTACCTAAGTATGCTAAGTATGTCATAAATGAACTGAATAAGCTAAGTATAGCTTATTTTTTTATCTAACTTAGGTAATTATGCCATTTAGGAGGAAAATAAGCTAAGTATCCATTTGTAAAGCAAAACACTAGAGAAAACTTACCCTCATCACAACAAATGTGATGAAGATCGCAACTAAGGTAACAATTGATCCAACGACATAATGATACCAAGCCTCATTATCAATGGCATATTTTCTAATCTTCTTAAGCTTCAGGCGCATTGCATCCATCTTCAAGCGCATTGCATTCATCTTCATCTTGTGATCATCGATGGCATCGGCAACATACAACTCCAATGTCATCTTCTCTTCTTCAATTCTTTTAATTTTTTCTTTCAAATACTCATTTTCTTTTTCAACTAAATTTAACTTCTCGACAAGAGGGTCCGTTTCAAATTCCGGTTCACATACCTCCTAGATTAAAATATCTCTATGTCAACTTGATGGCCATAATTTGCATAAATGCGAAATGCAACAAATAGTTATGAAAGAGAATTTACCACATCCGAATCATAAAGCGGGCGAGGGCCGACCGGGACGGAAATCAAGACCATGGCACTATGTATAAGAAACAATCATACAAAGTAAGAAAATTATAAATACCAACTATATAAATCATATAATCATACAAATAACTATATAAATCAAGTACAACATAAAAATTTGAATACCTAATAATCATTATCGGTAATGACGTGCTCGTCATCATCATTAATAAAAGCATCATCATCATCACTATCGGTAATGATGTGCTCATCATCATCATTAATAAATGCATCATCATGTGGAAGGCCACCTTTACGTAATCGTTCAAGCATTGACAGGTCATCTGCAGCAGTAACTTCTTCTTCTTCTTCCGGCTCTTCTTGTTCCAGCTCAGGGGTGAAGTCGGATTCACTATCGTTGTCTACTTCAATGTTCTGGGGTGCAGTAGAGCGGTTCTTGAAATGTTTTTTGGAAAGACGTGTTTCTTGTAAGAATTCTCCTTCGTCATATGTGTCTTGGTTAATGTGAGGTTCATAATCCTTTTCATTGGGGGGAGGTGGTCTAACACGTGGCAGCACTTCATAAACGACGTCCCAACCACTGAGATTTGGATCACTTTGACAGGCCCACAGTAGATAGAAAACTTGGGTTGTCTATTGAGCCGTAATATAGACATCGGGAACATCCAAATGGGTGCTTTGTTTGATTTCGACTAGCCCTATATGTTCATGAGTCCTTCTAGTCTCCCTCGGCTGGAACCAATAACATCTGAAGACTACGACGTTTGGTGGGTTTTCACCATAGAATTCAAGTTCATAAATTGCTTCAACTCTTCCATAATACTCGATACCTCCTTCACCGATAGCAGAGACACAACAATTTGTAGACTTTCGGTCGGCCATAGATAGCTCTTTGCCATAGGTATGAAAGCGATACCCGTTGATGTCGTATTTGTCAAATGAACGGACCTTATAGTCAAAACCATTAGCTACTTGTCTCAATTTGGCATCCATAATCTCTGAATTAGCCTACAAGTTTAATACGAAAGGATTGTTGCATTAGTCGCAAATTAGCCAAAGAAAAAAAGTGTCTAATGGAAATTACCGTTTTTTTAACCAAGAGATGAAACCGGGAAATTCGGCTCCTTGTTTTGCCAGAAGCTCACACTCTTCGACGGAATCCTTTTGGATCACCGCTCCATACGAGAATATGGCGACGTATCGACTGCATCAAAAATCCAGGAATAAGAGAAGTTCAAAGGAATTAGAAGTTGTGAAACAATGTACCGAGATCTTACTCGATGTACGGCCGCACTTCTGTTAGGTTGTTGAAGAGATACAGCGAAATGGTCCGCCATTCTTCAACATCCAACCTTACTGGTTTCCAACCACCGGCTGGTGCGAGATTCCCTTTGAATAGGCTGAGGTTGGATTGACCCTTTTGAGGTTCGTCAGCATTGTACCGAGGCTTCGGATTATGCAAATGACGATTTTTGGCTTCGTAGTGTGCGGCCACGAAGTTTGCCGCCTCCTCAGTGATGAATGCCTCCACCATCGATGCTTCTATTCTACGTTTATTTTTACATTTTGCTCGAAGCGTCTTCTGCATCCTCTCAGTTGAGTAGCACCAACGATTTTGCACGGCCCCCCCAAATCGTGCCTCGGTCGGGAGATGCAAAATCAAGTGTTGCATTGGATTAAAGAAGCTTGCCGGAAAGATCTTCTCTAACTTGCAGATCAACTCCGACGCCAACTGTTCCATTTCTTCTAGGAGGCCAGGCGATAGTTCTTTCGCACAAAGAACACGGAAGAAATAGCTCAGCTCTGCCAGTACTAGCCATTCATCCTCAGGGATGAAGCCAAGCAACATCACCGGCATTATCCGCTCAATCCATATGTGCCAATCATGACTTTTTAGACCAAATATTTTCAATTTTTGAAGACTCGCTCCCCTCTTTAGATTTGCTGCATACCCATCGGGGAACATCAACTGCATTTTCACCCACAAAATAATTTCCTTCATAGCTGGCCTTCCAAGATTGAACCATGCCTTTCGCTTCGTCCAGTTGATCCCCTTTCCTTTCGGTTCTTTCATGTTTTGTAACGGTCTATCACATAGCTCCTCTTGATCGACTCTAGCCTTAGGATTATCCTTTGATTTCCCCTCTATGCCGAACAATGTACCAAAAATGGCTTCGACGATATTCTTTTCAGTGTGCATCACGTCGATGTTGTGTGGGCAAAGGAGGTCTTTGAAGTAAGGCAGATCCAGAAGCATGTCTTGTGAGTCCAGGCGTGTTCCTTATTATACCCCTTGAAGTACCCTGGACGCTCTGGATCTGGCTCGAGAGCGTTTAACTGATCTAGGGTCTATTGGCCTGTCAACGCAGGTGGTGTAGAGTGTTTGACAACTCTACCTTTGATGAAGTTCTTCTTGTCTTTCCTGAACTTATGGTCAGGATGTAGAAATGGTCTATGCAAGTCGAAGCAACTATACTTGCGCCCTGCCGTCAGCCAACGAAACTCAAGAGCTCCCTTGCATGTGGGGCACGGGAACCTTCCATGCACACACCAGCCAACGAATAGCGCATACGCCGGCAAGTCATGCGTCGAGTACATGTACCAGGCACGCATTATGAAGTTCTGTTTGCTAAAGGCGTCATATGTCTTGAACCCATTATCCCAAGCTTCTTGCAATTCATCCTTAAGCGGCTGCATGTACACATTCATATTCTTCCCCGGATAGTTGGGCCCTGGAATTATCAACGTCAGGAAAATATTCTTTCGTTGCATAATCTGCCAGGGGGGGACATTGAGTAGAATGACAAACACGGGCCAACAGCTGTATGGGGCTGCCATCTGACCAAACACACTGAACCCATCTGTGCTGACGGCGACTCGAGGATGCCTTGGATCTGCCGTTTTTTCCTTATGTAATGCATCGAAGCGCTTCCACGCTTCACCATCCGATGTGTGCACCATCATCACGTTCCCATCTGCATCTAGTTCGGTTCTTTGGCCTGTTTTGTTCCATGTCATTTGTCTGGCCGTCTCTTCGACCATGAAAAGACATTGAAGTCTTGGTACGATTGGCATATACCGAAGAACATTAACGGGTATTTTGGTCTGCGTCTTCTCACCCATACCGTTGTCTACCACAACATACCTGGAAGAATTGCAAATGGGACAATAGTTCAAGTCCTCATACTGAAGCCTAAATAAGACACATCCTTTCTCACAGGCATGTATCTTCTCATAGGGCATCTTAAGAGCACGGAGGATTTTGTCTGACTGGTACAGGTTTGGAGGTAGCACATGGCCTTTGGGTAGAAATCGTCCGAATACTGTCATCATCGCGTCGTAGCATTCTCTGCCCAAGTTGAATTGAGCCTTCAAAGCCATTATTTGTGAGATGGCATCCAGCTGACAAAGCTCAGTGTGCTCGTGGAGAGGACGTTTTGAGGACTCCAACATTTAAGTGAAGGCCTTTGCAGATTCCACTATCTCCTCGTCCGAGTCCCGAGCATCGTCAAAGTCTTGCACCATGTCTGCGGTCCCGGTACCATGCTCGTCGGTGCGACGACGAACCTCAGCTCTAGCACGTTGGGCAGACTCACCATGTAATGTCCAGACCGTGTAACCAGGCGTAAAACCAAACTTCTGCAGGTCTTTACTCATTTCAAGCTCGTCCCTCTTTTTATAGTTGTCGCAACGGGCACAGGGGCACCAGCTAAATTCCTGGCCATTTGCAAATGCGGCTCTAACAAACCCCTTGGTTTTTATTAACCATTCCTCGGTCCAAACTTTCTGACTAGTGTAACCAGTGTACATCCTTGCACAATCACTCATATTGACTTCCTACTGGACACACAAGAAATATATACATAATTAAGCAAACCATATCCATCAGTTAATGGAGTTTGTCAGTTTTATTACGTCCATGCAACCTACACGCTAATAGGTAAAGATAGGTCCTAATCCCACCCGAGTATGTGTAGATCGGGTTCGTTTTCCCATGCTCTGCTCCGGATCTGACGCAAAATTTCAGCAACACCTCCCCGCTGTTCTCCTGATACACGTCTCGGCAATAAGCAGAGAGAATGTGTACCCGGAGAACAACAGGGAGGCACTGACAAAATTCTGCATCAGATCCGGAGCTGAGCATATGGGAAAACGAACCCAATCTACACATACTCGGGTTGTCCATGGATAACGTTGGACAATTCGAAAGAATCATGATTATAAATATGCAAATGCATGCATATTTATAGATGTAACCCTTTCGAATGGGAGACGCATAGTGGTTACGCATACTGATGATTGACACCTATAGCTAGCAAGTTTCATCGGGAGATGTCATTTGTGCTCACCAACGAACGCAGGGGCGGAGCTCGTCGAACACTAGACCCTCGCAGCGACGAAATAACTGCACATTTAAATCCAAAGATGAGTAACATAGCGACCCCCTAACCCGCTCGTCCCCGGGTAAACTAAATAGCAACTACCATCGGCGCAAGTTACATGAGGCGGTCGGCGTTGAACACTAGATCCACATCCCACAAGTGAAGCCGGCGCCCTGCGTCCCGCAACAATAGTTCTGGTGGCCGATGATGGTCGAACACCTTGGCGAATTTGTCTGGCAGCCTCTGCGATGAGGATTAAAGCCAAGTTTTGAAATTTCAACAACCAAACCGACTTGAGTCAGTTTGGGTGTTTCAAGTTTCAACACTTGCCTTTTAATCGTCATCGCAGAGGCTGCCAGACAAATTCGCAATGGTGTTCGCCCGCCATCGACGCCGAGAACAGTTGCTTTGGGACGCCGGACGTCGGCGTCACTTGTGGGACGTGGATGTAGTATTCGACACCGACGGCCACATGTACCTCGCACCGACGATACTTGCTATTTAGGGTTCCATCGACACCGAGGAACCCCCTAAGCCGCTCGTCCCCGGGCGCCCTCTTTTCCTACTTCTTTTTTTCATCTTCAACTTCTACTTCTTTTTTTCATCTTCTTCTTCTTCTACTACTTATTGTTCTTTTTTCTTCTTCTTCTTTTACTTTTTTTTCATCTTTCTTGATTATTCTTAAAAACAGGAAAAAAACCTAAAAAAACTATAAACTAAATGTAACCTAAAATAAACTAAATTAACCTAAACTAACCTAAACCAAACTAAATAAACTAAACTAACATAAACTAAACTAACCTAAACTAAACAAATATAAACTAAATCTAAAAAAATAGAAAAAAAAACTCACCACGATGAGGGGCGGGGCAGGGCCGGGCGGTGCGGCCGGGCGGCGGCGGCTCGGGACGGGGGCGGGGCGGTGCGGGGCGGCCGGCGACTCAGGATGGGGGCGGCGCGGCCGGGCGGGCGGGGCGGGCGGGGCGTATCGGCCGGCGGCCGCGGCTCGTCTGGGCGGCGACGGCTCGGGACGGGCGGGGCGGGGCGGCCGACGACGTGGGTGGCGCGGGGCGGGGGCGGGGGCGGCTCAGGCGCGGCCGGGCAGGCGGGGCGGCGCGGCCGGCGGCGGCAGGGGTGAGGGGTCGGGGCGGCTCAGGCCGGGAGAGAGAGGGAATGGACAGATCAGGCGCGGGCGCGGCCCCTTATCTGCTAGGTCACAGCTCTTTGCCGTCTGCCAGCAGACGGCAAAGAGCGTACCTAGTGGGGTGGGGCCGGGGGGAAACGGACGAACTAACGGCCATCTTCTTTGCCGTCTACTGACGGACGGCAAAGATGTTTTGCCGTTAGCCAGCATACGGCAAAGAAGATGGCCGTTAGGTCGCCCTCGTATGCCCGCCACCCACCCTCTTTGCCGTCCGCTGCCTCTTTGCCGGCAGTTTTCTGGTGGCTGATGGCAAAGCCTTTCTTTGCCGTCTGCTAGCTGACGGCAAAGAAGTGGCAGACGGCAAAGAAGTGGATTCCAGTAGTGTATGCTTTTGCTGAAAGTTTGCTAGGAAAAATATCCGATGCACAAGCTACCCTAGTAAATCAAATGGCCGCTAAACCAATCTCGTTAGAAGATAAAAATGATGAAGATCTTAAAGTGATTGGTGTTTCTTCCATTGATTCCTTGTTTAGTAAAATTAAAATTGATGATAAAGGGACTGAAGAAGAGTCAACTTTAGCTGGAAGGCGTCCCGATAATTCGGAGGGTGAAAATCTTGTTGAGAAAATTGATAAAAGTGGGTTTGGAGAGGTCAAAACTTTAACTAGTGATGTGCCCACTCTTTTGGATTACAAAGAATTTAATTATGATAATTGCTCTTTTATTGATTGTATTTCTTTGTTGCAATCCATGATAAATTCACCCCATGCTTATGAACAAAATAAAGCTTTTACTAAACATATCGTTGATGCTATGATGAAAGCTTTAGAAGAAAAATTAGAATTAGAGATCTCAATTCCTAGAAAATTACATGATGAATGGGAACCTACCATCAAAGTCAAGATTAAAAATTATGAGTGTTTTGCTTTATGTGATTTGGGTGCTAGTGTTTCCACAATTCCGAAGTCTTTATGTGATGTGCTTGGTCTTACCGACATTGAAGAGTGTTCTTTAAATTTACACTTGGCGGATTCCACTATTAAAAAGCCTATGGGAAGAATTAATGATGTTCTTATTCTTGCAAATAGGAATTATGTGCCCATAGATTTTATTGTTCTTGATATTGATTGCAATCCGTCTTGTCCAATTATTCTTGGTAGACCGTTTTTGCGTACTATTGGTGCCGTGATTGATATGAAAGAAGGCAATATTAAATTTGAATTTCCACTAAGGAAGGGTATGGAACACTTCCCTAGAACAAGAGTTAAGCCACCATATGAATAAATCATGAGGGCATCCTATGGATCTAGAAATAACGATGACAATACTTGAATCTTTGCATTATGCCTAGCTATGGGGCATAAAACGATAGCGCTTGTTGAGAGGCAACCCAATGAATAAAATTTATTTTTATGTTTTTATTTCTGTTCTTGAGTGTTTGCACAATTATGCTACTGTTATGATTGTGTTTTTTATGTTTTAATTAGTGTTTTTGCCAAGCAAAGCCTTTGGGGTCATGTTGGGTGATAGTTGATTTGATCTTGTTGAAAAACAGGAACTTTTGCGTCCAGTAAAACAATTTTGAAAATTCACAGAAGCGAGGAAAAACTCTGAATTTCTTATACAAGATTGATATACAAATTTCCTACGCTGTCCTAATTTTGCAGAATTTTTGGAGTTACAGAAGTATTCGAAGTTTTCAGATTGCTACAGACTGTTCTGTTTTTGACAGATTCTGTTTTCTTTGCGTTGTGTGCTTATTTCGATGAATCTATGGTTTGTATTGGAGGGTATAAGCTATAGAAAAGTTAGAATACAGTAGATATAATGCAAAAATAAAATATGAATGGGTTTTCAACAGTACTTAGAGTAGTGATTTGCTTTGTTATAATAACGGATCTCATGAAGGTTTTGTTGAGTTTTGTGTGATTGAAGTTTTCAAGTTTTTGGGTGAGATCATGATGGATGAAGGAATAAGGACTAAGAAGAGCCCAAGCTTGGGGATGCCCATGGCATCCCAAGCTATTTTCTAAAATAGAAGCAAGCAACTAAGCTTGGGGATGCCCGAGTGGCATCCCCTCTTTCTTCTAACGACCATCGGTATTTTACTTGGAGCTATAGTTTTATTCGTCACATATCATGAGTTTTGCTTGGAGCGTCTTGTATGATATGAGTCTTTGCTTGTTTTGCTTTTTATTTTGTGTCATCTATCCTTGCTGAATACACCTATTTGAGAGAGCCAAAATTATGCTATGATTTGTTAGAATTGCTCTCTATGCTTCACTTAAATCTTTTCGAGCTATGGAATTGCTCTAGTGCTTCACTTATATATTTTTGAGCATGGTGTGCTTTAGTAATTTTGAAGAAATGCTCTCATGCTTCACTTAGATTTATTTGAGAGTTAGTAATTTTGAATAAATTCTCTCATGCTTCACTTATATTATTTTGAGAGAAGAAATTTTATGCTCATGTTCTTCACTTAGATTTGTTTGAGCTATCAAAAGCAACATATTAAAGTAGTCCCAAAGTGATAGATATCCAAGGGGGATATAATTAAAACTTTCATGAAGATCATTGGACAAAATAAACTTGAATCTTTGTAATCGTTTTGCGATATGATGATATAATATGTGAGTCATGTTGATGAGTAATTATGGTTTAGTAAGAATATAGATGTTAAGGTTTGTGATTCCCTATGCAAGCACGAAAGTCAATAGTTATGCAATGAAATCACATCCTACTTGTGGTGCATTATTCGGTGTTAGTTATGCTTAATGCTCACTTATGAGATTTTTCATTTCTTGGTTGGATGCTTCTCAATCTTTTGCTAGCCTACATTTGCACTAAGTATGATCACTACTTGTGCATCCAAAATCCTTAAACCTGTTTTGCCATATGAGTCCACTATACCTACCTATATGCGGTATTCTTTTGCCGTTCTAAGCAAATTTGTATGTGCCATCTCTAATTTTCAAAATAAATTTCCTTTTTTTGTGCTCGTACCGCTCATGAAACGGTAGGGGGTGGCTGATATTTTTCCATGCTAGATGTGTTATTCTCAAGATGAGTGTTTATTCACTTGTCATTGCACGAGAGTACGGCAAAGGTATTAGGGATGCCCAGTCCCGAAATGAAAAATGAATTTACTTTATGTTGTCAAATAATAAATTCCTTGGAAAGTGTTGGTATGGACGGCACCCGTGGATTCGGTTAGCCATGGAATGTGAAAGTATGGTGGAAAAGGGAATAAACTTTACTTTCTGTTTGGGAACCGCCTATGATATATCTAGCATGGAAAGTATTGGGAACTACTCGATCGTTTTCGTTGACAGGAAAGGCATGCCACCAAAAATGTTTTATCTCTATCTTTTTCGCTTTGAGCTCTGGCACCTCTACAAATCCCTACCTCCCTCTGCGAAGGGCCTTTCTAATTACTTTATGCAATTTTTATTTTTACTTGAGTCTCCATCTTCTCTATTAAAGCACCAACTAAGGGGCACTATGATCGTACTTGAGCATTGGGTGTAGCTAATATGCGAGTGTGTTTCACGAATGGATCAATGATTGAGCTTAATGGGCTAGGGATAACTTGCTTTAGTGTTGATATTTTGAAAGACATGGTTGCTTGTTGATATGCTTGAGTATTGAAATCTTCATGTCAAAACTAGACTATTGCTTTGAATCATATAAAAGCCCAAATGTCCATGCTACAAAGAAAAGAATATGTGATGAACATGTTAGGCAGCATTCCACATAAAAAAATATGTTTTTATCATTTACCTACTCAAGGACGAGCAGGAATTAAGCTTGGGGATGCTGATACGTCTCCAACATATCTATATTTTTTGATTGTTCCATGCTATTATATTATCATTCTTGGATGTTTTACAATCATTTTATAGCAACTTTATATCATTTTTGGGACTAACCTATTGACATAGTGCCCAGTGCTAGTTCCTGCTTTTCCTTGTTTTTTACTTCGCAGAAAATCAATACCAAACGGAGTCCAAACGCAGCGAAACTTTTTGGAGATTTTTTATTGACCAGAAGGAACAACTTGGGCCGAAGAAGTACCAGAGGGGTGCCCCGAGGGGGGCACAACCCACCTGGGCACGCCTGGGTGCCCAGGCGCACCCTGGTGGGTTGTGCCCACCTTGGTGGACTCCCGCACCGTGTCTTTGCTCTATAAATACCCCAATATTCCAAAAATCCTAGGGGAGTGGACGAAACACAATTCCAGCCGCCGCAAGTTCCAGAAACCACAGATCCAATCTAGACACCATCACGGAGGGGTTCATCATTGATACGTCTCCGTCGTATCTACTTTTCCTAATGCTTTTCGTCTTGTTTTGGACTCTAATTTGCACGATTTGAATGAAACTAACCCGGACTGACGCTGTTTTCAGCAGAACTACCATGGTGTTGTTTTTGTGCAGAAATAAAAGTTCTCGGATTGGAACGAAACTTTGCATGGATTTTTTATTCAATAAATAAGAATTTCTGGAGCCAAGAACCACCGGAGGGGGGCACCTGGGTGGGCACAACCCACCAGGGTGCGCCCCCCCTCCAGGCGCGCCCAGGTGGGTTGTCCCCACCTGGTGGCCGCGCAGACTTCAACACTGATACTATAAAATCACATATTTGGAGAAAAAAATCAGAAAAAAAGAATTATCGCGTTTCGCGAGACGGAGCCGCCGCCACCTCATGTTCTTCATCGGGAGGCCAGATCTGGAGTCTCTTTGGGGCTCCGGAGAGGGTGGTCTTTGATCTTCGTCATCACTAACCCTTCTCCATCGCCAATTCCATGATGCTCCCCACCGGGAGTGAGTAATTCCTTCGTAGGCTCGCTGGTCGGTGAGGAGTTGGATGAGATTCATCATGTAATCGAGTTAGTTTTGTTAGGGCTTGATCCCTAGTATCCATTATTTTCTGAGATTGATGTTGCTATGACTTTGCCATGCTTAATGCTTGTCACTTTGGGCCCGGGTGCCATGATTTCAGATCTGAACCGTTTATGTTATCACCATTATATCTATGTTCTAGATCCGATCTTGCAAGTTATAGTCACCTACTACGTGTTATGATCCGGCAACCCTGGAGTGACAATAGCCGCGACACTTCCCGGTGATGACCGTAGTTTGAGGAGTTCATGTATTCACTATGTGTTAATGCTTTGTTCCGGTTCTCTAATAAAAGGAGGCCTTAATATTCCTTAGTTTCCAATAGGACCCCACTGCCACGCGAGGGTAGGACAAAATATGTCATGCAAGTTCTTTCCATAAGCACGTATGACTATTTACGGAATACATGCCTTCATTATATTTATGAACTCGAGCTAGTGCCGTATCGCCCTAGGTTATGACTGTTATATGATGAATATCATCCAACGAATTCATCGATCCAATGCCTACGAATTTCTCTCATATTGTTCTTGCTAAGTTACTACTGCTATTGTCACTGTTGCACTTGCTACAAAATCATTGCTATCGCTGTTACCGTTACTATTGCTGTTTCTACTACTATCAAAACTATCATACTACTTTGCTACTGATCACTTTGCTGCAGATAATTAATCTCCAATTGTGGCTGAATTGACAACTCAGCTGCTAATACTTGCAAACATTCTTTGGCTCACCTTGTGTCGAATCAATAAATTTGGGTTGAATACTCTACCCTCGAAAACTGTTGCGATCCCCTATACTTGTGGGTTATCAAGACCTTTTTCTGGCGCCGTTGCCGGGGAGCATAGCTATATTTGTTGAGTCACTTGGGATTATTATCAAATTATCACTATGAAGAATCTAAAGGATGCTAAGACTAAGATTTTTCCCTCTAAGACGAGGGGAGGTAAGGAACTGCCATCTAGCTCTGCTTTAGATTCACCTTCTGTTATAAGTAGACTTGCAACACCACCACATGTTATCAATTCTGATATGTCGCAAGTTATTGATGATGCTACTTCAGCTATGAATGCTACTCATGATGATGCTAGTACCTTGCTTGATGATAATGTGCCACTAGGTGAATTTCTTGATGAACAACTTGCTAGAACTAAAGCTTTTGAGAATGCTGAAACTGATGAAATTGTTGAAACTGATGAAGAGCTTGAAACTGAAAATCTTGAAACACCTATTAGACCTAGTTCTCCTAGATATGAATTGCCAAAGGTACCGAAAGGTTATGTTATGGATGAGGAGACAACTAGAGACATTCTTGCTTGTAAGGATAGAGATGATCTGGAAAAATTATTATGCAAGTATAAAGAAAAGACTTTGAATGCTAGAATGAAATGTGATCCTAAGTTTGCTACTTCACCTATCTTTGTTGATGATAATGATTATGAATTCTCTGTCGACCCAGAGTTAATTACTTTGGTTGAATCTGATCCTTTCCATGGTTATGAAACTAAAACTGTTGTGGCACATCTTACTAAGTTGAATGACATAGCCACCCTATTTGCTCATGATGAGAAAATTCGCAACTATTATATTCTCAAATTATTTCCGTTCTCATTAAAGGGTGATGCTAAGGCTTGGTACAATACTCTTGCTCCTGGTTGTGTGCGTAGTCCCCAGGATTTGATTTATTACTTCTCTGAAAAATATTTTCCTGCTGATAAGAAACAAGCTGCTTTACAGGAAATATTTAACTTTGCGCAAATTGAAGAAGAGAGTCTCCCACAAGCTTGGGGGAGGCTTCTCCAATTGCTTAATTCTTTGCCCGATCATCCTCTTAAGAAAAATGAAATACTTGATATCTTCTATAATGGACTAACCGATGCTTCTAGGGATTTCCTAGATAGTTGTGCTGGTTGTGTTTTTAGGGGGCGAACTGTTGAACAAGCTGAAGAATTATTGAATAACATATTGAAAAATTATGATGATTGGACCCTTCCCGAAGCACCACTTAAACCTACTCCAAAGAAGAGGGCTATCTTATATCTCAGTCCTGAAGATATGCAAGAGTCAAAGAAATCCATGAAGGAAAAAGGTATTAAAGCAGAGGATGTTAAAAATTTACCCCCTATCGAATAAATACATGGGCTTGAAACACCACCACCACCTAAGGTGGTAGAGGTAAATTCTTTACTAAAGTTCGATGAAGGTGATATTCCTTATAATAAACATCCTAGTCAATGCCTTTATGAGTTTGATAATTACATTAGAAAGCAAGATCACTTCAATGCAAATGTTATGAAACAATTGAAATACAATTCTGATATGATTGCTCGCTTGAGTGACTTGTTATTTAGAATCTCAAATGATGTTATAGTTGTGGGAAAGCATGCTTCTATGGTTCAAACTCAATTAGAACAAGTTGCTAAATCTCAACGAGAGTTGCTTGATGAAATGAATA
Source organism: Thinopyrum elongatum (assembly GCA_011799875.1). NCBI lineage: Eukaryota > Viridiplantae > Streptophyta > Magnoliopsida > Poales > Poaceae > Thinopyrum > Thinopyrum elongatum. Next base: position 147,472,613 of record CM022303.1, read on the forward strand.
ATAATATCAACGATCATGCTGTTAGAGTAATGACTAGAGGAGATAGAATGACTCAGGAACCACTTTATCCTGAGGGACACCCAAAAAGAATTGAACAAGACTCTCAAAGAGTTGACACTGATGTACCTAGTCCTTCTAAAAAGAAAACTAAGAAGAAAAATGATAGGACTTTGCATGCCTCTAATGAACCTGAAGTTGAAAAACCTCCTGATAATGATAATGAAGTCTCTATCTCTGATGCTAAAACTCAATCTGGTAGTGAACACCCACCTTCTGAAAATGAAAAAGACAATGATGAGGTTCATGAAGATACTCAAACAAATAATAAAGAACCAGATAATGATGTTGAGAAAGAACCAGCAACTGATCTTGATAACCCAACAACCAAGAATAAAAGATATGATAAAAGAGACTTTGTTGCTAGAAAACACGGTAAGGAAAGAGAACCGTGGGTTCAAAAATCTATGCCCTTTCCACCTAAGTCAACCAAAAAGAAAGATGATGAAGAATTTAAACGCTTTGCTGAAATGCTTAGGCAAATCTTTTTGCGTACTCGCTTGACTGATATCTTGAAAATGCCTCCTTATGCAAAGTATATGAAAGACATCATCACCAATAAGAGAAAAATACCGGAAGCTGAAATCTCCACCATGCTTGCTAATTATACTTTTAAGGATGGAGTACCTAAAATACTTGGAGGTCCGGGAATACCAACTATACCATGCTCCATCAAAAAAACTATGTGAAAACTGCTTTGTGTGATTTAGGAGCTGGTGTTAGTGTTATGCCTTTCTCTCTTTATAAAAGACTTGACTTGAATAAACTCACACCTACTAAAATATCTTTGCAAATGGCTGACAAATCAACTGCCATACCTATCGGTATTTGTGAGGATGTGCCCGTTGTTGTTGCTAATGTTACTATCTTAACTGACTTTGTTATACTTGAGATGCCCGAGGACGACAACATGTCGATTATCCTTGGTAGACCCTTCTTGAATACTGCAGGGGCTGTTATTGATTGCAATAAAAGCAAGGTCACTTTTCATATCAATGGTAATGAACATACGGTGCACTTCCCGAAGAAACAATTCCAAGTGAATGGTATTAATGTTATTGAAAAATCTCCGATGATCACTATTGGAAGTTTTCAACTACCTCTACCTACTGCCAAAAAGAAATATGAAATGCTTATTGTTGGGGACATGCACATCCCCATTGAGGTAACTTAGTGTTTTACAAAAGTTCTTCGATTTCATGCTAATCGGAAGTGGTTGTTAATAAGACTTGATCAACCTTATTAATGAATCATTTTTGAGAGGTATGAAGTTGATGAATTTAGTGAGCACTACCTTCTGTCCCTACATTTTGTTTTTTGTTTTTATTAGTTAAATAAAACAAAATGCCATGCCTTGCCTATTTCCTGAGTTTTCCATGCAATAAAAATGACCCAAAAATAAAAGTTCTCAGAATGCTCTGAAAATTTAATACGATTTTTTTTCGAATATTGAAGAATTTTTGGTGCAAATAACATCAGAGGGAGGTGCTCCAGGTGGGCACAACCCACTGGGCGCGCCAGCACCCCCAGGCGTGTAACACCCCCAGTGGTTAGCCACAGTAATCCCCCTTTTTTATAATGCCATGTCATCATGATCAACAGTGCTTAAACATCATTTGGATCATATCCCTTTTCAATTCAAATTCAAATGGAAATTCAAACTAAAGGTGAAAATAAAAGTTGTTCAAATCAGAATCTAAAATGTTCATTAAATAACAAATATTATAAAGACAATGCTAAAATTGTAACCAACATTTAATAGATTAATTAAGTGATTCTAACAGTACCAAAACAGCAAGGGTTAATACATTTTATTTAATACAAAATTTGTGTGAACTCCATTTTCCTCCAAACCAATTTTTAGCAGTACTAACTAATGCACTGTATATGTTGGAACAAGTAACCTATATTACAAAACTGTGTGTGAGGCCACACATTATTGCAAAAGTAGAAATAAAAGAAAAATAGAGAAAAGAAAAGAAGAAACGATAAAGGCCCGAGGCTCTGGACTAAGTCCACAGTGCGGCCTGGCCCGTCTGGGGCCTCTCCCCTAACCTCCCGCCTCTCTCCCCTCGTTGTCGCTCGCACAGAGCTCGCCGCGCCTGTCCCACCCCGTTAAATGATTTTATAAATAGATAAACTGTTAATTAGCTTAATTAGTTGAATCACTCACTGACCAGTGGACCCCGCACCCCTAATTAATAAGTAATTAGTTCAATTACTCCTAATAAACTAACAGAGGCTGACATGTGGGTCCCACATGTCAGGTTTGACCTGGTCAGCCTCTGTTGACCGCTGACGTCACCTCTATGTTGCTCAGAACGACGAGACGAATCCGAATACGCGGTCCGTTCGTCCGCCACACGTCCCTAACTATCCGAACATGGAACCGTTCCCCTCCGGTCATTTGTCTGACAAATGTCCGGAACCGGGAAAACATTCCCGGATGGATTCCCCCTTCCTTGGTGACGTACAACCATACGTTAGGACACACCCGGCACAG